>OZ020222.1:10335701-11022686 GCA_963971325.1 Aphodius granarius | reverse complement strand
AAATGTTAACCTGCGAAACTAGTTAGCATTGATATTCGCACTGTGCAGCAGCAGCAGCAGCGGTAACAAAACTGCAGGGCGGTACAGACCAGAGCTCGTTGCATCGAAAAGAGCAAAGTGAGCGCACGAGAAAAGTTCTGGTGCACGCCACACTCGTCCAATTATCGGTGTAACAGCCATGCACCACTTTGGGAGCCCGGGATTTTAAATTTTCTCTACAGCTGGCGTCGAGAGGCGGGATTCGCAAGGAACTGCTAAAGCCTGATAGGCGTCGTCCTTCCTGCTCCTTCAGAACGCGAAGGATGGTCGCCCGGGCAAAATTCAATATAGTAAACACGTAATATGACCGCGGCCGCTCCCCGATTCGTATTCAGGTGGCGCAGTGACTCTGGAACGCGTCAAGCATCCTAATCTAGTTAGTTGTAATCTTTCGAGTCGACGGACACCTGGATCGTGCCTACAATATCATTGGAAATAATGCGCATAAATGAACTCTATACAGTACAGAATGTATAGCCACCACTGATGCGCGTGTACGTATCTATTGATATACAGGAACAGAAGTGCAGGACCGGAATGAGGATCAATCGCAATGATGGACTCCGCTGTATGCTGGCTGAACAAGGGATAGAGTTTCACTTTCGCCGTCATCTCACTGAAGTACGGAAACTATCTTTTTCTGCTGCGGCATTTGCAAGTAACGTATTGAAAGTCTACTTTTTCATATATACTCTAAGCAAAAATATCTAGGGTAGCCCCATCCAACTTTTCGACTACCTCTTTGACACATTGAAATGTCGAAACCTTTTACAATACCTTTACAATACTACCCAAATCGTCCATCTTATTGATCTGAAAATGATGAGCTGGTGTCAGTTTGGTCAAAATTGGTTGAGTTCTTACGAGAATTCCCGTAACATTAGCCACTTCCGGTTGTTAGGTTGTAATATATCAAGACTTTTCTAAGACTTTAGCGTTTTAATTTAACTTTCACTTAATCCTTGTAAATTCAACTTGCAGTTACCACATCAAAAATCAGTACGCATAGAATTAACATTGCTTTATTGCAATGTAAAAGCCAATCTGATAATCTTTTGTTATAGACGTTATAGTGTATTGAATAAATCGTCACAATCAGTCAAAAAGTGCCCCGAGTTATCAAAGTTAATTTGACAACGTATCGCTGGAAAATTTGAAAATTAGTTTTTGTATAAGAATCATCACAAGAAAAGTCAAATATTAAATGAATAAAATAATATGATAATAGAATATCTATGCACTTATTTATACACACAAAAACCATATATATATATATATATGTACACACAAAAATGTTCTTTTCGTTTCTTTTTCTGATGTAAAGGCAAGAAATTAGAGGTAGAAAGTTATGAGAGTCCTGTTAATTTTTAAACAAAAACAAAAGCATAGGTACTTAGAATCCAGTAACTAATAGTCAACGAAAAGGAATATGTATTCTATATTGACTATAAACAGTTCTTGATAAAAATAAATTAGCTACCAGTAATTCGAAAATAATAAATATTAATCCCATCTTCGTAGTTACCAAGCTTTAGTAAGTCACTCTTTATTTAGTATAATGTCCAATTTCTCTAGACAATGTCCGGTTATGCACTTAAATTGAAGGGATGTAATTTGCAGTATTAGCTGTGTAGTCTCATTCGGATTTGACTGTTGTATTTAATCGTTAATAAAATTACACAAAAAAATCTTACGCCAATAACTAATCTGGCATTGTACTAAAATTTTAAGTATTTTTTACAAGCTGAATACGGACGCTGAATACGCATTAACGGAAGCGTTGATGTATATATTATGGGCCCATAAAATTGCCTCAGTTAAATATCAGTTATCAGTTAAATATAACCTGTGAACTTACATATGCATTCATCAGAAGGTGAAACAATAAAACTGTTTATTATTCATGTATTCGCTAGGATGCAAGTGCACTGTAAAATGTGACAATATAAAACTTGTAACATACAATAATTATTTTAATGCTGACCTAGCTCTTCGTGATATAATAAAATTGAAGTATGATGACCTAAAGTCTATACGGCCGTTCATTTGCATCGATGTGCAAAGTCTTGTAGCTGATAATGCACCGAAAAGTGCAATCCGGATTCGACCTAACTATCACTGTGGCCTAGCAGCCTTGGCAATGGTTCTTCTGATACCGTTATACCCTTAATTAAGTTTGTAATTTCTCATTGTTCTCGCACTGATTAATTTATCAATTCAATTACACGAGAAACCCCTAACCGAGAAAGACTGCGACATCGGTGGGGGGGGGGGGGGGAGAAAAAGAGCCCAAAAACGAAAGCTGAGAGGGAAAATAACTAATTTAATACAACTTCTCGACTTCGCCGCCGACAGTTCTGACACCCCCGTCCATCGTTTCGCTACATATCAACGAGCGGGCACAGCGAAAGAAATATTTACGTCAAAGTTCCTCGAGGATATTTTCGGGCTTCCGATATTCGAAATTGATTCTTCCCTGAACAACTGAAAATTCATTTACTACTCGAGCCCGGGCACTTTTCCTATTCGGGTCGGTAAATTTTGATGAGGGTCCAGTCACTGTGCCGCACGGCTCGCATAAGTGAAACGTAAATTTCCAACGTGTCGGTCCGTTCGTAAAATAAAAGCCAATTTCGCTTGCCGGAACGTCGTCCTGAGCGGCGACGGGAAGCCGTCAGGACCTTATGCCATCTCATTTTAGGGATGCCAGATACCCAGTATGTATGTTCGTAGAAAGATATAATGCAACCATATTAACTATGTTTGCATTTTAGCACCTCTAATTGACCGGCGGTAAACGAAAACTACTGTTTTGACGAGGAAGACATATGGTGCATGTGATGCGTATTTTTGTGGTTGTATACACATTTTACATAATGCTATACATTTCCTAAAGATATTATGTTCCGTACTAATTGATATACACTACCTATTTGTTCGGAAAAATTAGACATAGGCTTCTTAGACATAGGAAATTCTCGGCTTTCTGAAAACGCCGCCATAATAACAACTTCAGCAATAGAAACCAACTGATGTGGCAACTGGTAACCCTACTTATCCTACTCTCTCTGGTGAACGATGGACGGCTCACCACCTTCTGCCCGTCGGCATTTCCTTCTGCGGTATTGCGGTACCTGTACACTATGTCCACACCGTGGCCACAATTTCGTCCTTTTATCTTTGTCCGGAATGATGGCTTGTTCGTTCTCAAGTGGTAATGAAACGGTATTCCCATAAAACGGCGAAATGCGAACGTTTGCATGGATTTTTATCGCCTGTATTAAAAGTAATGCGGATCGTCTGACTTCCGTGCATCTTCCAAACGATTTCTTCAATAACTGAGACATGAAGCCGAACTTTGAATAATAAAACTTAATGGGAAAAATAATAATCCAGTTGGGGAATTACTTTATTTATGTTACACCTGTAGTTCTTACTAGACCTCCGCTTGGAGTGCAGAACTAATTAGTCTAATATGTCAACATTATTCGATGATGTGTGACAACCCCATTTCCACAATGGCTATTCAAATAAGGTAAACTTCAATTGAATAAACTATGGTGTTATCAAAATTTGTTAACTTACCATTATTAATTTAAGTCCATAATTTGAAATTCTGCTCTAATTCGCACACAACAGAAAACTTTCGAAGTTTCGGATTCTGATAAATGCAAAGTAGATTACGCGGGCGCTGTTGGAGCTACGTGGATATACGGCTGTTCATAAAGCACTCAGAAACTCGCATAAAGACACCCGAGCACAAGTTTGCGTTACCGTTTCGCTGGAATGACGAAAACATAACTTTTAAATGTATTACATAGGGCCGAGTGCGCATATTAAGTAAAGAACAGCGTGAAGCAGTCCCTTACCTCTGCAACATACGACGCGGATAAATTACTTGCATGGAACAAGAGAGATCGGGTTTTGCCGTAGTGTTTTGCAAATTAGGGAGTGCATCATAAATTAAGCATTTTAAGCGAGATTCGCTTAGCTGTGTTCAGTTCAGGGATACTTCACTCCGTTAACTACACATTCAGAGAGTTGAAGGGTTCCCCGAACCCTATTAATCTCTTTAGTCTTAATGACGTATGCTAAGGAAAAATATCTCGTGTGGCCCCAACTCTATTTTCCGACTACACTGTTGACACATTTAGAAACTCTCTAAACGTATAGAAGTGAATGAAACACCAATTAAACGAATGACGTAAGATAATCATAACTATATTGGGATTATAACAAAACAAGACATCTCTCGATACAAATAACTATTGTCACGTATGTAACGTTGTTTATTTATTCTTCAATCGCGAGCCGACGATACTCAGCTGATGCGTATAAGGCCAGTCCTCCATTACGACACAAACCGATGGGTATAAACCCTTATAGCACCTAAACTGCGCATCCCGTTGATCTGTAAATTTTTATACATATTTAAAATGATTGTAGGATGAGTGGTGTCAGTTTGGTCAAAATCGGATTAATCCCTAAGAAAACGCATGTAACATTTGCCACTTCCGGTTGTCAGATTGTCATCAAAAACAATCCAGGTCGTTCCCCGGTAATTCTAAAAATGTGTATACCAAATTTCAGTCCGATGCGTTGTTCCGTTTGCACGCAATCGTGTTCACGGAGATACATACATACACACATACATACATTTTCCAGAAATCATTGTAATTGATTCAGGGGACATCAAAACGAGTATTTCCGCGAAAATCTCGAAAATTTTTTTTCCGTCGATTACAATACTTTCCTTCTAGGGACTAGTTGGAAAGTAAAAAGTTAATAGGAGTAATCCAGTCGGGACTTAAAGATCTCTACGACCAACGATTTAATAATAATAATAATGCAAAAGATATAATTTCGCGATTTTTGCGTTTCAGTATCGAATCTGGTTATCTGAAATGAGCTCCAAGGACAATTTCCCATCCAGTACAGTTAGAATCATCTACATTACGTAATTAGATCGGACAGAGTTTACTGTAAAATCTAGAAAATGTACTAAACGTCTGAACCGTTTAAGATAGAGAAAATCCAATAGCACCGCTGTAATCAACGTGCAAATCTTATCTAGTGACATCAGCGCTTAATTAGAAGCAATATGAGGTATTAATTGAGAGTAGACTTCCATTTCCCTGTATAGTTTTTATATAAACCAAATAAAAATAAAACAGACCAAGTTCCAGCCAATAGGGCAATCCAGTAACTAAAATCAGTGAATTCTTGGTTGGATAGTTTGCAGACACAATTTCAAATTGCATAGTTTAGTTATCCTCGCCCAATTGACAAAGCATTTTCCAGCGTTAAATAAAAAAGACAGGAATTTGACTGATCGGTCACGCCCTTATTTGCAACATCGATGTCACAAAGTTCGAAAGCCAGTCATCCGTCTATACAAGCGCATAGCGACGGTCGGCATCGCTCTGATGCCTTTACCAACAAAGTTTCGCCGTTGTTCGAATTGAACATGTGAAATTGATAACATGTTTCGACTGCTCCACCGTACGGAACATTTAATACCGTCCCTATTGTGTCGGCAACGCTTTTTAATTCGGCCCTGTTTTGTGTTCTCCGTTTTTCGATTCGACCTGTGCGGACAAATTGGAAATTCTGATGACACGGTCACTCGAAATTGAACAACCTTACAAGATAACGAACCGGCGCGAAAAAAAAAAAATAACGATAAATCTGGAAATAGATATTTGGATTGGGATTTGTGAAATCCCATATCTCGATTTCCCACCTTTGATTTAACTTTGATGGTGTGGGTAACTATGGCAACGTTTGGTTAGAGAAATCGTTATTTTCAGTACTGGTGGATGCGCAGGATGTTCATAATTCAATAAATAATTTCTCTAATATTATAAATATGATTACATTAATTTATATCTATGAAGCGCCAAAAGCTTGCAATGGATTGGGCTGATAGTTTTTTAGAATTACCAGGAGACGAGCTGGATTGTTTTTGGTGACAATATAACAACCGGAAGTAGCCGCAGTTGCTATGGGTGCAAATTCGCAAGTTTTGATAAACGTAAGTGGTTCTTATAATTTTTTATCGTTCCAATGCTTCTGAGATACCCGCTAGTTTTATCGAAAATACAATTTTCTCTTACAATACATAACAATTTAGACACAATTCGCGTTTAAATCATCGTTTCTCGTATTTGTGTTTACCGGTGGTTGCCAACTAACAATCACTGGACACTACTTGTGTTTATTGACAGAATAGAGGGCGCTAGTGCAGTATGAAGAGCCCACAGCCCGGAATTAATGTGGTTTCACGCGTCGTGATGATCTCGCCCGAAGTAGGGCAGGGACTATGTACATTGTACTGTCATCAGCATAAAAGTGGCCTATTATTTCGAATCACGTTTCCTAGATTTAGTCTGTGGACCGAACACCAAGAGGATGTTTGCGAACTGTAAAACCGGATATGGACAGTTGTATCAATGCAGTGGAGTAGGTATTGTATATCGCGCTCCACGCCAAGAAAGTGAGCTATAAACAGGGAAAGTGTGAATGGACTGCATGGCCTGGTATTCTTGCCGTACTTCGGGAGAATGTAAAAATGGTGGCGTCGCTGGAGGCTATGGCCTCCTGGCATCATTTCAAGTCACGCGGGCCACATTTTAAACTTTTTGAAGCTTTTATTATTTCTCGTGATTTACGAATATAACCTGCAGTTCGGAGGCCCCTTCAGTTTTCCCGCCGCGTCCGAAGAAAAAAATAATTCGTTACTTTTTTCGACTTTTTTTACACCGATTCCATTTACTAATAAAAAATTGAGGGGACTGTCCCTCAACAAATTGCCGTAATAAAAAGCCGGAATGGAAATGATTACCATAAATCAATGGTAGAGAATACTGTAAAATAACACAGATGGAAAAGATTTTATTTTATTCCGCTGCAATATTTCACTGGTTAGCCGTTCGGTACACAGATAAATATCAGATAAAATGTAAGGGTTATTTTTATCCGTATGAGTTTACGTAATGCCATATAAACATTTTATGGATTGAGTCACATATTATTTCCAGTACGAATTGCGGCAACTCATGCTAGCAGTATTTGGGAAATAGCCAATAAAAGAAAACTATAAAACTGGAAATAGTTGCAGGTTCCTTAAAACAGCTACCCTCTGACGGATAAACTGCGAGTTAGAGAATTGTTATCATAACCTTAAAATGTGCAACCGTAACATCTATGCATTACCCGTCAAAAAATACTAAATAGGTATGTGTTTTTCTGGTTTTTTATTTTTTTAATATCTATCTAAAAGTAAATATAAGTAATACGCTTTTATAACATTTATTGAATAACAAAAATCGTAAAAATATTGTAGGTTCGTAACTCTAAAATACGACAATTAAACTTTAAGCGCCTTTTTGGATTATGTCATCCCAAGTTTTAGAGGTTATAGTTGACCAATCTTGTTGCTTTCATAAATAAAATTTTTCTTGACAACTAAAAATATATCAATTTCTAAAACATATAGCCAATATAATTGAACCATTGCATTGTGGTGAACAAAAAACATACAGTGTCGGTCAGTTTCAGACGCCGTATAGCCCATAAGCAATATAAAGGCGGTCACTGTGTCACATGTGTTTCAAACGTTCTCTCTCGCACTCGCACAAAACTGATGCGGCGGCTGGAACTGGCCGACACTGTATGTAAAAATGTTTCTGATATCTTATAATGCTGAAACTACAGATGTATTATTTTAGTTTAATAGATACTGTAAAAATACCGACGGAAGCAACAAAACAAATCTATGTAAGATTTTTGGCCAATATACCTACTAATATATTCAGTTGGTAAACAGTGTTCGTTGTCGGCGTGGTTGGCGGGCGGAAGTTTGAGCAGAGAAAAAAGTCACGAGAGAGCGTATCTGCGGATTTCCCTTTACTTTCTTTAAAATCTCTCTGCTGCGGATTTACATATAGTAGTTGGTGGTGTGCCCGGTAGAGCGCGCGGGTGGTAGTATTAAAAAGATATATAATTTTCCGACGGGATGTGGCGCCTTCGGCCAGGTTTCCCTTACATCAAACAATCTAAATGCAAACACACGGCGCAATAAAACTACCAAGACAAATCCGGTACGCTCCCTCTCCACTCTCCGGGAAACTCGAGAGTGTGTATATGGGGGGTTGCGGGGGACTCAGACGGAGGCAACTTTAAATGGATTTTCTTTCTTCGGTGCCGTGAAGGAGGGACAATTCCCAGCACATATCATATATACAAAAGACATTTACTCTTTTGAAATATATATCTCGCTCGGTCTGCTCTATCGGTGCTACTGTTGAATTGAATTACTACACGTCCACCAATAAACTATGTGTCCCCTATATATGTAAAGAAGGAAAATACGTAATTCTGTATTGCGATTGACACCTGCAAATGTTTCGATTTGTACTTGTTTTGTCATTTGTAGCTATAGGGTTTACGGTATTCTGTTAGAATAAACATAGCCAATTAAGAAGTCCATGACTAGACGATTTGATCAGTTAATTTATTTTATTTTTTATTAGCAAATTATTTTAGCCTGAGACTGGCCTAGCGGTAAGAAGTTAGCGTGAGTGCAACGCTAACGGGGCCTCCGTCCACTTCTTGGCGAGTGCTGGGAGTCGAATATCTTAAAACTGCCGGTGATTGATACAAAAATCGCTATATTATTACATCGTAATTATTTTCCACCAGTATGAATATCTCTTTTTGCTCCAGTGTCATATATAGCTATTTTTATCGACCGAATAACTTAATGTTTGATTTTATTGTGAGTCATAGTTTACTATTGTGAATACAGATGCTTAGTGTCGTTTAGATTCCTCTGGCAAGTGCAGGGACATCGACCAGTCAACGACTTGGTGTTCAGTTTGTTGTTTCCAACAAGAAATGAATGATGAGATTTTCATATTTCCATTAAAAACTGAAACCAATATAGCATAAGAGAAAGAAGATAGAGATACAACTCATTCCTCTCTTTTCCAGTCTATTCGTAATTTCGGTTCAACTTACTAACAGCCAATTACCATTTTCTATTACAGTAATCGACATCAGAATGTCTGGGTCCTTTGCGGTAATTTCAGAGGCTCTTTCGTATTTTTATAGTAAACTGTTTACTAGCCTCGTTACAAGCGCACGAGGGCACTTATTATTCTTCCGTTACTTTCGAGTCAATTACCTTTAGCGAAGCGACGCGACGGCGATGTTGACCAGCGCCTGCGGTAATATCCGCGATACGACGGACTTAATATGCACCGGGCGAATTTTCCCGGACTATTTTCACGGCACGTGCCATAATTACAATAGCTTTGCAGGTTCGCCAAAATAATAATCGTTAATTTAACTGCGACGTATAGCACCGTTCACTTCATTTGGAACAAACACGCTTTCAAGACTAGAAAGATATTTCGAACAATTTCAAAATCAACAAACAATACAAACACATTTCCGGAAGGAATATAAAATGACTTCATACTGTGATATCAAGAATCAATGCTCAAAGATGTGATGTTAAATTCATTGTAACAGTATGCTTTGAACTCGTTTGCAGGCAATTGCTAATTTGACATGCATTAAAAGTGTCGAATTTTTTCAATTCGTGAAAAAAAGTTGCTTTTTTAACTACCTAAAAAAGACGAAGATGTGTTCACATTCCCACATATCCACACACACACATTTTCCAGACATCATTGCAATGGATACAGGGGATCCGGAAACGCGAATTTCCGCTGAAATCTCGACTTTTTTCCGTCGATTACAATACATTCCTGCTAGGGTACTAGTCGGAAAGTAAAAAGAGTTCCTCTTTAACAATCCAAGTGCACACCATTGTAGAAAAGTTTCGGCTAAAGAAAAGACAAGCATATATGTAATAGTTTTTGCCCGTTCAATAGTTTGTGACAGAAATAACTCCTTTTGAAGACATTTTATGTATTCCAAAGTTTTCTTCCAGAATTATTTCAAATTTTGGAACGTGATATCTTCCGAACCGTTTGAGATTGAGAAAATCTAATAAAACCGTTCAAAAAATTTACATTATGGATCATAAATTACTCGACATAATTTCGTCAAAAATCCATCTCGAAAACTATAGATTAGATCGACATGAAATCTTCCTAAAACGGATGCGCTTATTATTGTTTTTCTACTCTTCCTCCAACAGACAACAGGTATAACTTTTCTCGCAATATAAATTAAAATTGAAACTTTAATTGGAATGTCTATAATAAGTATAATTCTAAAGGCATGCGACTACGTAGTTGAACAGCAAAACATAGCCATATTTTCTCTTGAAATACCGGATAGTGACAAACTGGTTAGCAAGTTGGAACAAAAATCAACGACACGCGCCAACTTCAATGCACTGAATTGAAAAAGTTCTCGTTTAGAAACTTTTAATTAAAACACTTCAACGGTAAAACGATAGCAACCGTAAAAATGCATTTCTAGCACGCTACATCAAGAATTAAGCAAATTATTTTTTTCTATTTAGTTTTTAATATATTAGTGACCAGTTTGACGATTTTGTATTATCATTTATCACACAGTGACATTATTGACATGCGGTTTCAGTTTTGCGATTGTCTTGTCTGATTACAGTGGGCTATGGAATTGGCGTTTGGAATGATGGCGGTTGGGAATCAATTTATTCGGAAATTGGAGATGACCAAATTAAGATATCGATTGCATTGGTGGGGGAACAATGATGGCTTTTAATAAAATTAGGATTCCTCTTGAATATTCAATTAAATTTTGTGTATACGGAACGTAGAAAGTTTAATTATGGTTCCATTTTCGTGCGGCGGATATCTCCACTTTAGTTCTTTACTCTTTTTTTTCTATCGACTCATCATTCTCTTTGCTTTATTTCCGCATAAAATATCAAGTGTCAACCCTCGGACGAATAAAAGTTGGAATAAATACGAGAACCGAATATTCCAAATTAACTCCGATCTACTTCAAGTCAACCTTTCGTGGACAACAGAGTAATCCAATTCGAAACAAATAAATTACAGGAAGCGAAATTCGACCTTACGAACGAATGAATGAACTCAAATCTCTTTGATTAGTCCTACTAAAAGCCTCCTGAAAACGGTCTTCGTTGTTTGTGTATCCGTTTTTAATATTTTTGTCTTTAATAACGGAGCTATTTTTTGCCTCTGTCATAATTAATTCTCATATAAAAAAGGAAAATGAGATTTTATTAACCGGAACCTTTTGGAAAGCTCTTCTTTAATAATAAACAATTCGGAACAAGTAAACAAATTATAGAACTGATGAAGCCATTTGTGTACAATAAAAAATGACTCCTTCAACAACATGACGATCGTGAATTTTGATTAACAAAGATCTTTTGTAAAGCCCTTTTTCAATAATTAGTACAATTCGAAACAGGTAAGCGAATGACACTGGTCAACACTATAAAATTTTCCAGAGTTTTGTTAATCGGTTTTGGTTAAATTTAGAGTGCTGATTACAAAAACAACACTAGTTTTTTTTTCTAGCAGCTCTTGTTTTTAAGTTACACTCAGGTTCTAAATTCTTACAAATATCTGGTGTGGCCCTCACCCTACTTTCTGACTAAATCGTTGGCACAATAAGTGCCTAAACACTTTTGCAATTATTTAATTTAGTAAAGCCACAGCCATCTCTGGACGCTACATTACGTCAGTTTCAGTGACAGAATTACATTTGTCATGCTGACATTTAATGTCATGTATTGTCGGTGGCACTGACGTTCGTCAAAATCTGACAATTCGCAACACAGCGACGAAGTAGAGCTGTTAGGAAAAAAATAGTATATTTTATGAAATTACCACACCAAAATACATTACAGTTGATATCAATATTTTAGGAAAATTTTATAAAGTTGAAAATTGTTGACCATTGCTATATGCCTGAACAGTCCATTTATGTACAATGCTCAAAAGTTTAAGAGAGATTCATTTATGTTTATTAACATAAACTCCTACAAAAGGATTATAATTAATGCTCGAAACATAAAAAAGCAGAGAAAATAATTAGTTCACTAGTAACTGCAAAAATTCTCTCATTAAACTTCTGAAAAAGTACAACCTAAATTTTCAGGAAAGGCTTACATTTACAGTCGACTTCCCCTAACCAACAGATTGCCACGTCTACCAGAGGTTCTAATTAGTGACGGATGATGAAACATGATAATATTCGCACAACAGAGCCACAATTTACGAAGTACTGCCCTTACTTAATTTCGACCTACGGACTTTTAACTTTTGAACTTTGGGAAAGATCAAATTGCTTGCGAGATGATAACCGTTGGAGACGAATCCGATCAACTCTCTGATGTATAATCTTGTTCATAATCATTAAGAAATATCCCTATTATGTTTCTCTCTCCCCAAATTTGTTCGCTACGGTGTGCACTTCTAACTTCATTTTTACTTACCTAATTTGCAACATAGCTCTTCAAAAATATGCCAAGGAAATAAACTAAAAGGAATCCAAGGAAATAGTAGAAACAAGTATATAATAAAGAGTATATTGTTATGACATAGCTGTGCTGTATTTATTCTTGCAGAACGTTGAAGATATGCAAATAACTGAGCGCAACACGAGAAATTGCAACGTTTAAAATTCAAGGAGAGGTGTTTATTAAGTGACAACTCGGCAACGGGGACGCGACAGTCGGTGTTGGCTTCATTTAAATGTAAGAGTGCTAACATCGTCCAATATAAAACTCATAATTCAAAGAAATTCAAATGTCCTTTTTCGCCTCGGTCCGATATTTCAGTGAACGCATTTGCATTTTAATCACGGCCTTAATTTTTCTCGGCCGCTTCCTCGGCAAAAATAATTGAATACGTACTGACAAATTGTTTTATTTCAAATTGTATTTGGAAAAGAAAATAGGAACCAACATTTCATAATGGATTATAGTTACGATGATGTAAACATGGCGAGCAAGATTTTAGGAGTAACCAGCTTTTCCAACGACCAGGTTATTCCTATTTCGCATATCGTCGGCTTAAAGTGAAACCACACAGCCAAAAAAAATTTGAATGAAACGAATTTGTTTCAGTCAAAGAAAAATCGATGTTAAATAGTGGCAGACAAGCTTTACTTGGCGCAAAAAAATTATTTCTTTGATAACATTTATTAAATTCAAAGCTATCGTATTTGTATGAACGTTAGTTAACTTAAATTCAATAACATACTATTTTCAAACGAAATAAACTTTGTTTCAAGAACTCTACGTTCTTTTTAAATAAAAAAAAACCTTTTTTTACTATGTGACAATTTAGTACTTGACTTAATAAAATCGAATATTGATTTAAAAACTATAAATTTTGATATAATCAAATAGTACTTTAGTTTCAGTAAAGTGTACATTCAAATTAGATAAATATTGCGACCGTGAATTAATCATTAATTAATATTTGATCATGTTTGGATTATAATCATGCTTGATTTTGGGCGACAGTCATGCTCGCGGTGCAGCTGCCATGCTGAGAAGAAATATGGCGAGTGCGAATATAGAAGTTACTTCAATCTTCTACCAGCGCTGACCTCGAGTTTTACTAAAGAAGACTTCGTGATAATAATGGGTGGCTCAAACAACGCACTGCAGGGAAAGCGTCTAAATTTTTTTTTAAAGTTATCCGCAGTGAAGCATTATACCAACACTACGAATGTTTTTCTTGTGCATGCTCCGTTCTGAGGAAACAGGGTATTTTTAAATAAATTTATACATGAAATAAATACACAATTATACATATACTTAAACGACAGAAATATTACATTTCTGGACATAAACTGTGTTCTCAACAGGAGTCACTTCACTCATCATGGATTGCACATGACTCGAAGAGGAAGGGAGCGCTTATTCAGCAAAGTATCCGAAATGATATGTTCACAACAAATGGGTACCTATTCAAGCAGCAGAAATTTGATCCACATAAAGATAAATAGTGAAGTTATTAACGAAGCTTGTGACGGTGCGCTTGGCAGTGTTTCAGAAGCGATAGGATGTAGGACTGTTACTGATGATGGAATTGACTCCATTAGTAGTGACAATTCCTGTTCGACAAGTAGCAATTTTTTTCGATCCGCATAATGATGTAATCGACGGTCATAATAATGTTAATAGTAGTTATAAGAACAAGATTCTTCATCTCAATATTCAGGGACTAAAGAGTAAAACGTCTGTTTTGGAGGCATTTCTGAGCGGGAGTCACGGTGACTGTATGGCGTTGTGTATTTCAGAGCATTGGCTGACGCAAAGCGAGCTGGCTGGTCTAAATGTTGGCGGGTATGTCGTGTCATCTTTCTTTTGCAGATCCACCAGTAAACGCGGCGGAGTTGCAATTTTTGTTCGTAACGATTTGGTCTGCTCACCGCACCGTTGCCGTTTCAAGAGTCCCGTTGAGCTTGACGGCGAGGTGACCGGTTTTCTGTTGTCTGAATTGAGTGTGATACAGTTTATCGTTCTCCGTCGGGTAATTTCATGAATCTGGAGTGGCCCTCACCCAACTTTACAATCACCTTGTTGAAACATTAAAGCTTGTAAACCGCCACTCGGAATTCGTACGTTTGTCAGTGGCCACTGACGTGACTTGTGAAATGTGAAATTTCTCACATTACATCACAGCCATATCGACCAAGGCTGTGAGTACTGTTAAACTGCTTCTATAAACGCTTATAGCCCCAAAACCGTTCATCCCATGGAATAAATATGTATACCAAATTTCAGCCCGATTTGTTGTACCTTTTGCGCGCTATCGTATTTTTCCATGGGTGAAATGGGTTCTGGAATCCATAACGTGCATTGCCGCTGAAAAATTCAAATCATACCAATTTGAACTGTTCATTTCTTGGAGATGGAATTGTTATTGAGGGTGTAAAAATGCGGTACTTAGCAAATAATATAGTCCAATAGTTTTATCCATTAATAACTAAACTAAAAGCAATTATATATTCCTTAGTTACATGTACATATTACATAATGCTGCTATTCACTGTGGGTACTTGGACGTTGTTGTTGTTTGGTGCAGCTTTCATATAAAAATCAATAAAAACGTTAACTTTTATGGAACCCTTCTGAGTCGTAAATTCTATATATACTGTTATGCGACTATATTTTCCGTACTTTATGTCATAGATACAACAAGACTTTGCAAAAGTGTATCTATTGTTATTGACGGTTATCACTAGCGTCAAGAGCATATCTTTTCTTACTTTAGGAATGAAGTAAATTAATTCACACTACGTGCAGTCATTTGTTATTAAGTTGTTAAAGTAGAATTATTCTTTATAATTATACATTCCTAATGAGCTTAAAACACGGTACAGATACACGTTTAGAATGTTCAACGTTCAAGAAAAATATCACTTTCTTAGCGAGTGAGTGATAGTATCTAACGTAAATTCTTATATTATTGGAAATGTATGGAAATTTTTGACGTGAAAACAAAAAATACCATTTTCAACAACAAGCTGAGAAGATGTTGTAAATATCTCAACAAGAAGATAGAAAATTAATAATTTTCTTCTCATAACTTGATTTGTAATTAGCAATCTGCTTATTGAGTGATTTTTAACGATTTTCTTCATTGCATGACATCCTTAACATTATAATACATTTGGTATAATGATAATACAATATTATAGATTAAATTTTGTTGGCGACCAATACAGTATATTCAGAAAAAGCGTAGAAATGCCCACACAATACATTAGGGAAACAGATAGCAGGCAAGGTTTCTATACAGAGGACGTCAGAGTGTTTCAAATTTGATCGCGCCGATGAGATCCTTTTTATAACAGTGCCTGTATACGACCAGAAAAGGAGGAGTGTTGAGATTGTGGGACGGCTAGCTTATATCACAACATGGGATTTCATTCGAAAGCAGATGAGGTTTAAAGCTATCCTCAGCAACGCGGATGTTACACCGCAACCGAGTTTTCTTCCTTCCCCCACCATATAAATTGATACCGGGGACCAGAAACCCCTTATTGTCGGACTAGGATGGTTATTTAAATCTTGGACCGTGGAAAACCATAAAGGAAACTGTACGGAAACAGTCTCCTTCGCGTGTAATTGGGATCGGAACCTTGTTATTTTCGAATGTTTGTTTCTTTCTTTTACAGCTTAGTACTTTTCTTTATGTTAGTTTTTGTTACCACCTTTTTCTTAGAGCACACACGGAGGAATGATGTTTACAAATTGACCGTTTCAAAAACTGACAGACTTCTTTCCGTAAAAACTTGACCGCGAGAAGAATTTCGAAGAATTTATCTATATATTGCCGAAACAATGATCAGAATCCATAAAGGATGCAAAACTATGAATGAGAATGTTTCCAAATATGCCAGGGTCGTAGGGTTGAACCGTTACATCGCGTAAATTATAATTCCGGTCCGTTGATTTGTGAGGTTTGCCAATACGGTTCAAATACTCAAACGGCCAAAGGGAAGGGGGTGGGCGGCGATGTTTGCTATGCAAATGTAATTTATATTCAAATTGAGTGACGTTGATCCATGCGGAAGTCGTACGGATTGATAAACGGCACAGCATAAAGATTTCAAAGGTAAACCGTAATGTATGCCGGCTGGGTTTGCATTATATCGTTGTAAACCAGCAGGCTGAGATTCATTACGACCATTATTACTCATAACACATATACGGGTGGCCTTTTTTCATGTTGCTCCCCGCTAATCGCAAGCAGTAATGAACATCCGTTCGCATCGGAGTTTGTCATTAATTCTGGCCCTTGTTGCAACGCTGCTGTTGCTACTGCTGATACTTCTGCTACTTCTGCTGCCACGATTCAACCACATTCAAATATCTGCCAGTATGTATTTATGATGAAGAGAATTAATTGCAATTAGTGTTAAAAAAATGTGCAGTAGCATACATTCGGTATCCACTGGCTTGGTATTCTTTACATGCCCTCATTAGCATGTTAATTAGTGCGCTAAATGTGTAAGTACGTTGCTTTTTTGGGTTTCTACAAATTAAATTAGTGCGAGTTGTGAACGGTGGATTCTTGGGGGTTTTCTTTTCTTAATCTATGAAAGGCAAAAGAAAAGGCAATTTTTCTAATGAACTTAGCGGTGGTGATTGTAAATTATGCCAGAAAGGCGTGATTTCTCTAACTCTGACAGCCCCGAAGTCCCCCCGTATGTAGGTTTATATTTACGTTGTTTACCTTTTGTACCATTTCTTACCGTACAAAGTATATCTACAATAGGTGTTATAAAGTTGCAATAGGACTATAACGGGCATGTAAAGTCATGCAAAAACATCCATGAAGAGGATCCTTGAGGAAAATATAAATCCGTTGTTGTTGTTTATGTCGTTTGTTTTGTAACGGGTCGGCTACCCGTTGTTAATTTGCATACATATTTAGAATTACCGGGGGACGAACTGGATTGTTTTTGTTGACAATCTAACAACCGAAAGTGGAAAATGTTAAATGCGTCTTCTGATAAATTCATCAAATTTTAAACAAACTGATACCTGTTCATCCTCCGATGACTTTAAATATGTACACCAAATTACAGATCAGTGGGATGAACGGTTTAGGCGCTATAAGAGTTCATAGAAGCAGTTTGACAGAATTCCCAGTCTTCGTCGCTGTGTTGTCAACTGTCAGGTTTTGACAAACGTGAGTGCCACTGGCATGACATGACATTGAGTTATTCTATGACTGACGTTGTGTTGCGGTCCAGAATGACTGTGGCTTACCGAAATTGAATAATAGTAGAAGTGTTTAGATTCGTTGCAACAATTTAGTGGGAAGGTTGGGTTTGGGTGGAGGCGACCCCGGATTGTTGTATTATATCAAATAAGTTACTGTGGCTGTGTGGAAGGTTTTAGAACGTACTTTTAAAGTTATGTTTGAAATTCAGAAATAGAGCATTTCAGATTGGCTGAGAAAAGGGCCCGTTCGTTTACTTTTGACCAGTTCTGACGGATGTAAGTATACTTACGGTCAGCTCTCTTTTCGTTCTCTTTTCACTTCAACCGTCCTATGGAGTAGTTGCGTTTTTGATAGCACCAAAATGGTGCTATAGTGTGGTTTGTTGTCTTGGTAAGTCTTTTCAATTTGTCTCGTTTTTGCATTATAATTTAAATTGTTTTTTTTTGCATCTCTGCTAAAAATAAACTGTCTGAATCAACTGTCAAATCATATTATTGGTAAATTATGTTCATAGTCTTATTTTACCACTATAACGTATCAAAGGCGAATTCTTTTATTGATTTTTGTACAATAGATTTATTGTTGAGAACGGTTGTTCGTTTTCATTTGTTTAATCTTGTTCTATCAGCCAGGTAACTGGGTGTCAAGGTTCAGAAAAAGAAAGTAGATAGATTTTACTTCCAGAGAGATGTTTCGTTTTAATTAATTAATTTGTTGAATAATGTAAGTAATTTAAAGCCCTTCTGCTCATTTGTCAATGTCACGCTACCATATAAGAGATTGGTGGTTTTGTGCGCCCTCTACAGTTTTTTTAAATATTAGTGGAGAAATTCTAACCTCAAACTTTCAGACAAAAAAAAGGGCAACACTAAACATCAACTGGATTGCAGTGAAGTAAAACGAACAGGACAGTAATTTAGCACTTTCTAATAGTTTTAGCTTTCAAATATAGAAAATAAGCGACATTTTTTATTTTGTTTATTTAACGATGCACCATGGATTTGCAATATTGTGTTAAGCCTGTATTAGGTATAACCAGTTCTGTGATGAATTTATCTATTTTTTGCCCCTGGACACATTGTTAGCGAAATTTTAGATAAACAAAATGATCTAACTAAAACAAAATTTTATTCCCAACAATCACCTTAATTTTTATATTTCCGTAAGAACGAGAGTTTAGAACTAGTTTCGAATATTGTATATGTATGTCGATGTATATTATTTCAATTTTTAAAAAACAATCTAACAATTGCTAAGTTAATAACTTAATAAGTACTTATCCAAACTACACACTATGGCTAATTAAAAGTAAGTAATATGTTCTTATTGTAAAACGATAAAGTTTTGTACCAACGTATAGTTCAAAGTATGAAATCGCTGCAAGGCAAAGTATAAAGTAGATTAGTGTAGAACTTCGATAATTACATTCATCGTTTCCATAAAGTAGTTATTTTACTGTACCGAGCGTGCGCGACCTTTGTACCGCACTCTATAAAACTTTTATATAACTTATGTGTTTCGTATTAGCTGTTTCCAGCGGCAGAACAATTTCAACTACGAAAGACTTCCGGAATTGTTGGCTCTCGGAAGAGCCCGACTTACTATCAGTGCGGTTGTACCGTTGCGTCCTCTCGAATAGTTCGCAAGACAGTCCAAATTTACCTCAGTTTATAGGAGCAGATGAACCGAAGATGCCTTGGCGGCTGCCTGACGTCGTCCGTGCTCTACCAGCAATACTACACAGAATGCTTTTCAAGGGAAAACTCCAACTATTCTACTTGAATCGATTTTATCAAGCGTATCAAGCGAACCAGTTCCTTCTTTGAATTGCGTTTTACTTCGGTACTGCTAAAAATTCCTTTTGTATACCCGACATTCTCTCTCTTTTGCCAACGCTTTTTCCTAAATACAGCGCACCTAATTCTGTGTCGACAAAGAACTCTTTACACAACTACACAATATGGCATTCTTATTCCGAACAATATTGTCCAGACTCTGCTCGAAAGAGCATTATTATAGTTTAGATTTTCTACACTGCAAACTGCAAACATCACCTCAATACACATAGGGGCATTTTATGCGAATTGCTTCGTACAGAAAAAATCCGTACGACCTTTCTACAAGGAGATATATGTCCTATGGATAAAAAAAAGCCAATTTTGATTGGGTATTGAAAGCAGCTTAATGCCACCCTCCAGAGATGGCACCATGAGAGATGCCAAAAAAATTAGGTATACGAAATTACAGTTTCTGAATGGTTGAGATCGAATCGATACTCGAATTAACGTACATTTTGTTGAAGTGTTTCTTTTTTGAAATTTGAAAGTTTTTTTTTGATATTGAGAGTATAAGAATACATAATCATTTTGACTGAACTTACAATTAATGTTGTTTAATTCAAAGTGTTTTATACTGAAAGGTAAGTATTCCAACATTTTGACTGAAATGAATAAATCTTTAATCTTTGGAAATTTATTTATTTATATGTATTAAAATAGATTTTATAAGTTAATTAGTTTTTTTTGTACAACCTTCAGAGCTGTGTTGTAATAAAACTTACATTATCAACAGATCGCATACTAGAAACCTTTACACAGTCGCAAACTAAAGATATCTTTTAGTCGTAAAGCTATGATACCAAAAAATATTTATTAGTTGGTAGTTGGTTCAAAAGGGGGCAGTGGTAACAGTTGAAGTTTTCCCAAATAAGTTTGGGGCACTGTGCTAGACAGTGCGCTCCACATATATAACTTGTTATTACGGTTACCGTATGGGCATCTGCATTGTCTGAAATGGTCCAATAAGTGCGAGGACACGCCCGATCTAGAAATTAGCTTTTCCCAGGAAAACATTTAATATGAGATAAGGTATTTATGCTAACCGGGAGACGAGTTTGTCGCAGAAACAAGATCTAATTTAAAGATTACTATACACCAGCAAACAAATCGATGCTTATAGAACACAATAAATGGTGCACCCAAACAAACACACGAAAGATAATTCGAACGCATCGCATTCGAACAGAAATACTATTTAGCGATTTTCCAATTGATAGCATTTATTAAATTTTGTTTTAAAACGATGAATTAATTCAGTTGTGTGGTACGTTTTAAAATAAAATGCACAGTGAAGTAATACAACAATAAATCATTCATCACGTTTATGTCCGTTATCTACATTGTGGGTCGAATCCAGGCATAAATCAAATTATTTCTGCGTTTACTGTACGCAGGCCTAGCCTACTATTAACAAGACCAGTAATTAATTAGTACACAGTAATAAATATAATGAGTCATTTCCTTCGTCATGTTTCGATATTATCACAGATTACTTACTATTATCTGATCTACTCACAATAACTTACATAATTACATAACATGTACGGTGTTTTGTTAATGGATAAAGATAACAGGTATAGTAAAATCCAGGAGAGCTGCAAATGACTAAGCGATTTCTGCTGTTGTTTTCGACATACGCGACAGAACTTGTCTGACCGATCACGCGTGTTAGAATGAAACAGCCTTCTTTTCGTATATCTTTTTCGTAACCTTGTAAGCGATGAGTCATTTGCAGCTCTCCTGGTTTGTACTATATGTGTATATTTTCCTACATGTTCTTTTTTTATTACAGTACAGGAAATATAGGCAAAATAAAGGGGTAACTTCTTTAAATTCAAAATTCAAGGTGTAGGTTTTTGTTAGTAACCTATAATGCTTGTTTGTAAAATGTAGCCGAGTTGAATAATAGAACAAGTCCATCTACTATTTATTATAAAACAACTTAAAGACAAATCAACACAAACATACATTTTTCGTCTCTAAATTTGTTGTATACTACAAAAGAATGGAATTTTTATTAATTAGCTGTCAGTATAGTCTTATCATTTTATTGATGGGATTAATATGTTAGTCGGTGAGTAAACCTCCAGGTAAATTTATAACCAAGCTCACGAAATATGTTCGATTTTCAATCAACTAAAATTTAATCGGATTTAACGTCTACCCATGTTGTTTGACACGCAGTTAGAAGGGTTAATCTAATCGGTACTGCTTAGGCATATTTACCACTAGCGTCAATATTATCGGGACCGGGGATTGTGTATTCATACATTGTCTCTACCCTGTCATGACATTAAATAAGCGTAATCGGTTTATACTGAAAATTACGTCCTTAAATCGAGCCATGTTTGATCAATGAATTTACTTTGATATTGAAAATTCTGGTGGATCCACCTTTTCATGGATTGTTTTTTTGTATTATAAATTTTAATAATTATTATAAAATTAGTACTGCAGAAGAAAATCGTCTTTAGAAGCGTGTTATAAAAGAGATTATTGATGTACAAGTGATTATATTATAGCCTACGTACTACGTACACTATGCTGAAAATCCCCCTACTCCAGTTCGGTTGTTCTGTCGAAGGTAGAGTAGTTTCAAACTAAGAAGAGCACAGTTGTATATGCAACCAATCATACCCAGTGTATGGTTTATAAATTGCCTATGTATATTTGGTTGCATATACAACTGTGCTCTTCTTAGTTTGAAACATCTATATATCAGAGAGGAGACTCTGGAGTGGGGAAACCTTCAGCACGTCATGTGGTACGCCACTCGGCACAAGTTGATAATAAAATCTAAAGCAATGATTTTTAGTCATATCGTTTTCATTATTTTTTATTTATTGTTATGTAGATTGCAGAAGCCACAGTTCGCTTGGTTCAATAAAATGTGACATTACAAAAGCAAAACGGAAAAGGATCCGTACTTAAACAGAGCCACAATGGTATAAAAACTTGCCGGGAAAGTCACTTTTCAGGCAGCGTAAAACCCCTTAACCGTAAATGTCGGCAACAACTACATTTCTTCTACTTAAGTGCCACGCGTATCCTGAAAATTTCGTCTTTTTGCCAGGTCTGAGGTTAAAGAGTTCCCTGGGCACGTATTTGACAGAACGGTTATTTCCAGTCTACAGACTTGTTTCGTACCATTTTTTCCTTTTTCATACAATTTGACCTGAACGTATTTCGTAATGCAATCCGATTTCACTGATGTTTGTTTCTCTCTATTCGTATTGCATCAACTGAATATTGCGGGAAAGAGGACAATGTAATTTTCGCTTAAATGTATTTTAAATTATTACGTACGTACCGTTGTTGTCTAATAAACAGAACTGCTATAATAGCTAATCTATTAAATTGGGAACAGACAATATAAGCGGATATGCAAATTAGGATTGTTGGACCCGTTCTGTATAAAATTCACATTTAGAACTTCTGGTGTTCTGGCGCAGTTAAAATTACTGCACGTAATCGTTACTAGAGTGGGTTTCTCGAACGTTTTCATTGCAGTTTAGCATGTGAAATGACCCTTAAACTGTTTTAATATCATACTAACTCGTACCGTTTTATGTAGGTAAATGTTTGTATTAGACATTCTTTATAAAATACCCCAATCTTACCTTCCTTAAAAAATAGACTATACTCTTTAATATGAGCAAATTATCAATCTGAATTTGCAATTTTCGTTTCATTATTATTTCAGAACGTATGAATGAAAGTATGATCTGATATGACACCAATCTTGGATTATGAATAAACTATTAAATAACAGTTAATAATAATATAAAATTAAAATACAAAGATAAAAAGAAAGATCGATAACTCTACTATAAATTTGCATACAGTGAAACATAATCTACAATTATCAACTTTGCTAATAATTATGCACATAACCTGTTTCAGTACTTACTAGGTGTCGGTGAGTCATTCTCGTAATATCTTTGCCGTATCTGCCGCTGTACAACTTTGCGAGTACCAACTTAGTTTTCTTACTGGCTTAAGGTTAACATTTATAATAAATACAGTCGTTCTTACCTTTAACGTTTATGAATCTGTAACAAAGAAAAGAAATGTTAGTCATCGTTCAGATCATAGCAATAACATAAATAACAACATAACAACAGAGCTATATCAAAAACACAAAATATATTGGGTGGTTCCCCAATTTTAAATCCCTAAAAATGTGTTATATGTTAAATTAGATAAAGTCTAGTGTTTTTTCTTAAATTTATGTTGACTATATGTTTTATGAACTGGTATATAAAACGTGAGACAGAAACGGCAGAAAATTTAAGAAATAAAAACAACAAAACTGGTCAATTCAAACCTCTAAAAGTTGAGGCTTAAAGTTTAATAGTCAAATTTGAGATTAGCCAACCATGACAAACTAGAACTTCTTTATTGAACATACTATATGTAATAATCGCCGCTTCTGGTTGTCAAGTTCAACACAAAAGCAATACAGTTCATCCCTTGGAAATTCTAAATACGTGGGGACGCGTATTTAGGCGCTTTGGTATTTACGACACAGAAATTAACTGTCCGAATAAATTATTGACACCAGAATCATATTTTTATTATTATTCAAGTTGATTGAAGTCACAGCCATTCTGAATCCCAACCTAATGTCGGTCATAGAATAACACAATGTCACATCATGTCAGTGGCCATCGACGTTAAACCGCTCATTCAAAAATATAATAAACTTTGTTAATATTTAACGTATGTTTGTCAGTGTCATTGATCTGTAATTTGGTATACGTATTTAAAGCCACTGGAGGATGAGCTGATATCAATTTAGTCAAAATCGGATGAATTTCTAAGACAACGCATGTAACAATTGACACATTCAGTTGTCAGATTGTGGCTAAAAACAATCCAGTTTGTGTCGTGATAATTTGAAATAAGTATATCAAATTTCAGCCCTATCCGTACATACATACACGCACACATACATTTTTCATAAATCATTACAATGGATTCAGGAGAATTCAAAACACGTATTTCCGCCAAATTTTACTTGAAATATTTTTCCCTCGACTACTTCTAGGGTACCTACTAGTCTAGCCAAAAAGTTAAAATAAAACGCAGAAAATAGGTTCACAAAACTTTTCTATTTTCAAAACTTTATCACCTTGTTTCGTTCGTATAATGCATAAACAAGTTTTCAACGCCTGTATGTGGACATAAAACAGCAGCGAGAATATGTTTTATTGCTTTGGGACGGTAATATAACCGTTATATTAAAATCCGAAACAGTATGACGTCACATGCGATTTCTGGGCAAAATATCATACAGAAGAAGAGTTATTTTTTGGGTCTACGATAAAAGCATATGTCATCTTTAATCATAACATAAGTAACGAATATTAAAGTGCAACCAAACAAACATATTTTGTTAAGTTCTAGATTTCCGGGAGAAGACCGCGTCAACGACGATAAAGTAGTCAACGTTTCGCACTGTGTTGCAAGAGGCATCTTCAGGACGTAACAGTCGTCGTTGTTGCGGTCTTCTCCCGGAAATCTACAACTTAGTGATTCGGACCGCGGAAGTCGTCTCCAATCTAAACATATTTTGTTAAGTAAAATACTTGGGTGTTTCAAAATAAAAACTATGTTCCGTAGAATTCCCTATGAAATATGTCCATCCATCGTGACACTGACAAACATACGTTAAATATTAACAAAGTTTATTATATTTTTTTTAGATCATAAAGTGTCGGGTTAAACGACCCGTTCATTTTGAAGTACATTTTTTCACATGAAGCGACCAGTGTACTGGAAAATATATTTCAACGCCATGCGTACGACAAAAAACGGGAACATATTTACTCCACAAAAGAGACGGGTACCTTTTTTTATACTCCGTATTTTGCTATTCATTTCTTCAAACAATTGGTTTGTTTGTCCCGGTAAAAGGTTACTATTTAATTTCTGATACAGTAATGTAGAAAACATCAATACATTCAAGATTACCACATATTTTCCAAAGTTCGTAGGACTTCGTTATTTTACTAAACAAGGATTACAACTGAAACTATTTATTAACTTCTGAAAACCCATTCGTTGTTTCATTCCGGACAGGTCCGCTTTCCCAAAGAGAAAAATGTAATTAAACTTTTGTCCCTTTTCATGGTCGAGCGATTCGAAGAATGCGTTCTCCTGCGTGGTCCTCGATCAAAATTTGGGATCGGCCCGGACATGTGAACCACCTACACTTGTATGTGGTCGTTTTTTTCCTAAAGTTCTTTCGAACATAGCAGCGTCCGCTTTACACGCCACTATAAATCTAGCGTCTTACCTGACGTTTATAACGGCGATTAACTTTGCCAATATTTCAAAATCTCGCTAATCTCACCGTTTACGAAATAAAATACATCATGGCGGTGTGCAGGGCACCCTCGTTCTAACATCCCCCTATATATCAAACGGGATACTCGGACCGTGCCGCTTACGTGAAGGAAAAAAAATAATGTTCTCTGTCCGATCCGAAGCGATTTATTCGTATTTATTGTCGATTATTTAGGCTTATGTAATTTTTCGGATTAAAGTATGCGGGGTGGTCGTTGTTCTGGGTTAAAGGTTAAAAAAATAAATCATTGAATTGTGTAATACATCGGTGATTTGTATTATTAATACATTAATACCAGTAACCATAATCTCCTGCAATGTGTTGGTATAAAGTAACCTTTACAAGAATTTATCACGATAATGCAAATATGGCAAATACTGCTGAGTCCAGTACTGTCATAAAAAATATAAAGATACCCCAGTAAATCAATAGCCTGAAAACGTCAACAAACAAGAACAAGTACGCAGTACCTAGAATATTTCGGTAGAGACAGTATTCTGAAAATTGATTTATGTGCAGTACCTAGAGTTCACTTTATATATGCAAATATTGCAGATTCTATAAACGGCGTTTATTGGGCCTTTATGGAATCTGAATCTGAATCTTATACATTCATTATGGAATGTTTGTATAGTGCATGCTAGAAGCCAAACTGTACAGTGTCGAGTTTAGAAACCACTTGTTACCATTAACTTTTGTAATTTTTTTTGGGTTTTGATGATTCTTTCAATTATAGAAAAATTATTCGAAATTCTTTATGGCTAATGCAACTTTTAAAATTATTTCTACAACTTATATGGTCCGCCTATTCAGCTTTAAAATCAAATTAATTAGCAATGTTTGATCTCTATATGTTAATTCCCAAAGGAGATACAGGATAGTAACCGTATCCAAGTAAATTTGACTTTTATCTTCCATACCTCGGGTATTTTTTTACCCATGGTGACAATTTTTTTAACACGATGTAAAGAAAATTGTCCGAATTAAAGCACGTTGTGGTAACAATAAAAAAAGATATCTTACAACTCCTTATACCGGGAAAAGAAAATGATTTCACTGGTCTAAATTAGAAACATTCTGTACAGTAATTAGGCTAGTCCTGTTGTTCGCTCTGAGTATATTTGTATATTATATTAAATTACATATTTTTATTGTATTTCTCATAAAAACTATGACCAACTGGTCAACGTTGCAGAGCATTTGGCAATAAAATTGTGTAATAATTCGATTTTTTGTTCTGATATTGTATTCATTGTTTTTTTTTTTTCACTGCAAATTTGTGTCCAGTTAACAATTCAATAACGTGAATACAAAATATTTCATCTGGTTATAGATTTACTTGTCGCAGTAACTAGTATCCTAATTGTAAATGTAATAGATATAATAGATACTAAAATGCCTTTAGTATCTAATATGAATACCTAATATTGAAACGTTAGAAAATAAAAAATAAGAAGAATAAAAAAGTATCAACCATGTAAATTCTACTATATATACACTAAATTATTACAAAAATCAATGATTAGATATACAACAAAAATTAAGCTGCTATGTTCACTACACACCGTAAACACTGGGTGTAATTTTCCATATACTCGCGATTTTACAGTATATTTTCTGTGCTCAAATTTCACACAATAATTACTGTATTTTCTTTGCCTGCAGAGAATATTGTTATGATATAATTGTTATGATATCTTTATTGTCTATTGTAGATTCAATACACTACTGGAAACAATATTCCAGTAGTGTTATTTTGCATTACTTCTACACGTTTACGGTAATTCTACACCAACGTATACTTTATAACTTTTCTTTATAACGGTGAGAGTGATATAATTTTACACAACCAGGGATAGTGGTAACTATAAAATAATGTTATTTGTTTCACTGGACTTTATAAATTGTGTAAATTAATGTAGTAACGCATGTATAAATGTTAAAAAGGTTCATGCAAGTAAAGCAATGTAACAGGAGAAATTAGCATTATGTTTTGCCTTATAACGTACAAACGTGCGCCTGTTCGCAACTGTACGTACCCACTTGTTCATGGGTACTCTTTGTACTGCGAGGCATGAATCAGTGTCGCCATTTGTCCAGTGGTAACCGCAAAACCACAACAGAGGCTACAACGCGATAAATCGTCAAACGGATTGAACCGAATCGCAATCCGGAATATCCATTAACAAATTATCATCACGCATGGTTTTTAGTGTTATTCAATGCTAGGATTCGGCCAAGAATTAGTGAGATTTATGCGGACCTTTCGGCGGCTCTATTTATAAATCTTGGAGATTTTACCCGTTTTCGCGAATAAGACATCGATTTTCCATTACAGGCGGAACGCTTGTCCTGCCATATTGCGAGAGCTTACTGCCAAAATTCGATTTGAATGATAAAATATATTCCGAATCCTATCTTCGGTATACCTGCGGGATATATGGTGATATATTATGTAACCCGGGCATCTGTGCGATGCGCCTGCAGAATGTCGGCAATTTTATTTTCTATTCACTAGTTTGTCACAATTTAATCCATGCTTCATTCATGCTTTATTACGAAGCAGGTGATCAAACAATGTGAATCATAGCAAATCAATTTTAGAAAAAAATATTGTTTTTTTTCTGCATCCTACTAATCCACAATGACACTACAAATGTCTCATCGTGATAATAGGGTTAGTATAAGTAATTTTATTTTTAGATATGGAACCTATATTTCACAAAAATTCAATCACTGATGAATTCAACAAAACAAAACCTATTGAATGAATCATAAATGGATGTTTTATTCATGATTCATTGAAAAATAAACTCCCAATTCATACAAAAACGCTGCTCAAAACACACACTGGTCTGAAATGTGCGATGAACGGCATAGTGTTGCCCTTTGTGCAGGTTTACACACTGTTGATTTACTTTAGCATCGCGCGAAATGCGGCTTTTTGTTTACCTTTTTAATTTTTCATAAAGGCTGATACATACTATAGGTCAAGTAACAGTCACGCTCAGGGTACGGTCACCATCCGCTCGCGAGCACAAGTATTCACACTGCTACAGTCTACTCGCGGTCAGTTTGCATTCACGATGATACACACTATAAGTCAAGCAACAGTCGCGCTCAGGGTACGGTCACGGTCCGCTCACGAGCAAGAGTATTCACACTGCTATATTCTAGGCGCGGTCAGTTTGCAGCAAATCGTTGTTACGGAAGCATAATGTTTAAAAAACTATCGAATAGTGACTTAATGATAATTGCATTGCTGCTCGACGAAGATGAAGAAAAAATAGACGCAAGAGGAGGGAACATTGGATTCATCCCGCTTTAAAGCGTAGGAAGAGCGAAGGAGAATTTTCTACACTATATCCACAATTACTTGACGACCCAACAAAACATTCGCGAGGGATATAATGTAAAGGATTCTGTTGATGAACAATTACCCACTGTAAACTTTAGAAATTTACCAAGCCCCTGTCTTGTAACTCATCGGCAGAAGCATTTGAAGTAAGAGAAATGTTCACATCATACTTCAACTCCGAAGCTGGTTCTGTGCCGTGGCACCTTAAGATGATTGAAAAATATTGCATTCAATAAGTCTATTGCTTTGTGTATTTAGTATAAGTATCGTTCGAAAATAGACGTAATTAAAACTTACTTGATTTGTTTAAAACCTTTCCAATTTCCTCCCATATTTTATTTTTGTGAATATTGTCACTATATAATGCAGAACTCATGTCATATAGTTTGGGTTTGTACCTAACGAGCTCTATAAGAAATTCCTCCATAATAATTTTATATTAAGAGAACTGCAGTATTTGACAATCTGTGTGTGTCTGTACCGATTTATTTTCTAGGTAAAAACTACCAAAAACTAGACTGATCGCGGCGTTCAGATCGCGAGCGACCCGCGCGACCCATTCACACTGGCGCTCTGCTCGCGTTGCGGTCAAGGCACGAACACGCTCGCAGTCAAAGTGTAGATTCCTCGCGGTCAAAATCATGCCTGTGAGCGCGTCGTGCTCGAAAGTGTGAATACTCGTATTCACTTCAATGGTCTATTTTTTTGCTTAGACGTGTGTACCTTTATCGTACCCATAGTGTGTACCATGCTTTAACATTACCGCCCCGCCGAGGTATTATTGATCATGATTTCATTGACGAGCATACAATTTTTTACCTTAAATTAACATCCAATATTTATTCATTGCAACGAGCTACTTACCTTACTAAGTGTAAGTTGCTAATTAATTGTTAACATTAAAAAGAGTGAAATTGGACGATTAGTATTATTAGTGACTACCTATGTGTAAAACGCCTATTAGACAAACCGCCTAGCCGTGATAAGTCCCGATGCCCTCCATGGACACACGAACGCGTTATTCAACAGAATTTCAATTAAAATTCTCTTCCTCTCAATTCAATTTGGACCTGTATCTGACAAACAATACATTTGATTCTGCAATTTGTTTTAATCAAATACATCTATTCGGGTCGATTAAAAATGCGAAATTGCAGCGCTGCGGATACAATTACAAATATGTGCATAATGGATGCCGACGCGGGCTGCCGCTCAAAAAAAAAAACACGGGAAAATTTAAATTCTATTTTGTCCGGCCACTCCCTTTGGTGTGAATTATGACCCGGCTGGTTTATGTGCGACACAATTCGCAGATGCATTTTCCAATGGGTCATTAAATTTGCAATTTTATTTGTGACGTCATGTGGATACTTTTTTTCGGTCCCGAAGGGTCGTTAGGCGTGTGCTTTTTTATCACCTTTTTTTAGAACACAATTCATTAACTTCGTGTTTATGATATGTAATATCCTTCTTTTTCTTATGAATACCTGTACAATAAAATGACGTTCCGTCTGCATAATGGTTTATTACCAAAATAGTCTACAAAGTTTTAATATTAATTTATATTATTCGTAGCGCTGTGGTGTGCACTTTTTAAGTTATTATCCGGAAATCTTGGTTTTTGATTAACTACACCACAATCTCCAGACAACTTCCACGAATCAGCTAAAAAAATATATATCATCAAGTTGAAAAATATATATCATCAAACTTGAAAATCAATATAAGGAATAACAAGAACTAAATAGGCATATAAATACTAATACGTACATTCATAATAAACAACAAACGAGCAAGTTCTGGTTTGTCCATCTTTATCTGCTTCACCAGACGATCCAGGCAGTCGTGGTTGAATTACCACATTGATGTCATGCCCACTTTCGTCAGTTATTGAGCACGACTTAAACACATAGGTGGATAAGTTGATTTGTTCCTCTATGGCAGGATTACCACCATCAGAACAAGACACAACATATTCAACTGCACAAACTCCAATATCGTCTAGTTCCCACTCTAAATAAAGGAAGTAACCACTTTCGGCTGATACAACTGAAGCGTTATATTGAAAACCACCTCCAAAATTATCTAGAAGGCCTAAAAATTCTATTATAAATAGAGACAACATGTTTTGTTTCTAGTAAATATCATACCGATTTTGTAGGGTTCTATCACTCTTGATGTTGGTCGTGTTCCATCGAATATTGGTACTACTGAGACATCGACCACGTCACAAGGTTTATAGTATCGGTTGTTCTCGAGGAGTAGTTCGTAGCCTCGCGTATGCCAGTATTGTATGCCAATGTTTACCTCATATTCGATATCTTCAATTTTACAGAACTCTAAGGGAAACCGTGGATATTCCCATTCTGTTTTCAGTGTTCCTCCAACATCTGACACTTTGAAGTTACTCACAACTATGGGGTCTCTACCTAACAGATTATGATATGGTTAAAGGCAATCACTCTATTGTAAAGAGACAAGCCATAAGTTAGTATGTATACGAATATCAACAGCTATTTATGGGGTATGTGTCTTACACCCATATGATAAAAGCTGCCAGTATGTTACTGAAAACTCAAACAACAAGCAAATCAAAAATATCAAAAACAGGCAGGTATTTTGATGGAAAGACATAACAGTTTTGGTCAGTGGTTTCTAAAACATATAATACAAACTTTCAGTGAAGGAAATTGATTTTCCCGAGCTTGTAAGCCAGCCACTAGATCCTTTGTAACCTTCTGTGACGATAGTAACCTCCACTGTGGTACAGACAACTGGCTTCTTCAAATAATAGGATGGATTTGTTGTGGTGTGTGTTGACTTCAAGTTACGATTATATGAGTAAATTATTGTGACAGTGTAAAGTTTGAGGTCGAGAACATTGTCGTCCATCCAAGTGACGTTCAGTTGATCTCCTGCGTTTATGAACCTCAAGTTCCAAGGTGGCTCCAATTCCAAGTTTTCAGGATCTGTATTGGTTTGTTGAAGAGTTAGTTCGGGTTCCTGTGGGAAGAATATTCTCCATACTGACCATCAGATCCACTATCTTCGTCCTTATCATTATTTTGGAGACCAAACACTAATCCAAGTATAAGAGCAGTAGCAGCTACGACAACGACGGCACCTATAATTACTGCAAACGTTCATGAATTTAAATTTTTTTGTTTCTACGAAGACAACTGTTCTGTTATTTTTTATGAAATTATCTGTTATGAAATTATCATAATTAATCTATAATAAAATTATTACTTATTACTTACATATTTTCTTGGCCACCATGGCTAGGGTCAGTTACACTTAAAGATTATATTTGTCACTTTTCTGAATGCACTGTTTATAGACGTTTTTTTCAACGTGATATATTTATACATACTATGCCGGTTTCGCGTATTTTTAAAGTAGATATGACGTTTTATCAGCGATATCTATTACATCGATATCTGCCTCTCATCGTCCCTAACTGTCACTTTTCCACGTATTATGATCTACCAGTCTGTAAATAATTTAGGAAGAATCTATTTTCAAATGAAAAAAATGTTCGGATTCTTGTAGGATTTGAAATATTTCACCGGAGACATTGATGAGTAAGTCTCGTTTTTATCTGAATTCCAGGCAAAATAGTATACAGGGTATTTCACGTAACTGGTTCGTTAGAACTTCATACAGACGTTTTATGTAAAATATTTTCAAGATGGCCGCAACTTTGGCGTTGATTAGGACTGTTGACACCTGATGCTCATCGTTTACGAGTTATTTTAATTTTAAAATCCTTATCTTTGTGCTTCTTATCGCCGCATTTATCAGCCATCGTTCAAGATAGAAAGGTAAACAATTGTACAGTTACTCCTGAGATATTATTAAATGAGACGGCGTTTGTTTTATCACCCTGTCTTATATAAGCTGCTCAAAATTGTACATACATACGTCAAGATTCTAGAATTGCAATTTCGGCTATTAAAACGATACTGCGTCGTTACTGTAATGAAATATACACACGAAATATTTTACTATTATAATGAAAAATAACTGGGGATTATTTATATAATAATTCCAAATAATTAAATTAGAATGAATCAGTGTTGGTTTTGCGCATGGTTTCACTGATCTCAGTTCTGAAGAGGAGTTGGAATGACCGATGGAATCGATTCTAGCGATTCTAAGAAATTGAATGAATTCAGTCAAATGTTTAAAATGGAACTGATTCTAAGAATGAATTTAAGAATTGGAATTAATTCATTCGAATGTTTAGAATCGGTTCTGAGGATCGGTTCTAAACATTCGAAGAAATCATTTGAATGCGACCTCAAGAATCGATTATTTTAAGAATCGATTGTTCGAATTCGAATGAGCTTATCACTACTTAGGCGATTAAATAAAAAAAATAGGTAATGTAGAAATATGTTTCGTGCAATTTTATATTTTTCTACTTAACGAACGAAAAGAGCACGGAACCTCTACGAATGCGTAGAGTAGGGTACGAAATTTAGCAATCAAAAGAATTTTACCAAAAGAAAACGCTATTAGTACTCAACGTTAGTGCTATCTACCATTAAAGATATGGTATTTGATATCACTGCAGAAATCAATCATCCAAAATAACTCAACATATCTAATGATTATAATAGCGTTTTCTTCTGGGAAGCTGTTGTGCCCGAGTGTAGTGCGATCTAGTGCAATTTTGTCAAGAATGTAGAGATTGTAGGATAACCCAGTGCATTCCCAAAATACGCATGTTGCACAGGCAGCATGAGCTCTGGAAGAAAGTTGCACCGGTGCCGGTGTAGTGCAGTTGTAGCATTAATAGACCAAAAGAACACGAAAACTTCCACACGAGCGACCAATTGAACATCATGTAAATCACTAATAAATAAATCCTGTTAATCCTGTAAATAATGTTCATAAATAAATATTTAATATCTACCTGTTATATATGATGGGTATCAATAGAGAGGTATAACGACAGATAATGCGATAGGAGAAATCTTTTATTGGCTACTAATCATAAATTACATCCTATTTCTCAGATCATTATCGCTTTTATATATCTTGTGTAGACATATTCACTTTTATTTCGAGGCCAATCGCTATGTTGTCCGCAAATACAGGTACGTTTTTTTTTAATATTATATACTGCGAATTATCTAATGCACTAAATAATACAATTGCATTTTTAGTCGGGCTTTTTGCTGTGTTAACCATTGTTGTGGGTGGTATTGTAGTAGGAGTTATATTTGCTCGCAAGGATTATTGTCAAGGTAATTAGACAGCTCTCGAAGCGATCATTCACTTCAAACTAAATAATTTTTGATTTTTTTTCCATTTACCCTACAAATCAGCCTATGAGCATCCAACCAATTTGACTATTGAAGATGCAGGTCAAATGTTGGAGGTATCTTGGTTAGATGATATTGACAACCTCTGTGGTAGTTCATACAAGCTCAGGTCGTATTACGTCGATCAATTACAAACTCACATCACGGACGATTTATTCGCCAATATCGAAAAACCTGCTTATTGCACCGAGGTTGAAGTTGTTCTGGTTAGACTATCCGATGATGATGAAAGAGTAAGCTTGCCCGTAGAAGCCACCTACACCAACGGTTTGTGTTGCATCACTTATAAACCAATACATTTTCAAACATTACTTTCCAGGAATACGAAACGTGCAAGTTCGTAACTTCAAACTATCAGAAGAAAATAAAGTTTTGAAGGGAAAATGGGATGCACCGGACAACTTAGACTTTTGCAATGTAACAGGTGATATTTCATACGAATTGAAGTCAGATTCGTGTGATTATCACAAAAACACGACTGAACTTGAGTTCGAGCTTAGCGAGTGCACAGGCTCCAATATAATCGAATTTTCAATCGAACCAATTATAAATAACCAGCGTGGTTCCGCGGTAACAGACGAAATTTGTACGAACATATTAAATCATTTTAGCAAAAATGTAATTATTGTCTTTTCTAGCACTTAATAGTTTCCGCAGTAATTTTAATTATATATCGGAACCTGTATCAGTTGGAAATGATGATTTCATTAGGATGAGCTGGCAGTTAGGTGACGTAGGATCTTGCCCAACTGAATATGTGGTTTCTTGTTCAGAAGGAGATACGCCAGCCATAGATAAACAAATCAGTGAACCCTATTTTGACTTTAGGTCATGTCCGATTTCTGACAAGAATAATGGACATAATATCGATGTTATAATAAAGCCGGTAATGGCAGGATGTAGTTCCGAGTCAGATAGGCATGGTCAAGCTAGAATATGCAAATTTCATGCGTATTATGAAAGTATGTACGACTTTTATTTATAGAGCTACCATTCATATAATATTGTATAATATAATATGGTATAACCGTTTCATGATTTTGATATAGGTATTTTGTTTCTAGGTTCTGAGTGGCTTTTGGACGGAGATTGTGAACCATTTAATGACGAACAGTATTTGGTTCAAAGAATAGTATGATTTTCGATATCGTTCGCCATATAATAAGATGGTGTTGATCCTTTCTTTCATATTAGAAAACATGTAAATATGCTTAAACTTTAAATGCTTTATAGAAATTTAACTAAAGTTCTAGAAACTAAACTTTAATTTCTTTTTTAACTTCTTAAACAACATATACCTAAAGAACAGACTAATCAGTTATCAAATGTAATGTAATTCCGGTATTTAAATATTGGATTCGAATAATAAAATTAATATTTGTCAATAATACTTAAATTATACGATTTAATTTAAAATTGCTTTAGCATATCGCTTCTACCTTTGTTTGTTTTGTACCTGATTTATGCAAAGATCTTCTTGTTAACATTTGTTTGTAAATTAAATAAAACAACAAATTAATTTTATTCAGAAATGAAGAAGAACAATATTATTTGTAAATAAATTACACTTTGCCATCCTGATATTTTTTTCTTAAGTAGTAAATGTTAGTGAATGTGTTGCATCCAATTATGCTATTCTTCTTAATAACTGAAATATCGAAGGTCAAAGTTAAGTACAATATTGTTAGAGTACCGCAGGTGATTAATGACTGTGGCGATTAAAATGGAGTGAACATGCTTTTGGAACACTTAGTGATAGCCTACATACCTGCGAACCAATATCCGACAGTCAGTAATAGAAAGAAAACATCGCTCGTATTCCATAAGTGGCAAACTATGTTGATAAAAAACGAATAAAATCGTTATGCAATACATTTCACATTTTATTTATTACTTTATTTTTGTTGCTATATAACGTCTAAAGCAATTTCAGATCATTTATATGATAAGAGTTGACCAGTGTCGTCCGTAACTTTGTCCTTCAATATATCAGTTGTTATAAACAAAATATTTTTGAGCAATAATATTATTCCGTACCCAAACCTGTTGCACCCTGTATCATGTGTGTTGTGAGTACTTTTAATGTAAGCGATAATATTGACAATAGGTAATTGGCTCATAATTTGCTATAATATTCATATAGATAATCGAAATACATGCAGTTAACCAAATTCTACATACATTGCCTTTCCCACGTAGAAAAAGAATAATAACACTTTTTGGGTATGTATATATAAAAGAGAAAGCTATATGCAACAAAAAATATCTGGGGTGGCCCTCACCCAACTTTCCGACTACATTGTTGACATTTAAACGAATGTCCGTAAGATAATAATAATACTATATTATTAGATCATAACACAAGGCACCTCTCGATACAAATAAACATAATATTATACTATCACGTATCTGTGTTTCTCTGCTAGATGTTTATTTATTCTTCGATCGCGGGCCATGTTATCGGCCTGCTTAAATGCTGACACATACAGTGAGCCATACGTGAGCCCTCTATTATGACACAAACCGAAGGCGCCCGATAGGTATAAACTCTTATAGTGCCTAAACCGCTCATCCCATTGATCTGTAAATTTGTACACATATTTAAAGTCACTGCAGGATGAGATGGTGTCAGTTTGGTCAAAATCGGATGAATACCTAAGAAAACGTATGTGACATTTGCCACTTCCGGTTGTCAGATTGTCACCAAAAACAATCCAGTTCGTCCCCCGGTAATTCTAAATATGTATGCCAAATTTCAGCCCAATCCGTTGTTCCGTTTGGGCGCTATCGTGTTCACGGACATACGTACACCGTACACACATACACACATACACACATACACACATACACACATACACACGTACACACATACATTTTCCAGAAATTATTGCAATGGATTCAGGGGACCCCAAAACGCGTATTTCCGCTAAAATCTCGAATTTTTTTTTTCCGTCGATTACAATACTTTCCTTCTAGGGACTAGTCGGAAAGTAAAAAGGTAATATTTACAGTAACTGTAAGAACTATTGTTTAATTGTTGACGAAATCTTTATACTTTTAATAATTTTCGTAGAGACATTACAATAGAAAACGTCCCATTTTTGTATTCTTTTTTATCATCAAAGAGAATTAAAAACTATGAAATTTTCAGCGGTAACTTGAATTTCATATTGCTACTTCGAACTTTAATAACAACTTTAATGCTTTCCGTAAAGAGTTAATGATGAGCTCATAAGAAAGAGCCTTATTTTTCTACTAAAATATTTATTACTAAATGAAAGGAGTAGTCATATTTTGTTAGAAGCATTTTCATTTTTTAGCGGTTGATTATCATTAAAATTCAAACAAATCGTTTATTAAAATTTTGAGAGAAAGCCATAAATAATTGACTCATCTTTTCCCTTCAATAATTTGCTGCATGATTGTGTATGAAAATACATACACAAGGCATTTTGGAACACGTTCACAGTTTAAGTATTAGTTTTATTTCTTCAGCTTGCAACGAGTGCTTATAAAAGAACACAATAAATATGGATACAGATGTTGACAATGAGTTTATCCATTCATCATACAGGGATACAATCTCCAAGAACATCCCAAAACCCTTCTAAAAACGGCCAGAAATAGACATAAGAGGAAGTCTTAGTATCAGAAACACTTACCTGCATACGAATATATAAAAAAGTCACAAAATCTTGCTTGTCCATCCCTATCTGCATCCAGACCTATTCCAGGTAGTCGTGGTTGAATAGTGACTGTGATATTATAACCATCCTCTACGAAAATAGGGCATAACTTGAATGCAAAAAAGGCAAGACTATGCTCTATGAAATGCTTATCAGCACAGTATATATCCAGAACGTATTCGACAGGACACCATCCCTTATCGCCTAATTCCCATACCAGCCACAGGTAACGATAATCAATATCAAAATCAGTAACAGCACTAAAGAAGTACGAGAATTCAGTACCAAAACTGTCGGGAAGTGCTAAAAGCAATCAATTCAAAAGTTTGAAATTTGTAGAAAGAATTTGGTATTCTATTAATACATACGAATTTCATAGGTGCTCATCACTGTAGACGTAAGTACTCCATCGATGACTGGTGTAACTGAGAAATTTGCTATATTGCAGGGTCGAAATCCTGTATATCCTGGAATCAAGAGACCCAAAGATGGCGTTCGCCAGTACTGGAGTTCAGAATTCAGTTCATATTCGATATTTGACACATTGCAGTACTCGAAGTTATCTGGAGCATCCCATTCTGCCTTCAGAAACCTAAAGGTTACCTCTGACAATTTGAAATTATGCACTTGTATACTATTCTTTCCTGGAATAGTATATGACTTAAAATATTTTAAGGCGAGGGCAGACCATCCATGCAAGCCTGTTCGTGTGCGCGCAAACGAGCTCGTGACTCGGGTGTATGATTCTACAAACCTCTGGTGTAGGTTATAATAGCATCCTCGCTTTCTGTATCATCTTCTGTCACTCTCACTACCACAACTTTAAGTTCCGTGCAGTAAGGAGGCTTATCGATGTAGTGAAATACATTTTCTGTAGTATGAATTTCTTCTTTGTCCTTGTAGTAGGATTTAATCCTGTAAGACATGCCACACGTATCTTTCGACCATGATACCGTTAAGAACTGCTCTTCTTCATCTATCTTCAAATGGGTAGGTGCTTTGTTGGCTACAACGTACGTATGTCGAAAGTTGAGTAAATTGGAATGTGGTGCGTACCTTTGCAACGGTCCTTCAGAGCGAATACAACTCCCAGTATAATTCCACCAATAGTAAGAACAGTTAAGCATCCGATCACAACTAAAGATTTCAAAACGGTTAATTAAATGGTAAATTTGTAAAATTTGTGTATATTGTTATAGAAATTCTTACTTATCTTTGTAGAAAACATGATGTCTTTTGGACGGTGGACAGCAGGACTTAATATTATAACAACATATAATGTAAAAGAATGATAACCTCAAAAAAAAAAACGAGTACAATATTTTTGCAGTAGATATATATATCCATATCTACCTATTGGAATATTATCTGCAGCAAACACTTGATATAAGCTCTCAAAATATTAGTTCTGCTGCTATATTTAGAATTAATTTTTGGTATTCCATTACTACGATACACATGTTTAAAATTAGAGATAGTAATTACACTCACAACCCTTCCCTGAAAGTTATTTATTAATTAATTATCAACACAAATCTTAAATTGACAGCTCATGTGATGATACTTAAAACAATCTACATTGATACATCACTTATCACAGTGCAATTTTTATCAAAAATACGGCCTGATAAATGAACATACAAACGTACCTATCTTAAATATTAAACTTTATAAGAATAATTTATTTAAACGTTTCAAAAACGTTTGTAAATGATATTACAGTTACACAATTTTTCTCCGTCAGGTACAGTTTAATTAAAATAAGCCCATACACACATACTTACATACACGCATACGTTTTCTAGAAATCATTGCAATAGATTCATGGGATCTCTGAACCAGTATTTCCACTGAAATCCCATTTTTTTCGTCGATTGCAATGGTATGTCCAGACCACGGCGACCAGATATGCGTAACAGCACCAGATAAAAACTGCTTTTTGTTTCAAAAGAAACAAAAAGCGTCAAATAACAGCACACTTAATTGAGTTTAACGCTACAATATTACAAAACCAACAAAATTAACTTAATATTTTACCTAATATTTAATTTAGAAATTATTTTTGCTTATGGAAGATGAAGTTTTGCCCCTCTCTAAAGATCCGAGGTCTCATATAATTAATTGCTACGCCCCTTCGGCGACATACTGATAATACCAGCTGATACAAAAGTTTTACGGTACCGAAAATGAGATGAAAAGACAGCACAACATGACTGAAGTCGACATTTATGTTTAGTAGCATACTAACGATAAAAACATACTAAATTGCATCTATTAACAAACTTATCTATACGATCGTTAATCTTTATATATCTACCCAACAATTTTTTACATCTTCTTAGTACAGTACATTTTTTTCCTATTTCTCTGGGTTGGTTATCAAATGCTCGTTCTAAAGTTGCAAACAAGAATAAAACGTCAACGACAAAGAGGTTACCGACCTTTCGTACTTTGTTGTGTGGGATCATCTCGTTTACAAATGATCTGTATGCTGGAAGCTTTCTGGTTAGATTAGTCTTCGTCCGATCTCCTAACCAAAGACTCGGATACACACAGATTTACGGTTGGTTAGGGGTCGTGGGTGCAGACAGTGGAGCCCGGGTCCCGCTGAACATCTCAGCGAATTAAATTTTCACATAGGCCCCCAGACCCCTCGGTACATAAATTTCAAGCATCCCGTCCTACCCGGCCAAAAATAAAACTGGAACAAGGGAAATCTTTACAACCGCAATTAAGCTATACTGCCGCAGCATTATAACTAGCTGGACTGTACCCGAAAGGACTGACATCTTAATTAGATGGATGACAATTAAGGATTTGTTGAGAGTCGTTCCCAGTTAGCAAGTTATTGCTACTGATGGTTTAAAACAAGGTAGAGATTAAATGTGTTTTATCATTGGGAAATGCTATCAAAATATGTAGTTATCTAATGCTTTTACGTTCGAATCCAGGGAATGATTGTATTTTTTTATATTTGTTAAATTTAACTTAGCTAATCAGAATGTCTCAGCTATCTTTTGATGTATATGTTACCCTGCATATTAAAAAGGGGTTAGTGAGTAAAAAGTATTAACTAACTCTATGCCCGGTTTACATTTTCCATTACAAAATTTGAGGGACATAGGGACACTTATTTCATCTATTAATTGTTATTATTTCGCTCTGTAATAACTTCGGTGGGTAAGTCCAAATATCAGCTATATTTTGTTGTCTACCAACTTGATCGCACGAAGGGAAGGTGTTTATTTTTATTTAACTTCTTTTAATAATAATAATAATAACATTTATTGCCCAACAGAAAACTCCAATTATAAGGCAACCCATAACAGCAAAATAATATAATAACATTCATACATAGAAATATTGAAATACTATAATAAATACTATAATAATAATATGAATATTGCACACAATGCCAAAGAAAAAAATAAAAAAAAACCGGTATGTTGATTATACTCATATTTGATTAATTTATTTGAGCCATTAATTAGTGCAATTTTGGGCTGTAATAACTATGCTGGTACAGCTAAAGTTTGTGCTTTGGACTGGTGGTATACTTGTTAATTTTAAGTATTAGTGAAGATATGCTATAAATATATGGAAATTATTGAAATGTTAACTCGTTATAATTTTTTGGGTAGTAATTATTAATTAATTAATTCCTCTGCAATAACTATGGTAGACCCACTCGCTATGGGCTGTCCAACGATGTATCGCTCATTGCAATTGGTTGAAAAATTTTGGTACTGGCCTGTGTTGCTAACTTCTAACCACTGGTCATTTTTATAAACAACATTTTATGAGGAATGAATAATATATTTTTCCATACTGCGCAAACTTTTTTGAACACACTGTATACAACTTTAATAAAATATACAATAACCAAACGCTATAAAAATTTGGCAAACAGTTTATATTTTATCTAAGAAATAAATAAAAATAAATAAATAAAAATAAATAATCCTTTTAATAGCTATCATAATATGGAGATATACCATCCAGATCCACAATATCATGTCGAATGTTTAATCTACATAAAAGAACTACATAAAAACTGAATAAATAAAAATATGTAGGTATAAAGTTTTATACGTTATAGGCAAATAAAGTTTCTTGGTGTTTTCGCAGTTATATGCAAATTATGGCAGTACCTACCTGATTATGTTAACTTTGCTTACTTTTATGAGCTTATTTGAACATTTGACGAATCAAACTTTTAACAACTACTACGAGTTTTACGTTTATACGACTTGCCAGCAAAGTGGCCTGGGGTTGTTTATATCACCCCTTCTGCACAACATCACGCAGGCCAATTACCTCACCGCAAACGCTAGGCATGCCAGTAAAATATGACAACCGTTTGGTTCCAAAATAATCGGCGACTGCCCGTGCTGCACGCACACCATTAAAAAATAATAAATCGTAAAAAATTGGGTATCCGCTCGCATATTGATGTTGTGTAATAGTTCTCCGTTGCGTGACCAATTCCATTGTCACTTCGGCGTCGCGACGCTTTTTTTTGTCACGCCACAACTTTTACTTGTGCTACGCGATAAGTGTCCACAGGAAAAAGCTTCGTAATTTCGGCCGGTGGTTACTGTGCTTTCATGGCTTTCGCGCAATGGCCTCCATATTTTTCTTTTATTCGTTGCGAACAATGGTCGTGCAGAGGGCGTCCAGAAACCCCGGTATTCAATTGTTTCAGCGCCGGATGTCAGCAGGCAATTCAATTGTCACCTTTTAAACATTCAGCGGCCGCTTTTTGTGTTATTGTTTATTGGTTATCGTGATTGATTGTGGCATTGTGTAGACACATGCGGTACTTTTGACATTTCGTATGTCCGGGTTTTCCGTATTGCCACCATTCTACAAATGGATAATGTTCTTGATACACAGGGTGTAACAGGATTGAGTGCAATTTGAGATATACTAATCCATCATCGATTGTATTCCATAAGGGGGAAATGTTGAAAAAAACAATAAAACCTTACATATGATACTTATTTACTTTATTTTTATATTTTCTTGATATGTCAAGAATTTAAGCTCATTGATACGATACGAAGTTGACCAATGTTGTCTTTAACTTTATACTTTGACATATGAGTCACATATGATATATTTATAACTTATATTTATAAATTATTTAACTCAACACTTTTTTATAAGAATTTTATGGTCAAGAACTATAACGAAAACTGCACCATGCAAATTTGCAGATAGATGAAATAATGTGGAGACTAACCACCACGTGAATATATCTACAGAGACAAACTAGCTAAGGAAATATTTCAACAACAAGAGAAAAACCTAGACTAAAATCAAGTAAAACGTCAAACTTTTTAGTGCATTTAATAACGACTGACTCTATACCGACGTGTGGTTCGTTTTCAAAGACACTGTCAATTTATTAAATCATATGAATCTATACGTACCCGAAAAAATGACAAACGATCTATACGTACACGGAGGTAAGTAAGCTGGGCTTTAGGCGACTGATCATGTCAAGAAAGATGAGTGACAGCTGCATTTGGGGAGAAAATTCGCCTCGGCAAATATAGGCAAGGGAGCAAGGGATGTGCTTCCCCTGTTTGTCACGGGGAAATCTTCGGTCAGCTTTTGAGAAAATCCGTCTAAAGCCATCACTTTGACATATTTGGCGGGGGACTGAAAATCAATGAGAGATAGTAAAGTGCATACTAAAGAGGTAGTTTGTACCATTTTTTTCTATAACCAAAAGGGCTGTTTAATTACCAAATGGGTAATTTAAGTAATACATTAAATAAAGTAGATTGCCCTATGACCAATCTTTGATACATAAAATATCAAACAATGCTTTATTTTAAGACAGAACGAAATTTAGATGTTATCAAAAAAGATAACGGGTGTCAGGAAAAGAAAATATTGTAGGTTGGCTACTCTGAAATTTAACAATGAAACTTGACGAATCTTTTTTACTTATCTCATTATCTAAGAGTTAGAGGGAAGAATTGACCAGTTTTATGGCTATTTTCGTTACTTCAATTTTCTGACGTTTTATATGTCAATCCCTAACGTATATAGCCAACATAAATTTAAGAAACAATATCAGTGGCACTGACGTTTATCAAAATTTGACAATTTGCAACACGGCGACGAAGGCTGTGGATGCTGTCAAACTGCGTCTGTAAAAGCTTATAGCGCCTAAACCGTTCATCCCACTGATCTGCAAATTTGTATACATATTTAAAGTCACTGGATGGTGAGTTTACATCAATTTGGCCAAAATCGGATAAATCCATAAGAAGACGCTTGTAACATCTGCCACTTCCAGCTGTCAGCTTGTCACCAAAAGCACTCCAGTTCGTCCCCCGGTAATTCTAAATGCGTATACCAAATTTCAGCCCGATCCGTTGTTGCGTTTGGGCGAAATCGTGTTCACGGACATACATACATACATTTTTCAGAAATCATCAAAATCGATTCAGGGGACCTCAAAACGCGTATTTCCGCGAAAATCTCGAAACATAATTTTCCGTCGATTACAATACATTCCTGCTAGGGTACTAGTCGGAAAGTAAAAATGTAAAAAAAACGTGCATAATTACAGAGGTATTTAGATTCATACAGTATAAATTTGTTGATAATGTATTAATTATTGTATTGCTACATGTATATGTCGCGGCTTCATGTAAGCTAAAGAGTTAATTTATATTTCCTTTGTAGAGATTTTGTTTGTTCAATATAAACAGTTCACAACTTTAACATTCAACAGAATAAACACCGATCTCGAACGAAATTGATTTTACCTCGTAACCACATTAACCTAGAATATTTTGTTTGTGATAGCTGGGCCTGTCATATTTACTCAGGATCTGATCGGTAGGGGTGAGGGAGACTGTTTGTATATTTTGTTCATTATTTAGGCCTTTCCTTAGAATATTAGTACTGAATTTATTATTTATGGTATGCAAAGTTGATTTTGTCGTATTGCTATTCTAAATTATGTTTCTAATGAATTTATTATGTAGACCAGTTATGTACTTACATTATTTATATACACCAGATACACATACACAAAATATGTAGAAACAGTAGCAGATTTGGGATTTCAAATATGTTATAAAAGAACAGAAATTGACTGATTTGTTCTATAATCCCTCACTTCCAAACCACAAAATTTCACGGTCTGCCGGTCACAAAGAACCCCAAAGAAAATCGATGACGTAGAATTCCTTATCCCTCAAATCACGACGGGCAGAAACAATGGATTAATCAGAATATCCGATTAATTATCCTCCCTTTCCGTACGCCCAGTCCTTTGCTCCTGACTTATTGGGGCACAGAAGTTTCTTCTACGCAGCGAGCGAACGAACGCAATTACTGCACAGAATGCGAGTGCAATGGTAAACTGGGGAAACGCGAAAACGTTAATTAAGTGTGACCGTAAGAGAAGGGGCAAGGGCGAGGGGTGCGGACCGGTCCGTCTGCCTTTGCTATGCGGATTTACCCGTCAAGGGGCTAAGGATCTTCTACGTACAATTCGCTCCCCTAATTCCTTCTTGATTAATTTTAAGATACGGTCCTGTGTATCATTCGAACTAGATACTAACTAGTAGAGGACGGACAGATGTCTCCACATTCGCAAGATAGACGGTGACGAAATTAAATTAATTTTATGGAAACTTAACTTAGCAGGGGTGAAGGGGGCAGTTTTGAACACGGGACAGTTTAGAACAAGTAAAATAAAACACTACAGTAATGTCATAACTCTGACATATTTACTAACATTCTGAAGTTTACTGTATTCTTGTCGGTAATATCGGCAATTATTAATCATTCAATTAAATTACCGAGTCAGCAGGACCGGTTATTAGGCCGAGATTATAGTGGAGCTTCGAGCTTCGAGACTAGCGGCGCTGTAGAAACCGAACCATTGTTTTAATTTGGATACAGTATAGTCGTCGATCGAAGCTGTGATACTAGCGGTGACCCAAGACATAGATAGCACTCGAAAACCTTCGATAGACATTAACATTCGAAGAAAGTTAGTGAGCAGATGCTGTGTTATTTTCTCTTTGTTTTAGCTAAACAATCGCTCTGATTTGTCGCATATTTATTGATCAACATTTCCAATAAAACAAACAACTGATTTGTAAAAAAAACAATGTAAAGATTACACATTTTACTAGTTATGGGTGCAATTTACTAGAAAATATCAATAGAAATAACGGAGTGGCTAAGTGAACTGAGCTCTTGGACCATTACCTCCAAAATTCTTGCCATACTTGTCTTTCGGCGTACTTGCAGAATCAAAGAAAAGCAAGTAAAAAAACTCAATAAATAGTTCTATATGTTCCTTAAACGGCAACATTTTCCAGATTTATGACGGCCTTTATTAATGGGATGTACTGCACGGATGTACTCCTAGTTTTACTTCATTGTGGGATGGCTTATATAATTTTAATGCGGTGGATTCTAGAAGCATATGCTGTCGAACAGACAATCGCGACAATTATTATAGTAAGAGAAATGACCTAGTGTCGATATATAAGCGATCATAGTTAAGTTAAGTATTTTCAATTAAAAACCTACCAACCAATAATCGATGGCATAATTTTCGGTAATCATGCAGAGTTGTGCTTATGGGTTTTTATATCAAAATGTTCTAGACGTAATGAAAATTGATAACATCTATCTACGAGAGCAGTTACTAACCCATTTATCTGCGTTTTTCTGTAATTTTGTTCAAAACTGCCCTTTCTCCCAACTTAGTAACTGTATTCTAAAATATTCTTCGGGTGAGTTGGTATATGAGCTCATACTAATGTAAAGGTAGCTTGTAGAATTGTTCTGCTCTCTCATGAATAATGTATGAAACGAAACGATTGACCAATCCAGTGTTGACAAATATAAATTACACGTAATAAATGTTTTTATGCTAAATGCTGCTGACATCCGGCTTAAAAGGAAACCCAAGCGAATCCCAGCGAAGAACAAAGAAGACACATACCATTATTCAAATGGATATCACTACAAAAGCCACGGGCATCTCACTTGTCACACACTCCAGCAAATATAATTTTTTATTGCAAAAATTATTACGTACGTAGGTAAATAATGATACGTCATTGGTATTTCAAACGGTTTGTAACATAATATAATGTTCGCCTAAACTTAAAAAATATGGAGGGTAATAATATCACCTACCGGTTTGCAAGATTGTAAATTGTTCTTGACAGGTTGAATTCTTCCTACTTGCGTACAACTTTACTTGATACAATGGTATTGTATATAGCTATGCCAGGGTGTTGTCGTATTTGCTCACAAATCAAAGAGACCGTTAATGTACAACGTAATCCTGGAAATTAAATTCTGAAAGTTCGCCGCCCGTGCTCTGTTGGAATTCTAAAGTTGTTTGTTAGTCGTGTTACATGCTCCGGAAGACGTTAAAACTGCGTAGGGACCTTTAAGTACATCGTAAAATTTTCAAAAGGCGGCTCGCAAAAGCCGTGCCGTATCAACGTAATTAGAATGTAAAGAGAATTAGTCAGTAATGAGCGCAGTGTAAATAAATTTTAAAAATTTTATACTGTCGTATCGTATTCCTCTGTCTGTCTTGCTCTGGTAAGAGGCAGTCCACGTAAATGAACGAGGTTACAGGCTTCTGGCTTCTGTACCGAGGGTAGTTTTAAATTTATTTCTGTGGGACTTCCTTTTTATGTAATTTTGTGGGGACAGAAGAAGTCAACATAAGAACATTTGCATTTCATAAAAGCGTTGCAGTTAGGTATTTCTTGTTAAGCACGAACACAACGACTTTACTACTTTACGTATCATGTAGATGGCGCCACAAGATTATTAGTAGGTGTCCTCACGAATATTTTTGTTAATCAGTTAAATTATCTCAACGCTGTCTCATCCTGGAGGAATTTAGACTACAATCCCGTGTTACGTTCTTTAATCATGCAGTTAGTTTGATCTCTATAAGAAACCCCTCTAAAGAAGACAAACATTTAAAATAATACAAAACGGATCAAAATGAGGACGAAATTTATCAAGGTTGTCAAAAGTTGTCAAAGAATGTCCAAACCTACCAAAAACTGTTCAAAATTGTCTAAAATTGCCAAAAAATAGTGGAAAATTATCTAAAATTGAACAAAATTCTCCAAAAATATATTTAATTAGGAAAACAAATTTCCAAAAAATGTCCAAAGTTTACAATCATGCAAAAGGAGACAAAATGATCTAAGATTGTAGCAGGAATGTAGTAGGATTGTTGTGTACAATTGTCCAAAATTATCTAAAACTGGCCAAAATTGTCAAATTCGCAAAATTGACTAGAGCTGTTCAGATTTGTTAATAAATAGTATGTCAATATCTGGGGTGGCCCTCACCAACCTTTCCGACTACATCGTTGACACAATGGAGTGTCTGCACACTTCCGCAATTATTCAACTGTATGAAGCGAGCTTCTGTGGCCTACCTAACGTCAGTTTCTATGACATAATGACATTTGTCACACTGATTTAATGTCATGTCATGTCAGTGACAGTGATGTTTGTCAAAATCTGACAATTTGCAACACAACGAAGGCTATGGATTCTGTCAAACTGTTTCTATAAACTCTTATAGCACCTAAACCATTCATACCATTGATGTGTAAGTTGGTGTACATATTTATTCACTGGAGGATGAACAGGTGGTATCAGCTTGGTCAAAATCGGATGAATCTCTCAGAAAAGGCATTTAACATTTGCCACTTCCGGTTGTCACCAAAAGCAATTCAGTTCGTTCCCTGACTATTCTAAATAAGTAAAGCAAAATTTCAGCCCAATCCTTTGTACCGTTTGGACCGCAAAACGCGTATTTCCGTTCAAATCTCAAAAAAAATTTGATTGCTAAAAAGGCTCTTACTGCAGAAAAATAATAAAAATAATCGCATTTTGCTGTTTTTGTATTTTTGAGCAATATTTTTTCTCAAAAATATCGTTACGATATAATAGTTATGTTGTTTGCTACTCTTTCTCTCAAAATAGAATAGCAACTTTTTGTCGCAAAGTCGAGATTCGTGTTCGGCACCATCAGAAGCACTATATAACCACTAGAAAACTCCTCACTTTATTTCAATTATAATTGTGTTTTTACCTGTGTGGTTTAATTGATAGATATATTTAATTTTAATTGGATTATTGTTCTACGATAGCATGAGATTGGTGAGACTCAAACTAAAGACAAATAATGCACTACTTACAGTGATCGAATTACTTTCAGCGTGAGGGAAATCTACCCGAAAGTTTATTTCACTTCGGTAATGGAACAAAATCCTCCGCGGGTAACGTCGTTCTCAAACATTCTCATCCCCAGGAACACAAATTCCAGCAAACAAAATTGGTAGCGATGGCGGACACAGGAGACCCGCTCATCTTACTTCCATTAACAAAGTAAAATAATCAATCAAGGTATTCTCTGTGCTGCCGCAGCGGCGCGACGGCGGCAGCGGCAGTGCTGTGGTGGTGGAATTGGTACGCTCGCGTATCCGGCCTGGAGCCGCCGCCTAATGAATGATTAAGGTGCAAAAGCTTCGAAGTAAATTGAAGACGACGGTCATTAAGTTCTCCGTCCGCACCTGAGAATATTAACGGGCTCCGTGGATGTCATTAATAAGTGGCTCTCTGCGGAGTGCACGGTACTATTATTGACATTTACGCTGGTCCGGGACAACAACTTCACACTAATTATTTATAGTTGTTTTACACTCACCCTTTACCCATGAATTAAACCATTCTCGCTATTACTTACTTGCCGTAAGGAGTCCTTAATTAGGCTACGAACAATTTAATGACCGGTAATAGGTGGTGAGATTTTATTGATCGATAATAACTTCTGCAGTATAATATTCACTCCCTTTAAGATGCTCGACAAGTTCTCTTGTGTAACAAGTGTAATTTATGCTAAAAGTGTATTGTATGCGATTTGAATTGTTTTTAAAACAATATGACCAAAAAAAACATTTTATGGCTATTAATTTATTCAAGTATTAACCACTGAGTTTGAACAATAATTCGGAGTCGCCTTAAAACTTCTTCATACTTCTCAATCATAATATCAATATAAATTTTCTGATGGTAGATTTAATCATGAGCTCAAGAGAAGTAAAGCAATTTGTGGCTATTGTAATTGATTAACTAATTTAAACCATTCCAACATTCTTCCATATCTTCAAAATCGAGTAAAAGTGAATTTATATATTATTTACGGTGTGATTTGTCAATGTAGCTATAAGTAGATAGATTTGTGTGACTACACTTGTTTCAACAACTTGTTTCAAACCTGCCTTAATAAATACAAGATATCTGGGGTGGCCCTCACCCAACTATCCGACTACATTGTTGGTAGAATGAAGTGTCTGAACACTTTTGTGATTATTCAATTTTATTAAAACTGAGCCACTCTGAACCCGTCAGTTTCAGATGACATAATGACATTTGTCATATTGACATTTAATGTCATATCATGTCATTACAATTCGCAATTGACAATTCGCAACACAGCGACGAAGGTTGTGGCAAACTGCTTCTATAAACTCTCATAGAGCCTAAACCATTTATCCCACCGGTCTGTAATTTGGTGCACATGTTTAACGTCACTGGAGGATGAGTTTGTATGAGTTTGTCCTCAATCGGATGAATCCCTCAGAATACGCACGTAAGATTTGCCACTTCCGGTTGTCATATGGTCATCAAAAACAATCCAGTTCGTCCACCGGTAATTCTAAATAGGTGTATCAAATTTTAGTCCGATCCGTTGTTTCGTTTGGGCATAATCGTGTCCACGGTCATACACAGATACACCCATACGTACATACATTTTTCAGAAATCATTGTAATCGATTCAGGAGACCCCAAAACTGGTATTTACGCTGAAATCCCGATTTTTTTCCGGCGATTACAATAATTTCCCTCTAGTGTACTAGTCGGAAAGTAAAAAGTGTAATCTGTTAATGATGATCATACTTTTACTACAAACTGCAAGGCAAATACATAAGCAATGTTTCATGCAGGTTAGTGGGAAAAGTAGTACTGCCACCCCTCGATTTTTGATGCATCGTTTTATGGCATATTATTTATTTATTATATTACCACCTGCCTCCGTTACATTATCTTAACGCATTTTCCATGAAAATTCAATTAATAAGGTAGTCTATTCAGGTCATTGACGACAGAATCCATAAAACGATTTTTAATTAATATTGTACCAGTCTAGACAACCCTTCGTAATGCTGTTTTTACTGAAGATAGGAGAAACACAACCAGAACATTATAGGATATTAGATAAAGACAAACTTATTAAGTTGATGAGATTCTAAAAATACATAAATAGTAATAACAGATTGTCGTTTTTTTGCCAGATCTACAAGATCGAGAATAATAAAGTAAGGTATACCAGTTAATACCATGTTGTAATGATAACTACCTTGATTATGGGAGAGCGGGGAAATGTTACCGTAGGGAGAAGCAGGGCGTGAGAAGACACCAACGAATTGAGGGATGCAAAGTAGACGTTGTATAGTCGCGAGGGTTGCAGAAATCCTTGAATGATTTCACTTAACACAAATAGCATCAAATTACCAAAATTACCAGACATTTTCTTCTGTTGTTTTGTGTAAATTTGTCATCTCTTTTTATTTAATATGAATAAATACATACAAGCAAAAAGTACAGCAAAATGACAATGTTAAATCTGATTTCAATTTCAAAACAAGATAGTTTGCAGGTAGTGACGTAGGAGATTTCTAAAGGTACTCGCCTTTTTTCCAGATTGCGACGTAAATTCAGTGTAACATTACACGGGAATGAGCACGAATATACCCAAAAGGAACCCACGATGTAAAAAGGAATAGCGATGTTAAATCTGCTACACATACGTACATACGTAACTTCAATTTTGCAAAATTACACCGTAATGCTTGCTGCAAATGTGCTAAAGGAATGCGTTCGTGCATGAGGTTCTGTGCCGTTTGATCAAAACGGTTCTTGAACTGAGCAGGGCCGCTATACCGACCAACTCTGACGTTTCAGCAACCACAAATTAATTACAAGTATGCTTTGCGTGCAGCCCGGTTATAAATAATATACGGAACTGTATCCAATCCGAGAACTGAAAGGCATTCTGAAATTGCATTGTATCTTGTTATGTTTCCGTGATTTCGTACGTTTTTAGAAGGCCTTTTGTGGGAATGAGCAATTTTATATCTGCTTTCAAAATGGGATTGGGATGTGAAGGATAACGAGTTGGCAGACAACAGTCTATGATTTGACATGAAACGATTTGAAATGGGCTACCAATGCAAAGTGATCAAAATTATAAAATTCCAATCCATTTTATTCCGCAATTATTAATTACAATAACGATACGATTTGCAGGCCACGGTCTCCAGGCTAGACAAAGATAGAAGAGCGTCAATAAAACAGCTTACCATAGACCGCACCTCGTACAAAACATCGCAACAAACCTACGAACCAGACCGAGTGGCTCGTAGGTTTGTTGCAGAGCGTTTTTGCTCCCCATGCCAAAGAAATGTATTGGAAATATATTTCGCCGACCTTCAGAGAACAAGAACGAAGTTGCAGAAAGAACTTTCAGAATAAATGTATAAATTCTGATTTTCCAATGTATGTTTAATAAGATATCGATAATATAACCGTAGTTGCAAGTACAAATTTAGATAATTTGTAGAAAGAAGTAGACAATTATAAATAAATTGGTAATTTAGATCACTGAGACAAAATCGATAGCAACTATCATTCTCAAAATGTGGGAGAATCTTCAATCATACAAACAATTAAATCGGTTGGATGTTAAATCTTTTAAATAAGTAATACGTTAAACATTTATCAACACGGTATAGATAATAGCCAAATAGGAAGATCAATATCACATCAATTTTTTATGTGGGCAATAAAAAAGGATAAAAAATTATTTATTTATGTGTTAAACATTGCAGGTACCGATAGATGGATTTTTGGTTATTGCTTAAATGACGATGTAAAATAATTGGTATCTTACATAACCTTTTTTTGAAAATTTTGTTCGTTCGAGAATCACATTGCACTGTAAAATATACTTCTCCGACATTGCTTAGAGAATAGTGCCATTAGTCTTTTTACATTAAGATGAACTGCTATATTTTATTCAAACAGTATGACCATGAGTATTGTATGGTTTGGCTATTATTTATGAGAATTATATATTTAATTAAATGAAATATTCATCATTGTTATATTCCGCTTAAAACAGCAGAATGGGCAACAAAAATGGATTGGATTAATTTAATATTTAATAGATTCTCGACTACCTTTATTTATGAATTTATATAAATGTAGGAACCGATTCGCCTATTCTCGGTAACCGTCGGTTGAGGAGTGGGAAACTGTACTAGTCGAGCGTACCAAGAAAGAGATAGGATTCGAGTTAGACTATTCAAGGTGGTAAGACGCGCGTATAACCTCTTTCAAAAAGCCCGTGTTAACGTAGTGCTCAATTTACAGATACCGAGTGACCAGTGAGAGACCCTAGACAACATCCAAGCTTACTTATTCAATATTTATTATAAGTACATACCAAATAGACAATATAGTTAGTTTTCTGTAAAAGCGTTTATTTTCTTAAAACCGCACCGTCCTACATATGGCGGCTCGACCGTGATTGTGAACTCCGCGATTGTGAACTCATTACGCGATTACTAATGAACAGTTAGAAAAAATTGAAAAACTATTTTGTGTTAAATTCGGTGTTAAAACTATTGTGCTAAAAATAGAACTGGGCGGTGCAAGACGTGAGCACACAGGCGACCGAACACCACACGGACGTTCGGCAACGTCAACAACATCTACGCGACACAGTGGCGGCACGGCGGCACTATCAAAGAGGGTTCTGACCATTAGACGACAGAGATAAGAGACGCGGCAAGACTAAAAGACGAAGGGCAAGACTAAAAGACGAAGACGGAAAAGAAAAACAAGACTGGAAAAAAGATAAGTTGCATGATTGTTATTCAAATATTGCATTGGCAAAAAGGTTTCTGCAAATAAACTGCTACAAGACTAAAAGATGAACAGTACTTTAGGAAATATTATGCCGATCGGGCAGAATATTACAAAAGCCTCAACAAAAGCCATAAAAGCATGCCATAAATTAATATTTGAAAACGAAGGCGATCGCAACAATCGCAAAAGACTACGCGAATTTAAAGGATTTGAATTTGAAGACGTTGATAAAGAAAAGTTACAGAAGAAAATTGATTTTGCGACGAGTAACATCACTTTAGGCGAATTAAATTCAATCTGTCAAGTTTTGACCATTGAAAATGACGCAAATGACAAAGAAGAATTAGTCGAAATGCTATGTACCAAGTTGAATGACGTAAAACTTTTGATAAGCGAAAGCGAAACCAACCACGACGACGATAATGACGAAATGGTACCGCTAACGCTAAACGACGACAAAAGAGATGACGATGACGACATAGCAAAAAACTCAAATGACGAAAGTGATAATGACGACAACGACGACGTAGCAAATTCAATCGCTAGCACAAATAGAAGTAAAATATCATCAAAGAAGAGCATACCCAAATTTGTATTAACATTTAAAGACGTGGAAGATACGGTTACTACATTCGATGGAAGCGACACCTGTTCAGTGGACAAATGGTTTGTAGAGTTCGAAGAAACGGCTTCATTGATGGGGTGGACCGAAGTAGAAATGCTAATTTATGGAAAAAGGTTATTGAAAGGAGAAGCTTTACTATTCGTGAGATCTGAAAAGGGCATACACTCTTGGACTACATTCAAGAAGAAGTTACAAGAAGAATTTGGAAAAGCAATAAACAGCGCAGCATTGCACAAAATGTTATGCTCTAGAAAGAAGCGGAGAGACGAAACCTTATCACAGTACCTATTGAGAATGAGGGAAATAGCAGCACAAGGTAGTATCGAAGAAGATGCCCTCATCGACTACGTAATAGATGGCATTGTTGACGATGAAATAAACAAAGCAATATTGTACGGGACTCATTCTCTGAAACAATTTAAAGAAAAGCTGAAATTATATGAAAAGATGAAAAATAAACAGGCAACAGAGAAGAGCAGCCATCAGAAAGAAACAAATGTGAAAAACAGCGACTCAAGAAAGCAAAATATGAAAAAAGAAGAGAGATGTTTTAATTGCGGTAAAAGAGGCCATGTCTCACAAAATTGCCATGACAAAGGAAGAGGAATGAAATGTTTTGCTTGCAATGGTTTTGGACATATTGCCAAAGACTGTAGAAAACCAACGAGCGAAAGACGAGAAGAAACTAAAGGATCTTACCTAGTCAACGAAGTTAAAGAGCAGTTACCAGGGTATAAGCAAGTTAAGTTGAACGACCACCAAATTCAAGCATTTTTTGATACCGGTAGTGATTTGAATCTACTGAAGGCTAGTGGCTATATTCGAATTGGAACACCTAAATTCGAAGAGAACGCAATAACGCTAAAGGGCATAGGAAGCAATTCAGTCAAAACTTTGGGACGATTCAACGCTAGAATGGTTGTGGATGGGTGCTACTTTACAACAGCTGTACACATAGTACCAGATGACGCTATACCTATGGAACTAATAGTTGGAAAACCTATTTTAGAAGAAGTTACGTTGACTATTAACACAGATGAGATTGAAGTGAGCAGTCGTAAAACAGTATCCGAAGCAGAGAAGTGTTTAGAAGAAAACGAGAACGAGATACTTCTAATTGACGCCGACAATTGTTTGGACGTAGGAGACCAAGCATACTACGAAAGAGTTGCCAGTATGATAGAAAATTACGGGGCGAAAGAAGTAACTGAACCACTCATGGACATTCAAGCAAAGATCATACTTCAAGACGAGATACCTGTGTACCAACATCCGAGAAGGTTGTCAATTCCGGAAAAGCACGAAGTGGAGAAGCAGCTTGATGAATGGCTCAGAAATGGCATTATAAGGCCAAGTACATCAGACTATGCCAGCCCAATCGTACTTGTTAAGAAGAAAGACGGGAGTACTCGAATATGCGTCGACTTCAGAAGACTAAATAGAAAGGTAATAAAAGATCGTTATCCACTTCCTATTATCGAAGACGTTATTGATCAGTTAGCAGGAGCAAGAATATTTACAACGTTGGATTTGAAGAACGGCTTTTTCCACGTACCTGTTGCAGAAGATAGCATTAAATATACAGCGTTTGTCACACCTAGCGGACAATTTGAGTTCCTGCGAATGCCGTTTGGGTTTTGTAACTCACCTGTAGTGTTTGAACGTAACGTGACCAATGTCTTCAAATACCTAATTCGAAAAGGCATAGTGGTAAAGTTCATAGATGACATGATTATACCAGCGAAGAACGCCGATGAAGCTATCGAGAAATTGGAACAAGTTCTTGAAACAGCTGAAAATTTCGGACTAGAATTCAATTGGAAGAAATGTCAATTTTTGAAGACTAACGTTGTGTTTTTGGGACACGAAATAGAAAACGGAGTAGTAAAACCTAATAAAGAGAAAGTTGCAGCCGTTATTAATTTCCCAAAGCCTACGACCGTGAAGAAATTGCAGAGCTTTCTAGGATTAACAGGCTACTTCCGAAAATATATTCAAGATTATGCTCTAATCGCAAAACCGTTAAGTGACATCCTGAAAGGAAAAAAGAACTTCTCATTTGGGACAGAAGAAGAAATTGCATTTAAGAAGCTGAAAGAAATTTTAAGTACAGAACCGTTACTAAGAATATTTGACCATGCTAACGAAACGGAGCTACACGTAGACGCAAGCCAAGATGGATTTGGAGCTGTTTTATTGCAAAAGTGTCAAGAAGATGGAGAACTGTACCCTGTGTATTATTGGAGTAGGAAGACAAGCGACGCCCAAAAGAAATACCACAGTTACGAATTGGAAGTGTTAGCTGTCATTGAAGCTTTGAAGAAATTCCGTGTTTATCTACTAGGTATACATTTCAAAATCTTGACTGACTGCGCGGCGTTTGCAGCTACGATGAACAAAAAGGATCTATGTACAAGAGTAGCCAGATGGGCATTATTACTTGAGGAATATGACTATACCATTCAACATAGAGCAGGAAACCGAATGAAACATTGTGATGCATTAAGCCGAAACCCAATAACAATGGTAATTCAAACAACATTCATAGAGCAGTTAAGAGAAGCACAACTACAAGACGACCACCTTAAGACAATCATCAAAATATTAGAGACGCAACCACACGAAAACTACGAACTAAAAAACGGACTTTTGTATAAGAACAAGGACGGAAATGATTTAATAGTAATTCCCTCGATGATGCAGCACCAAATAATAAAAAATGCACATGAAAATGGACATTTTGCTTTAAATAAAACTAAAGACTTGATCGAAAGAGAGTTCTACATTACCAGCTTAGAGGAAAAAATACGAAGATTTATAAAGAACTGTGTACCATGTATACTTACCGAGAGGAAGATGGGCAAACAAGAAGGATATCTCAATCCGATAGAGAAAGGCGATGCACCTCTTCAAACATATCACATAGACCATTTAGGACCGATGATGAAGACAGGGAAAGGATACCAGCATCTATTGGTAGTGATCGATTCATTCACGAAATTTGTTTGGCTACATCCAACAAAAAGCACGTCGACTAAAGAAGTTATTAATAAACTCGATAAGCAGAAGGAAATATTTGGAAATCCTGCAACGATCATTTCGGACCGAGGCACTGCATTTACCTCACAAGACTTTAAGGACTACTGCATGAAAGAGAATATAAAGCACGTGAAGATCACAACCGGCGTACCTCGAGGCAACGGACAGGTCGAAAGAATTAACAGAATAATAATACCTGCATTGACCAAATTATGCATAGAACAACCTGAAAATTGGTACCGACACATACGGAAGTTGCAAGAAGTTCTAAACAGTACTTACCAACGCAGCATAGGTAGGACTCCATTCAAACTACTTTTTGGGGTAGAAATGAAGAGAAAGGACGACATAAAAGTGAAACAGATAATAGAAGAAGAACTGATAGAATCATTCGTCAAGGAAAGAGAAGACATGCGAATAGAAGCAAAGCAGCAAATGAAGAAAGTACAGGATGAAAATATAAAGACCTACAACAAGAAGAGAAAACCAGCAACAAATTATGAAGAAGGAGAATGGGTAGCGATTAGAAGAACACAATTTCAAAATCTCTCCAAGTTGTTGCCCAAGTTCCTAGGTCCTTACCGGGTAACGAAGAAAATGGGTCCTGATAGATATGAAGTGGACAGGATAGGAGAACATGCTGGACCAAGAAAGACTACTTCAAGCGCCGACAACATGAAGCCCTGGGTCAACCCCGAGACCGATGAAGGTGTATTCGAGACGAATACCTGTCAGGATGGACGAGATGTAGGAACCGATTCGCCTATTCTCGGTAACCGTCGGTTGAGGAGTGGGAAACTGTACTAGTCGAGCGTACCAAGAAAGAGATAGGATTCGAGTTAGACTATTCAAGGTGGTAAGACGCGCGTATAACCTCTTTCAAAAAGCCCGTGTTAACGTAGTGCTCAATTTACAGATACCGAGTGACCAGTGAGAGACCCTAGACAACATCCAAGCTTACTTATTCAATATTTATTATAAGTACATACCAAATAGACAATATAGTTAGTTTTCTGTAAAAGCGTTTATTTTCTTAAAACCGCACCGTCCTACATAAATTAAGAATTATATCGGAGCAAAGCAAACATTAATATATTATAATATCGGAGCAAACCAAACATTAATTATAATGTTCCTTACAACCTGGAGAAAGACGATGGCTATGAGTCGTTTCGATATTTTCAAGGTATCTCCTCAGACAGCAGTTGATGTGAGTTACGGGATTTTTGTCTTGTTTATGTCAGTTCTCATCTTCGTAACGATACGAATCGGACGTGTCATCGGCTTGGGCGTAAATTGATAGCTATCTCGATATGAGAGCATTTATTAGACGTGCCAGATGTAAGCTGAAATCCATCGGATATTCTCGCCAGATATACCTCGACAGACAGGGGGGTAATTTTAAAACAAAACGCGCACATAGGAGCCGTTTGTCACGAAAACGCCTACGCTAAATGCGCCGCGTCGTCCGTAGATATTTTTCGGCACTATCTATATTACAGCTGTATTTGATCCAAAGTCGTATTTCAGCCGAGGCAGTTTGAATGCCTGTGACGTAATATACTTTTCAAGGCAAGTGACATGTGCTGATCTTATCGACATATTTCCGGTCGTCGGAATAAGTATGATATCGGCTATCACTTGAAGCTCGAATGCACAAGAGGAAGTCCATCTATCACATTACCTTAGAATGAATGTGATATGTTAGTACTGCGATATTCGAAAAAAAAAAAAAAAAAAAAAAAAAAAACGCCCATCTAAAAACAAATTTGCAAATATTGGTCCCCAACAGCGTTTGTAATATTTGATGGATTTTGATCATTATTCTAAAGTTAGACATTTTTTCAGACTTCCCCCTAGTTAAAAGAATGTTTGGCGTTTTAGAGTTTAACCGAAACCTTTTAAATTTAACTTTTATCTGCCATAACTAGGGTATTTTGTTTACTTAGTTTTTATTATTATATTTCAAATTAGTTTTAATAATTGTGATAAATAAGCTGATAGAAGAATTTGACTATAATTCGTTGAAAGAATAATCAAAATCCACCAATAACTATTGTTATTGGAGATCAAAATTTGCCCGCACCCCTCACAGTAACTTTTATATGATTAGTTCCTTTAAGCATTGTGGTGTAACAGTGTTGCCAGATTACTGTTCTGTTATTATGGATGCTGCGCATGCGATGTACACACCATTACATAATGCAATTCTGGTGGCTCAATATCGATTAGTCATAATGTAAAAAACTGTTATAAAGAAGACATTTTTTTACTTCATAACTAATACATTATAATATCCTATTTTGTATATTCTCTTCAGCATTCCTACAATTTTATTTACTTTTTTTGCAAATCGTGTGAAATTAGTCGTTGAAATTAACTTAACCAGCTAACTGTAGGGACACAAATCACCTGTTGGGGAAGGGGGGCGCGTGTCGGATGAGGTTGCGGTGAAAGATTTATGTAGAACGCGATATAAAGTTGTAATGTTGGCGCCCGATGCGGCCCCAGGCTGCCACCGCTGCCGCCAGTCTCAGCTCAGAGCACTCCCGATTTATAAATAAACAATAAACGGGTCAGCGAAAAACGGGGGCGGGGGCAGCGGGCGGCTATTACCTGCCCCTCCGCTTTCGAATCAGTTCCGGCGATAAATTAGGCAGAGACTTGGGGCGGATGGTATCGCGCGTCGGATCTAGCGCCCCCTACCGTCTTAATGCACCCACTTAATCAGCATAAAAAGCACTAATGATGATTTATAGGCGTCGACGGTGGCGTCCCTCAGAATGCAATTCTGGTGGCTGAATATCGATTCTGACGGGCTCACAGTGGGACAAGAAATCTTTAAATTTGAGAAAAATTACGATGGTGATGATTTCAAATCGCATGTTACATATTATGATCCGCCTGAATAAAAGGCACAATAATGGAGCTTTTATTATCAACTTTGTGCCGGGTGCAGGACAACATGACGTGCTGGATGTTCCCCTCACCAAAGTCTCTTGTCTGACTGATAACCAATCACGCAAGTCGACATGAATTTTGCCAAAGCTTGAAAGGTCGGTAGAACGATGAACTGGAGTGGGAGAAACTTCAGCACGATGTACAGTATAACACGTAGCACGGAGTCCATTATAAAACCACGATTAGTCATGGCCATCATGCACCGGATTCTGTACTCACAAATGTCAGAAATCACTGACAACTAATTCGTCAGGGAAGTGATGTCGTATTTTCTGTATTCTATAAGCAGATAGCATAAGTTCTAGATTTTCGGGAGGAAACCGCGGTTTTCTTCCGGAATCACTAAATTCGACTCGGACCGCGGAAGTCTCCAATCTAAATATACAGATAGCATAATTTTAACTGGATACAAAAATGTGATTTTATTTTGACACATATTTCTCATCTGACTTGAGCAAAAAAGCTACTTTTGCAGCTAAATTGAATACTATATATCTAGCTTATTAGTTTCAGGTCATATTTAGCGGGTCACTTACTTAATTTCCTTACGAAAATGCGGTCGAACGAAGATATGTTTATATTTTTGCAAGTACCAATGGCCAGCCACAACGACAAATTAAGTTTAAGTTGTTACGTTTTGCTAAATGACGCTAAGTAATCTGTGATTAAATTTGAAATTAAATCAAGTTTCATAATAATAACGCTTGTTTGTGTAGGTAATAAATTGAGAAGTTCAAAGACGTTTATATTCCTATTGCCTTATACAATCATCATGTGCAATATCTGAGATGTGTGTGGTACTTTTGCATCTAGTTCCCCTAAAGCCCGAAAGATTTCTGTTAAAAAATCGCAGTGGGGAATGTAATAATTATTCAACAATAATAATAATTATTCTCCACTTTAGCAACCTTAAATAATGCGCACATAAGTAAAATATTATTCCTAATTCTGATGATCAGTATATAAATAACCCATTCGAGATTTCGTTTATGCCAAAGAAACAGAATTAATGTGACTTCGGTGTTCCACTGTATGTCCGAGGAAATGACGCCCGCACCCCTCACAGTAACGCCCCCTATCTGCGCGATAAATCAACACGCGGCGGCGGTAGCGAATTGAGTTGTGGCCTCCAACGACTACACCGCATCCACAAACCGACTGCCGATTAATGGGACTACGTGCCGAATTCCCAATATGTCACTTTAAATTTTTTCGGACGAATCAACCATTCACCACCCGCTTTATTATTTATTTCTGGACGACGTGGGAGGTCCCTTTTGCCCGATGTATATTTACGATCGTTGCTGGAACATTTCATGGTCTCGAAAAACCTTCGAAAAATCATTATCAGAAAAATAGGTTTTGTTTTTCTAGATATAATAATAATAATTTTACTATTATTATAAAGTTGTTTCTTAATATATCTATAATTGAGACTTCCGTGGTCCGAATCAATTAATAGCAGATGTACCAAGCTTGGTACATAATAAACATAATGTAAGGATAATAATAATATAATAGGTATATAAATATCAATAGATAATATTTAATAACTGTAACAGCGATACCGCGTCGCAAGTGGTACATTTTTTTAACCACCGTACTGGACCGGCAAGATACTTGGTGGTATAAATTTTGTACCCCCGTATCCTAAAGAGTTATGCTAACAATGTATATCCTCTTTCTCTCCTATTTTTATGTCGCTTTTCTCCAAAACTTAAATTAGTCAAAGCACTAATTAGAATAATAAAATCATTCATGATCCTAATGTATATTACTGGTAGCATAAAAGATTGATGGTCACAAGACGTGACAGCCGTAAGTAACATTCTTTATTCATGATATCCGTCATTTATTAATAAGTAATTGATGCAAGTGATAAATATTAAAACTTGGAAACTTAGATTACGCTTAAATATTTATAAAATTTTTGCTGTCGGCGTACTGGATCCATTTTTCAGTCGCTGCTGGTTAGGGGTATGTCTCCTGCACTACTCTTAAATAATTTAAACCGGAAACAGTGAGGAAAAATCAAATAAAAGTTCCGTGGAAGTTGGACGTGAAATCTTTATTGCCATGCTCATTTTCTATTCCGTTATTAATATTTAAATATCAAACTTTGCTAATTGCTTCAAGTCGTGCACAAAATCGCTTCCAGCTCCTCCACCAAGAATTCTCGTATTTCCGTGTTTTCTTTTTCTTTAACGACGTTAACGAGCTTTATTTAAGCCATCAGAATTCCTCCACATTCTTATACCCGAAGGTATATAATGTATCAAAAAATCGGACTTTTTTCGCTAAAATCACATTTATTAAAACACATCTCTTAACTCAACAAGGACACTAATAGCCCCAAACAAGCATAAAAGAAACATTATTAGATTGGGGACGAAGGGAAACCGGTGTCTACTTTGTATATTTAAGAGAGCGTTGAGGACAACCAGGGTAACATCAGCTTTTTGTTTGTCGACCTTTGTCATCGGTTCTTAAGCCAATAATGCGAGACCTTTTGTAGATTGGGTTGCCGACTTGACGACATTAGGGTGAAGCGTTTTACGAACAAAAGAAATTATGGGTTTCTGCGTATAAAACTGTCCCAGCTGGGGTTCTAGTTAAAAGGAAATTGGCTGAAATTCAAGACTATAATTACGTTTCAAATTCGTACCAGGTGACTGATTACTTTGATTCAGAATATGTAACACAGCACTGGAGGAAAAAATATACAGAGAAAATCCATATAAACACAACTTGTGATGTCAGACCTGATCTAAAATCGCAGGTTGTGTTTTTGGTAGTACGAACTTTTTATGACAACATTGCTTCTGTTCATCAGCTTTTCTATTCATCATTTCAGGGTATGGCAGTTACCAGTTACTGTACAGCGCTAGACGCCATTTAACTCCGTGTATTTTGTTTAGTAAAGAATTTGCCCCAATTGATAAAGGCAAAGGGTAAAGTTTTGCAGAAATAAAGGACAGATTATCTTTCTGTTATTTACAAATATTATATTCAATGTTTAAAGTGTTCGTCATACTACATGGTGAGAACTAAATAGCTGCTAATGTTGGATTACAAAAGCCTGTTTCGTGCAATTTTATTACAAAAAATATTGTTCAACAATTGGAATAAGCATTTCGTGATATTGCCGAGAGATACAGGCAAAACCTCCAATTTCCATACAAGTATCGGCTATTTATATTCTTGATTGTCTACTGAACAAAATTATCTACTATACGACGTAGGAGTTGAAGGACTACAAATCCTTCGAAGCCTACAAGTATTGTGACGTTGGATTTGCATGGATACTAGGGGTACAACTTCTCTCCGCTTATGTACCTGAAATTCTTTGCAAATATTTTACCTCCCTTTAATAAAAGAGGGTACAGTGGTTGTAAAGTAATAAACAGTTTTATTAAAAAACTCCAACAAAGGAATAACTACTAAGGTACAGCGTTGCATATTACGAAAACTTTGCAAGACAAGTTTGTGGTGGCACGCGACTCACAGTTGTCACACAAGAAGTTCTGACCATCAAAACTGAAAAATGCACTCACTCTCTATTACACAAACTTCACTTTTGAAAAGCTAATTTTTGCAGCTATTTATAAAATACTCACCGCGTAACTTACAAAAAAAAACTTAATATTTTTGTTCTCTTTTTCTGCCAAATGTGGAAATGGAAACCTCTGCTATGGAAATTACCTCTGCTATATGAAGTTTGAGATAGAAATGCATTGCCGACTGATTTAGAATACATCAATTCAATATTTTTACTTTCAGACTAGGAAAGTACTTACTGTAATCGACGGAAAATCTTTTTTGAGATTTCAGCGAAAATACGCGTTTTGGGGTCCCCTGAATCGATGAATGATTTCTGGAAAATGTATGTATGTACGTGTGTATGTATGTATGTGGGTACGGGTATAAGACATATTTAGAATTACCGGGGGATGATCTGACAACCGGAAGTGGCAAATGTTACATGAGTTGAGATTAATGCTTTTAGATTAGATTGATGCTAAAGTTTGTTCTTTATGTAGATCTGCATGAAAATATTTGTTTTCCTCACAGAAACATTCCAGATTAAACTTTGATCTTTATCATGTTTTTAAGCATTAAAAGGACGTTTACATCGGCAGAGGGCTACGTTATTCTAAGGGCTACGTTATTCACGTGCCTATAAGATCCCGATTAGCAATGTGTCCGATAAGTTGATTTTGTTGCCCAATTTTTTTGGCATTAACGCAGAAACGTGTTAGCAGTGTGTAGGACGTGAATAAAAGAAACAAGTAACGAGTTCTGTACACTATGATTGGTAATCTATTATTTGAATGAGTTGTAACACAGCGACATATCTGACACATACCTACCTCAACTAATGTAAATAAATTGAGTAGAGTCTAAAGATAGTAGCCGACAAGGTGAGTCCAGCGATGAAATAGACTGCTTAAAAGTACTCAACAGTAATGAGGGCAGTATATTTTAATGTTTATACGATTTTGGTTTGTTTTCTCACTGGTTGTACTGTACTGTACCGCCTTCTCTGTTAATGTAAAAAAAGTTAATATCGTTTATAGATATTAATACCGTATATTGACATATAAAATGTCACACACAAACGTCAGAAAATTTAAGTAGTAAAAACAACAAAATAGCAAAACCTGTCAACTGTAACAGAGGTTACATTTTATTTTATTTAATATACTATACAAATACTAAGTTTAAAGAAAGGACAAATGACACTAGAATACCTTGCGTAGTGTAAACGTTCTTGCGTATAAAAACATGTGTAACATAAATAACGATATAGGATTAGAGTCTGATGACCATATAAATTCTTGATAAGCACCCTAATTAGGTGCAGTTGATATATAAATCTTTCTCGAATCTATTTGATCTGTTTCGTAGTGTGTTCCCTAACACCCACATCGGACAGGAGCCGTAACGAGAGTGGAAACCGTCAAGATATTTAGACTTTTGTGGAGATTTATTGTGCTGGGTGGGACCCATGTGCCCGCCTTGTACGGTTATATTAAGACGGACGACTTAAGCGCGGATTTGTCAGCAGAATACGTTTTTTTTCTGCCCCGGCCGTCGCCTCCGCCTTTCCCTTTTCTAGGACTCACGGTAAACGGCAGACGGACGCACATTTCAGAACCCGTATCCTTTTACCCTTTTTGTCGCCCCGTGGATCTACAAGATATGTTTAGACCATAACTTATCTCCTTTTCTGTTACGTATCAATTATCTGAGAAGCTCAGATAAGGTTGAGACAGGATTGCCTAAATGTCAACCTCAGAAAAGGACTGACTGACTGACCTGATACTGTCAATTTAGTTATCTTATTGTTATAAATCGATATATGTCCACAAATAACTCAATAGTTGTCCGAGATAATACAGTAATAATTAAGAATCCTTTTTTCTATCAAGCTCCTTTATATAAAACTGTAACAAAATCAATATTTTATTTTTATTTACCAGTCAGAAAAGAAATGCAGGAAAGAGGTAACCTTCAGCACGACGTGTGGCACGCCACACGGCACAATAAACGCGTTATGCTTGCAATTGGTAATCGTATAACGAATAGAGCAAATAATGCAACGCTAGAGGCTAGACATCGGTTGTAGCGACGAATGGCGTTATGCGGTAATCGATTTATAAAGTGATTCATTGTTCAGGTAGTAACTTTAAACTGTATTAATGTTAGTGCATATTGGTGTTTCCGTATAGGCGGAACGATTACGTTCAATGGAATACAAATTGGCAGTGAGATGTGCGAGGACGATTAATCACCGAGCCGAGCTAAAATGCATATGCTACAACATAAAATACGTCTGCATAGCAGATAGCTAGATTACACATTACGCCTCAGGCGATCAATGCGTTTACCGTGTAGTCCCCAGAATGTGCACCGAAGGTGTTATTAATTACAGGAATCGCGACTGGCGCGAAATTAAATGCGGAATTGTACGGCATTGTGCGAGGATTTGCACTTTGGTAATGGAAGTCATTACTGCATTCATTCACTGGTTTCTACAGTGGTACTTTGTTGAGGGATTATTTATTTTAAATTAATTGTTGTTCTGGTAGTTGTATAAGGGTACCATTGTTGATAAGTAGGGTAAACGCAACAGGTACATATTGGCACTTTAAGACCTTACTAGAATTCGTATTAACACATATTTTTAATTCTTATTTAAAAAAGTTTGAAATATTAACTAAACAATACTTGTCATATCTGAATTATATTTATACAACAGTTAACAAAATGAATATGTTGATTTATCTTAAATTAATTTATGTAAAATGTTTATAGGTGTAGTTATTGATACCTCTGTTACAGAGATTGGCACATACCAGTACAATCATTGGCACCTTACGTAACTTTGCAATAAACCTATAAAGTAAATACAGGGTGTGGCAGAACCAATTAAACAGTTTTGAGAAGTTATAAAAAAAAGAAATCAGGGTTTATAGAGAAACAATGATTTTATTTTCGAAGTTAGTGTTACATACCATTTTATATTTATTTGGTTTTGAAAAGAATGTCTTTCAGATGGCGCCTGTTATCAGCAATACTATTGTAGACGATCTCTGACGTTATAAAAATTTCTTTACACACATCACGGGGTATAATGTTTACTTGCTCCATAATCCGCTCCCTTAGCTCTGCTAGGGTACGAGGGCGATGTTTAAACACCTTACCTTCAGATAACCCAAAAGAAAGAAGGTCCTGGAAACATTTCTCTTAAAACATTAAGTGTTGAGCAAGAGGGATTGAGGGATGGGGCTACAGGATGGGACTACAGCTCTCACAGTTAGAAATTTACTTAGTGTTTTGAAAGTAATGTTTCCAGGATGTGTAGTCTCTTTGAGACGTGACTTGGAGTGGCCTGCACCTTAAGGACATTCTTTTCAAAGCCGAATAAAACGTTTATCCTATCGTTAATTGTGAAATAATATAAAATCGTACCAAATAAAATGTACTACAACATTATCTTTTCAATGTAATAAACAAAATAAAATTAACACGTAATTTTTATAATATAGTAATTAATTATCTTACAATAATTATTTAGTAGAATTTTCCTTGGTATATAAAATTTATATATTAAGTACAATTTAACAAACAAATCTTCTGTTAAAATTTAAAGTAATAATCAATTATAAAGTAAATACAACTAATTACATTAGATTAATTACACTTCATTACATTGTATTGCTATTCGTGTCATTGGGTTGGTGTAGGAAGTTAAAATGGCGGCTAGCTATTTCTGTAAACCTCGCGTCCCCCTGGTAGCACCACTGACATGGTATGACATTAACTGTCAGTATGACAAATGTCATTGTGCCCTAGAAAATGACGTTAGGTCGGGTCCAGAGTGGCTGTGTCTTTATAGTCTAAGATCCCGATCTAGATCGACCTTCCCTCATCCTTTTCCCTAATCAAATCTATATTTCATACAATGTACGGTATAAATGAACACAATGTGCTAGGGTTGCCGCCCCATATCCTGGCAAGGCTATTTTTAATTACAAATTATTTAAGGTAAATTGGTACTATTAATTTACCCTCATCGTTTTTCCTAATCAATTGTATACCAAAATGTAGGTTGCTTTGTTGCAAACATCGTGGTGTAGGGTTGCCTTTGCAAAAGTTGGCATATCTTAGGGTTGTCGCGATTTTAAATATGAATAGTTGAGTAAAAGGGTACGTTCACATGAGAAGCGCCTAGTGCGCGTTTACACTATCGCTGTGCTATCGCCTACTATTACGACAGACAATGAAGCAGAATAGCAGTTACCTTCGTACTTACCAGTTACCAATCTTAGTTTGGCGTTTTTAGTAAGTCTTTGGCCTTCGATTGGTACCAAATTTTTCAAGAAAAAGAATGACCGGAACTATTTAACAAATTCTTTAAATAATATTAAATTAAAAATAGCCTTGCCAGGATATGGGGCGGCAACCCTAGGACATTGTGTTCATTTATACATTATATTATATAAAACATAGGTTTGATTAGAAAGAAGGATGAGGGAAGGTCCGGATCTTGTACTATTACAAAATTGAATAATTGCAAAAGTTTAGATACTTTTTCTGTCAAGAATATAGTCGGAAAGTAGAGTGAGGACCACCCTAGCTATTTCTGTAATGGTCGCCTACATTTTCTTGGATTATGTCCTTTGAATAATCTCAAAATCAGTTATTGGCAGCCACCGAATTCAATTTTATTAAAATGACTTTGTTTTAATTAACAACTATCCTTAATTTTTATAGCAATTATATATTAGACCAAAAATTTTAATTATGAACTGAAAATAACTAAAAGAGACATAATTTGCAGCCATAGGAAATAATAGGCAACAACGAGGTATCCACGTTAAAAAACCTTACATATATAATTTACATATATGATAATAATATCGAAGTTCAAATCATGTAAAAATATGATAAATTTAGACGTCCATTATAGACATGCAGTACTATTAATATAATAAGAAACATCAACTGTTTATAATGTCAGTACTTAACGTCTATCACCTGTATCACCCGTTCTTACGTAGGCTTGTAAATGTTAATGTCAACAATAAAGTGTATGTAACGCCACGGAAAGTTTCGAGAACCGGTTGATAATTCTTTAGTTAGTATATAAAGTCGGTACTGCTGTAGCCACAGCAAATATCTTAACTTTTGAACGTGTAACCATTTTATGACAATCTGTTGTTAAATATCCGAGACTGACTCACATAATGTGTTAAATTCTGGAATGATGTCCGTAAAATCGCCAACGTTTATGACAGAAAAGGAGGAACACATCGCCGTAAGGACTTCGCAGTAATCCATAAATTTTAGTGTGCCGGGAAGAAAGGCTATAACTCACCTTCTGTAACGGACAACGAAATTGTTTATTTACAACGTGCCTTCTTGCGCTCTCAGAGCCCATATCCCACCAGACTTGTGCACACATGCACGTACAGTCCTTTTCTTCACCGCCAACTCAAAAATACCTCAGATCGTACGTGAAATATGAACAATCGATAACACAGAAGTAAATCGTTCCGGATTGCCGTACAATAGAGCCTTAAACAAACATATCGTTATTTATATTTACCCTCAGTGCGCACCAACGGGTCTATAAGTAATATGTGTTACAATGTATGTATAAATATTGACGTTTTGAACTTAGTATCCGCTTTTATATTGTCGATACGAATGAAACCAGCGTTTCCACCTCAAATAAGAAGTTTAGACAAGTGTACTCAAATTTTAACTTAAATCTATTGGTTTAAATCTATTTTATGAGACAAATGTGCTGGAGAAAAAGTTTCGAATAACTTACCTATAATTTAACAAAAGAATCACCAACATTAATTAAAGACTATTGGAAAATCTGCTCTAGTTTTACTCCAAAATTTATTGGAAAACATTGGAATACAGTGGATAAATCAAATCATAAATTTTGTTGATCAAATGAAAGCGGTGAACCTGAAATAATTGGGCGTATCGGTGTGACACGACAGCGGCGTTCGTCCGAGAAGTGGATAAATTGAGTGGTTAAATGATGACTTCCGCAAGAAATGGCGCGGTCATTGAGGTCCAATATCCCGTGGTAGCGGTCCCCAATATCCTTGGACTTAAATCCTTAAGTTTTTATCTCGAGGCGGCAGCGACGCGCTCGCGAACCACGCTGATGCCATTCCTCGTAGGCAATTACCCGAAAAGAAAATAGATGAATGACAATCGTTTAATGATTTTAAGTATTCGTGACGGTTTTCGTTAGCTTCGGTTAAAAAACCCGGTTAACGCTTGCTTGTCTGAGAAATGTTTTAACACATGTTGATCAATAAATCTCTTTAATATGCGATTATCTTTACGACCGGTGCGGTGATGAATAAGTAAGAAATGTAAATGTTGTGGTGTTTTTGTAAAGAAAACATATTTATATTATTTGAAAATTTATGTATTCCCTACTAATAACACACATTGTACAACTTATTATTGAAAACAAGTTATAATTTGTGAAAGACCCCGCGAAAGAACGTTAAAAATAGTAATCCGTCAGGACCGCCTGAAGTAGCAATTGAATCAGAAACAGCGAGGAATTGAATGTTATGCTCCGCAATTATTTAAATTGCGGTGCAATGAAATTCATGAACTTCATTTCTTGCGATAGCGCGTTGCGACGACCGACGCCGACACTGCCGACACTTTTTTCGCCACGAGACTCAACGCCTTAATAAAATATTTGTCAAAATTAATGAGGGTGGCGGGCACAATAACGCGCCGTGAATTTTTCAACGCCGTGTCGCCGTGAATGTACCCGCGGCCGAATTTCCCACGAGTGTCATTGTCAGACATTCATTAATAGGGCATAATATACATGACCTGGCTACGCTAAAACATATAATCCCACGGCAGATGCCGCTAAACTACCTCTATCTCGCTCTGCCGCGCTGTTAATTTAATTTACCGAAGTTATTACGCGGAACAATGGCACGCTTCTAATTTATAACTGGTGTCGCATAATTCTGAAATTTACACAGGGCACAATGCAGCCATGCAACTGTGTTACTGTGGTTGCCATTTGGAGGGATGTTACCTGTTATTTGGGGAGATGTCACTCGTTTTTAACACGTTGTTTTGGTGCATTTTTTTTTTTGAGTAATCGTAGAGAGAGAAAATTATGCTCAGTGCAACGTAATTCTTCTTTTGTCATTATTTAAATTATATTGTGATACTAATATATGACCCTTAAATGTGTATTAAGTTAAGTATGAAGTATTACTACCAAAGAAAAGTGAATTTTGCTATCAATAAGCAAAAAATATTTTTAAACATTTTACAAATCGTTAACAATTCATACATTGTTTAGGGATTAACGAAATAATTCAGCAACTTACCGGCCAAATTATGCCATCAAGTAATCTCTCAGGCCTCCAAAGCTAAGCTAATTTAAATATTTAACGACTATTATAATATGCAACGGAATATTCCAGATTGGTAATTGGGAATTTATGCACACCAACCTGAAATTACTGTTATCCTTGAAGGTAATCGCAATTCCACGAGAACGTGATAAATTATGAACACGGAAAGACGTACTTAGCCAATGGCCAATCGATTACTTTGGCGTTTCGCTTCGAGGACGGAAGGAAGTAAACGGAAAGCGCGCTTTGATCTGGGAAATGCGAACAATATGCTCAAGCGGGTCATCGTCGTCGAGTATTTCCGTTACAAGGCTCCCTTTGTTTCAGCACTCGTGCTTCTAGTATTTATCATTTTTATATTTCCCGGTTTTGTAGCACTTTAGTTTCTAGCGTATACAGTGCACGAATGTGTGGATGGAATGGTTGCTATTAGAGAAATTTAGCAGCATTCAAGGAAAATTATACGAGAAAATATTATGAAATGTTGTGTATCCCACTTTGTGGTTTAAGGTATGCCCAGACAAGCGACTTTTCGTAAAACGAAAAATAAAAACGCAAGTAAACAGCACAGTATCAACATTTTAACTATTTATTCCATAGTTATTGTTTTAATCTCTTTTCATGTGTACGTGATACGTTTATATATAATTTTAAAGCCACTATGACACAAAATATTTAAGCAGTTTATGATGTTTTTAATAATCACTAGCCATCCAACTGCACAAGTCTTCCTCAAGGGCATAACCATTCACTTTATGCTCATAAAGTTCATTATAAACATATTTTAAAAAAAATGATAATTTTCTCTACATTCAAATAGTATATCTACTCTTATTGAAATGGCTTTTTCTTGGTTCATCGGATAGCGTTTTACTTGGCAGTTATTGAAACCAGAGCCGGTATGATATTCGCCCTCCTCTCCTCATAATGTGCTCGATGTCTTCGCGAAATTGCCGCTCTAAATCAATTTGGGTGTTCGTACCTTATAACGGAGATGTATATATCCGTATCCATTTCCATATTTGACTCATAAGCAGGCAGCTCACGTGAATCAGGAGAGGCCATGTGTGACTGACTGACATTTACCGCACCACCGGGTGGGTGGGTCCACCCCTACCACCCTCCGCGATTCGCAGACGATATTATTGGAAATAGGGCCAGGTTTGTCGGTACTATTATTTCGCCATCGTATATCTAATTTATTTATAAGACGGTGACGTTTATGTGCCACGTCGTCCAAGGTTTGCCCTTTGGGTAGATCCCGATGGGAGCACAGAAACAAATCAATGACTATTTTATTTTATTTGCAGTCAAATGGATTCGATTTATTTGGATTTGCTATTGGATATTCCAAGATTAGGTATTATACTTTGCACTATTTTATTTTGGAAGTAGTTATAACGATATAACATAAACTTATTCGTAATTATTATAAAACAAATAGCATTTGAAAGAAAACATTTTTACTTTACGACTAGTACCCTAGAAGTATTGTAAAAAAAGGAAAGTATACATAAGGAAATATATGTTCTGAAATGGTTTAGTACAATATAACTTAATTCCTTTATGTGACGTAAAAGAAAGCTTTCTGGCACCACTAAATACTGCGAATTTGGTTAGTTTATAAAAGAATATTATTTTGTGCCAAAAATGATGTCTAATTAGTTGAACACGGAAGCGAAAGATGGCAACTATTGTTTCTTAAGCTGAACTTTCCATCACGACATCACCGATTTTACTTTCTTATCGGATGCAATGCTATGATAAGGTTTTTAGCTCCTAAGAAACCAGGACAGACGATTTGCACGCACTATATATAACTAATACACAACTGGTATAGAACTAGTTTTGACATATTGAATATACATCGAATATACTGTAGACAGTGTAGACAGTAATAAGTGTAACTTACATTATTGGTGAGAACTACCAGCCCATCTGAAACAAAAAAAATATTTATAAATAGTCATTGGTAACATTAAAAAGGAATTTTTGATAAAAAAATAGTAGAAGTACAATTTATATTGGACCAGACATCAAAGTGCGAATAAAGTATGGAATTAGCATAACGTGGCATCGCATTGATACAATTTGATATATACCGCAAACGGACTGAAAGAAAAATGTAATCAATGGGAAAACTGAGAATTTTAGGTTACATAAAGGTCTGAAAAAAGTTACATTTTTGCGCTATATCCCGTTCTGTTTCGCACGATGAAGAAACAACGAGTTATTTAACAGTATGAAGAAGGGCACACCATCTGGAAATTTCCTTTTCATTTTTCACCATTAGGGTCATGATATCCGCACCCGTTTCCATTTCTAAGCCGCAATGTATCGGAATTTTTAATATCGCGGGGGGTCTTTGTCGTTCTGGCGAAATGAAGCGCCGCTTAGAAAGGAATTTTCGGAGTAAAATAAAGAGCTGAAACTCCTTTCGCCGCACCAACGACTTTGACGGCGGCGGGCGGCGCGGCGCGCCGATGCGGACGAAATCAAAAAGAAATTGAGTTTGTGTACGTGCGTGCGTATGCCTTCGCACTTTTGCCGATTTCGTATCATTTTTTTCTCTCCCACATCCAACCGTTGCTTGCGTGGAAAATCAACAGTAAACAACTATTTTTACATATAGATTTGTTTCTTTCATTCTTCCCGTTCTACTTGTTTCTGCTTCTGCGGTGCTATTTTTAGAAGGAAAGTATTGTATCGATGGAAAAGGGAATTTGAGTGGAAATGCGCGTTTAAATACGCTCACAGGTTTTTAATCTGCACACTGCCGTCAAACTGGGGGATTTTTTTCGATGAATTTGTTTAATTTATTATATATTATGTTATCATTGTATATAGTGATTTAACATTAATAAAACAAAATATTATTTGTGATAACCCATCATCATCGTAGAAAAGAAATAAATTTGTCGAGAGACTAGCGACAAACAACAGAAGAATCAACATCGATCTGCCGGTAATGTAGCAAATTAAGTTAGTAGCCTCGTTCTCTTCGGGTTCCCGACTGGGGTCCTGTCTGCAGCGACGATATAGAACCCCCCGCTGACGGTAATCTGTCGAATGCTTCTCAGCTGCACAATAAAGCTAATTAACGGTATTAAAAACTGTCGTGTTGAACGCGAAGCCAGTTATGAAGTTTGACTTGCCCCTTTATTCTCGCCCGTCGCCCGAAGCGAGCGCCTTAATCTTATCGACGATTTAATTCAATTACAGACGTATCGATTGACGTGTAATGAAATTGTTTATCGCACACTTTTCAATTACAATAATTGGTTCTTTGTTTCCGTGTGGTCGCACTCGTGACAAGTTAACGACATGGTTTATGTTACCGTGGCCTTACCATGCGATTTCATTACATTTGAAAAAGAAACGCCTTACCATAATTACACTACTTTAACACCCTACCTGTTCAACAGATACTAAAAGAACAGTATAATAATAAATAAAAACTTTTTTAAGATCTAATAACAAATAAAGTTTCCGCCCACAAACTTAAAAAGTATGGAAATGATGACAATTTACTAAGTGCAAAGAAACCACCCACCTAAAAATTTTAATTGATCACCAATAACTGTTTCATGGATTTTAATGATTCTTTCAGCAAATTATAAAATAGACAAGTAATGGATATATTTTATGGCTATCTTCTCTCCGGCCAATATCTGCCTGCCTTTTATCCTGATAAATGGTAGATGGATGAGTGACCACAATCGCGTTTTATAGTCATCGATTTTAGAATATGAGATATTTAAATAATTTATTCTTCATCCAGCTCAACTCAATATAGGTATAAGGTCTGAGAGCTGATAGGTGCTGGTTTACTGATAACAAAATTATTATATCAAATTAGTCCATCCTTTTCCATAACTGAAAGTCAAAGACGGTCAAAGTTAAAATAAATATTGAGTATCGCATGTGGTTAATGACTACAGCGATTAAAATGAATTGAAAATACATTTGGAGCAGTTAGTGATTAGTACAAAAAAATAACATCTTCATGAAATACATTTCATATATTTTTATTAGTTTTTATTAATTATTGGAGACCAATATTAGTCAAATTTTCAGATGCCACAGACAATATAAAACAAGTTAAAATAAAAGAACTGTACTCGTCCATTATAGAAGACCTATTTGAAGTGTGTAGAAAAACAAGGTAGGAAAGTTTTCCCGACCTAAGGTCCTGGAGAATAAGCTTCCAGACACAGACTACATGTGGGTAGGGGTGAACTTAGCTACGAACTTTCTTCTAATCTAATGACAGATCGATAAATTCTGCGTATTCTCTGGTAGTAAATAGCAGGACCCATAAATTTTAGAGACGTGTGCCACTGGTTTTATTTTTAAACAAGATTAATGCTCCAAGTTAAACGACAATCCAACTTCATTCATTTCAGATTATTGCGAACTGAGAACTCTGAACTTTTTCATTTGACAAAGAAATAAAAGGTGTTATGTATAGTATTATCAGCAAAACAAGCTATAAATTATCTATTATTGTGTCTATTTTGTATTAAAAGTCATTAGTATTGCTAATAATTGTATGAATTGATTTGAACTTTGTGAATCCTATCCAATATTTATTCTGCATAATTTATGTGTTGATTATTTAAAATTTGTATATTAATCGAATATCGACTACAACCAGTGCTTGTAACTTTATAACAATAAATATGTTTATGTGGTGAATTAATTGTATACAAATAGTAAGCTGATTTTCGGTAATTATTCATTCGACCAATTTGTTGACATTGCTATCACGTTACCCTATAGTGCACCAGTTAAATTACAGCCGAATTTGCAGGCTAATCGATTTATAATATTTGCAGCATCCGCGTAAATAATTGACAAAAATTTCCCGAATTTGCAGCGCCCACCGGACAACTTCCTGAATATTTGATGACACCCAATTCGGATTATTCGATGGAAGTTTGCTATTTAATTTAAAGCATTGTTTAACTTTTTAGTGAGTTAAATTTATGTGTCAACGCGGCAAAATTTATTGCTATTAACGGCTAAATCATGTTCGCTTACTCGCTCCGGTTAGTTTGTAAAATTTCGGCAATTTCATCAATTTTATCGCCGTTCAATAGATATGCATAATAGACACATTTGTACATTTTATTGCAGAAGTTCCAAATACATACATCCGTATTCCATATACCATATTCAACGCAAAAAAAACGCCCATCCAAAAATTCGACAATCTTTTTGATAATATTTTGATGAGTTTTATTGTTTCTTTCGGTAAATTATTCATATATTCTACAAAATTCTTGTTAGCTAATACAATTTTTAAAATAATTGTATTTAAACTCATTTGATCTGTGTAACTAACATGATGTGTTTGTGGTCTTGTTTGAAATACCCTGTGCAACTATTAAGGACTTTAGTCAATCTTTTATCCACTGAGTTTTAAAGCCAACTTAGTTAGCAATGTTATTTCATTTGATTTATTGCGATATTTTGATTATCGAAGAAGATACGGTTGTTTTAATTTAAACCTTGTACATTTCACATTCACTTAAAAATTTTAACTTGAACATACGATATCTTTTTTCATAATTTTCATAGCGTGTACTAATTCTGACAATTTTCTTTACATCGCATTGAAGTAATCGCCACAATATCTTCTCTAAAACTCAACATATCAAAATGAGGCATATGACAGAAAGCTTGTTATTTTGGCTTTAAAACTATGTTGGCAAAAGCTTCGTCAAGATCCTTAATTGTTGCAGTGGGGTTCCAAACTTAAACCACAAAAACGTGTAACGTCATAATAAGTTGTACACGTACTTATTTTAAAACATTTATTAAGTATCTAGAAATAATTTCGAAGAGTGTGTGAATAATTTGCTGAAATAATGATCAAAATCTACTAAAGATTACAAAGGATTTTGGAAATCAGAATTTAAAAAATTTAAATCAGTTAAACTATGTTTAGCACGTCTGCAATACGCATTGGACTATTCAAATTCATTAGATAAAGACGATGCCTCATTATATTTAAAATTTTATTAATTTTATCCAAACTTGGGCTAATTCATATCGTGACAGGACGACAGTTGCAAATTCGCGTGGGAATTCAGATCCTTAGGCGGTACGTCAAAACGTCACTGGCAGTCCTCCTCTAATAAACACAATTAGGACAACGGTCACATCGGGCCGCCTTCGCACAAATTAAGCCCGATGAATATGTATCAATCATAGTGGGTCGCATAAATCGCCTGTTACGGGCTGGGCTTTTCTCCTTAGCCAGAATTTACTGCTGCTTGCACAGGACCGCTTTAAATAACAAGATACCTGCGGCCAAGGATATGCCTATAACTGGTACACCTATGGTTCATCTCAGTCCATAAACAGACCTCTTGCGGTTTCAAATACACGCCTGTGGGTTTCTGTTATTATCCTTGTATACACGCACACAGACAAACACAAACCATGCCGTCCGCAGAGCTCCCTACTGTAATTCAAGTCATGGGAGGTCTGGTTACGGAGTGTGGTAAATATTTAATTGGAATTTTGGATTAATTCTGTGTCAAGATGAAACGCTCATGGACAAAATTATGAGAAATTACTTGAACGTTCATGAAGTTTGTCAAATTTACTTCTTTATTTAATGCAGTTGTCAAAATAATAAATACAAATTCCAGCATTGACATAATAATCAAATATTTTAAAATATATTTGGTATTTAAATTGTTTACATCTAATACATGTTCAAATTTATTATGAATATTTATTAAATAAAAGATTATTAAATAAAGACATTTAACATTTTCAAAATCAATTAGTTTTGTAAACGTCAACGTTTGTTTTGTTTATATCAGATTTATGTAAAGAAAGTCTTGTTTTTATATAATTATTCTATCTAATATAAACTAATTCACACAAAGAGCAAATTGAATTAGATACAGTGAACCTCCTAGAAACTAAGGAAAATTGATTCATGAGCAAATATGTAATACAGAAATAAATTCCGACGAATAAGTAGTCATCTGACCAAAAGAGTATTTATCTTCACGTTTTAACGACAAGAAGCACAACTTAAACAAATTCTGGATTAATTAACCATTTATCTGTAAAACACATCCATATAAAAGTAATTTATGCTTAATGATGTATAATGACAAGTTTTATAAGTGCGATAAGCGGTACTGTATGCCCTAGGGCATTAAAGGATTAGCGAGGTAACCAACACGCAGAAGTGCCGTCACACGACATGAATTTCTTATGTCATGTCATATGCGAGATGTAAGTATCAGAGACATTTTATGTTTTTTGAGGAACAAAACATGGGAAGACATAAAATGTCGTAACTGACTTCTCAGCCCCTAGAGCTTTTTAACAGGTCACCCTCGAGGGCACTTTCTATCGTTTCTCGCAGAATTCTCTAAATTTCAACAGACACAACGTTACAATTTGCAATATTAAAAATATATGTATGAAACAGAGCTGAATACGAGCAATTTTATATTTTATATTTATAAAATCGGTAAATCCAAATGTGTTAAAAGAAAACTATATAATTACATTCATGTTGATAGGTGGAAACATACCAAATACAGTAAATATTTAAAATTGGTGGCGGCGCCGGCATCTTTTAAAAACTAGTAGAAAAGCATTTTTGGACATGCAAACATTATATATATCGCATCAAGCCAATAAATAATGGCTTATGCTAGCTGTATACATCGTTAAAGTCGCCGTATCTTAACATAAAATAAAAACCAAAATCGAATTTAGTGAGACGCTTATTAGTGGCGACATAACGTTGCATCTAACGTCCCACACCGTGTCGACACCTAATGCAAATTAGGCTGATGATTAGATTAGCAATTAATGCATCATCTCGCCTAGCCCATTATAATTTTCAATAGAGGCGACCAAAGTTGGTTGGCGCATCGGTGGCAAAATACCGACTGCGCCAAACTTTTTCCTCCACCTTCGCAAGAAAATTAATATTTCAAAGTTTCCGATATACGAAAAATGCCGCCCGCAGTCTACCCACATAGTCTAGGGTCATCTGAATTGCAAATTGTTTACGTTCGGTTATGCTTAGAGGGCACCTGCCCCGGCTACCCATCTGAGACGGCGCTGGTAATTGAAATCCATCAGCATCCGCAGTCGCTTAGCGCCAGTGCGCTAAGTTTGACGCCGACGGCCGGTAAGACGAGGACGACTAGGAACTATCATCTGACCTCATTCAGGTTAATTATCGGACATTGAATAAGAGATTTACCGTCCTCGAATGTCGGATTAATAATTACAGACCCGAATTATCCTTCCTTGGCGAGAAGCATTAGGTACGCTCCGGAATACTAATTACTATCAATATTCGAAAAGGGCAATGATTTTGACTTACAAAATAGACGACTTACAGTTTCTAGAGTTCCAAACGGAAGTTTTGTTGTATAACAGAGAGATTTTCATATTTTCTCATTAATTGTCAATGTGTATAAAAAGTATACTCAAAATGTTATTGTTATCACAAAAACAATAAGATTAAGTTTTATAAGAGTATTGTACCAGCATTCGATTTTTTGATTCATATGTTACAAAAATACGGACTGAACATCCATAAATTAGATTTAGGATATGTGTTTACATAATGTTTAGATCGTGATATATGGGCAATGTTACTACCTGATGTTCTCTTAGCTGGACGCACATGAGTTTTCTTGAACAACTTATGCCCGGTATTTGTACTCTTCTTTTTGTTCACTTTTCGTAAATTTTTAAACAAATTATGACTTTCTGGTTTTTACCATGTGAAAGGGTGTCTCAAAGTCTTTCTGTAACAGACCTTATTCTAATACAACTAATTTTGCAAGTAACTCTTAAATATCCTGTGGTATTTAGAAACTAAAGAGGTTGGAGATTTAGGAGGTTAGATAAGTATTCGTCGTATTTTGACGTGATTAGTACGCTGCCAAATGGATGCCAACAAGTTGCAGGACACCTTGCATACGATGATATTATTAGTAGATTTATATCATCAATTGAACCGGCGACACCCATTACTAGCTGAGGTATCTCCAAAGTTTTATCAGGGTTCAACATAAAAACTGTAAATAATCGTTTTGTGGGCCTGACATTGCGTACGAAAAAAGTTTTAAAAATACATTAGTATAAAAATAACTGAAACTTTATTAAATACATGATTATGAACGCGATCAGTTGTGTAATTCTTTGTCTGAAAGGGGATTTGATTATGATAATCAAAGAATTTGGAATTCAGCAACTTTTTGCCTGACTTTAATGGCAAAAGGCAGCACAATAGGATTACCCAACAATAAAATGTCGAATCACAAAAGGCTCATGAAAACGAAGCCCCAGTGGGGCCCATTCGTCATATTTTAATTCGAACGGAGGCGATAAAAATATTTGCGGCGAATTATGCCTCGACGAAAACCGTTTAATAAAAAGCAGCCTGCTTAAACTTAAAGCCCAACGAAGTCTACTCCCGTTGAATATCGCGAGTTTCCCCAGCTCACGGCAAACTTTAAACTCGGCCGCAATAAATGAAGCATAAATTTTAATGCATAATGAACGTTTGCATTTATTATTTACCTTGGAGGCGGTCTTGGCAAGCCGAAGTGCTCCTACAAACTCGGGACCGCCGGATGCGGTTCCTTAATCCCAAACGGGACCAAAACCGGAGTGAGGACCTCCCAGGACCTCCCTACTGAGGACTTTGAGACGTCGAATCATGACGAACTAGCACTACGAAAAAATAACAACTTGCCCGCACAACTCATACATCAAAAACGCGGCCTCTACGATCAAAGGACCTTTGGTGCTCTTATTGGACGCCAGGACGCATATAAAGAATGCTTAAAAATACACCGTAACGGAAAATTTCACGGAGAAACTGTATGTAAACCTACCTGAGACATACATGAATAAATGAACGCAAACAAAGTACGTGTAGGTGTAGGCAGTATTCAAATATTCCCTTTTTATACTGTACCTACTTATCTAAAATTTATCTTCTAGTGTAGGATGAATGTTATATGAGTTATTGACCTATACTCAGAGACAAAAAAAAATAAAGACAAATTCTTTTTAAAATAATTTTATTTCTACGGCCCATTTGGTCTGTGAAACCGATATGATGTTTGGTCAAAGTTTAGATCACATTGTGAAACAGTTAAGGACCTTTGTAAAGTTCTTGCCTAATCAGTTTTAAAGCCAAGTTAATAAGCAGTGTGTTATCTTTTGTTTCATTACGATATGTTAACTTTCAAAGAAGATACTGTGTTTCAATTGAGACCTTGTGAATTTCACTTTCAAGTCGGGTATTAATGGGCTGATTATGTCGATTTGTTGTCATGATGTAAAAACTGGCAGAATTAACTTGCCCTATAACTTATTTTGTCAGAAGGAACTTTCCGACTACATTATTGGCACACTGAGGTGTCTGAACAGTTTTGTAATTATTCAATTTTGTTAAAACAGAACCAATCTGGACCCTATCAAACGTCAGTTTCTATGACATAATGACATTCGTCATACCGACATTTAATGTCATGGCATGCCAGTGGCACTGTCAAAATTAAGTCAAAATTCGCAACAGAGTGACGAGGGCTTTAGATTCTCTCAAAGTGCTTCTATAAACTCTTATAGCGCGTAAACCATCCATCCCACTGCTCTGTAATTTGGTGTATGTATATAAATTAATTCTTAGGATTAACCCCTAAGAAGATGCACGTAACAGTTGCCACTTCCGGTTGTCAAATTGTTACCAAAAACAATCCAGTTCGTCCCCCGGTAATTCTAAATGCGTATGCAAAATTTCAGCGCGATCCGTTGTTCCGTTTGGGCGCTATCATGTTCACAGACATACATACATACATACATACACACACACACATACATACAGACATTTTCAATCAATTCAGGGGACCTCAAAACGCGCATTTCCGCGAAAATCTCAAAACATCATTTTCCGTCGATTACAATACTCGATTACCTTCTAGGGTACTAGTCGGAAAGTAAAAATTGACCAAGATTCTTAATTATTCCACAGGTTTTCAAAACTTATAGCGTAAAACATCATCACATTTACCCATACCAAATGAGTTGTAGAAATTATAATTTTAAAAACTATACCTGTTGGCCAATTCTCGTTTTATAAATTCCACAGTTTTATTCAAAATGAACAGACGGACAACTGACTTGAATTATTTAGTGTTGAGCTTATCAATATTCAACAATGCCAATTTTATTTAATATGTCTTCAATTATCGTTGAAAATTGCACCAATTATGGTGTACCTAATCTATATCTTAGCAAGAGTAGTATTTTTTCATTACGCACGCACCAACAATTTTATCGGCGCTTTTTCATGGTAGCAATTACGCTCGAGCATTTTCAGATCAAGATAGGTACTTAAATTTACAAGACCAGAGGCGACGGAGACTGGTATTAAATTAGTTTCCTTTTCATGCAAATTTCCGCCTTTATGGCACATCCAGTTGACAAAAGAAAAGAGGATTTGCCTTTTAATTTCGGAATAAGATTATTTTTTAAACACTTTATCGTTCAGCGAGGCCGCGTTTTATGAAATATTTACGAGCTTACCCACTACACCCTTTCCCTATAAAGTGGGAATATAAACGCAAGCAACAGTAAAAGAAGAATAGTAATTCTGTGATAAATATTCAAATTGTATTAAAACTTGGTGGACTTAAAGGCTAACATGGAGATCCCGATCTAGTAAGCTTTCTGCCAACTTTAATTAACGACAAAGAACTTCGCTGAAGACGTTAAGTCGGATAGAGATCCAATGGCCGCATTACTGAAAAGACCACGACATCTGAACCTAACAGTCGTTAGGAATTGTGGCCGTTCTTACTATGTAAACTGAACCTATTTGCAGTTAGCAGTATGAGAAATGTTATCACTTCTGGATAGCGGAATGCAACCCAACTTTTTTTGCACTGCAGTTTATATCTTGCATAAAAGAGGTTAAGCATATACGCTATAAATGAAATCTAGTCAATTATATTGAATTATAAAATATTATATTACAACAAAACATTGGCTAACAAATTTAAAAAAGTAACCAATGAATTTGATATAAATATAACGTTGGGTACAGCGGGTTTTTCAGATATCGATAAATATAGAAACTAGATGATAGTGTTTTTTGTGGTTTTGGATTCATGGGGAAAACACGATCGGTCAAAGATGAGAAGAACAAATAGAACTTTCACAATAACGAATAAATTACAGAGTCCATTATAATGTAAAATTTGCCTTAAGTGCATAGCGTCATCAAATTGATGCTTAGTCGATGGTAAAGTTGGCATGGCATGTAAGTTCGTATTGTTGCGGTCGTGTATTCCAGCCCGTGGACGTGTTAGTGGAATTAGGAAACTCTAGAGTAGGAGAGGGGTAAGGGAAAAGCAGTCTAAGCGTCGTGTTGGTGCTGTTGTTGTACATCCGCAAACCGTAAACAAATAGTTGCGGACTCGAAACTGATAAGTTATTCGGGAGTTTGTGGCCAAGATAAATAACCGCACGAGAACAACTGGCGTCGTGGAGAGAAGTATTTTTAGGAAGAGTCATGCGACGCCGTTACTATAGGACCGTACTCAGCTCTGATGTCCACTTCCCCTGGACAGGTCAAATATTTGACCATTATACGGTTAAAAAAGGAGGACGTAAATTACGGGAGCGTCACTGTACGGTGGTTGGTAGTGTTGGTACCTATATATATATATATTGTAGGGACGGAAACTCTGTATATGGGGTACAATCAGATTGGAACCGGTCCAGGGGAAACAAACTACGTGTTCGGAGAATTACTTTTAGGTAAGACGAAATTTATGGCTTTTCAAATTTCTGAACGTGAGGCCGCATGATAACACGCTTAGTTTACAACCCATTTGCCGATTATTTCTTGAGGTTTGCCATAACGTCTATTTAATACTTGAACTTGACCCGTTTTCAAAGACGATGGCCTATTTTTAATAAATAGTTGATGACACAAAGAACTGGTGGTAAAGTGGTTGGCTAGTTTATTCATACATTTCTATGTATGAATATAAAAAAAATGTGATGTCACGGATCATACTACTCAAAGGTGTGTTAATTAATGATGGCCATTATTGTTATCGAAGGGTCAGAAGTGACAGATTCTCCCAGTGGACGTGTACGTCGAAATATTTAACTAATAGGTCCATAGGGACAACCCACAAACCACCAAGTTGTCTTATCTTCCAGTTATAATCCTACCTTGGTAGTGCGACCCTCAAATTATAACCATATGCCCTAAAATCATTCATTAATGACTAATAGCTTCCTCCAGTTTTCAGGACCTCTCCAAACTACGAAGTTGCGCAGCGACTCTCGTAGTATAGAGAGGTCCTGAACATCGCCTCGTGTAGAGGAGAACAAAACGTCGACAATTGGCATTATTTGCACACTTAACTCATTTTTACTTTCCGACTAGTCCCTGGAAGGATTGTATTTTAATCGACGGAAAAAAAAATCGAGATTTTAGCGAAAATACGCGTTTTGGGGTCCCCTGAATCGATTGCAATGATTTCTGGAAAATGTATGTACGATAGCGCCCAAACGGAACAACGGATCGGGCTGAAATTTGGTATAGCTATTTAGAATTACCGGAGGACGAACTGGATTGTTTTTGGAGACAATCTGACAACCGGAAGTGGCAAATGTCACATACGTTTTCTTAGGGATTCATCCGATTTTGACCAAACAGACATCTCATCCTGCAGTGACTTTAAATATGTATACAAATTTACAGGTCAATGGGATGAGCGGTTTAGGTGCTATAGGGATTTACATCAGTTGGTATGTGATGTAATCGAGAACTGACGTCATCATACCGCGTTAGCTCACACGCCGCGATTGAAGAATAAATAAATAAGAAGAATAGAAATAAACCTAGTATGATAACATGGATATGTGACAGTATATTAGAGTTATTTGTATCGAGAGGTCAGTCAGTCGAATTGTTTAATCCCGCTATAGTATTATTATCTTAGGGACATTCGCTTTTGGTGTTTCACCCTCTATATAGTTTATACTTTTAGAGAGTTTATAAATGTGTAAACAGTATGTCAATGTAGTCGAAAAGTTGGGTGATGGCCACAACAGATGTTTGCCTTGCCAATGTCGGTCGATTTCGTCTAGTTTGAAAATCCTTGTACTCCCTGACTTTTGAGTGAAAGCCGCGATATTGACTATGAATTGGTCCACATTTCTCACTCTATAGTAAGAAATATCTTTTGGATATTGTTTTGACAAATGTTCTCCGATTGCAATACCAGTGAAGAAAGTGATTTCTTACATAATAAATTTAACTTTTCGGCTTCATATCAGACTGCAACAATCTTATTTTATTTCTGACACTGACGATCAGCTATTTTTGTTGAAGTAAAAGGTTTTAGTGTTTTCTTTTTCTCTCCGCCACAGCACAATGGACAAATATTACTGTAACATATTTGAAACAAAACTCTTTACATATGCATGTGGTAAATTTTCCAATATCCCCATCTTTCTGTTCTCGAAATATTTCATAGAAACCACCCCCCAATCTGATGAGGGTTGACAAGGGGACCAATGCCTCATATTTTATTCGACTACTTTGGCGTAAAGAGTAACATGTGGGTACTTATGTATTATTTATTGTTATTAATAAAAAAACAATAGTGAGATCTGGATACGGCTGGCACCCAGATTATATGGTATTCAATCCCGATCGATTTCAAGTGAAAAATTAGAATTAATAATTTATTATTATTTCTTTAAATGTCGATTTCGATAGTATACTCAATGATTTGCGTTAAATTAAACGATAAAATCAGAATTGAAAACAAACAAGTCATGTTATTGATTTATAAAATCAATAGAAAACTTCACAATTATTTAGTAGTTAATCTAAGGCGATAACGATATGTGACACAGAAATCAATCTCACCTTTAACGAGTATAAAAGATCAAAGAGCCTAGGTCACATGAGATAAGAAATGTTTACGAGTTACTGAACCTCAGTTCACTTAGTATAAAATGTATTACATACTCGGAATAATAATTGCCCTAGTTCTGTGGTACGTGCCAAAGTACATAAAATGGACGAAAGAAGTTTTCGATGTTATAGAAAAAATTCCCGGACCAAAAAGATTACCACTGATTGGGACAATATATATTTTTAGAGGAGTTAAAAGAAGGGGTAAGCAAGTACAAACGAACATAATTTAATATTTATTTAAAAGTACCTCTGTTTTTAGATCTTTTTAATTTTATGGTAAAAGATATCGGAAGCCGTACCCCGTTTTTCAGGACATGGAATGGTATAAAGCCCGAAGTACAAGTTACAAAACCAGAACATATGGAGGTAAAGAAATCAACTTTTCATGACACCAAAATTTCCTTCTTTTATTTTAGTTGATCATGAACAACTCTGTTCATATCACAAAAGGCGACATATATAATTTGATAAAACCATGGTTAGGCGATGGTCTTTTGATTAGCACTGGTCCAAAATGGCACCAACGTAGAAAAATGATCACCCCAACATTCCATTTCAAAATTTTGGAAAACTTCATGGAGGTCTTCGTTGACAAAAGCAACGAATTGCTTGGACATTTGGACAAAACTATAGGAAAACCTGTTGATATTTACCCATATATAACACACTGCGCTTTGGATATAATAGGAGGTAGATAAGTTAGATTGTTATGTTATTACATTAAATTATAATTTACCTAATTCACACAGAGACAGCAATGGGAGTTCAGATAAACTCAATGTCTAGCAAATCCCCGGACTACGTCGACTCAATATACAAGTAAGTAAGAAAAATAAAACAAATAAAACAGTCAATTCACAAATATATCAATTTCAGACTTAGCGAATTAGCTGTAAGAAGGATAATTGCTCCATGGAAGCAATACAGTCTGTTGTACAACCTCTCTTCTGAAGGACGGGAGTTCAAAAAACATTTGAAAATATTGCACGGATTTACAAATGGAGTAATCGCCGAAAGGAGGCAGTTATTAAAAGAAAAATTAAACGTGAACGATGACTCGTTAAAAAAGAAACGTTTGTCTTTTTTGGATCTCCTTCTAGAGTCTTCTGAGAATAAATCACTGACCAACGAAGATATTCGTGAGGAAGTAGACACATTTATGTTCGAAGGACACGATACCACTACAGCAAGCATGGCCTGGACTATTTTCCTTTTGGCAAATCATCCTATAATCCAGGAGCGTGTATTCGAAGAAGTTAGAGAAGTTCTACAAGACCAAACCACGCCAGAAAGGATATCACAATTAAATGAATTAAAATACTTGGAGTGTTGTATCAAAGAATCCTTACGATTGTACCCAAGTGTTCCATTAATTTCAAGGACTATATCAGAGGATATCATAATAGGTATAGTTTAATATAGATCTAAATGGAAAATAATTATAATAAATCTTTCATTTCGTTTAGATGGTTATAAAGTACCGAAGGGAGTTTTCTGCACCATGCACATACATTTCTGTCAGAGGAATCCCGATATTTATCCTGAGCCTGATAAATTCGATCCTGACCGATTCCTACCTGAGAATAGCGCCTCCAGGCATCCTTATGCTTTTATACCATTTAGCGCAGGACCAAGGAACTGTATAGGTAATAGAGTCAACCACGATTAAGAAATTATTTGGTTAAATAATTATTTTGCAGGACAAAAGTTTGCGATGTATGAAGAAAAGACCATGTTAGCTACCATTATAAGATCGTACAAAATAGAACCTATTGACACATTGGAAACTAAGACTCCTGTAGCTGAACTTATATTGAGACCTGAAAATGGTGTCAATATCGTTTTAAAGAAACGAGAGTAAGACCTAAATAACCTAAATAAAATATTTCTTAATTTTTGAATAAAGTATTTCAATTTGTGGTTTTATTGTAAGGATATTGACAAAAATTTAGACATTTTCTAACAAAAGCCATCATAAAAAACTATTAACTCGTACGTTTCTCTTTAAAATCCTTATGATATTTAGTCCCATATAGAACCCAGGATTCTATGACTTCGAAGCAGCTATTCGACAAGATCTTTAGTGTACATATAATTCATGAGGCCTAAGATGGTAAGGACGAGCCCTGTGCCGTTTATCAAAGGGAAACTAACCCCTTTTCCAAACAAGGGGGTTCCTACAAAATCTATAATTAATTATGTAGGTAATCACGGCAACGCCAGCAAAGTCAGGAACTTGAGAAGACAGTGTAGCCATTGCCTTGAAATTTGAATTTTGGTTAATAAGGTCTTCCTTGAGCTGCAAAATTTATGGTAAAATACAAGAAAATTATTGTTTTCTATCAAATCTTAAACTTACTAACCAAACTAAACTTTAAACTCTATCGCTACACATGGTGGGTATTGTGTGTTTATCTAACCTTTATTAACAGCTATAATGCAGTCTCGCAGTCCATAGTTGGTATCAGTTCTGAATTCTACACACAAAAGTTTCGGATAGTTTCCGCGTTGTTCGGTACCACCTTGCTGCTGATAAAGCATCCTCATCTCAAGTTTCCTCTAGTAGGGCGATAGAACATCAACAAGTTGCATTGTTAGTAAAATTTTATACTGCAAAGTGTATATTGTTTGCTGAAAACTAGTTCTAGGTTTAGTCGTTGGCAATAATTTGCTAATCAGTGCAATATACTAACAGATAAGTTTACTATAGTAGTTAAAACAAGCTAGTATTATGATGAGTATTATGATGTATTTCTGTCTAGTGAGTAATAACTGCTAATTGTGAGATTAGAGCGAATCATGTGACGTCACGTGATGCGATTACTTTCTATTCCTAGATTTTTATTATCAGGCTTGTATGAGGTTTTCCTGAACAGCTCTCCAACCCACATATTTTTCTAGATTTAATCTATTATTTTACAACCGTCCGCAATTCGCATTAGTATTAACTTACTAACACTAAATCAGGACTAAATATAATAAATCAGGTCCATCCGAGTCCAGCTAACAAACACAGCACTAATATATAATTCAGACGGCGTTTTTCCAGAATAAAAACTGTTTGCCGGTCCCTTTATCCTGGCTAAACAGCTTTCTCAGTAGAGTTACGGTCCTTTGTCTCGGACAAATAGTGGACGAGCTCTCCGAGCCTGGCGACGTAGTGATCCTTATTTGTTCATCGTTCCCATTTCACGGTTAAGAGGTTTTATTTCAAAGGCGAACGAGGAAAAGTCATATTACGACGGCCGTGTGACGCGCCCGATTCGGTCCGCATAATACCATCTGCGAAATCAACTGCGAGCACGCTGGATAATTAATCCTTGTGGGAACGGAAAAAACCGGGACCATCCGGGACCAACGAAGACGACTCAGGACATTATCAGTGAGAAGAATACTGACGGAGATTGGACCCAATCTAAGGGAACGACAAAGGGGCATATGTTGCGACAAACAATTCATCCTAAAATTAGATTAAAAAGGATTATTTTTTTCTCAAATTCACTCCAATCTTCACTGTTTACAGACCTATTTTACAAACCAAACAATTCAGAGAAATGCTTGTTGACCTGGAGAACCTATTATTTGAGTACATCCTCTATAGTCTATAAATTTAAAGAGTTTATAAATGTGTAAACAGTGAGATATTTTAGAGAGTACATATTTTATCTATAATTGAGGAAAATTGATCGAATGTATGAGAATATAAATTCATCACGGATAAAGGCAATAGAAAAGTTTAAGTTCAAATCCCAGTAAAGTATTAGATTTTTCTTGTTTAGGCTATCTTCAATTATCCTGCAACCACCAGGTGCCGTGTACATCTCAAGTATAATAAATCGCAAGCTATTTGTCCAAATCCCAGTGCGGTGTTGGTTAGCACGCCGGAAAAATCGGTGCGCCCTGGATCGCAACGAACCGTGGGTATTTTTCTTTGTACTGCGAGATATTTTTAAAGGGGTTTTCTCCCGAAGAGAAGTCCTTTAGTGCACCATTTGCATTAAGAGCGTGACGTATTCCTGAGCCCTTTGTCATTCGAATTCGGCCGGCATTGTGGCTTATAAGCGTTTATCTTGGGCACGACAGTCGAGCTTTTGCCGGACTCAAGGAGAGAGAAGAAGCTCCAGGGCGAATCGGATTTTAGCCGCTCCCTTGACCGGAAACACGATATTTTTTCCAATATTTCCAACTGAGGAGGGTTTCCGCGAAAAGTGCTTACCCCTCTTTCACTTCGGAACCCATAATTTTGTCAATAAGTATTACGTTTCGGGACAAGAGTTTGATTTTGTGTGGTACGCTGAAGTAAGTTTCCGTCCGGTTCGAAGTGAATTATGTACTTGAGTATCCTATTACAATTCTCTCGGATGGGTCGCTCGGTATTGGATGTCCAATCGATATAAGTATTATAATTTTTGGTAATGCATGGTTATTACAGCAGAATTAAATTATTACGTTACTGAAAGAGACTGCTTAGCAATTATGTGTTGTGTCTAGTATTTTCGACCACACTTAGGCAAATAATTTTCAAATATATACGCATCGCTAACGGAGCTTCGCAGCAGCTGTGGGAATTATAGTTATAAACCCACACCGTAATCTCAACCTACATTGACCTATAGCACAATAGCTGTAGCTAACCGTCCCATCGCAATGGGGCATTCAAGATTCACTCCAAAACTTTTGGGGTATTACAAAAGCCTAACCGGTCGTAGGTCAAGAAAGTTTCAGTTCGACTAAGTTCAACAGAATATAACTAACAAACCTGTCCTTTATATAATTGAGGTAATGCTTTGGAACATATTATACTGCAGAACAATATTATGCCTTTACATAATGTAAGTTGTATTCCATTGTAATTAAATGAATATTATTTGTAAAACTGAAACATTAATTATTTTCCCGATACAATTTATGACTCTTTGCTTACTAACAACCGAAACAACTTTAAGCCAATATGAAAGTGAGCTTTTAAACAACCAACACAAAATGCCTTTATTAATTTATCTAGTCCTGCAAGTGTAAGAGGTTAGGACCTGGGTCTGTTTTTTTTATTGGTAGCGTGGAAACAGAGCGGTCAAAATGTAATTTACTTTACATCAAATTCACACGGAGGACGCGAAAACTTTCTTTCAAACCTTGAGGGTTTGGTATCGCTAGATTTTTAGAAGCCAAAAATAATCGTAAATGAATGTCAAGTATAACCTTAGGGTGATTAAAAGTCAACTCTAACCACAACAAATATATTTACAAAATGAATAAAAAGATTAAAAACCCTTCAGATCGAGTATACAATAATCATTGAAACTCTTGACATAATGAAGATGATTGGAGAGAAAACGGATGACAGAGACATAATTATTTTATAAAAATTACCTAAATTGTTCTTGGCAAATTTACATCAGCAGAGATGGTATCACGGGCACACACAGAAACAAAACACAAGATAGTTATATTGCCCTAAATCACGTAACGACTACATCTTTCGACTTCTAAACCACGACCTGGACTGATATTCTCAATATACTTTAAAACCCAAGAAGGCTGTTTCACCCCCACACACAGAACGAAAGTTCGTTATTTTAGCAAAAACCCTCAGACCACACGGACTGTTCCACAAACTTCTAGAAAAAATCTGTATTTATGACATCCGGTCCAAAGGACCCAAACTATTTCCTAACCAAACATCTCTTTGGTATTCTTACATCTGTTGCAACCGTTTGTTCTGCCTGTCTATGCAATCTCAAAACAAAAGACCGACCTACCACACAAGAAGTGAAGAGGAAGAAAATAAGTAAAAATGTTATTATATTCTACGGGCTGAAAGTTCGGTACTGCGTTTATTACCTTCCACACTGAGAGATATTATGACAAATATCAAGATATCGAAGATGTCATTTTTTTAACATCATAAGTAGTCGAATGGCGATTGCAATATTAGGGAGCATTCAAATAACGCTGTTATAAACAAATTATTAACATGGAATTAGCATACACCATTAGACAACTTCCAGTTGTTTAATTGTCACCAAAAAACAACACAGTTCGTCCCCAAACTAGCTGAAAAGTAAAAATATCATGAAGAGTTACTTGAACCAAAACTAATATCGATGGTTTTGAAGTGTGCTTTTGATTGAAAAAGCCCCCAAACAAAACACAAGAAAATATATTTGTTCAATGGTTTCCATTCCAGTAAACAGTGCCTCACACATTATGTTGTACAAGCAAAAACTTTCTAGCCATATTTCATCGCAACACATGTATTTGGAAGGTCCACAGGTGCGTGGCTAATCAAATCGAGACAGTTTTGAGCTGCAGATGTGAATATACGAATGAGCAAGCGGTGCCGAGAGAATCCTCATGAACACATCAGGGTGTCTACACCGCCTTTGCTCAACGAGTAAATTATTCATGAAGGAAATTACATCGTAAAAGGAGGAAACAAGGAGTGTTTTCTTCATTACATTACGTACATATTTTCCCCTCCGACACGTCCACCATTCCAGAACGTGCACCCTTCCCCTTTAAGGACTCAAAGTCGACCTTACCTCCCTGATGGCGGTATTAGCAGTGCAGCCAACCACTTCACTCGGATAAATTATTATCAGCGACGACGTTCTTGCCTTTGTACGGAAGTTATTTATTATTATTTATTGCTAATGAATTCTGGTGTGGTATTTGCGCTAACGGAAAGCTAGCTGTGCGCTACAGCGCGTCGCCGTAGGCCAAAGCGTTCCTGCGGTAGCCCCGACTTAATAAGGTTTCCAGATTTTCGATACAAATGTGTTTGCGGCTAGCTGGAGAGAGGAGCGAATTTATGGTCTGGTTGCTTCGAAAGTTAATTTCATGTCGCTGGAGTTACTTCATGAGTTATTCGAGGTCGCCAGGTGTTACAGATCTGTTTAATAGGACTAAAGTGCGAGCGTTTATGGCTAATTTTGTTAACTGTAATGCCAATTGCGATATCTGGAGCAAGGTCTTGTAAGTGGGGGCGGTTTACTATCATGTTGAAGATAATTATTCCGGATTGGGGTACAAAACCTTATGCAAAATAGATACTTAGCAAATAATACTATACAGTTGACTTTATTTAGGATTGTTTTAAAATCTCGAAAATATGCACAACATTATTACGTTCCGACCAGTACCCTAGAAGGAAAGTATTGTAACCAAAATCTATTTTGTATAACTGGCCATGCCAATCAATTGCTCTTAACTGTTTTAGGCCATTTGGCTTAACAAACAATAACAAATACAAATACAAACATTACATGTTATAGTGACAAAATTCGATGGTTTACTAACAAAAAACAAAACAGTTCGCCAATTTAAAATGCGTGTACCAAATTTCAGCCCTACCCGTTGTACCGTTTTGGCGATATCGTGTTCACAGACATACATACCCACATACCCACATACATACATTTAAGCCTGCCACTTACAAGACGACCAATTGACCCATCAGAAAGCGGTTATTTACACGTACGAGTAGGTTGTCCATCTCAGTGGATGGCATATACATTTTTCAGAAATCATCTCAATGGATTCAGGAGACTTAAAAACGTGTATTTCCGCTGAAATCTAAAAAAAAAAAAATCCGTCGATGACAATATTTTCCTTGCAGAGTACGTAAAAATAATTTACAATCATTTAAAGTAAAGCTTGATTTATATAGCCGTAACGGTAACACTTAACAGCAACCGTGCGTTCAACATTGCGCTTGCCTAAACTTAACAAAACGTAGAACGTTGAAACGTTACGGTCACTGTAAACACCGTCGAAGAAGCATGCAAGGTCAACTTTTCTACGTTACGGTTAATTGTTACGGTTACGGCACTATAAATTAACCTTAACATAGCTGTAGTCTACTTCCTGTTGCCCGGAAGTGGCGACCATCTTGGAAATATTTTGGGTAAAATCGGTATGAACCACTACAGTCGCTACACTTAGTACGGTCGTGCTAAATAGCGATTGGTTGTGTCGGTCTTATGTGAATCACCAAGTTATCGAAAAATTCCATCTCTACACTTAGCACGCGACCTTGCTTTGCACGGGCAATTGTGAGATGTGAATAGGGTCCCTGTAAACCGTAACTATCAACAAAATTGTAATTAATATAAAATTGAAACATTTGTATTTATGAGAACCTTATTACAAATTATTAAGTTTTCAGTTGTATGTATGATGTATTCAGTATTACATACCGTAATGAACGAGCTTTCTGACATTTGCTAGTTTTCATTATAGCTGAATCAGACATGACGAACTTGCATTTCCTCGAAATCCATTCTTGTCTTTCAACAGTTGGATAATGATAATTCCCCTGTAACTAGATATCGAATTTCCCCTTCCATCTTATCGCTGTCGACTGTCTCTTCATTGTACCGAATTCAATGAATTCCAGACAATTGTCAGCATAGTGTATTACATTATTTAAAATAAATTAGATTGAACTATAAAATTGAACGCCAAATATACTTTCGAATAAGTCACAGTTTGAAAATATCAAAGAGTTTGTAATTTAGATAGAGTGAAAAATCCGTACACAACGCTTTCAAAAACAATATCGAGAACGGAATTTACATGCTAAAAATATCAAAAAAAGCTATAGTGGATATACAACTGAACTGCACACAAAGTGGACAGAAAAAATATAAAACGCGTTTCACCAGCAAACTGGACTGCCTGGCAAGTGCCCTATACGTGAAGCGTTAAAATGTAATCCAACGTTTTCAAACACATTTTGTGAGGTGAGTAAACTCAGTATGTATGTGATTTTTGCTATAAAATGTTTTATTAACGTCGGTATTTGTAGTGTTATTCCGACTCAACATAATGTGAACACACGAGTCTGTCACGAGTCAATCTCGCTTTGGCCCGATGACTCTTGTTTCATCGCTTCGTTGCTTATTTGCTGCCTTATATTTCTGGGGGAGACACAGGCAAAATGATAATGAAAATAATTAAACTTTACAAATGAAAACGTTTATGAAAACTGTACATCACGTATGTTCGTGAAACTAAAAGGCATAAAGGAAAGAGTAGGGTAGATACTACTGTACACCGTAATGTCTCAGCCACGGAATTGGACGCATGGGCGATTACGCTCATAGCGTCAAGGTCGACGGGGTGAGAGCCTGCTCCAAATGCACGCGTAGAAAAGAGAAATGAGCTCTACGCTTGTAGCGATTCGCCAGGAGCGGGCATTCCGTGGCCGAAGCATAAGGCTACGAGCGAAAAATTAAAATCGGCGAATATACATCATGTGTTCTTTCATTCTCCAGTAATTAGAAGGACTCGTCTATGGATTCAAGCGAGTTTTATTGTAATAAATCTAGTAACCACATAACTTTAAAATGAAGTGGAATGTAAATAATATTGTAGAATTTCTTAATATCAACCAGCAGTACCTTTTCTTCTGCTCAGTGACAACTCCCGTACGAACTAATTTTGTCGACATTTTGTAGACACTCAAACCAGCAACCACAAAGTTACGCGCTGCTAGTTCACTAGCAACTATGATGACACGTGGGTAGTTTACTAGCCAACAATCCTATACGTCAGCGAGCAAGCGAGTAAAGTAGCCCGGCTTTCAACTGTACTCGCAGATAGTTTACAAGCTGCGAGTAACATTGTGAACATGATGACACTGGTCGAGTTTACTAGCTGAATCAATCTAAGTTGAATCAATCCTTGTAAAGAAAAAAATGTTTCTTTTAATCATTCTTCCCGGTAAACGCAAGTGATGGGTTGCGGAAAGGCTCGCAAAATCTTAATGACTATTAAATATGAAACATCTGCATTGTGATTTATCGATGATGAGAGGTTAAAGGTTAATCAGACATTGACTTTAGTGGGTTTTTGATGTGAATCTTTTCCAATTAACCACTTGTCCATTTACATATTATAAATTTACAATACCTACTGGATCACCGTTTTTGTTTGTCATACAAAAGCTCTGAACTCGAAACAAAATAAATAGGTCAACTGGTAAAAACTGTACGAACATATTTTAATTCATTCATTTGATAATTCCTTTCGATTTTTAATAAAGAAATAACGTAAAACTATCTATGCAATCGTGATTTGTAAAGCTTAGATTAAGTTTTACAAGATTAATTAGTCCGTGTGATGTAGAAAGCTTTAATTCTAAGGAAGCTTCTATCACTTAAGATGTCCACTAAAATAAGAGTAAATGACCTACACGGAAGATATTAATTTACATGTCCCATAACAAAAGTCAGAAAACAAATAAGTTTAGTAGAGATTTAATTAAAAAACTTTATAAATTAGAAACAGTGGCATATTTTCGGGGCACTATAAGAGTAACAATAAAAGTTGTTCGTTGGCAGCGCTCCAAGCGGCCGGGTGTGGCGGTTGGTGGCTAACGGGGTGGTGTCTGACCGCATCGAGTTTTTGTTAGTTCTAGTGGCGCAAAAATTTAAATGGAATTTATTTGTTGAGAGAGGGCCCGCGGATATCCAAACTGCTAACCGGGGCTGCAATATATTTCAGCATGGCGCGCACACATACAATTACACTTTTTCCCCTTGTCGCATAAATTAAGTTTAAAATGTGATTGTTATGAACACAATGCGCTCTGAGTAATTACGCAGTTTAATTAAGTAGATAGCCAGGCTAGCGGTACCGAACTGCAACACGGATATTTTAACCAACAGATAGTCGAAATTGTGTGCGTATAAATAAAAGTTCACTGTGGAAAGAATTGAATTGGGTTTTACTAATAAATGGGATGCTGGGGAGAATTATATTTATTGGACTGAACCAGTTGAAAGCAAATATTTCATTTGTATCAATAGATTAATTTTTAATGTCTGTTTGAATAATTTATTAAAAATATTTTGTCGGCTTTGAACATGGAATTATAGTCACTCTCATAATTTAAAATTTATCCCCAACACAAACAACGCGACATGTTATTTGTACGTCAAATTAGAATATTTTATGAATGTCATTATATATCTTGACAAAAGATCGAATGTATGATCTTTAAAGAGCTTTAAAGAGACCCATGTAAACGATGGGTAGAGTCTACCGCCAACTGAACTAATGTCAAGAAATCGGGTCGAGCACTAAATATAGAGCCCTTTGCATTGGTAGAGTAGGCGGTAGAGTACTAGTCGCTATTTAGCCGTTTAAGAAATAACTTGAACTTTGAACAATGTCTATAAATGCTGCAAGAACCATCAAAATCCATCAAAGATTACTTTAATTGTTGGAAATCAAAATACGCCAAATTTTATGAGGGAGTATTTTCTGGCGCTGAGTATTTAATATTCCTAACGCAGAGATGTGATAATAGAGATGATAATTATGTGACAAATATTCCTAAATTACTAGCTATAGGTCACTTGATTCCTAAGTAAACTATAGGTTGTTTGCTCTTGGTCGGCTGCTATTGATATAGATGCAATAATGATATTACTGTGGCCGCAGGTACGTACGCGTCAAGTATCCGATCTATTGATACTAACGGCGTCAGTGCAGCGTCAATAGTGTCGAATTAAAAGCACAAAGCTTTGAATTCTGTATAGGTATGCAAGGCTTCCAACTAGCCTGTGTAACCCTCAGTGGCAAACACACACATGACTGTATGTGAAAGAGAATTTACAGAGTCGTGGTAACATCGGTCAGAGACACATTTAAACTAAATGTCTCCGGAATGGGTACCGTGCTCATATGGACGTGTCGACTGCATATATAGCAAAATGGCATGGCATAGTCGTGTTTGCTTGAATCTCGCGGGACCAATACAATTTCCTAGTTGTCCCTGATAGTATTTGGTCTAGCGCTTCTATTTCCAGATTCTATTACTAAGAATTTCTTGATAAATCCGGCAGATTAAATTCAAAGTAATTATTGTAGTACTCACCATATTTGTAGCGAGAAAATGAACTTTTGTTTTCATGTTTGGGCCCTAATTATGGTTTTTTAGATTGGGCAAAACTAGTGAGGAATCAGGCCGTTATGCGCTTTCTAATGATGTATTATTCATTAAAATCGGTTGATGAAGAAAAGTTGTGGATAACTGTCATGGCTAAGTTCTCAATATATATATTTGGTGTTTAACTCATTTCTTTTTGACGTGCACTTACAACCTTAGATTTTGATTTAGGGTCATTAGTGGAGTAAAATCACAGTGAAATTATGACTTTGAGTGACTCCGAGGTATAACCAAATGAAACCTATACCATCTTGTAGGGGATGTTTTAGGGCATAGGAAACGGGAGTCTACAACTTTTTTTAGTAGAACCGAACTTTGAAAACGACACTTAAACGCGACTGATCTGGAATTCGAAAAACCACGTTTTTCTTAACATTTACCGTTGTATTAATTCAAGTATACAAGCTATGATTTTGATTTGTTGCAGACATATACTTAAAATGTGAGCGCTTCCAATGGCCAGTTGAAAATTTCAATAATGTTGAAAGTTTTTGAAAAAATAAATAAGAAATATTGAATTATCAAAATCGTGCATCTAAAACTTCTCCCTGCGGCGAGCTATGTGAATTGTTGAAAATGTTGTTATACATATATTGAGTGAAATGTAGTCAGAACATTGAGAAAGTTTAAAAAAAAAAATTAAGTCGATAGCTGCACTAGTTACAGAAATATGAATTTTTATAGAAGAGCCTAGGAATGCGCGCTGATGCCGAGAGCGGCTACTATACAGTCTGGAAATCATTTGCGTTACATCTAGAAATAAAATAAGAAAATTTGTAGATGTAGAGTACGTAAGTAAACCGTTTTGTATAAAATTTACTTTAAATGTTTTCCTCTTCGTCATCTTCGTACAATTCAGGAACATTGTTCTGACACTTTTTGCAGGAACAATCTCTGCAGCATTTTAGGCCCTCTTTCAAGCATACACATCTATTATTTTGACATAACTTATCTTTGCAAAAGATATTCAACAGTTGCCTTATATCCGTTGGTATGGGATCAGCGGGCATTAAAGTAGGCTCTAATATTCTGTTATTCCTAGTCCAAGTTAAGAGGGTCAACTAGAGGCATAATAGGTATATGACTGCACAACTATATACGCAATTGATATATGCATCTAAAATTTTGGTGATCACATAAATGGATTTTTTTTTTCGTTAGCATACCTACCTTAGTACATGCTGATGAAATGCGTCATCTGTTGATCGAAGTTCTGAAGCAGACTTATTGGACGTTGTGCGCAACTGATACCTCAATTAATTGACTGTTTGAATGGCCTTATTCTTATTTCTAAATAGAGCGAATGCAAATGTTCCAACCACTCACAATTTTTAATAGGGATCGTTCGATAAATATTGATAAACATAATGAATCGTTAAAATCTTTGGAAAGACGCAGAAGAGGTGATTTGACAGATGCGTATGCCTATAAAGTTTCTGAAAGTAGAAAAGTGGTAAAGTTTCGAAATTTTTTTAAATAGTCAGAAAATAAGCGATTCCTATTAAAATTTATGAGCGGTGAAAACTAAACTTCGTGTCTACAACTGAAGCTGTTAATATTGCCAATAAATTTGCATTGGCCCTAGTTAGAAGAATAAGTTCATTCAAACACTCAATGAATTGAGGTATCAGTTGACCACAACTTCCAGTAAGTCCGCTTCAGAACTTCCACCAATGGATGACGCATTTTATCAGCATGTACTAAAGTAAGTATGCTAATCAAAATTTTAGATGCATATACATATCAATTGCGTATATGGTTGTGCACCCTCTGAACTTAGATTGAACTAGGTATAACGGAATTTTAGAGCCTATTTAAATGACCGCTGATCCCATACCAACGGATATTAGGCTACTGGTTATGTCAAAATAATAGATGTGTATGCTTGAAAGAGGGCCTAAAATGCTGCAGAGATTGGTCCGGCAAAAATTGTCAAAACAATGTTGCTGAATTGTACGAGGATGACGAAGAGGAAAACATTTAAAGTAAATTTTATACAAAACGGTTTACTTACGTACTCTGGATTCTTATTTGTGTGGCGCCGCCAAGGACAGATGTTATGTTGATCATCCAGAGACGACTTGGGCTTTGAAAAACTCCATTAAAGTGGCTCTTGGCGAAATAGAGATTCAAATCATTGACAATATAGTGAAAAATTGGGTTGACAGAATGGGCTACTGCAAAGCCAGTCGAGGCAGTCATTTAAATGAAATATAAATTATTTAAAAATATTTGTTGCATTTTTATTTAGTATGCATTTAAAAACGAATTAAAAGTTGCCGCACCCTGTAACGCAAATGATTTCCAGACTGGTATAGTAGCCGCTAGCCGCTCTCGGCATTAGCGCGCATACCAAGGCTCTTCTATAAAAATTTATACTTCTGTAACTAGTGCAGCTATCGACTTAATTTTTTTTTAAAAAACTTTCTCAATGTTCTGACTACATTTCACTCAATATATGTATATAAACATTTTCAACAATTCACATAGCTCGCCGCAGGAAGAAGTTTTAGATGCACGATTTTGATAATTCAATATTTCTTATTTATTTTTTCAAAAACTTTAAACATTTTTGAAATTTCCAACTGGCCATTGGAAGCGCTCACATTTTAAGCATATGTCTGCAAAAAATCAAAACCATAGCTTGTATACTTGAATTAATACAACGGTAAATGTTAAGAAAAACGTGGTTTTTCGAATACCAGATCAGTCACGTTGAAGCGTCGTTTTCAAAGTTCGGTTCTACTAAAAAAAGTTGTAGATTCCTGTGTCCTATGCCCTAAAACATCCCCTACAAGATGGTATAGGTTTCATTTGGTTATACCTCGGAGTCACTCAAAGTCATAATTTCACTGTAATTTTACTCCACTATCTGTACAAAAACAGAATATCGTATGAACCTCGTCGTAGTCCTCCACTCGTAGTCCTCTACGCGGTACGAGTTCGTTTACAAACTTCTTCAAACTCCAAACAGCCGCTTTAGCACTCGTATCCTAAATAGCTGTTTTTTGTACTAACTTTCATAGCAAACATTTTAAAAGCGTTCAAATTAGCGTCAAATTACGGAACGCTTAGGGACCCTTTTGAAATGTTTTTTTTTCAGTCGTTTCTTCAGTCAAAACCTTATTTTATTTTTATCTCTTGAAAATTACCGCAAACTTTTCCGATATTTCCAATTATACAGCTCCTTCTATGACAGCGGAAACCTAAACACCGGCATATTTATTTAAATTTCCGAACTTCTAGCTTTTACGCGTCCAGATATTCGATAGGTTTTTTCATCTTCGGGTTATTTCTTTTTCGGTCCTTTGTTTACTCTGGACAGAACTAGCCCCCTGTGTCGCACAGAAATGGGGAAAAACACCAGACGACTTTCATAACATTGCCATCGGCTGAAATGTTTTTGTCATTTTATCCCTTTAAAAGAATTCGGTTTCCGTTGACATCTAAGGGACCTTCGCCCACATTACATTTAACCGAAAAAAAAAGGGAAAAGAAACGCCACGTTATCGATCGGTGGGTCTGGCTTTACGGGAAACTATTAAAAGTGCAGAGAAAATTACCGGTGATTACGTTTTTTTTTTTTTGCGAACATGTGCGAGATGCCATAACCACGATGTTGCGTCACATCATGGCAGGCTTATCGCTTTCATTAAAGCCTCTATCGCTAATGAGGTTGGGGAAACTTTTTTCTGCCTAGAGAGCTGATATGGCCGCTAACAATGTAATTGGGGTCCAACGTGTGTCTAATCTGATATGGATTGGCAAAGCAGGTATTAAAGAGGATCTTTTGGGAGCAAATTTTTAATGATGGACCAGATATTTCTCTACGGCTCTACTTATAATATTAAGTACTAATTGTCCATTAATGTCTGCTGACACAAAGCTTTTAAAAAGCAACACACATTTTGTTGATATGAAGTGGCATGCAAAATCTTAGAAATGCAAACCTTATTGATGCAAACCCAAATAGATCTCTTAATGTAAATATGGAAGCGGTTGTTTTTGACCGACCTCAACACACCACAAAGTTTAAACCAAAATTTAAGGTTTTGACTTCGAGTTTCATGTCTTTCTGTTGTTGGTCTTGATTCGAGAACATGTTCACCATCTCTAAGTATTAAATTGATAATTGTATTTGTGGATCATAGCGTTTAAAGTGACATATTGGCATATTTAGAGCCACATATTTGTGGGATGATTTATTTAATTTCTAAAATATTTAGTTTTGAAACAAGAGACCTGATTTGTAAAACTGTATTTTATACTTAATTAATTCACGTTTTTCTGGAATATGTTTTACCATGTTTTATAAAAGGCATATACTATATTTATATCATCAAACATTCAAGTGTTTATTCAAACATAAGTGCATACATACTAAATGTTCTAGTGAAGTAGATTCTTTATAGACTAGAGTGCTCCAGAGAGTAAACATGTGTTTATGTTTACCTGAGTGTGGCCTAGCGGTAAGACGTTAACGTTGCACTCAGGGGGTCTTAAGACGTTCCACAGGCGCGGGCGATAATAATAATGCTCTGGCCTGCCGATGCCCCCTGTAATTGGCTAAAGCTGTTGGGGGATGTTAAGGTTTGGATTATTATTATTATTATTAAAAAACTATTAATATGTAATATAACCAAGTATCTAAGTAAACTATTCCTCAAACTATTAATAGAATATTATTTAAAAGAAATAAATTGTTTCAAGTGATGCCATGTCAGCACTAACAAGAACTGGTAAGAATACATTATATGTCAACAAGACCAAGAACTTTTAGAACGTTTCGAAACAATTGTTGAAATTATTAGCCGTTTTAATCTAACGAGAATTGATAATTGGTGTTTTTTACTTAGACAGTTACATGTTCCATTTCTTTATGGGTATAATGGATAAATTAAATAAAACATACCAAAATAGAGCTAGTGTAGCGTGTAGCGCTACACTAGCTCTATTTTACAATATCAATGTCATTTTTATACTATTTTACAATATCAATATCATTCAATGCGCATATGCAGGTATAGCAACCTATACATTTAACATAACACACCAAGCACAAATGTTCCTACTTTACAATACTTCATACACCATTGGACCACTGTTTGACGGAATAAAATATTTTGGTATCTTAGGAACACAAATCCACAAAAAGCACGATATTGTTCGCCTATGTATGACATTTACACAAAATTGGTGAACACGCAAATTGACATTGAATTTCTTAAAAATGCAAACAATCTTCTTAACAGCACTAGTCCACTAAGTATTCTTCACTCTAATAAAATAAATTCAAAATTCAATTTTTACTGTTTCTTTCAACCTCAAATATCTGCCCGCTTTTGCGAAAAGGAATATACTAAAACTGTTTTCCAAGAATCTTTTCTAATCTCATGTGGTTAGTTGTATTTTTCTGTATAACGTATGAATGCCAATTTTAGCTCCATCGTTCATTTCCTGTTCGTTATATATTACTCATCCATCAAGTAAACTATGTCAACAGAAGACAATAACAAACAGATCATTATTAGATTTTAGTTTTGCTAATCCCATTAAGCAACCCCTTAGTCACTGTTGTTTTCTGACGTCGACATCATCAGAGAACACTTGGAAAAAGCGAAAATGGGTTAATGAGCCTATTTGAGAGAGGAATCCCAGAAGTATCTCGGCACATCTCAATGCGGATGTCATTTACAGCAATTTGCAACCCCTATGCAGACATCGCCGCGCCGTAGAAAAATCTCCTCCGTTGCAGACAGAACCTCATTAAAAATGTATCTGCCTCAGCACAATCTGGGATACAATTATGCAATATCAGCTGAAAAGTAAAAAAAATAACACTGACCTCGTCCACGCAAGTGGGAATGATGTCCGCAGAGGTGGAGGAGTTACCCATATAGCGTCGTATCGATCGCCTCCCTTACCCTGCCACCCTGTGCCACCGCCTCTATTTTCATTCTGGGTTCCGTCAACAAAGTTACACGGAGTAACACCGACGACTATCACTTCACCAAATCTATTCCCGACGACGACGACCGACGACAACCGGCGAAATACGTACCACTGACTTATAAGACCTTTGGATCTCTCGAGCGCGGGTGTTGCCCTTATAATTAAGGAAAACGCACTTGAAAAGTTTCTCGGGTGACACATTGCCATACTCAAACGTACATCCCACGGGCCAACTTTGCCGTTAAGTGGTGTTATTTATACACATTTCGGTTTGTTTCTACTTGGTAAACTGTTTTGTATTAAATATTAAATCAAAGCTTTGAAACCCCATTAGAATTACACTAAAAACCACAAAAAATATGCAACTTGGCACAATCTTCTAATCAATTGATGTAATTTTGGTAAGTTACATATATCAAGCATTAAGCAAATATTATGGTGGAAGTGGAAAACTATCTCCACTACTATTTTTACATCCGCAGAAATCACTAATTTAATATTTGTTTCAACTCAAAAGCACGACTGGACCCATGTCCAATTTATTAATGTCCAACCAGATTATCAAAATTGAAATATTTCTTGTTAATCTAAAAGCACAATTGGGCTAATATTTTCTGGTTATCACAATTTCAGATTTTTTTTTGTTAACTAAAAACATGATTGGCCAAACTTGAACAATATTGAGTCAAGACAAAAACATATTGGTCGAATATAAGCACAATCATAGTGTGTAAATTTGCCCAATCGTAGTTTTAAGTTGGTAAAATGCTAGGAATTATAGTTGTAAGCGTATATTGATCCAGCCGTATTTGGAGCTTTACAGGTATCAGATCTACCGGACAAGAAGTAATTATTATTCAAAAGGCCTCGGGAATTCTACCCTCAATTTGAGGGCCTCAAAATCGCATAGCTAAGCCCGAAGTTACAAATATAAAATCCCATTCAACTCGCTAAACACAAGCAATAAAAAGTTTTAAGTGGCTTCGACTGAGCTTTCAGGAATAAGAGGACTTGTGGGGCTCCACCCGTTCGCGCTTCACCCAATAATAATTGGCGAAAACTTGGAAACGAAAAAAAAAATAGACAAAGCCCACGGCTATATCTGAAAAGTTTCTCTAAAAATATTTATTTTGTAAAAACACCAATCTTATTTCCTGCCTAAAATTGCTTAAAATCATTGGTAACGTACCAAAAGTGTTAGAGAGCTTTTGCTGTATCAACAAATATCCCTGAATAAGATGCCTAATAAACCCCAACAAAGTTAATAACTGTTAATCACATTCGGTGACCTTGAACACCAACAGCACTAACAATGTGCTTAGAGGGGTTGAATAAACTTAACGGCGCCCATTACAAGTGTCCCAATTTTATTTACAAGGCCCTAAAATCCACTAGTCGTAGCACGTTCCTGTTTTAGAAGTTGAATCTTAATCTAATCCGGCACGATCCCGCCCTAAAAGTAGGTTCTCTGGAACTCGTACACAAAATCGCATAAAACTACCACGCCTATGTGTACTTCGAGTAGTTCTAAAGCCCATAGTACGAAGTTTTTATGTTTCTGTACGGAAGATTTTGTGGATCTTGTTTTGATATCCCACAATTTTAATTCAACATTATTTGTTTCGACGAGAAAAATATATGACATCATCTATTACATTTTATAATTAATAATTACAAAATTATAAAACAAATCATGTTAAAGGTCTTATAAATTTACGGATAAAGAAAACCCTGAGACTCAATCAGTTTGGTTTTAAACCTTCTTATAGCTGAAATGCTTACAAAATAGTGTATTAGGACCAATCCAATATTAAACAGAGATATTAGATATCATATGACTGATAGTAATACTAGAAAGGACTATACTATTCAACCGAGTGTAGTGTAATGTGTAAAATACAACAGTGGACCATCAGTAAATAATTCTAATATATCCTAGATAATTGTCAATATGTATGGCATTTGTGCTTGTTAGTAAATCATGTTTTCAATTTAAAGTTAAAATTTAAAACAACCTCTTTTCTTTCTGTCTTGACCCACAGAAAAGTTCAAGACTCATTCGACAAAATAATAAATTATCCATTAGCGATGGTCGGAAGCAAAAAAGAAAGACAAATTATCAACTAATAAAGTTAGAGTACTTTTGAAGTACAACCGACGAACTAACTTTGCTCGGCAACCAAACAAAAAAGCGACGGTTATAAATTTCATACAATTAATTTAGATTTTCCAGCTATTCCAAAAAGATGGTTCCACTACCGGACGAAGGAAACTTGAAACTATAGCGATTTGCCAGGCACCAGAGCAAACCGAAAGCAATTATAAGTTGGTGTTGTCTTCGAGCTGGCGCGGACCCACTACGTCCGAATTTCACGTGAGTGAATTAAAAGTGAGTTCATTATTTTCGTTTGACTTCGTTGATTTAACGAGAAAGTTCCGCGTGCCAAGTGGCGCACACGGGCAAAAAATAAACGACCCCAACTCCGGTATAATTCAAGCGCTTCCCATTGCGTCGGTTAGTCGCATTGTTCCGTGAAGTTGAAATATTGCCTAGGTTTGCGTGTAATGTTTTTAGAGATGCTTTGATTTGGACGATTTGTCCTTTTTGTTTTGACTGATGGTCTGAATAGAGTCTTACGCACGTAATACTCGCCCAGGGTCAGGCGATTTGTGGGGATGCGTCACAGGGCGTCCAGAACTGCCCCGTGCATGAGACAGCTTCAAATCGACTCCTCGCGTAGTAAGATACCGACGCGAGGTCGCATATTCAAATAAGTCTGAACATAAATAACAGACAGAACGTTTTTAACAGTGTTAAGTGCTCGTAGTGTAAAGTTTTGTATAGGAGGGAAAATGTATAGGAAAAGGTGATACATTCTTCTCAAATTCTTTGTATCATGTGGTTAGTTTTAAATAATCTTCGTTTTTGTGTAAGAATTTAAATAATTTTAGTCTTTATAGAAGAATGAAACCTCGTTGTGTTGAGCAGTAGGAATATTTAATTTTCAAAAAGGTCGTCGTTTTATTCATAAAAAACAAATCCATTAGAATGTATATGTATATATAATATATATAGAAATATATATTTTCGTATTATTGTAGAATATAGTGGAGAAGTTATTGTTAGGACTTAAATAACATACTTACAATTAGAATTCCTATTATAATAGATGGATTCACTCACCTGAAAAAGAAAATGTCAACATTTAGCATCATTATACATATCGACGATGATTTTCTATAATCAGGTATGACAATCGTTAGTAATATTATTCGTGCATATTTATGCGTGCACTTTTATGTATACTTATCAGGACTAAACATAAAACATCACGACAAAATAATGAATGACTTAATAAAGCATAGAAAATCGACCTTCATCACAAATTGATATATCTACCAAAATAAATTTTATCAGCAAAAATCTTATGTTAGTTTAATAGACACTCTAGTTAGCTTCTACTCTTCAATTATTCTGAAACCCAAACAAATGACGATAAATGGAACATATATAGCATTCACTTGGAGTATGTGAATGCATAGCTAACCACCTATCCTGAGGCACTACGGAAACTGCATTACTAATACTTTAGCTCCGATATTACTAATTGAAAATGAATTGCTCAGCAAATACAGGAATCCTGTCTATAGACTATGCACGTTCGCATGCACTGAATCTCTCCGATATTCACCTTACAATTGTATATCCAATTGTGCGCTTCACGTGAGGTACTTAATCGATCTATGTACAGCAGCTACGCGAAACTTCGATCTCATAGAACACGGAAGACAATGAAGTTATTACTGTTTAACTTGGGCAAAGTTATCTTCTAATGACTGTGCAATGGCTAGATAGAGATTAAAACCAACAATGGTGGACTAATTTCCTGTACTGTAATTTGTCGATACGAATACTGATATATCAGATAATTAATCAAACAAAAAAAGCACACAAACATACAAAAAGCGTAGACATGTTATAAAAAATGACAGCTAAAATAATTTTCCTACGCCTCTACGATTTATGTTTCTGTTGTTTTTCTAGCTATCTGCTTAATTATTGAGCTTTTGTGATATTTTTTATTATGATTTTTTCACTACCTATCCTAAGTATTATTGAGTTTGTCGATAAGTGGTGGGTATACATTGATGTCGTAAGGTTTTTATAAAATAGAACCAAACTAATAGGCACTTAATGGCTAACATAAATTGCTTGTGCTGCATATAACAGAAAGAAAACGTACACATATTTTAAAAAAGACAGCCAAAGTAATAATTTACCGGTGTCTCCACCATTTATGTTTTTGGTGGTTTTTACCACTTTATGAGCCTTTATTATTTTCTATTACGATCTTTTAATTTAACTACTCCACTAGGTATTTATGAGTTTGTTGACAGTTTGTTCATATGCATTTTTATCATAACATTTTCCAAACTGCAATGATTCTATTAATAGATACCTACATTAATGTCTGACATAAAGTGTTTGTGTTGCATGCATCGGTAAGCATATTAAGCGTGTATGGGTGTATGCGATATTGTGTAGGGCCACAACTATGTTTACTTTGTAATCAGCCATCGGGCAATTCATGCCGTCAAGTACGGTCGTTAGTGAATTTTACATATTCTGGTACATGATCCTATAAGCTTGGCCAAATGTGCTTTCCGTAGGATATATAATGATTGCACAAGGTACATTTATAGTGGATCATATCAACATTGTAAGCTAGTTTGCCAATGGCGTAACCTAACATAACTAAATACTAATGTTTTCATTTCTTATTAGAATGTACTTAAGTGTTTCTTCTGTATTACCTACTGATTATTCGGACTGTTCATATTTTCTATTCATTCAAAGTTGTCTTATTCTCAAGTTCAGCAAAATCAATAATACTTGCAACGTATATGCATATTTTATCCACATATTATGAATACAATTGTAATCAATATGTACCCACCACAATAATATTACAATCGCTGGGAAAAAAATATATACACTTTGTTTTATTAAAGTTCGTAGGTCCAATTTAGAAAACAGTTTTGCATTTGTCAACGGCAAAGACGTGAAATTTTCGGCAAAACAGGTATCTACAATACAATATTGTACCAGGTTTATTCGTGCATTGAAAAAAAAAAAAAAAAACAAGTTTAAAATTAATTTGATACGATAAACCAGACATAGCAATGGCCGATTATTTGTGTCATATAAAAGCTAATTCCGGGCTAGTTCTCGACAGCTGCCCGCACAAAGTTATAGTAACTCAACTGTCCAAAACAAATAAAATAATGGTCTTTTCGATGACCGGGAAACGTCACATAATAGGTCAGAAAATAATTTTTTAGATTTCGAATTTAATTACGAAATTCCTAACAATCGACACATTGCGATATACTTATATTTTTTCATTTAATTTAAGGAACCAATAAAAAACAATAGTGCCCGCTGGATACATTGACGTGACTCCTATTAACCAAATATTGGTTTATTTTTACTTTCTGTTTAATTGCACATACTTAAAGCAAAATAAATTCAAACATGCGTATCTTTCTATGACCTCGGATCCGAAAAGGGACCTATAGTGCGAAAATAACGTGCGCCATAACGGTATCTATCGGAAGAGACCTTACGTGCTAAAATAGCGTGCAAGATAACGTCACGATAGGTCCCTTTTCGCATCCGAGGTCATCTATCTATATTACTCACTTCTGTATGCAATTTAAGACATGATTTTGAGTTTTTCTAGTAGAATATAGTCTGAATGTGGTGCCAATGTTTTTTATTACAATTCTCGTCAATTTTTGTGTATTAAATACCAAAAATTAGAGAACCTCTAGGCATGTTTTTATGTTAATTATTTATAAAATAATAATTTTTCTTAACTCTAGCATGCAGATCACATCTGTATCTATAATATATCCAAATTTTGTCAACCCGGTATCATGAAATCTGGGATTGAAAAGGCACTACTTTTGAGCATCGTATACGTGCAGGTGCAGTTAACATATTTAAAGATAACATAATCATCAGAAATTTACTGATAAATTCAACATTCCAGATCAACACATAAAAATTATCATGCATAGTTAGTAGACCGGCAAGTGGGTATAACTAGCGTTTAGAAAGCTTAACAGTTATTAAAACCCTCTTACAAGGGCGATGTTCCTGTTCTAGGACGTTCACTATCGTGAAACGGAGAGTACCAAAGTATTTTGCATACAAAAGAGCTCAGTCAGTGAACGGAATCCGCGGAAGTCGTTACACATAAACAAATTACCGCCCGACTTTGCATATACACGTTCAGCGATTGTGTAAGGGGCGTTTTTTCCTTGTGTCTGGTACAAAGCGTTACGGCACGTACCCGTCCTATAGTACAACGGACGACGCTGGGATCTTGTAAATTATTCATTTAGACAAGAGAGGGCGACGGAGTTACGCAGGAAAACATACATATTTTACATACAACCTCCGCTATTCTTTCGCCATTTAACAAAAGAACGTAGGAAGGTCTACTCGTAATAAACTCCTCGTCGCGCATAAAGTTTCGCCCTCGCCTTGAGGCTGTCCCTTTCGTCTTTATCTCGTACCGCGGTCGAAGAAAGATGAAAGTGCTTCCTGGTGCTCAAAAAGTGCGCCATAAGTCTCCGACTATGTAACAAAGAGGTTTCCCTTTTTTCCCGGAGGATGGTCAGCGCCTCCCTTACAGAATACGGCAGATTTGTAAATTTCCCCGGCGCTCGTGATGTTTGATAAATGGACCTCTCTGATGTATCGGCTGCTAGTGGCGGTAGTTGGGGGTCAAACGATGATGTTGCTGATATTTTTTCCAGTGGCTTGTATTCAGGCCAACGCTAATGCCGCGACCTATTTTAACATAATAAATTTATGGTCTTCACTAAATGTCACAATATCCGGTGTGTGAAACCGCAAATCGATGCTTTCCATATTAATGAGAGAAATTGTGAAAAATAAGAAGCATATTACGTATGCATAAAAGTTTATTAGAATTAGTGAACCAGATGAAGAACTTGTAAAAAAGAATATAGATTAATTCTCGACGTCTATTTCTTTAAATTTGAATAGCTGAAGAATTATAGACCACATCCCACCCAAAGGATTACTAGGTACTACAGAAGTGATCTAGTACATTGTTAATGTGTTAATAGTTTCTGTGGACACAAAAATGCTTAATTTAATAAGTATCACTTTTGCCGACTTTGAAAAACGAAAGATTTCGTTATCTAACATTGAAATATAACTATAATTTCGAAATGGGTGTGATATATGTAGTGAATTGGATTGTTTCCCTGGTCCCTCGTCGCGTCGGCGTCGCTGTGTTGCGAATTGTCACGTTTTGACAAACGTCAGTGCCACTTACTTACATGACATTAAATGGAGTGACTGTGGCTTAGCTAACTAAACAGAATAAAAATAAAAGCGTTTAGACGCTTCTGTACACAGTTTAGTTGGAAAGTTGGGTGGGTCGGTTAGTAGGATTTTTTATTAGTAAACAACTTTTTCATTCGCAAATTTTGCACAATTAAAATGCAGCGACAATGTTTTTTTTTAAACACAAACGGAACAAAATTGTATTTACATAACAGCAAAATCTATAATCAGTAACCACACAAAACACGACATCAAACAAAAAAAAACGCAATTTGTAAGTCGAAAATAATAACCGTTCCTAAGGTGGAAGAAATCCTTTGTTGGCGGTAAATGATTGCAGCGACAACGGCTGCGGTCAAATGCAATTATCAGGACGGCACACAAAGAATGCGAAACGAAGGCGGCCGTTTTTCCTATAGGAGACGTGGCCAGTAGTACGTGACAAAGGGTCTCCATGAATATGCAAAAAAGAGGAGCATTAATTGCAATATACGGGTCGCAGTGTGGCCGGCTTTAGTATATGGGGCAATAAAGCGACATCTGTCGTTGCGGGAGTCGAACGTGGCCGACCGGCGACGAACGACACCAGCGGCCCCTAAATCATTATCCGGGGACTGCTTCTCCAAAGCGAATTGCACTAAAAGGCTTTTTTCCACCTTGGCCCACAATGGTACGTGTCTGTTTTCCGATGTAATGGATTACCGGAAAAACAATTGTGTATATGGCCGATGTGCGACTCTGGAACTATACAATAACGTTGGACGCGGACCATATGTCGTTGAGACGTTTTTTCCGACAGCAGGTGGAACAGGAAAAATATTAATTTCGTTTATTAGATTACTTTGCGTAGGATTTTTTGTTTGACTTTTATTGACAAGGTAACAAACAATTTTTTTAATTGTATGTTTATTTTTTAATCGTTGCTGATATTACATTTGATGTATTCAAGTAAATACTATAAGCTTAAGTCATAAGTATGTGTAACTTATTTCTGCATGCATTTATATTTCTGTGTATTATTGTTAACGATTGTAAGCAATTATTTTATATTAGCATAATAAATCTATCCATCAGTCTATCCATCTATCAATAGATAATATAATCTATAATCACTAATACAATTTGATAAATGAATGTATGTTTTTTTGGAAAATGTATGTATGTGTGTACGTATGTATGTGTGTATGTATGTATGTATGTGTGTATGTATGTGTGTATGGCCGTGAACACGATTGCGCCCAAACGGAACAACGAATCAGGCTGAAATTTGGTATGAATATTTAGGATTACCGGGGGACGAACTGGAGTGCTTTTGGTGATAATCTGACAGCCGGAAGTGGCAGATGTTACAAGCGTCTTTTTAGGGATTTATCCAATTTTGGTCAAACTGATATCGACTCATCATCCAGTAACTTTAAATATGTATGCAAATTTGCAGATCAGTGGGATTAACGGTTTAGGCGCTATAAGAGTTTCTAGAAGCAGTTTGACAGAATCCACAGCCTTCGTGGTTGTATTGCAAATTGTCAAATTTTGACAAATGTCAGTGCCACTGACATTACATGACATTAAATGTCAGTATGACAAATGTAATTCTGTCACTGTAACTGACGTTAGGTAGCGTTCAGAGATTGCTCTGGCCTTGCTAAATTAAATAATTGCAAAAATGTTTAGGCACTTCATTGTGCCAACGATTTAGTTGAAAAGTAGGGTGAGGGCTACCCCAGATATTTTATAAAATTATGATACTACATTACCCTATACACCCTTTATTTTCTCTTTCAATCCTTGAAGCATTGTAGTTTTCATTAAATAAAGCTATAGAGTCCTATATGAGTAATAAATATAAAACAAACCTATCATACCTACAATGGTAAGCAGGTTACGTTGCCAACATTAAAATATCCAGAATGTTCCAGGAACATCGAACGTCTAACAGTATTATTATGCAGAAGTAGTCTGAAAGATATTAGTATCTATGAAGATAATATTATCTATAACATTCGCATATCTTGTTTGTTTCAAAAATAGTACCCGACATTACGGCCAACTTTTGCATCCTTATAGAACTTTGTGATATTTCTCCTAGAATACTTAATAAGAGACCATGTATTTCTCGACAACAATGGAAATAAAACCGAAACCGACCGATGATATGATATCGTTAATCCTGAAAAATTCTCGAATGCAAATCTCCGCAAGGGACTGTTCCATTGCGGTTGCAATAAAACCGAGTATCCGATGGAGATTCACTGAACAACTCAGCGGAAGACGAACGAACTTCTAGTCCTAATTTATTTCGACGAACTGTTCTGTGTTGGGTCTTGGCGAACTTGAATTATTCAATTCGGCGGATGATTCCAGACCAAAGAATTTCCAGCTTTAGTTCAGCCGGGCCAAGTAATTTAAAAGTAAATTTTAGGGCTACAAAGGCGGTAATACCTCAAAGGGTTTTCAATTAAAGTGCCCGCCAGGCGAGGTCGCCCCCAGCAGCGCTAAAATTATGTGTTGCGAAGTTTTATGTAATGGCTCTCTTAGGAAAAACACTTCTTGGGACTACTGCGGAATTGAATGCTGTACATGGTAAATTCAATTTGCGTATCCTATTCAATTTCCGAACAGACAAAACGACGACATGCTACATAAAGTGCATTATTCCGTTTTATATATTTGCCTTATTTTCGCTTTTCCAAAGTCTCAACTGTGGCGGTGTTACGTTCGGATATACGTACTCGCGTGAACATGTCACTGAGGAGACCGTAAATTTGGGTAATTTAAACATCGGCGATGGTACTTTATCCATTTGGTTCAGTAATAGTTTAAAAATTCAGAAGCAATCATTGGCTAATGGCTTAAGACCTTTAAGCAAGTCAGCTCTGGAACTCGATTCCCTCAGTCTGGTACTTTTATTATGTTGCACTAAAAATAAATCGAGATAAATCCATCTATTTGGACGGAGATATTTTTCTGCAAAGTTTAGGAACCACAAGAATTATTTTTTACTTAAATTTATTTTATAATACATATATTACTACTTTATATCTATGAAATTGTAGGCAGTTAAGAGACTGTATCTTCTTTGAAAATTGACATGTCCCATATGTTAACATCAGCTGAATTATAGACAAAAAATCATATTAGGTAGGAGGAGTTTTGAAGAATTTGGGTATACATTTATGGAAACATCAAAATCCAAACCAAAATTTGTCTATTTTTGGGTTGGTGACTTTTTTTTTCACTTAGTATCACAATTGGTCCGAATGAATCAAGTCTATAGTTAGTAACACGAACAAACCGGTACCAAAATACAAAAACAGTACGACAGTTATAATTATAACCTATTTCACTAAACTTGTTTTGTTTAAAGTGCTAATTAAAACAGTTACGTATATATATATATATATATATATATATATATTACTGCTCAAGTTTGTTATATATACCCGGCCGATATATTATTTTTAAACACCATATATGTCATGATATCTTAATGTAAAACTTTTTATTAGTCGACGCTATAATATAAAGTTATTAATGTTATGTCTGGCATTATATTAAATTTGGACTAAAATATTTTAAATAGTATGGTTTTATATGATTAGGATTGTAGGATAATTTAAATAGGATGATTTTAGTGACTTTTTTATGGCAACCAATTGATCTGAACTGATATCAAAAATTGTTTTTGGCACAAATTTGATACCCATTCGTAAGTAAGAATATTATGTAAATATTTCATAATTAATAACGAGAGTGAATAAAAACGTTTAAAGTTTGGTAAATAATCACTGTTAAGGCGTAGGTGTCTATAAATTTAGAAAAGTGTTAGTATTAATTTGATAGATAACAGCATCGACTATCCAGATCGCTATTTCTTAAAGAACCATTTCTATTCTAAATGCTTCTAAATTCTTGCTTGTTCTAACGGTACCGATGCATAAAACTAAAAATTGTATTTCAAAACATTTTTCCTTATCTCCAGCTGTCGTCCAGTGCAGTAAAACTAATAGAGTACAAAATCATGATTCCCATTTCATCCTTCACCGTCGATTTAAGCGCGGCAAGTTTTCCATATTAAACTAGGGGAGTATCTAACACCTCTCCTATATACCCCATATCAAAAGTTGAGGCCAGAGATCAGGTGGCAGGTGATCCAGGATTCATTATATATTCTCGACGGGTTTTTGTAAGTCCCCAGGATTTTGTTGCGTTGGCTGTGTGGTGGAGGGGTGGCCAGTGGTATGAGGAATATCCAGGACGAAACGGCTCCACGTCTTCGCCTGATGGTGAATTGTTATTCGAGTCGCATCAGTCCTGACTTCCGGTTTCCAACGCCCTCTCCGACCAACGTCACCCAGCGCCACTCCCCTAATCTCCTCTCTTATTTACTTGCCCGAATAATTCCACCTTTAATATCCTAAACGGGGTCGACTGGAACCTGGACGAGGCAACGTTCTGCTGCTGCTCTGAGCTCGGCTCTCCTAAATCACGATTAAATTGTTTACGGGTGGAAATCCTTAAAACCTTTTCTTGCCGTAGGGCCAACCCCTAATTGAGTGATTTACTGGTGGGAATTGTACTCTGGCTCGGTGCGAATTTACTATGCCATTCATACTAGACCTCATAAAAGAATGAGACTGAAATTCTCACCAGTGGTGAATGGTAGGATTATTGCTTGGCCTGGAATTTCTAAGGAGTGCTAGAGTATAGTCATAAATGTGGAAGCTAAACATGAAATTTGAGAACCGTGTTTTCCAGTTGGATAAGTTCTGTTTTCAAAACAAATCAAACTATTGCTGCTCAAGGAATTGTTCTCGCCACAGGCGTCAATACTAATTAATTAAATTTATAACCAATTACGGGAAGCTGTTTTAACATAACGAGAATAACTTAGCAATTTGTGCTGTTATTTTAAATGTACCTTTTCACTGTGTGACACATATTAAAAACAAATAGCATATTTGTTGTATACCTACTGTACCGCTGAATAAATAAATACTAAATGAATAAAATATACGTTTGTAAACTTTGATTGTTGTTGTTGGTTCTTTCATAGAAAATTATTACTTAAAAATTAAAAGATTTGAAGAATATAGTACTTATACTTACGATCAAATTGAGAAATAAAACTTTTTACAATTTGTTCCTATATGTTTTAATCCAGTTAATTTGGTGATGCAATAAACTAAGGATTAAGTTGTATTCCGAAATTATCAAGATATGTTCTCGATACATGTCGTGATATCAATTAAACCCAACAATCCCGTTCGCCATTATCGGCATATCAACCGACAATTATTGGAAACAATACCCGATATACCCATATCAAATTTACACTGATCAATAACATATTTTATATCGGAAAATGTCCGATTTACGGTCAGTGGACAACAAACATCATAACGTACAATGTGAACGTGTTTGTCTCCTAATTAGACGTCCACGTATTGACATTTACATTGGCCTGGGAATATAAACGTCCCAAATGCAAACTGTTTAATTATACCCTTACGCAGCGCGGAGCACACACAAAACGAAACGCTCGCAGCAAAGCATCGAAATTGTCAAATAAATATTGGTCGTCGCACACGAAATGCCATCAGTTTTTATCAAATGTCAATCAGCAAATCTATTGTTTGAATCTCTAGACAACAACAATTAAATTACAAATACTATCTATACCTAATTAACTGGGCTATAAGTCATATCCCAATTATAATACTAATTTTTCTATCATAACTGAAACTTTGGCTTATGAACAAGGATCATAGAACCTCTTCTACCACAGGAAGTTTGAAACACAGAATAACCAAAAGCAATTTTCGTAGAAATAGAATACAATTCACATACACCAACAATAAACTAAAATGACAAACTGTCATCCTTTTAGTTTTATAAATAGTGTCGCAACCTCACTCTCCGCAAGTAACAATTTTTATTTCCGGAAATGTGCAGAGTGCTAGAGTCAATTCGTAAACGTTGGCGTCGACCCAGTTGTTATTTGCGACCGTTCCGTGTGTGTTTGAGATAAGTGCTGATATATAACACGTAGAATCAGTCACCCTGCCACATAAAATATCAATAGCGCGCTGAAATGAACCCTGTATATGGCGCTATAAGTCTTAATACCCTGCATCGCAGTTCCGAACTTTCGAGACATAAATCGACACAATCCCCAAGTATCGGTAACAACCGTTTCAGCTATTTTTCATTTACACACACGGTTAACACGGTTTGTCTATTTTTGTTTTTTTTTTTTTTCGACCAGGTTTACAACAAAACAATATCAACGAGTTCATATTTCTCTTGGTACTGTAGTTTGTACTAACCGTAACATGGCCATAAATAAAAATCAAGTAATAATTATTATATTATAATATTATATTATTATATTGTTGGAACCCACAAAATTTCGAACTAATTTAAACCGCGTAGTTGTACATTTTGCCTGTTTATTAAGTGGGTTGCTTTTGGTGTATGTAATATGTCTGTATGTTTGTGTATGTGTATGTATGTGAGTATGTATTTGTGTCTGTGTATGTGTGTGTGTAATCTAATTAGGTTGTCTGGTAAGGAATCGTTTACTCAGCTAATAATTCCCATTAAGTCCGCGGCTAGCGTTTATTGCTTTTGCGGTTTGCAACGTATATAGCGAACCAATAATCCCATAACAATCCAAGTTTCGTAACCATAATCCGTTCACCTCAGACTGGCCATATTTATTCACTATTCGGGGTACTTGAGTTGTTCGGAACACTATTCTAAGCCGTAGTATGTGTTAATCTGACTCTAAACTCTGGCTGTTGCCTGTGCATGTTTGATATTTACTCACCGGTCAGGTCCGGATTAAGGGGAATAATGTTTGTACTGCACTAGCTTGATACGAAAACTTAATTTATTATAGAATTACGATTAGTATTAGTATTACTTGTATGGTTAAGCAACTTTAAATAAAATAAAAAAAAGATTGTGTGTGCTTTGATTGTGTAATGAAATTCTCCCTGTTACAACTGTACAAAGTGTCCTATGATTTACGCCCAATACAGTCAATGAACAAACAATTTAATCCACAATTCGCTACGTTTAGGGCTCTACCTTAGGAATTACATGCACATCATACCAAAAGATTTGAGTGGACTTTGTACATTTTACCTAGCAGATTACTCCATAATCCCTTAGTACCTATGCACGTAAATCGACATCAAGCGCCATCAGATAACAGAGTGTGCGTCTGGCACTGGTGAGTACAGCGTCCAAAAGCGGGGGCACTATGCAGCATTCAAATTTTAATCTGAAACCTAGTAGCGGATACCACCATCGAAAAATATTAAATCCGGCTTTCGACGTAAATGTATGCCAAAAATGATGACCGGCTCTTGCCGACGGAGAATTCAAATTCCGCCCGCAGCACTCCGTCGAATTTTACATATAAAAGGAAATATCACGTGATATTTCACTGCAACGTTTGCAACCGGTCCCGACACAATTTTGCAGATATATGTTGATTTTAGATTGGTATTGCCATCGCTGCCCATGTATAAGATATTTTCCTCTCTCCCCGGTGACATGATATCGGTAAATATATGTTTGTGTGAGGGTTGGAGGAGGTGAGGAGGAAGGAAGCTATCGGGCTCACGACTATGCATGCTCCATCTGTTGGGAAATTGCCTCCCAAATGCTTTCGCGTTTGTTTAAAACGTTAGAGGGAGAGATAAAAGAATTGCTTCTGCAGAGCAAATGCCAACCCTTAGTGTGAAGATGATGTATGCGTATAAAAAACAGATATAGTATAAAATATCCTGTAAGAAAATGCTAATATTGTCATTGGCAGAATGATAAAACATCAAATAATCTTACGTAATAAACTTATATACTAATAAACTATTAATTTGACCGGATAAGCCAGATTAGTTCTATTTGTGTCATCTAAAAACTAATTCCGAACCAGTTCGTGACAGCTGCTTGGACAAAGCACTCTGAAACAGTCTAGTCTTCATTGTACCAGCGATTTAGTCGGAAAGTAGGGTGAGGGCCACCCCAGATATTTTTATGTAGATTGTCCACCATTCTGCAAGAGCGTTGTTCTAAATACCCAGAAACACCGCCAAAATCGCAAATGGTGTACGTTTAGTGGAAGTTGTCTGCTATTCAACCGTTTTGACTGATATTTATGCAGTCTGCGAAGCTGTAAAAATAACAACATATACATGAATATCATTTTAAGAAATAGATTTTGCAGAATGAAGTACTTCTCTTAAAACTATATGAAATATGAAGATATGTCCTGATAAGCATCTAATCGAAAGAATAAGGTCTATTTTGTGCTTCATTTAGAGATATTATTAATATAATACATGTTTTCATCTACTTTTACGAGCAAAAAAATCTTCATTCTTGTTATTATAACCTTTACTATCTTGAATATGTTTTCGCCAAAGAATCAAAAGTTCAAACGTAAAAATCGCCTTGTTTGCTTACGTCAATTTGATATTTTTCTTCTGCTCATCACATTGGAGGCAAAAATAGGGTCAAACCAAACTTTCCCGTATTCAATCACAAGCAAGCTGTCAGACTCACGACATTATATAATTATCAGTGAACAACTTGGACCAAATCGAATAACTCCTAGTCCGATTCACGTGTATAGGGATAGGCAGACCCAATGAGAATCAATATTCTAGGGCTTTTATCCATTGCGTCAGCGTTATAGGTAAAAGCACTTATTGACTTGACAGCTCCACTAATAGCAGACGACTTTATGCACATACGAATGACGGATTATAAGCTTTCACACAACGTGTGCATTGTTAACTACAAATTATTAAGAACACCATTGTAAACTATTTTTACTGATGAATATTAAAGAAACAATGAACATTACAGAAGCAAAGAAAATTAAGCATTTGCAATTTCATAAAGTATGAATGAAAGTGGTGCATTGCAGCCAGTTCATCCTATTGAATGTGAAATGGGGATTTTTCTGTATTAAGTAGATAAGGTGCGTTGAGAATTGTACTGAATTTAAATTAACCCCGTAATAAGATAACTCGGGGCATTTGCCGGCGCCGACCGTCGGGCCGCCTAATAAAAAGTTAAAATGAAATCAGCCATAAATAAACTGAATGTTTAAGCTCATCCTCCGCAGTTATTTATCCTAGTACGGGCAGGCCAAATGAAATTTAAAATTTTAAGGCTTGTATTCTAACTGATACAGAGGGGAAGATACACAGTTTGTGTACATTAATCCTATTAGAAACTTATTAAATTCTATAATTGGAAATGTACACTCTGCGATAAAAAGCAGCACACCTAGAAGTTGTACAAATTTTGATGGTTCTTTCTACAATTTTAGTGGCAAATTCTTTGAGATCATATCTTGCTCATGTAATTTGGTAATAACTAGTTCTACCAACTCATTCAGGTGTTGTAAGGAATAGTGCAAAGGACGGTCTAGATGTCATAGGTGGTTTAAAATGATAGATAATAGTCAGTATCTCAGGATAGAGGCCACACCATATATGCGGCGCTCGACTTAACACTAAATGCAATGTCACTGTTCGAAAGTTACACGCCAAATTTAAAATACTAAAATTTATGCAGACACAAAATACTGCTGTTAGGTGTTCTTCAATAGTTTTTCTTTTTGAGTATTGTTATGACTGGGTGCACAAGACAATTTTTTTACCTATGGGGAAGGCCAAAATATACCATTATGTGGGCGATTTTAATTTTTTTGAGCCACCCGAAATAAAATAAATGAACTATTGGGACTATTTGATTGAAAATATGTATAATGTTACATGCATCATTCAGATAATCTAGCCCTCATGCAAAATCTGTCATAAAAACTCAAAAGTTCGACAGATTTTTGTGGTTTTCGTGTGAAGAGTGTCAAATGTGATATTGCAAAACCAATGCAGTGCGACAGAAATCTTTTTTGCCTAGGTTCATTAGAGAACCAATGCAAAAGTACTGCTTTCAAGGTGTATTTTGATAAATCGATAAAAAGTCCCATTCACAAGGATCGTGGGGAATATCAAACTCGTTTATAAGACTCAATATCGTGACATACACGTAAACATCCTTCCATTTTAAAATATGCTTTAAAAGGCTCGTTACACTTTGTAAATGAAGACACTGTCACACCTCGTGCGAAAAGATCCCATTCCTGTAGCCTAGAACCCAATAACTCGGCTTTTTCTTTTGATAAACCAGTCTTTAACGAAATCATTTAGTTCACACTGGTTTATAAGGAGAGGCATGGGCGTATCCAGAGGGGGACGTTGCCCTTATCAACTATCGTTCGCTATGAACAAGTCAATTTTAGAGAACTGCCCCCCCTTCAGTTTTGAGCTGGATACACCCTTGAGGTGAGGTGTTCCTAAAACTTCAAATGGTGAATTTTCACTACCTGATTTGACAATTTCTTCTGTGTCAAAAATCGAAGATGATGAAGTGGACGCACTTGGGAGAGGATGGCAAATGTGGATATTTTATTTTATGCTTATTCTTCTTCGAATATCAGGAGACGCTTATCGTGAAAAACTAGCAATCATCTACATTCTACACGATTGGAAGACTCTCGCCACAACATGGGAACTGCAAACGGCATTTTCTTTTGCTTCCCTTTCATCCACTTTAAAAGTCCGATGTAACAGGAAATACAGCATATATTAGGTGTCTACTTAGGCGTTTTTCAGATCTCCAATTGTAAGTCCAAATTTTTTTTATCACTTATTCTATCTGTGTAATCAACATGATGCTTTGGAATAACTAAGGACCTTGGTCAAGTTCACAGAGTGTTACAAACTTACACCACAAAATTGGCTTGTCGGTTATACAGATAAAATCAGTTGTATAATATGTATTTTTAAGATTACAAAGAATTTGCTTAAAAATTGCTGAAAGCACCATACACATTTTTAAAATGTCACAAGTTATTGGAGATTAAAATTTGACAATTTTTTAGGTGATTTGTCGCTATGATTTTGGTCATGTAACTTTATTCACATCTACATTAAGTTGGTTAAATACAAATATAAATTTATTTATAAATCATGTCAAATCATATTATTCTGAAATTCCCCTTTATAATTCACCATCCAGATTAAGTACTTTTATCCTTTCCCCAGAGATATTATTGAAAAAAAAGCATTTAGGCTAATCTGTCAGATTTATCATAAAATCTCTACGGAAAAATTCGCGGCGAGTTTCGTAAACGATTCAAACAACATGTTTCCAAATATCTCATCCGAAATAAAATATACTTTTGATCATTCGATCTCGATTATCGCGGCACAATTGATGGGTCGTCATTTTTCTCGTGGATCCTGCGGGGGCCCATTTAGTGCGGGCCGTGCCCCCCTTATAAATAAAATTACCATTAGCTTTATTGATAATACGATCACGATAGAGAGATACGGTAGCATTGAATAATGAGCGAAGCGCAAGAAGTGATCATTAATAACGGGGCAAAGTACCAACCCCGCGGGGGGCAAGACGGGCCTCCGCTTCTTTAGAGAAACTCCGGATACTAATTTCGCGACGGTTCCGCTTTCAAAACAACGTACATTGTCCAGATTTAATTTATGGTGTTTTCGTTGCCACGGCGGTGAAAAAAAACCTACTCGGTCTATAAAACTGTTTACCTACCGTAAATAAGATTTGTGGTGAAAGGTGTTTCTGAATATAATTCTTAATATTGAAGACTGTTTAATTCAAAAGAAGGTATTAAGTATGTTATTCGTATGTTATTTGGTACAACTAAATGCAAAATAGCAACTCATAATAATGTTTATTTTCCTCCAAGTTTAATCCCGCATAGTACCTATTAAGTTTGTCAACGCATTAATTTTGATTACAGTGTTTTATGAATCCATAAAACAATAAACTGTTTAATATACTTTATTATATATATATGTAAACAAAACACTTTTTCCTAATATTCTGCATATTAAAGTAGATGTACAACCTAATTTATGGAAATTATTTCTTCGGACTTTTTATATTTTAGCTTGTCGAAGAGCATTTGCTTGAATTGTCTCATACCCTAATACTTGTTTTATTCGAACAGGTTCTAAAACTAGACGTACAGAAAGGTCACAGCATATTATTATGAAACAAGCTCAAGTATTTACTACTACTTTACTTACAAATAATTCAATTATCACTTTCACAATGGGTAATCCATGCGTGAACTCATTAAGAAAGAGTACCATAAATACTGGTACATAATATATCCTTAATAAGCTAGGAAATGCCTTAGAATATCAAAAAAGTAATTGTATAATAAGTAAAAGGTATTATTTAATTAAATTTTATTTGCTTTATAAAATGCTGTCGTTAATAAACTAAAATGCTCTAGATTTATCACAACCCAAAATTTAATGAAACACTGAATAAAAGACTGAAACAGAAACTTTCAAGTTCTGGTGGAAGAAGGAAGAAAAAGAAATTGCTCCCTCCCATCCTGGGAAATTGTCGATAATTGGCAGATCAAACGTTCAAAAGTATATTTTATTCCGGGTGAGATATTTTGTAACATGTTTTTGAATCGTTTACGAAACTCGTTTCGAATTTTTCTGTCGACATTTGATGATAAATATGACCGATTATCTATCCTAAATGGTTCTTTTTTCAATAATATCTGAGTGGAAAGATAAAATTTCTTAATCTGAATTCTGAAGAAGAATTCGAGGAGAACATGATTAATCAATAAATTTATTGAAAAATGCTAATTTTTGGCTAATTCTGGGAAAACGTAGGTATTTTACAAAATGTTGTAGGCGCCGGTTGTCTTAACTTACAAACATTTAAAAATTAGACGGCAAATTTTGAAATATTACTACCCAATATGATTTATTAATGGTGATAAAAAATATTGAAGAGTTCACTACAGGAAAACATATGTTCTAAGTTAAGTATGCAGATTAATCTCAACCTCGAATTTTATGAAAGAATAAATTTTTGTCTCCAGTAATGAGAGATGATTTGATTAATTTAATACTGTCATATCAATAAGTATGAAAATATATTGATATTCATTTTAATTCCTAATATCTTTCCCGAAGGAAGTATATTATATCAAAATAATATTGAATAATATAGAATGGAAAAATCACAAGGCAATTTCATTATATTTTGATAATTGCTCTGATATCTGCACAGCAAATATTTAGTTTGGAACATAACTATTTATATTACGAATGCAATACAAACGTATTAGCACTAGTCATAACTAAGTTAAAATTTACCGAATTGCAATTTTAAGAATGTATTTGAAATTTTGAACCTAGCACTTAAAGAAACATTTTTATCAGAGACTAACCATCATTTAAATCTGATTTCTTTAATCTACAAACGTACTTTGACATTTTTATGTGGGTATCCTGACCTCATCTTTAGTAATTTTTTGCAGTTGTTGAAACAAACGGTTGTGAAACAAATAAAATGAATCATCAAATAGATAAATTAACAAATGGTAAAGTAAAAAAAAATACGTAAGGATTATGGCAAAGCCTGCGGAATAATAAAACTTAAAATAATATAATATATACTTAGGGATAAAAGATTATTTCAGTAGTTCTTTGTCGTCTGGTAAAGAACTGCTTTACAGATTTTATAATAAACAGAATGAATTAACAAACAGCGAGTGAAATAATAAACACCTATTTTCTTAGCAATGGCTCTTTCAGCCACTTTAATTATACCTGCTTTAATTATCAAAGAAACATACGCCTCGGTATCCAATTTGCGCTGGTTTTAACTTCGAACCAAAGCCAGAACGTTCATTCGCAGGTTTTTGCTGCCGCTAGAAATGCAGCGGATTGTTCCGTAACAGCCAAGATCAAAGCTTTTAATATCCTGTTGGCCATTTATACGAACGTACACTGTACCAGCATTGCGAAAAAATTCAATTCATCCGCCCGGTGAACAGTGCAATGTAGCGGGGAAAACAGATCCGTCGCCGACCGGCCTCCGGTCGCTTTTTAAACGGCCATACCGTATGAAAGTAATTTCCGGTTTGCGGTTAAGTGCAAGAGGCGACCAAACCGACCGACATTTCATCACCACCACCAGAGCTTGACACCCTCGGAGCGATGAGGGCGCGCACTGTCCTCTGACCTGTTTCCGCCGTCCCTTCTGTTATCACTCGCTAATCAATCGTTCACGATGAAAATTTCCTGGGGCGTTCTTGATGGACGGGAACGACAATCGGCCATAGGCGTTGGCCTGAAACGGTGACGTCATTCTATACCAAAACAATCGACTTTTTTCGGGGGAAAAACATATAGATGAGAAAAGAATAGAAAAGAAATATGCATGTACATTTTTTCTTCGAAAACAAGCTTTACAACAATGAGGAAATATCAGACCTGGCCTCCAACCAACTTTTTCTACCTTGTCACATTGAAGCGTCGAAACATTCTGCAATACTTCAATTTCGTGAAGGCACAGCCACTAGGGATCGCAGCCTAACGTTCGTCATAGAATAACATTAAATGTCCGTATCTAGTCAGTGGCCACTGACGTTTATTAAATTTTGCCAGTTTGCAACAGAAGCAACTGACTCTTGCAACTGAAAATATTTGCAACATTTAACTCTTATTATTACTTCACAATATAAATGAACGTAGCTGGTATGAACAGCTTAAAAGACTGCACATTTATTACCTTTTGAGGTTAGATAATACATAGAGATGAAGTATATACGAAAATCGCATGGGAGATCAAATCTACATATAAATAGTATCGTAATATGCCTCTAAAATATCCAAAACCTAAGAGATGCATTCCATTTAATTTAATAACATTGTCGCTGAGAGGAATCTGACAAATAATCCATCAACGTTACTATTATAGCCTATAATTACGTTGAGTGACAATGGCATTATATGAAAATTAGGCGAACATCCAAAATGAAAAATTTCTGAGGCGAGAAAATACTTTAATTCTAGAATTGTTTTTGTTTTTCGCAGTATTATGAAAAACGCAATATTGTGGGCGGTTTTCACTCTCACAAAAACAGATTTTTATAAAAACTGCGTTTACTGCGAACAAAAATAAACAGTTTTTACGAAAATACTGAAAAAAATGAACGGTTTAATTTATCCCACCAACGGAAATGGTCACACTTACTAAGAAGTTTGGCAGATTGCTTCATTTTAAGTAGTTGTTGAAATGGGTAAATCAGACTACAAGATTTGTTCGATTTGTCAACTGGCGCTTCTATCGCAATAAGGAAATACGACAGCTCTAAATGAACATATAATGGAACGTACGCAGATGCTCATCCCCAACGTCATATATTTTCCCTTCTACTGGTTGTAGTGTAAAAAATATACTGCGCTGCAAAGATAGAAGACGTACGGCTCGTCTGACACTTTCCGGGAGAGCAGCGCACGCATATTTTCCATAGAGACGTCACTGGTGGCTGCGTATTATCGAACGCAGTATGCATGTTGCGAAAACTATCAGTGGTTGTTTTTTCGACGACTTATATGCTTGGATGTACGATTATTGCGATCGTAAAATGGCGCACTTGATAATGGTAGTTTGAGCTTGACCGCCCCTCCTCCGCAACAAAGGGGATTTCCCAACTCGGTCCCGTCATGTTTTCGATAGAAATTCAATCGTGGACTGGTTGTATCACGAAATTAATTCAAAATATAAATCTTGCACGAGCGTACCGTTGTTGCAACGCGTTTGTTTGTTCGTCGCGGTATTCATTTCGACAATGCAACCTGCAAACAAAAGTGACCGGCCGCCGGCTCATTCCAATATCCTCGACAAATTCCGATTGGTTTTGGTATTTTCACGCACGCCCACAAGTAACAGCAAATACCCATTTATACTACACGGCGGCATCGGACGGATATTCGGATTCCATCCAAGCACTCTCGAACATGTCAACCACTTTACACAAAATTTAACCGTCAATCAATGCTGAAGAAATTAAACATGTCATACTGACTATAATTTAAGTGTTTATAACATGCTTTTAATAATTTCCAGCGTAAATATTGTTGTGATGTTACTTTGCCGGGCTCAGGAAGTAATTAGAGATGTTGGTAATTCGATAATTTGATGGATAGTCGTTTGCTGGTAGGCATCATACACCATGAGGCACGTCGTGTTGCTTGGATAACAAAGTGATATATTGTGGTGCTATCTCAAATAACAACATTATCGTCAACACACATACTACAACGGAGTGATGTAACAGAAGATATCAAAATACACAGTGACGTTGAAGTAATAAAGCGTAATGGGATAATGTTTTCTCTCGCTATGCAAAATCCAGTATGTATTTTCCATGGATTTGAACAGACGAAGAAACTTGAATGATAACTCCCCAACAGCTAATAACTGATTGTATATTTTCTAGCAAAGGAAAGTTGACCATCTCTTCGGCTATTAAAAATAAAATTGAACAGTTTTCTGTTCTGTGAAAATTTAGGCAGTATATATGAGTATGATAATAAATGCAGAAGAACCCATGAAGAAGTAGAAGAAAGTATTGTCAACATTTAGTACATATTTATGCTTGAGAAAATATCTGGGATGGTCACCACCCAACTTTTTGACTACCTTATTGACATATGGAAGCGTCTTAAGCGTTCCGTAATTCTTCAATTTCGTGACGCTACTCTAGACTCCAACCTAACGTCAGTGGCCACTGACGTTTGTCAAAAAGTGCCAATTTGCACCCATATCAACTAAGTCTGCGGACATGCTTACATCGCCTAAAACGTTCATTTTACTATTCTGTAATCGGATTCGCACATTCAAAGTCTCTGGAGGATGAGCTGCCGTTAGTTTGGGCACAATAGGTTGAAATAAATAGATTTAACATTTGCCACTTCCGGTCGTCAGATTGTCACAAGAAGCAATCAAGTGCATCCCCTGTTGTTCTAAATATAAATACAAAAATTATTGCTTGCAATGAATTCAGCGGACCTCATATCACGCATTTTCGCTGAGAGACTAAAACGGCAACACTTTTCTTTAAGCTCGAAAATCTCAGAGTTTGTAATATGCATATACCGCAGCCTTATGTTAAGAGGTGTGGAAAATATGTGGCAGCACACTGATGAAAACCTCTGTTTGCGAATAATTTGTCGGAGAGTGGATGTGAGACTAGACGGCGACCATATACTGCCCTAGCGTGAAATATAAAGCCAAAAGCAGCACTAAAACAAGTAAAAGAGATAAAAGAGGCGTCATAAAGGCAACTTTTCTCTTAAACGTTCCGCTCGATGTACATACCATAATGGATTTCCCGGGGAAATTTTGTTACCAACGGCGCGCACACTATCGTATCAAATGTTTTACAATCCCAAATTTATAACTAGTGATTAAAGAAGGAGTGAAAATAAATAGTTCTAAGCGTTTCGTGGCGCCACTGGTATTCAGACCGCGAACTAGCGCGGCGACAACGTAAGCGACTGTATGCAAAAAAAGGCTTTTATATATATTGCGCGTTATCTTCCTGGACAAAGACTAAAATATTTATGCGGCTATATTTCATGCACATGCGAGGGAAGATTTATTACCCAAAAATGGGACGTTGCGTGAATGATTTGTTTGTATTTTTGCGCGGAATGTGGCGGCGGCAGTTCAAAATTCGGCAAGACAGGCTTGTGTAACTGTTAAAGATTGTCTATTTTCGGGATACACAAGAAAATACCTGCATTTTTCTATTTTATTTTTAAAGTATTGAATGATCTAACTTAGAAACCACCTTTGTACCGTTTAATTGTATTCAGTTTAAAATATCTCATAATGATGTTGACCCAATATGTAAAATGTAAATTTATGAGACTATTTATCGTCTCCTGGAAATTTTAATACCAAATTCCAACCCGATCCGTTGTAACTGCTGGGACCCGATCATATTTACAGACTTACAAACATGCATACATATGCACATACATATCTAGAAATCCTTGCAATAGATTCAGGACATTTAAACGCGTATTTCCGCGGAAACTTTTTTTTGTCGATTACAATTTATCGTTTCCCTTCAGAATACTAGTCTGGAAGTAAAAATCACGTATTAGTGAGAATAAAGTCAACATCAAGTCAAGAGAGCTGATTTCCTTTGCAAAACTGTGGTTCCAAATTCCCGGTAATGATTCGTACCTGGTTAATTAAGCATCCAGAAGAAGCAAGTACCTATGCTGATCCGTTCAACCATTATTGATTTCTATCATTCAAGCTTATTACATAAAGTGAAGTCAGCAGGAAATTAATTTATCACCATGATTACATAAAAAGACCCAAGGGTGCTCTAGTGTCAATAGGTAAATAAAAAGATAATAAAAAAGTTGATGAGGCCAATAAAAGTTATCGCGATGGGGACATCCGTGTCCCAGCATGCACCATCCTACCATAACTGGCTACGGTCCCATAATACGTCGTAAAATAAATGTAACTGTAAATCTTTGTATAAATTCCGGTTGGCGGCCGACAGCCAAGTAACCGTGATAACGCCAGAGGTAATTTGGCATGCATTTCCATATTGACCTGTGGGTCCCGACACGTCCCAGTTTAATTGATCGTAAAACCTCCGCTTGCCGCTTGTCTTAAGGTACATGACAAATGCATATCCGCAACGAGATTAAAGTAACAATTAGCAATTACATTGTTCGAGTTGTAATTATGCAAATTGTCAGCGTTATCGGAGTGAGTGGGCTGGCACGGCGAGGCAAATCGTTGAAAGGCAATGGAGCATCCATGCAGACGCGGACGTTCTGAAAACTAATGTGTGAACATAATGTATCAGCAGTTTTTTTGTGACAGAATATTATGAATGTATGAATTAAAAGCTCACTAAAAGTATTTTGAATAAATCAATGTAGAATATGTGGGGTGGCCCTCACCCACCTTTCTGACTACAAAGTTGGTACAATGATATGTCTAAACACTTAAATTTAGTAAACTCACAGCCACTCTGGACCCGAGCTAACGTCAGTTTCTATGACATAACGACATTTGTCATACTGATATTTAATGTAATGTTATATCAGTGGCACTGACGTTTGTCATAATCTGACAGTTCGCAACACTGCCACGAAGCCTGTGGCCTGTCAAACTGCTTCTATAAAAGCGTATAGCCCCTAAACCGTTCATCCCACTGATCTGCAAATTGGTAAACATATTTAAAGTCACTGGACGATGAGTTGGTATGCATTTGATCTCAACCGCATGAATCCCTCAGAAGACGTATGTAACATTTGCCACTCCCGGTTGTCTGATTGTCACCAAAAACAATCCAGTTCGTCTCCTGGTAATTCTAAATATATATTGAAAATTTCAGCCCGATCCGTTGTACCGTTTGGACGCACTAGCTTCGTCTAAGTTCGTCTAATCTAATCTAAGATGACCAAAAACGCGTTTGTGATGTTTTTGGCTCAGTTACACTACATCGCCATCGTGCCGATACGCGGGTAACTAACCAAGGGCAAGGGGTAGCTAGTACTAGATGTATCGATAAAAATTGATAAATATATTCCCTTAGAACGCTTTACTGTCCCCTTTTAAAGATCAGGTATCAATCGCTCCCTTGACCTGACAAAACGGTGGCCGTGCCGGCTCACGAATGTCCAGTGAACGATTCCTACTCACCAGGACACGCCAAGACGAGTTTTCATATACTTAACGATATTACTAATAACTAACGATACGTAAAATAAATTAAGCCGCTCACCGAAAATTGTAAACAAACTTCACATGATCTGCACATCATATGTCCTGGCTACGGTCGAACCAAATCTTGAACACAAGTTTTACGTTACACCTAAAGTAAGTTTTCAGGTGTGTGTAATTTTCGGGGTAACATTCCAACGAGAAGTATTTGAGCAGTATTGTTCTGGCACTTAGTTAGCATTTACCAACTTTGTGAACCATTTGCAAAATTAGTTCTCGCATATTCACTATTTTACATTATTATTCCACCTTTCGCGGTCTCGAAACAGTAACAACGCATATAACATGTAAAACATGTCTGCGTACACACCACTTGTAAAATTGTTCATTTTTACTACACAAACACGCAATCACAGATGGCCCAACTATTAAGCCTTTACGCCGGTGCTGAAACCGATCAGCTGATCAGAAACACAGCGGCGCGCGCTTTCAGCCATGTGTGTGGTCTGTGGGTCTACTAGAAACCGGCTTTGCGCTATCAGTCAGAAACGTATATCCGTCCTTGTTAAAAACGTTTTGTGTTAAATTCTGTATTTTCAATAATTTATTTCTCGAAGTTGGTGTCTGCGATGGCCACCACAGCACAGGGAAAGCGTAAATACATTACTCCCGCTAATAGAAAATTTTATTTGGAACCCAAAGGTGTGTCATGTTACCTCTCACTGAAGTACAGATTTGTTTGACATAACTATGAACAATTTGCACGTTGCTTGTCTTTCATTGTCAAAATAATTATATCCGTCTATTATCGGTGGGAAAAAATGAAAAAAAAAATAATTCTGAACCTGGAGAAAACTAGTTAGTAGACAACATTTGGTAGAAAACTACCAAATGATTTCTATTTTATTATGGTAAATAATAATGTTTATTTATTACAGATTTTCTTTTCACCATACAGTAATGTATTTGTAATTATAAGAATATAATAATAAATACCGAGAATTAACATTTGGTTCTTGTAGTAAAATCTGGTAATATTTCTTCAATGGATTTGTCTCTAATCCATCTGGAAACATTAAATGCTGTATAATATTATTCAAGAACGACATCGCAAGATGTGTGTAGAGTTTCGCTAATTCTCGATATCAATGTAGAGAATATTTTATCTAATAGTTTACTTACATATTTCTCCGAAATATTACTCAAACATGTTTAATTGAATTTGTATTTGTTCGGGAATATGAGGACTTAATTGAGCAATGTAAACATGACGGTTTGTCATGCATAGAAAGCACTCATCGGCCAAGAGCTGCTCAAGAGCACATTCAGTTTGCAAAGTGATGCTATATGGGAAATTACACAATGAATATCAAACGTACATAGTCAGATTGCGCACATTTACGCGTAAAACCATATTTATAAGGAAACTTTTCCATACTTTACTACTAATACATAAAATAATGTTATCCCCACAAAAAATATTTTCTATAGAAAAAAACTACTGTCAAAATTCCCAACTGAATGTTATTTCCAGTATGTCTATTTGGTTCCCAGAGTTTTGCTCTTATTTACAAATCTAAACAATGTTTAGAAACTTTAACCTTGAGAATATCTCAATTCCAGCCATCTGTACTACTCGAAAACGAAACTGGTATTTATATGTAACTCTCTATAGCAAATTTATTTATTTTTTACCCGACGACGTTTATTTCTGGGAGACCATAAAAAACAAGTCGTTTTCAATAGCCAATTTATAATACAGAACTACCTGATCTTATAATTTATTTACAGAAGTCCATTTTGTGATAGTTGCCGTTCGTGATGGAGATAATTAGAAATCGTGCACAATTTTCCTAGGAAAATGCCAGTTGTTCGTCTTGGTCGAAATGCAACGTGCTAATTTCAGTTCAATTTCGGTCGGTGTAAATTAGGTCGGGAGCCCGCTTTACGTCAACAATGCAAATCAACCAATTTTAGTTTAATTCTGTTGGACGATATAAATTACTGCCCACCTTGCCTTAATTATTTCCCGGTGCGATGCTGGCGCCACCGTCTTACAAACCGGCACACAATTAATGCGAGAGGTAATTAGTGGAGCGCCGGTGTACGCCTAGCATGATATATGTACATAGACGGGTCATTAGAATCCTAACAAATTACTACTGGCTAGTTTGCGGATGAAGCAGTTACTTTGACTAATTGTTTACACGTTTTAAATCCAGATAAGACTTCACGGTTTCTATGCTAAACAATCTCATTTCCTTTCGCTGAAAACTTCCATACAATACATTTTAATACCCCACATACAGGGTGAACGCAATCTCGCGGATAAAATCGATAACTGCCGAAAAAATGTCTAAGAATGTTTGAAGACAACTTTCTGCTATTTAATGTCATGTCAGGTACACAAACAAAATGGTTTGGAGACTTTTATTTTCGAAATTACAATAGCGAGGCAAAACATCGAACAATTTGCCGACAATTTTCCGAAATGACAGTCATATTCCATCAAGATTACAAATGTTCATCTTACTTCCTGCCGAACGGGGAAGAAACGGAGAAGTAAGGAAGAAGAAAAAGAAGGAGAAGTACCCTTCTTCCTTCTTACTTCTCCGCTTCTTCTTCATATCTTTTAAATTTCATCACTTTCCTTTCATAATTCTTCTTAATTCTCCTTTTTTCTTTCTTAATTCTTTATTCTTTTTTTCCTTTATTTCTCTTTATTTTCGCTCCTTTCTTTCTTTATTGCCTTATTCTTTATTCTCGCCATTTTATTCTCTGATGCTTGTCTGTTTTTCTTTATGTCTTTTTCTTCCTTCATTCTCGGGTTTCTTTCTTTATTCTGCCTTTTGTCCTCGTTTGTGTTCCCGGTATCCTCATTTTCTTTCCATGTCTTCTCCTTCTGTACTCCTTTTCTTCTGTTAAATTTAGTCTACTTTCCTTCCGGCCATTATAGTTACACAGTAATTACCTCTGAACAATTGATACTCGATTAGGGTATTGTCCTAGGTTAGTTAGAATAAATTAATTTATTGACTTATCATTATAGAAAGAGGTCAATATCACGTTCACTTGAATTTCTTTTGGGTTGAATAAATAACTAAGAAACGAATTACTTACAGGGAAATTGTTTTAACCTGGTTGGGAAAATGAGGCAGACATGTAATTTACGTATTCTATTTAATCATTATTTACATATCATTACGCTTACAAAGGTGTCCTACTTTCTTCATGAACCAAGTTAGGCAAATTTTGCATCGTCATCCATAAAGGGTGAAATAATTATGAACGCCGAAATGGTGTATTACTTATTAGTTAGGGGAGCTAACCCACTCTAATGATACGTTTCTCCTGCCTAGCTTTTAATTGCCAGGAGAATAAAACATGAACGTTTTGTTTTGAGACTAGGCTTAAATATTTCTTTTAAAGCAGATACTTCTTTCCAATAAGATAGTTTAAAGAATGATAAACGCTCTTATTTGAAACGTTGTTTAATTTGGAAAAAAATGTATTAAAAAATTACTTTTACAAATTTATTTTTTCACTTTTTAATATACAATAGTGTTACATATACGAAAAACCCCGGATTTTAGCGGAAATACACATTTTGAGGTCCCCTAAATTTATTGCAATATGTCCGTGAGTATGTGAGTATGTATGTGTGTATTTTTGGTGAATACGACAGCGCCAACACGCAACAACGGAATGGGTTGAAATTTGCTACACGTATTTACAATTACCCGCGTTTGTCAGAATCCACAGCATTTGTCGCTATAGTTACAAATTGTTATAAACGCCAGTGGCCAGCGATATCACACGACACCTAACGATCTGTGACTGACTTAGGCTGGAATCCAGAGTGGCTGTGGCTTCACGAAATTGAACTAGTGCAGAAGGTTTATACACTTCAATGTGTCAAAAAGGTAGTCGGAAAGTTGGGAGACAACCCGCATAGTATCCCATATTTGAAAGGCAAATGTCTAAAATCGCGGACTTACAAGACAAATAAACAAACAAGAAAAGCTAAAACTGAAGAGAACTTACAAGAAATTGCTTTTAATTAATCTTGTTGTCCCGCGAGATGGTTTTATTTTCATATAGTAAAGGATGGTGATTTTTTGTTGGCCCAGAGGCACAAAATCTCGAAGAACTATATTTAAAACCTTAATAATCAGCAATAACCATTTATACGCTCGTGAAAGCAAAATACTATAATAATAAATATAATATAATATATATATATATATATATATATATATATATATATATATATATATATATATATATATATATATATATATATATATATATAATAAAAATAAATATTCTTATTGTCTTTCTAGCTAACATTATTCACCGTAAAATATAGTGTAATCATAGTTTATTTCGATGACCAATTCATCTGATTAGCGGATCCATACTCTATAAAAAGCATCGTTGCCCTATCACGTTACCCATTAGCAAATAAAGGCCAACGCAGACACACTTAATTAGTAACTACGGAGACCGTCTTTGGACCGGGTTTTCAATACTCTTCAACGTCTGTGAGCCTGTAAGGAAGGCGGCGTCAATGGCAATGGCTTAGGACCTTCGAAACTGAACCACATTGATGCTGGTTACTGTGTAATTACGTAACGTGCCCAGCTATGTTGCAAACCGTTAACCACATGTCTCGAACTGGGAGCGATAAGTGATCCGGGTAGAGTAACTAGGACTTTGACGGTAACGCCACATCGACAGTCAACGGGACGGAATAATTAATACTGATTTTGGTGTACTTTAGTATCCGTATCGGTCCATAATGATGCAGAATTTGCAAGCAGGCCAGTGGGGACTTCATTAAAATGAAAGTTAATGTGTAGAGCTGGAGACTTGGCACATAGATTCAATCGATAATAGACTGCTTTGACTCCACACTTCGACCCCTCGATACAATGGGGATGTTCAAAGTTCTGAGTGCTCTAATAATAATTGAACACACTTCGCAGTTATGACGACGGTTAGCAAGAGAATACGATATCAGCACTGTTATAGTGTGTTCGAACTGTAACACTTCAGTTACATACTCAAACGTTGTGATAATGGTGTAACCAAGACTTGAATGGCTAAAAATTCAACACAAGCTTAAATATAAAAAAGTTTTGATGATGTAGAACGTTTTGTATATCAAATATTACTAACCATTATCCCGTAGTTTATACCCAGGATAATAGATTGGGGTAGTACCTAACACTAGGATAAATGTTATGTACTACAGCAATTGCCAATGAAATACGCCATAACCATCCAGGGTATAGCTACTTCTTATATCAATACTTCTAATATCCGCACCTTAATAATTATTTGAACTCAAATGGTTAATCTACAAAAATATATGTGATGTACTTAATCACAATGAGTTAGTACATATTGCATTTTTAGTTTAGACATGAAAATACGTAATGAAATAATCAGTTGCTTCTCTGTTTATTACTTTTTTAACAATTACAATGTTAAAATACGAAGAGAATGACGTGTGTGCGTAAGAGTAAGGGTTTTTGTAGTTACCTAAGGGTCATGTATTGCAAGTCTATTGGATGTAAGAGAGGGCAATTCGAATTTCTTCCCTTTTACCAAAAGACCATAGTTTTCAGTAAAAATCAATAAAAGTAGTATTAACAATTAAAATATTAATATTAAAAAACAAGCAAGTTTATGTGATTTATCTTGCTGTTGTGGAAAATGACTTATAACTTATTACACTGCGAAAACGAATTTCCATGTATTTCCATAAAGCAAACCACACAATTTTTTCCCCATTTTCCATTACAGAAACGGAATGTACTATTCTTTGAAAGCATCAACTAACAAAATAACGAAATCGCAATGGACATTGAGACGAGACGGATGCCTTGTTTCCGGACTTGCTTTGTTTCTGTCAGAAGGAAGTCCCAGAGCGAGCTCAGACATTTCGCAGTAATGTAGTGCATTCCCTGAGACGGATCCCGTTGAGACAGTCTCCCATACTCTAAGATTTCATGACTGCATTTCTAGAGCAAACTGTCTAGTTTAACGGTTGCCGGCTGAATTAAACAAATAACTCGAAAACCGGACGACAAATGGGAGTTTTGTCGCATATTAGCTACTGTGATGTAAGCATTACAGATTCAGAAATTATATTCGTTGAGTTGGACAAAGATACAGGGATATATAGAGTGTTGGGCCAAGTACACCTCCTTGAGGTACTTTTCCTCCTTGAGTTTTAATTGGTCGTTTTAGCGCATGGAAATTTCCTTGCGTAACGCGTTCTAGGCTTTTAAATGTATTATAGCGTATTAGAGTAAATCGTTACCAACGAATTTGAGGATTAATTTCAGGATCATGTTTCTATATATTCCACAACATTTATATATCGTCGCCCCTAGATAACCCTACCGGCGGAAGGTAGAACTATTTACGCGTCGAATTCAATCGAAGCGTGTCGGTCGTATACAAAGTTAGTTTGCAATCTTCTTAACACATGATTAGGTCGGAACTCGGCTTTATTCAATAACCAATGGGCGCAGACACCTAAATACGTGGGGATGGGGTAAAGGGACCAAAAGCGGACGCGTTATCTAGGTGAGCGTGCTCCTTTCCCATCGTGCAATATCTTTTTATTAGTTCTTTATGGAAAGCCTATCAGATTATCGGCAAAGCCCGTCATCCCTCTTCATAAAATATGTTCGGCCGTAAAGTCGAAAGGTGATGGGTTTTCAAATTTTGCTGATATGTGTGACTGGTTATGGCGTACCGTAAATATTCGGTACTTGAGTTGTACTGTTAATACGTTACTGCTATGTTATATGGCGGTATTCTTAAACATATTTTTTTGTATTGACGACTTTTTGCGATCTTTTTATTTTGTGGATGAAAGGTGTAGCAATGTGGCAAGAGCTAGAAATGATGTGCAAACATTCAATGAAAAATAAATGTCCATCAGAGTTTAAACTTTACTTATAACTATTTTCTACAAACCTTTTTACTTTTCAACTAGGAAGTCTAGAAAGAGAGTATCTTAATCGATGAAAAATAGAATTTTAGTTTTGAGGTCCCCTGAATCCATTGCAATGATTTTAGGAAAATGTCTGTGTGTATATACGAATTTCTGTGAATATGATAGCGCCCGATGGATGCAAAGGATCAGATTGATATAATGTGGTATACATATTTAAAATTTGAGACGAATTGGGTAGTTCTTGGTGTCAATCTGGCAACAGAAATATATACAATTTGTTTGGAAAAACAAACAATTGAAACTTTTACACTTTGTGAAATTTCTTCACGTAATTAAAGAATCATTTTCGGCCCAGCGGAAAGTATGTGAAAAATTCATTCAATTTGGGTAATTCAAGCAAGTGCAACAATGTAGCTGTTATTGCACAAATTGACACACAAATTTGTACTTCTAACATATACATTTATATTTTATTCAATCTTGTTGTTCATTAATTGTTTCTGCGAATGTTCCAAGTTTATTGATATTAAAAAAATCACATTACCATCGCTTTTTGACAAAAATTAGGCCATCCTCTGCCAGAGTAATTAAGCGAAGAAGGAAGCTACATTCTGCAGAGTCGTATGTAAAATGTATACCGACAAGTTGGGTAAAAGATATTTGTATTTAGTAATTAACATTGTCAGTAAAAGATCGTTAAAAGAAGCTTATCGATAATGAGAAGGATAACAACAGATATTGTTCTGTAGTTTGTACTTTACCTCTACTAAATCAGCTGCTCAAATTCATTACACTAGTTCCAAATTTGACTGCAAGTATATTAATATTTTTTAAGAATGCACATTTCATAGATTTGATGGACGTCATTTGAAATTCCCATGATAACAAAATCAATTAAATGAAAATGTACCATAAATCAAAATGGTGGATGCGCCGGGATGGTAGTTCTATTCAGTTTCACCAATTAAATTATGGACAATTATGTGTACGTTATGTCCACTCGGACGTTAATTTCAAACGTCAATCCTTGAAGGACACGACAAAAAGTCAACAAATGTTTTAATTAAACTACCCTCTTCATGCAAACCAAAAAAACTCATTCAATTCCTGAATCGAAGCGCGCGGCCGTTCGTTTGTCTTGTCTCGGTGATTTCAGATTGCCAATCAAGAACCAATAATACAAATCCGAGGGCTTGATTTATTCGAGTAGGTTCCACGGGACGAATACAAGAAGCGGGCCTGTCGGCCAGCACGACTTACAACCACGATAATGCCCCGATTATGGCCATTCGTAATCCAATAAAACAAGAAAGCCGCAAGTCTGCAACGTCACCGGACAAAGACAATGTAAGCGAATTCATTAGTGCGTTCATTCATATTCAGCGCGCTGATCTGAGCTGCCGTTTGGGGGTGGTTGTAATAGGGATAGGGGACGAAAGTCCGCCGCGCCGTTATCTCTCGGTCTATTCATTTCAGTTGTAGCGGCAAGAACGGGTCCAAGTTTATATATCCCTAAATGGGGGCTAAACGCGCCACCAGCAACAAGGCAATTATTCCATGCCGCGCTTTTGTTTTTGTTTATTCTCTCGATAACAAACCTGCCCAATAAATACATATCAGCGCTACATGAATATTCATGCAGACATTACGTTGCTGGTAACAGATTTCAGTGTGCAGGTGTGTTCTAAAAAGTTAAGACTTGGACCATAAAACAAAAACCGTAGAATTCACAAAAATTCTCGTCTTTGCCTACTAAATATTAAACGTAATAGCAAACAATCCTCTTTTCAATTGTTAAGTTAATTTATTGAATTACATTTTGGAGCACAAAGATCCGGAAATGTTTTGTAAACGTATTTGGTCCTCCGCCCCATTTTGAAAAATATTTAACGATTACAAACAAAAATGTATTTTGTCCAATAGCTTCGTAGCTAAAATATGTTTTTAGTTCGTTGAGGACTTTAGCTTGTTAAAGATTTAGGCTTGTCAAATATATCTAACAAACAAATGTTGAAAAAAACAATCACATTATAATTACAAATCATACATATATCGACTTCAAGCTAAATTATTGAATATTTACCTACTTGCAATGACTGTGCTATATATTTACTTGAAACATAAAAATGTTAAAATTGAAGATTTGTCAATGAATTGTACATAATTATATAGTTGATATGCTTTTTATGTTGATCTTCTTAACAATAAACTAGAAACTTGATGTTTTTTATAGCAATTTGCAAACAAAAAGCCTAAAAAAATGTACCGGTTTCAAAAAACGTAATTTGAAAATGCAAATCTTTTTATTTTTACCAAAAGGCGGTGGAATGTTTGCACACATTCAAATCACAATGATTCTTTTTAGTTGTGTTTTTCTTACTTATTTTTAAATTATTTAATTCTTTGCGAGACGAGATGCATTTAATAATCGCTTTCATTATGATAAGACGTTGTTGTGCCTTTGTTATCGAAGCGTCTTTAAAAGGCATCAGAAAATACGTAAAATATCCAGAAAACAAACGTCACTGTTTAGACGCTTTTATCCGTAATAACAGCTAAATCAAGTAGGAACTTATTTATATAAAAATTGAAAGGCGTCTTCTCTTTTCATTAGTGTTAATTTACTATACTTGTTTCAACAGTCACTGTCATCGTCAGTAGCACAATCAACAAATATAAGGAAATAAGAAAAAATAAAGAATTAAACGACAACGAACTTACATTCAGATAATAAAATTATGTACGTGTATTTTTCGCATAACGTCTACATGAAAATATTTAACCTTAAGAACTCATTGTACTCATTATACATTTAACAAAGTCCTGCGTATAAGTGTAATTGCAATGCATGTCATACCAACTAAAAAACGTAGATTTCAGATCGAATACAGATCTTAACCTACACATGACACAAACACAATACGCGTCCCTTCTAAAATTTATTATAGCCCATAGTTCTCGCAATAAATGTTGAGCAGTAACATGCTAAACGTTATGTAAAACTCCACATATAAAATATTGTCGCAGATTATGAGGTAAAATACGTATAATCAAGTATGGTAAAAATAATAAATTGCATAATAGGGGTCCCAACTTACCATTACACCACAACAGTTTTGTTGATTTTATAAATTGTCTCCATGCACGACAGCAGGCGACGCGACGCGACCGACCCGACGTGGCTCTGTGGTTACGAACACACCACTTTACGCGTCGCAATATAGAGGAAATGCTTTTAATAAAGCGTGCCATTTTTCATGACTTTACCGAGCATTACTGTCAACGGAATACATTAGCATATCTCCGAAACGTATGCAAATGTTTATCTTTGATGGGAAACGGTTGGTTTTATCGAGTGGAATAACTCCACCATATGAAATTATGCGATAAAACCACTTGTTGGAGAAAATGAGTGAAACCATACAAGAAGAAGAAGACAAAGAACAAAAACTTGAGGAATTATTTTAAGATAAATTTGGGCTAACAGTTTGACAAACCGTTGTTAAAATATTATGGCACAGACAGAACACACAAAATTATGAAATAACGTTATATTACTAATTGGACAGAGATGAAATAAAGACTGACACACAGAAAACGTCTGCTAAAACCAATCGAGAACGAGAGTAGACATAATAATACATCTACTCAATAAATTGATTGACAGCATAGCATACAAAAGTGAACGTACCCTTTCGATAGCATCAATACTCCTTATATAGGGATGAAGACTTATTGACAATGATGGCACTGGCACCACTCAAGCCTCAGACAGTAATAGAAAGCGGGGTCAATAAAATATTATCAAAGAATTCTAAGGATTTTACAATTCTCCGATGACAGAGCATTTGTTTGACTCTGCATAATTTTCTATTACCTAAAATATTGGTTATCATAACTTTAACAACACCTAATTAAATGTATCACTTTATGCTACTCGTGATTATTCAATAACATTTGTTTTGGTAGAACGTATTCTCTAACCATTTTGGTTTTTTTTTGAGCTTTTTTTGAGTATTCTTTTGAGTGGACCTTTGTTTCAAAAACTGCAACAACTCATACGCAAAACTTATGCTAGCATTAACACTCACCTAAAACATGGTTCTCCAACCAATAATGTCACACTCGTTAGTTCCTGCAACAAAATATTATATATTAGTTATGTTATTTATTATTATACAACAGTTTTCTTGCACATCTTTTATAAAAAAATAAAACAAAGTACTTCAAAAGACGTTATTAAATGAAACGTCTAATTATTGCATCACCTCGAATGACATTTTTACACAAGAACATAAAAATGCTAGTGTAAAAAGTAAATTATTTATAATTTATGCCTCTTTACCTGTCAACTTTTAATGTTGATTAACTGCCATAGATTAAGCGATACCCACGCACACATCCCCGCTATGCATAGCAAAGGTCGTTTAATTTATACTTTATAGAATGACTCAGCAAGTGCCTTCCTTTTAGCACACCCACGAATTCATTAGAAGTTATAGGAGTTTTCGCATGGTGTAGAAATGTACATATTTGCAATTCTGAATATTATACATTACTTGTTTCAATGGAAATGCCAGGCTGTTAGTAAGTAAAGTAATGGGCATTCTACGAAATGAAAGGAGGTATCTGATGATGTTACATCACAGTAATTTCCAAACTACGCATAATAGAATGTAAATAATCCTACTTATGCTTAAGTACTGTGATTGGTAGATGTTTATGAGTGATATTTGAAATTGCAACGTTATTTGAACTTAATCCAAAATGGTGGACTCGCCGGGAATAATTGTAGGTGAATTGTTGCAGAATTAATCTGAGATAATACGGATTTCAGCTCAAACCGTGAAAAGAGCATGTAGTTGGCACATGCAGCATATAGGCTTGTAACGAAGAGTCGATTAGTACATTTTGACAGTTCAGATATAAAATTCCCAAAATTCAGCTTACTGTAGATATATTTATTTGAAAACTGCGGTTAAGGAAAAGATTGTGTTTTAATATCCATATCTATTATAGAGAGTTCGTAATAGGTCGTATAAAATTATTACTTCCCTAAAAAAAGCGTACAAAACAGCAAAAAATATTATTAATTATATTTACTGGATTTATTGTACGCTTATATCACGAAGACATAAACATCAAATGTCGCGTTTGGCTGGTGTGTGGGGTCTCTCGATGCAAAAGGGCCGCTGAAAGATAAACGGGTCCAACGAAAAACAAGGATTGTACGACGACACGCATATTTTGTGACCCCCGCAAAAAGACACACCGATGATTAATAACCCTCTGAGAGCCTTTTAATGATCCCCGGCTATTCCCTTTCAAATTCGCCGAATCTGAGCGCTACCCTTAAAAGGAAGATTGACGATCCCGGTCCGATGCAGGTGACTTTCACTTGTTACCTAATAGGAATCCACCACCCCGACCGGAAGGTGACCCTTTTTCTATTAGATTACTTAACACTGATATTATCGATTGAGTGATCATACTTTTAGTGCCACTTGGATGAATTAACTTCTATTTGGGATGTTTTGATCCTTAATGAAATGATATACTTCTTCATAATTTCCACAGCGTACGTTAATTCTGACAATCTTCTTTACATCGTGTTGAAAAAATTGTCATAATAGGTTAAAAATTTAAAGTTTTGAATAAAATTTTAAATTTACTAAGTTTTACTTCAATTACTAGTTAAACATATCAAAATAAATTATAGGAATAATTATTTGTCTCTATAATTTACTGAAAGGATCATCAAAATGCAAATTATAAAACTTAGTGGGAACTATAATTTGTCGAATTTATTTTTGCCCTGACAAGACTAAATAAATACGAAAGTTATTGAATATTTTGAATATCTTCTTTGTTAGTTTCTTGCCGTATTTATTTAGTATGTATAAGTAAATTATTTCTTTGATTGTACGAGTATATACATAGTACTTCTTAATTGAAATCAATAACATGATAGGTCATGTTATTTGTAGAGAATTTACTTAGTGGAAATTTGAGCTATAGGCAATTTATATCTGAAAATAATATCAAATGTATTAGTTCAGTTGACCTCATGTTATTGAGGCCTATTGTCTTTTGTTAGATGACTAATAACAGACAATATTTAATTCTGGTCGCAGCGAAGCAATTTTTCCATTAGCTATCAAATAATGGTATCCGTTGCAATTGATTCCCGTTCATTATCGGACGAGAACATTAATACACTTTATTACAAATCAATTACCGCTGTATTTCGATCGACTAATAATGCTTAATGTCATCTAGCAATTTTCTTCATATTCGAAAGTAATGTTTTTTTATTATTAATTGCTTATTTTTACTACCACTGTAAAGACAGTTTTCAAATTTATAAGCTGATAGTGTTAATATTATTGGTAGCATATTTAGTAGTACAGTCACTATTTTAAATGTAAATAATAAATGAAATCATAATAAAAGAAATCAGTCGATGGATGTGAATTATTCATTGAAAGATCGCATTGTTTATTATTTATAGATAATTATATACTAAGTCAGTACTTTCAGACAGATTTCTCAGATTCAAATTTGGTATGGCATTTCTTAAAGGTAAATGTCAGGCTAATTCAACAGACGGTATAGTATTTGAGTAGCCGATAATTAACTATTTGTACCAATTATATTTGAGCCAAAACGACGATTTATCTACAGTATTATATTATAAATTAAGCAATCAACAAAATATAAAATACTCATCAACTTAATAACAAATTATTAATTAACATAACTTTCTATGAAGAAATAGTATAAAAAGAAATAATTATAACTAATTATTTACACTTAACTGATTCTCATTAAATAACAGGCTTGTAATGTTTAAGAAGATTGCTTTAAACCACACGCATCTATAAACAAAACCCACACAAATCTATCCCGATGAAGTCCCGATCATTACAACATATTCACTATAACTATAATACAAATACAATCCAGAGATATGTAATTAAACATGTTGGCTGGTGCCAAATACGGCACGTCATGAAATCTGTACAATCAACAACATTCCAAACATTCGAACGCATAAATACCGGGTTAAATTGTCAATGAGATATCCGGCATTAATCCCTCGTAAATCTGTGTCGAAGTATAATCCCAAATAACGTAGATATATGCCGCTTTTTCAGACTGCGTGCTTGTGCTATTTGCACCTCTGTTGTCGGTGGAAATCCCACATTTTTACCGAAAGGATATACGAAACATTTCTGAATAATTCACAGTGTAACACTTAATAAAACTAAAATAAAATGTTTTTATGCACTTAAAGAGCAGACAGAAAATAAAAATAATATAAATAAATGTAAAAGTTAGATATTTTCCAATATAAAAAAACAGGATAACTTTTGCCGCCCATATATATGGTATAAACACACGGAAAATATGCCTTTCAACCGTGAAATGAGTGGTAATTACTATTGAATTTAATGTTGGTACCTGCTGCAAGTACAGGAGTTGTTAAAATACGATAAAATCCCAATTTTCCCATTTACAAGCATAGGTACGGTACCCTGGCATCAAACGCATTTTTAATAATGACCTGAAAAATAAATTCGACGTTGAGAGCCGTCACGCCATCAATAACGGGGAGGCAACATGTAAACATGTTATTTTGGACGCTTTAATACTTGGGTATATTTTCCATAGTGGGATATTAGGGTGTTCGCGTAACGTCCCTGAAAGCGATTGACCCGTAACATTTTTAATCAATTACAGGTTATCAGGCACCGAGGATATAAATCACACTTTGAGGTACCGTATTATATTAAATTGATTTAAAGGAATGGGGAAGATTTATCGACGTAAATAGGGCTGTACACTGTTTCTCTATAAGCTGGCTGAGTGCAACTGCTGCCCCGCAGGTCCTGGAATGGATCCTGACCAACAATGAACGGCTCTTCTCATAAATATTCAAATTTACAACATGGACCAACGTTAGTGGATTCAGATTGGTTGGATTAATGTTAGAGGTGACTTAAAAGCATTTGCAGATTCGTTCTTTATATGAAATGTATAGAACGATAAACGATATACAAAAACAGAAACTCTTCTAAGTAGTTAATAAAGTCAGAACAAGAAATGCAAAACGATAGTATTCCTCAATATAATTCATTATACAGATCTGCGCAAAAAGAATTTACGGTAAGAAAAACGATCGCGCTGCGCTAATTTTATTAAACCAAGCTGAGCGGCTGTTTGGTTATATCATCAACACATCTCTATCTCTCCGCTGGCGGCGTGTAGTCTTTTGTGATCAGTTGTGCTTATTATAGGATTATGTGTAGTGTGCTTGTTTGTATAGATTATATTCATTCCATTGTATAGATTCCATCCAAGTACACATGCATCCGATTTTATTTTGCATCCACATCATTATTGCTGACGCATACGTAACTATGTTTGCTGTCAACCTATATTCGCACACTCCAACTTGTCACAGCGCCACCAGCGGGAACAATTTTCATCGGCAACGTTTATTTTTACTTGTCTGTGGATCTATGCATGTTCAAATGTGGTAGTTAAGGCAACTAAATTGAAGTTATCACGAACATTAGATTACTTTAACAACCACGTCCAAAGCTGCATTGATAGATCCATCTTAAGTGAGTGGTTAGACTCAAATGTATCGTTACACTTAGCACCCGAGGTAAGTGTAGCGATGGGTGGTGTCGGTCTTATGCGAATCGCCATGCTGCCGAAAACTTCAATCTCTCCTTAGCACGCGTGGAAAAATGCACACGGTGTGAATTGCGCTGCAGATATTTTGTTATGGTGGTCCACTGCTTTAATACGATGCTTGATAGCTTGCTAACTACGGTCGTTCAGCGAGCACTCAACTGCTGGACAATAATTTAAACCACAGCACGTTTTCTTGACTATACACCCTTTGAGTTCGCCCATACAATGTTGCTTGACAATGCTGACCAGAAATATATGTAGTATATTTAGGCAGGATTTATTCACATGCCTACGAAGTCCTGAATAGCTATTTATCAGATAAGGTGATTTTGTTGTCCCATTTTTAGAGTTAATAGATCTCTCACAATTTCGGTCTCTCGCATGTTCCTGGCTACCTTTTGTTATAGTATTGTGACATTGCTGTATTTGCGATGGCTCATAGAGTTTGCTTCAACTCTCCAGACAGTTTTCGTTTTATTTGCTGCGAATATACCTTGAAAAAGTGAGAGAATAACACTACTGCATTTGTTAAAAAAGAGTAGGCAAAGTGTACTTTCGGTTTACAGTTAGAGACAACGAAAGAGACTGCTATTTTTGTTCTTGCGATATGAAGAGATACAACTTGAAAAATAATTTTATTTATTTTAGAGCATTTTAAACTGAAGTATGATCCTGCGGAATGGCGGCTATTTATTGATTCGTCTAAGGTCAGCATAAAAGCAGTTCTTCTTCATAATGACAACACATACGCTTCAGTTCCAATGGATGATATGTGGATATTTTCAAATTTTAACAATGCTATTGAGACCGTTTCACCAAATGCCCCTGCTTCCTTTGTCTTGGAAATTAAATTTTGATGTTTTAGAATCCTAGTATCCTTGTATTTACAGTATCTCTTAGGCTTTTGTTGAAGATTTAGCAAAGTCTTGTACATTTAACTTATTGCAAATAGGGAAGCAAGAAGGATATTATTGACAAAACAACAATGCTTATTCCGCTGTTATCCTAATGTCATAATAAGTATATTACTTATTATGACACAAGTATTCATATCTGTGTCAAAATCATAAGACATATTTTTCTACAAGTTTTAACATCACCATGACAGAAAAAATAAGACAAAAATATAGCCAAAGCGGGGTTGTGTGGAAGCGGACAAACCTTTTATGTGATATTTATTCACAAAGTCGTGATTTAAGCCCGCGTTCAAGCAAACGCGGTGGTATCGTGTGTCTTTATCGTCAGGCATTCGTGCGGAAATTCGACGGCACCGTTTAGTTGGGTCCTAAAAATAGCGTCGAAAAATATATATGTATTCCGATTCAGGTATGTTCGTTCCGTGATCGCGATTTATAGTTTGCCCCCTGGATATATAGGAAATCGTCGAGCATCACTGACAAAATTTCTTCGCCATTAGAGGCAGCTCCGCGCGCGGTCGCGCATCGACAGATTGATCGATTGCTCAGGGCATGAACAGGAATTCGAAAACGGGGCGAGCCTTTTGAACTGCCTGTTAACGCAATGAACACCCCCGAAGCGGGGCTTATTGTGTCGCCCTCTGGTTCCGCGCTTACCAACCACCGCCAGCTCTTACAATGATTAACTCGCAACTGTGTCGAGCTCGACGCACCCTTGTATTCTTTATGCGACGTTTTGCGCTAAGTACGGGTAATTTTTCTCTCGCACCATGGCGCCGTATACACCACGCGATACACATGATCCACATTTACATTTTGAAGCAGGACCGGATTAAAAAAATCCGGCGCCGCCTCCAAAATTGACGATATTTCTTTTTTTACCCCTTCTTTATAAATAAAATGTCGGTTATGTATCATAGTCTGTTTCTAAATCCATCGTTTTATGAAGCGCTTAAATAAATGATATATTTTAAATTACCAGTCGTTTATGCACATTAGATAATTTGAATTAGGTCTATGCTTTTAAGATACAACTTAAAACCCAGTTCAAAATTCAAATGTATCCTGAGCAGCAATGAAAATTGGAATTTGTAATAACAAAATTAAATCACAACAAGCAACAGTAGCAGATGAAAATGAAATAAGCAGGAGTATTCTTACCAAACTAATAATAGATTAATAAATTACTTTAATTAATACTTTAAAATAAAGTAATTTTGAACAATTATTTTGGATCGACGTTTTGTAATTCCATTAAATGATCTTTTTACTTACTTACACAATGACAAACAATCGTCTTCTTTCTTATGCCAATACTATGCTTACATATAGTTACTCTTTATGATACTGGCGCGAAGTGTACCCCGCTATCTATATCTAATTCTATTTCTAATTCTTATTTGTTTTCGAATGCTTAACAACTCACCAGTCGTTTAGTGATGTTTTCCTATTGAGTTGGATTATGTTTTATGTTGTTGTTTGATTTTGTGTAGTAAATTGAAGTTATTTTGTTTTGTTTTCTGCTTTTATCCTCATGATAACTTGATAACTGTCTCAGCTTGTGTGTGTCACAAGTATTCACATCAGAGTTAAAGTTTAGCATGCCAAAGCATCAGTAACTCATTTTATCGCTGTAGGTATGTTCGAAAAATACAGATATTCAAAATATTCAGAATTAAATTTTGCCGTCCAAGTTGCATGAATATCCGCAACCGTTACCAGTTTTAATACAAGCCTAATACGATAATTACCACATCATCTAAGTTATGATCCCATATAAACGTATAGCACACGTTTATTACACTACAATTTTAGAATATTTTACCATAATGTAATCGCGTTCGTTTTACTACCAGAAACTACGACTGCATGTCGTTACACACAGTACATTGCAAACAGGTGTTTATTACACACAATATCGCAACTGCGGTACTATCTTTATGCATATGTGATGTGATTATTAATAACGATAACCAACAATTTGCATAACTATAGTATAATGACTGCAAACTAGAGCAGAGAAGAGACGAGACAAAATATTTTCCATCATTGAAACTGTTTTATGTTATAAATTATTGTACATACAATATATCACCGACGTGTAACATCGATTAATTATTAAAATGCATAAATTTCACAATATTACCTAATTATCTCGTGCACCTCCAGCAGAAAATAAACATGCCACACATATTTGTATTATCGGACTGTATTTAGGTAATTTGTTAATTACGCCGCAAATCCACATGGCCGGGTGTTTTTTACGTGAAAATGTGAACCTGTTCACGCTACCCTCGATATTTTAAATGAAACATTTTTTTCCCACACAACGAGGGTTGTGAAAAGTGGCACCATAAATAACGTAATTTTCCCCCTATAGTCGGCCGCCATTTTGGTAGGTACTAATTTTTCGGATGCCGGCCCATGTTGTAATTCAGTGGTGTGTTATGTTCACCGCAGAATGGGCCCTTTTTTACCGGCTGATGGGGTGCTCTTGTCTAATTCAGCATAATATACTTAGTCTGCGATGGAGTTTCGTTCCTCAAGGGGACGTGTGAGAGGGTGAATTGATTTCTGGGTGAAAACGTGACAATCGTAGGGTTTCTAGGGACTATAAATGGACTTACTTTAGCACGACATCGACAGTGCCGCGCTATTTTATGTTGATAACTACCTTTGCATGCGTTCGGGCAACAATTTTTCTTGTGTAATCTATTACCGCGCTAAAGAAAAACTGAACATCGAAAATGCTTTTACTTGTGGGCGAGTAAAAAGCCTTTATGGTAAACATAAAAGTTATGTTCTGTACAGAAAACATTACGTACATTTGCCCAGTTTTCTGTGAGCAAATATTGCAACCAACAAAATTTAACTCTGAATACCTCGTTAACTCCATAACATCTCGCTGTTTGAAACTGTAGCATTTCACAGCAAAATTTACTCCATAAATATTGAAATGCCTGGCTTATGCAGCGCATTTACAGACATTACTAAAGAGGCTGTATTTGCATAACAGGACAACAAAGGACTGCAAAGGGAGCTTAAAATTGTCATACATTCCAAACATACAAAAGTGAATGTCTAAAACTTAGATTTAAGTGAGATATAAATAAAGATATTATAGTAAAATAAAGCACAATTTAATTTAAAATTTAAGATAGAAATCAATTTGTTATTCTGTCTCGTTGCGTGACTACGTGAACAAAGGGAAATAACCTAAATACGTACCCATAAATTATTACCGTTTTACACCTCGTAATGTGTATAGTATAGACTTGATAATGATTTTAGGGAAATTAACACTGTGATAGCGCCAGGTGACAATGTTGATGGTGAAGATAATAAAGTCAATTTAGATTATTTAGTGAATTCTAACAGTTTCATATAGAAAATTGTCCACGTGTGTTCCGACATTTTTCTGTCGGAACACACGTGGCATTTAAATTCATTATTAATGGCAACAATCAATACCGTTAAACTGGAACAATTTATTTTTATTTAAAACAATTTTTATATTTCATGAATTGATTATTACAAATAAACCGTTTTGTTAATATACAGAGTATTGCAGAATGTTTCGACGAGTGAACGTGTCAAGGAGGTTGTTGAAAAGTTGTCTAGGGACCAACATAGATTTGTACTTTCCGACTAGTACCCTAGAGGGGAACTATTGTAATCGACGGAAAATGACGTTTCGAGATTTTCGCGGAAATACGCGTTTTGAGGTCCCCTGAATCGATTGCGATGATTTCTGGAAAATGTATGTATGTATGTATGAATGTATGTGTGTATGTATGTGTGTATGTATGTCCGTGAACACGATTGCGCCCAAACGCAACAACGGATCGGGCTGAAGTTTGGTATACATATTTAGAATTACCGGGGGACGAACTGGAGTGTTTTTGGTAACAATCTGTCAATCGGAAGTGGCAAATGTTACGTACATTTTCTTAAGGATTTATCCGATTGTGACCAAACTGATACCAGCTCATCCTGCGGTGACTTTAAATATGTATACAAATTTGCAGATCAGTGGGATGACCGGTTTAGGCGCTATAAGGGTTTCTAGAAGCAGTGTGACAGAACCCACAGGCTTCGTGGTACCACTGACATTACTTGACATTAAATGTCAGTATGACAAATGTAATTCTGTCACTGAAACTGACGTTAGGTAACGTCCAGAGTGTTTAGTGCAAAAGTGTTTAGGCACTTCATTGTGCCAGCGATTTAGTCGGAATGTAGGATGAGGGCCACCCCAGATATTTAAATGATGTCATATACTGCTGTTTAACTCCAGTTTACGAAAATAAGCCGTTTTTGTGATATTTCTGTTAGAAACAAAGGGTGTGATACCCATCGCTTTCCATTTACGTTGCATGTAAATTGTGAAAATGATTATGTGTCCCAGACATTTTAAACGAGCTTTAATAGCATAGTATATCAGATTAAAACTTGAATTTTCACATTATGAAAATAAAAGGTCAAATATAACTCTCTAAAAAAGTGTTGTATTACAAGGTCTGCTAAACAATGTTTACGATATTGTACTTACTTATAAATAAAAGTTTCTGCTTTTTTTTATTGTTTGTGTTTTGGCTAATCAGCCATCTTCAAGTAAAAATCGTCAACTGTTAATGTAAAAGATTTATCGTTTATAAAATGTGATATTAACATAATTTTCCATAAAATGCTACGTCATTATGTTTAACGTGTCTAAGAGCATAGATTATTATTTATACATAGACAACTTGAAACGACAAAAATTATTATGATTAATATTCATAGTTACGTTGGAATATATATCATTCAAACATAAACAAAAAATCTATATACTGTGGTATATTTATTTAAAATGATACATACAATTCGCGATGATATTTGGTGAGAGATTATTTAGTAAATGTCACTTCAGTTTAATATGTAATATTGATAACCGAGGTATTATAAAGTAAGAAATAATTCTTTTAGATTTTATATTTTTCTTTTCAATACTTATCTATTTTTTTTTTGCTGACATTTCACTATATATTCGGAGGCAATACGACATAGAGAGAATTGAAACTCTAAATGAAATGACATGGATTACAGAGCAACATAGACAAAACAAAATCAAATCAAATATTTATGAACGTGCTATACGTAATAATAATTAAATCACATGAATAAATCCACCAAAATACAAAATTTAAATGAATTATCTCTAAATTCCACCAATTACAATTTCTGTGTAACAACAATCATCAATAAAATCAATCCGTCATCCAATTAATATAACAATTAAAGTTTAGCTGACCAGAAACGCACACTATTGGGATTTAAAATTAATTCCTTGTTGAATTTGTAAAATTGAATTGTGCAGTAGTGAAACAAAGATTATTATTCATGTCAAGGGAAGGCGCTGGGGACCAATCCCTCCGTGTACTGCATTATTTAATTATTATTCTGTATCAAGTAACTTCTTAAACATCTCCTCCGATTTGTTAGCTGGAATGTGGGAGTCTGGTAATTGTTGTTATACCCAAGGCGGCTAGAATTATCTGGAGGATGTAACAGGACGCTCCTACAATGCCGAGAGAAACCCGAAACCTGAATGGATTGCCTCAAAAACGTCTCCACGAAACGCTCGCTGAATAGTTCTGTCGACCTTAAGGGCATAAAATGCCGAACCTCGCTCTAGGATATTAACGGGGGTACCCATTGTTCACTTCAATTGCTTATGAAATCACGGTCTTGATTTCAATGTTTTGTGGTAGGGATTATATAGTTCAGATTTTAATTACCTCCTAGCTTACTAATACTAAATTATGTAGTTTAGATATATTGAGCACAATGAAGAAACCGAATTATATTATATATTATTTGATTTGATTTTATGGCGTTGATTAAAGGGAAAGGTTTATTATGATTTAACCATTGTTAAAACTAAATAAATAACAGACTACAAATACCACGTTGACACATTGAAGCGTATAAATATTCATCGAATACTTATAGCCCCCAAAACCGTTCATCCCATTGATCTGTAAATTATAACTCTTACTTCATGGCACAGGTGGATGAACCGACATCAGTGTGAGTAAAATTGGTTGAATCCCTAAGAAAATGTCCCTGTTCCGGTTGTCAGATTGTCACCAAAAATAATCCAGTTCATCAAAATCAAAATCAAAATCAAAATGCTTTATTGTGTCAACAAGAAATACATCTTTTACACTCGTCATCATCCTATCTATGAATATAAATATTACAAAATTATGTTATCACAGTTCAAGAAATCCTCTACTTTATAAAAAGCTTGCTTCAGCAAGTACGGTTTCAAGACCTTTTTCAAGGACGCATTGGTCATGTTTTTCACATTAGGTGGCAGCCTGTTAAATAACCTCCTACACATATGTTGAGGACCCTGCTGAGTCCTTGTCAATCTGCCAAAGTCGAGCCGCAAATTGTTTCTACCCCTAGTTTCGTAGTTGTGGAAATCGGCATTTGCGTTAAACGAACCTTTATTCTTATTGGCATACAGAATGCAGGATAGTATGTACTCACACGGCAAAGTTAGTATTGCATGTTCTATGAAAGCATGTTTGCAGTCATCCGCATAACCGATCCCACCAAGCACCCGAACAGCTCTACGCTGTAGCCTAAAAACATAATGACTTGCTGAGGTATTTCCCCAGGACAATATACAATAAGTCAAGTGGGAGTGAACTAGTGCGAAGTATGCAGTCTTCAAAACGTCCCGTGTTACCGCGTCGATCAACCGTCTCAAAACAAAAATGCCTCGACACAACTTAGAACCAATCGTGCTGGCATGCCTCAAATTTTAAAGATGGCGTGTCCACGTACACACCAAGGAATTTAGTGCAGGGAGAATTCTCCATTTCAAAATTACGCAGCGAAAAAGTCATAGTCACAGTTTTACCCTCATTAAGAGACAGCTGATTCGCGACTGTCCACTCACGGACTCTGTCAAGCACAATTCTTGATCTCTGCCAAACCTCACCATAGTTTTTTCCGCGAATCATAAAGGTGGCATCGTCTGCGAACAGTATGCCTTCTACGTCACCACAGCTACTTACGTACCATGGGAAATCATTAAAAAAAAGGAGAAACAGAAGTGGCCCCAAAATTGAACCTTGTGGAACCCCTCTCTGCACTGGCAAGTCATCCGAACTGCTACCATTGCTCACAACTCGCTGAAACCTACCAGAAAGGTACGACTGTAGCAGTTTTAAACTTGTTTCGTCAAATTTGTACAAATATTTCAGCTTCTGTAAAAGAATATTGTGTGACACGCAGTCAAATGCTCGAGAGAGGTCCAGGAACAAAGAAATACAGTAGTCACCCTTTTCAAAGGCATCTAAGCAATTATTTGTGAACTCTAACACAGCGTCCGCAGTACTCAATCCTTTCCGAAATCCAAACTGGTTTTTATACAAGATTCCAGCTTCGTCCACGTATTGTACAATTCGATTATATATTGCTCGCTCAAAGACTTTAGCAAATGTCGGAAGAATACTTATTGGTCTATAATTACTGATATCATCCAAATTCTGTCCCTTAGGTACAGGGACCACATACGCCTGCTTTAAAAGATTCGGAAATTCCGCGGTGGTAAAAGAAGAATTGATTAATTTAGTTAGTATGGGAGCATAAAGACTTATATTTCGTTTTACAAAGTTTGTAGTAATTCCGAATATATCCTTCGTATAGCCCCTTTTTAAGTTACGCAGAAGATCCCTAACTTCATTTTCAGAAGCAGCTGTAAGCGAAAACTCTGCGTCGGGGTTTATTCGGATACTGCTTAGCTCTAAAGCCGTTTTCTGTGGCACTGGCAAAGTCGTAACTATGCTCTCAGGATGTTCCACAAAATACCTGTTCAATGCACCCGGATCAATACTGGGTGAAGTTTTTTTATGATTAGTTCTATTAGCATTAATTACTGCCCAAACTGCTTTGGATTTATTGTTAGAGTTTTCGATATATCTACTACTAGCATCTATTCTTGCAAGAGATATAGATTTGCGATAATGATGACGTGCCTGTCTCTTCAAGCTTAACAGATTAGCTGTTTTGTATCTTTTGTACAATTCACAAATAAGGCTGTAATTTAATCTAAGTTGCTTCAAAGACTCATTAAACCAGTGCACGCCCTCATCCAACTGCCTCAAACGATGGAACCTCTCCGGGAAACACTGATTAAAACATGACATAAAATTGTCGTGAAATTTATTGAACTTATCGTCGGCTCTTAAAGTGTTATCGTCTAGAAAGTCCCAATTGCACTCGTCAAAAGAATGAAAAAAATTAAAGCAGCCAACACGAGTTATCGGTCGAGTCATCCTTGATTCATACCCAATGCATTCAATACTATTTGCCGAGACAACAATGCTCTGCGCAAGATGATCTGAAACATTTGGTTCGTGAACTGCAGATGCATAGTGATCACTTGAAAAATTTACGAAAATGTTGTCTAAGCAATTTTTTCCCCTAGTCGGACTATTAATTGTTCTTGTGAATCCATATGATGTGAACAGATCAGACAACCTAGAGGCTTGACCACCCAATGTTCCAAACCAGACATTGAAATCTCCAGCAATCATTACTTGTTTGTAGTTTTTAAGCCTTTCGAGAACTTCAAACATTGTAGTATAAAATATTTCAAAGTCGCTAGATGGAGATCTATACACACAAACAAAAACAGTGTTCAACGATTTACACATAACAGCAGCTAATTCACAATGCATTTCAGACGAAAGACAATTTATACAATCAACAGTAAAACACGTCAATTCATTTTTAGCAAATATTAAGACTCCACCGTGAATATGGGTGGTTCGAGCATAGAAAGAGGCTACATTCCATCGATCAAAAGCTAAACCATTACATATTTCTTCCTTTCTAAGCCAATGTTCCGTTAAAAAAAGAATATCATAGTCAATATCTATATCATGCAGATATGCACCAAGCTCGCAAAACTTTGAACCTAAACCCTGAATATTAATATGGAACGCAACTACCTTACCATCCTTATGTTTATTTACTTTGTCGATGGCATTATTTCGACGGACTGAAAATTTCTGATACCATCTAGGTCAGTTGAGACATCTGATTCAGTTACAGAATGGATCGTTTCGTTACAATCAGCACTACAGACTACACGTATTAAATTATGTCGGCGATTGCTAAACGAATTATTATCACAAATGTTATTTTTTATCAAGTCAGAGATATATCTATATAATTTTTTCTTGCCCTTCAGGTTTAGGTGTAGGCCATGACTTGTTTTATCCCCATCATTTATCAAGGTGTTAAGATCCACATAGTTGCCACCATCCAACGCATTAAACAAGTTGTACATTTTAACATTAAAATTATAAATTTGCTGATTTAATTTATCTTTTCCCGACCAGTAAGGCACAGTTATGTAGATTACATTACTTAACTCAGAAAGAGTTTCAATTTTGCGCAGCGCCAAGTCAGGGACACCCTTATGTTTAATTAGATCGTTAGTCCCTCCCATTATAATAATATAGTCCTTTTTGCTAAAATCAGAGCATAAATTGTCTGCATCCTGCAAGACATCTAACAACATGGCATTAGGTTTACATAGCGCGAACACATCAAAACGATGTCCTAAGTAATCCCGCATCATCACACCAGCATTACGACCGTGACTGTCACTCAACACAATGACCCTGGACCTGTTCGACCTCACAGTTTGAGCGGCACCATTGGCGATCTTCCCATTCGCTACGGACTTCGCAGATGTTACTTTCTTCTCCAGGCAACCAGTATCTTCTCTGACCCGACCACCGGGACCCTCGATGGCCGCCACGACCACAGGACCCCGAGACTTTCCGCAGCCCACCTGATCGCAACAGCCACCAAGGCCCCCCAGAAAGTCGGTCTGGACGCCAGTTTCACGCATGCACTCCGGAAAGTCGGTTTGGGTTCCAGTTTCAGTCACTATCGTAGACGACGCCATGCGATCAATGATTTCTCTGAGATGGAGAATAATCGCGTCTCTAGCATCCAATTCCGCCTGAATATAACGTATTTTTTCATTTAGCGCAGCAATCTGATTTCTCAGCACTTCGATCTCATCATTAGCTGACGCTAATTTATCTCTGAGAGTCGTCATAATTTGCGTCGTTTCACATTTCTCATCCTGAGTGTTTTCATGCACCATAGTTATATACGAATTGTTCAAGATTTGTTTGGCTTTAGTAACCGTTTTAGTGGTAGCTTTATCCGCATTTTTTGCTTTACTTTGTCTAGTTTGCATAGGAAAATTTGACTGTGCCATCCTAGAGAATTTACAACAGGCATACAAGGAGATAGAAACAGGTAAATTTTAATTTGGAGGTATGAGACAGGGACACTAACTTCACGCTACAGTGCCCTTTGTAGCGACTTTATAAAAAAAACAACAACACTGGCAGGGCAACGGAGAGGAAAGGAAACATATAACAAGATAGAGATCATATAATATAAAATTTGCGATCCAAAACAACAGCCCCGCCGAGTACTCGGTACGGCCCTGTGCACTGAAAAACTTGCAGCGCCGAAAAAGGCGGGAAAACTGCAGAATGGACGATACACACTCAGCGGTTTGCCGCAAAATTCCCCAACCTTATAGTCGGAAAACAAATAAAACAGTATGCAGCACAACTCACTGTTTAAAAGGAACAAGTAGGTACCACCAGACAAAATTGATTCACTGTGTAACACACGCAATTCCACACACTTTCAAGAGCACCGAAAATCGCCGTCAACACTAAACAGGACCGGACTTATACGCTCATCTCCTGGTAATTCTAAAAATGATTACCAACTCTGCCAGTGTCAATCATCAGAACAACTGTATAAAGTATATTCAGTACTTTGAAAATCAATGAAAGATAATGAGGCTTCACTGACAGATTGCATGATTTAGCAAAAACCGTTAGATACTGAAAAGAGAATTCTTAATTAAGGAAAATTACGGGGAATTTTGTTTAAAAAAGGGACAAAGTAATTACAAGGGATACTCTTTCTAAATGTGAACAATTTAGGTAATTGGGCGTACATGCGATTTTCAATTAGGTCGAGAAAGCGGGGGAAACACTTTTACTTAATTAGATCCGCCTTGCAGCAGCGTAAGAGAGTGGAATGTGTTCTACACAGTTCTCAGCAACATCCCTAGCGAACGGCGTTGCATTATTTCCAGATTCCTGAGGAAATATAATTTAAGTTATCCAATTCGTGAAAACATGCATGGGAGTAATAAAATTAAAAGTAAGGAGCACACAATGATTTCCCTGATGTGACATTATATTTTACTTTCCCCACTTCGTGTCCCAAGAGATTTCAGCCCAGCTAATTACAAGTACTGTTTTGCATTGTCCGTACAACCTTCGATGTCGAGTTTAATGGCTAGCCGCTATACCCATATTACTTTTACCATGGCTGTAATAACACACCAATAATACTAAAAGTGTACCTGAAACATAATGAGAATTATGTGTCGTATGGTAATTAACATTATAACCCTGACAACCATCAGCGGCGAAATTACTTTAATGCTTTTTGTCGTTGAATACATCGTAGTGTGTCAAAAATATGTACAAGGTACGTAAAAAATTACAGAGAAAGTCGATTAGCAGACAGTGACAACAGGCATAATGAACATACGTACTAAATGTTTGTAATGTAGCTGCTAAGTTTTTAATGTAGCTGCAATGTAGCCCAGCACTGTGAAGAATTTAATAAAGAAACGCGAAACGCCATCGTTGTCTCTGGTTGTTTATCGTTTCAATAACTGTTGCTCATAACAAAGCTGGGACTCACTACGTGCTAAAATTGCCGGGGCGAGACAAACGCAAAGCTGGACTTCTTTCCATTTTATTCATCCAAATAACTGTTTGCCTCGCGCAGTTTTTCCATTATGCTTTACCTATATTGCTCCAGTATATCCCAAACAATGTCATAACGTGACTATTTTAAATCAATATTTGTTGGCTTTGCCTCAATATATAGCACGTGATATCACCACAGTTGTAAGTAAGCTTTTCGATATTAGCTTTTTTATTGGCTGCTCAACAGGCTTTACTTTCTGTTTAGTAGACATTTTATTCTGGGCATTTGTAAAAATACAGTGTAATCGTAATTACAGTACGTTTTACTCGAAACAAAGGTGGTACTGCACTTAAACACCATTCAAAATATATTATATTCAGGAAGAAATAAAAGTTATTTGCAATGATAAATAATGGCACCCGTTAAAAAAGTGCATACCGATTTAATAAACCCAGACCTATTTAATAAACCCTTAGATGAATAGATGCATCATAGTGGTAGTTTGTTTTCTGAACACGTATACGAAGATTTAGTGGGAAGCTATATCTGCAGCCGAATTAATTCGAGGCTCAGTGTATATGTTTGTCTACGCTGCCTAGATTTGCGGATTTAGCTTATAATCCCTAAAAATGAATTTCAGTTGCATTTGGAGCAGTGGGTTTGTATACTGCACCAGTAGTAAACTCTTTTACTGAAAAATTTTATATTCAATTTGTATATAATCGCTTAATACTCGAAATTAACTTACGAGCATTCATAGGAATCATACAACGATGCTAAGAAGAATATTATTAAAATATACTATTTATACACTTATACTTATAATGTAACATCAGTAATGTTAACATACCACATACCACAAGATAAATTACTTGTTATAATTGCTAACTGGATTCCTTAGCATAATTTTGCAATATATTGTCTGTTGCTCCACATCAATATGTGATGTGTTAAAGTTATGATTTACTTTTAGCACAACATCACTATCCGATGTCCACTATCGTAGAAGTTATTGATGATCAAAACTTGTCCATAAGGTCGTCGAAATCAACTACCTTGCACGATTAGAAGGGACACAGTTTCTTCTAGAGGAGATGAACATGTAGTAAAATAGCCATTTTTGCATTATTTTCAAAGTTTGAAACGTCATAACGTTGAAAACAGTCGATGTTTTCATTGATTAGCCAAAATTTAAAACTAATAGTAAAAAAGCAATACATTGCAACCATACAATATTCTTGTCGTTACCTAAAATTCCTTGAATAGCTAGCTAAAGATATGTCGCTAGCAATAGAGCAAATAAAATTCAGATTACGAAGTGGATATAGGAAAATCATATTTTCGTCAATTTTAAATAATAATACGGTTCGAGTGAAATGTACGGTGAATAAATTTAGGGCACCAGGTCAGTTATTCATCACTATTCCGTTCCATTTGCCGAGAAGAGATTGCCTAATAGGTCCTGAAACTTTATATTCATAAAACCTATTTACTTTAATGACACCATAGCTCATGCACACGTTCTTCGGCGCTGCATACGTACTAGCGCCCACGTTACCACTGTACATGGCGCAGTCGGTAGTAATACAGGGTCGGTAATATAGGTATCATCATTCTTCATTCTTTCTCAGGAGGATTCACAATTCGCGGAGATAATATGAATATATTATAACACCTTTCCTGGGTGGCTAAGGGAATGAGAAAAAAAGCAACAGGAAGGAGAGTAACGAACATTATATGTCTTCCAATTTTCCCGTTGCTTCTAGCGGCTTGCCTCAGTACGTTCTCATTGAAAATCCAAGTGAGAATTATTATGTTTATGCATCTTATTCCTGGAATGTATTCGGGAGTTTTAAGTATACATTTTCTGACATTGGGCATCGTTTTATTTTGTAATAGAGAAATAATTAAAAACGAAATAAGAATCGTTGATTTTAGGTTGACAATTTTTAAAAAGTTATTTGAAAACATTTTATCTTAATGACCGTATATGCTTCTTCAAAGGACTAGAAGAAGTATCAAGTAGGAATTTCGAGAAAAAAATATCTATTCAATTTATAAGAATGGGAAGCATGGCATTAGATAATACATTTTATGTTCCTTTCAAGCTTGAACTAAATTCTGCGATTACGAACGGCATGTTCTATTCGTATATAAAAATCAATACCGTCGTTGACATACATGTAGACAAAGGACACATTTCTCTATCGCAATGAAACTCAACGATCCGAACAATAAAACAGTTCCAGTTTTCAGCGTTCAAAAAAACCACACGGCGATAGAAACAATTCGTCAAATTGCAATTGTTGTCGTGCAGCTCGGAGACGGCGATTAGAGTTTGGAACGCTCTTTTTCTGTTTCCTGATAGATCGATAGTGTTTCAACTCAATTGCACAGCTTTTCGCGATCCCTATTTTATACACGCTATAAATATAACGTGTACTAAACAGTTATACTGTATAAAATGCTTGGGATTTTTTATATAAACATCATAGATTGTAGTATTTAATACCTACATGCTATAAGAAATAATACTGCAATCTTTTGTTAAAGTTTTGGTTTAATAATAGTTTTCAGCAGTTGTTTGTTTTTGATACAGTACAGCACAGCACAGAGCATCTCTGACATTTGCACAACTACAAACGTTAACCAACTGCGATTTCCAAATTCATGGTTATGTTAGATCATGTCTAATGTTTAGATATTTATTAACATCAAACTTTCAATGAAATTTTCATTTTTACCAACTCAAATTGAACTTAAATTTGTCTACGATTTATTTTTTATCATCTACCTAAAACTATTTGTTTTACAAGCTACATATTAGATTTCTAAGAAAATATCATTGGTATCCTCAGTAAATATTTAGGTTTGCGCATATTTCTGAATTACAATATAATCTACATCGAATAATAAAAATCAAAATGTTTTTATAACTTCTATACACCGTGACGTCAGCTCTGACGTCTGTCTCTGTATTATATATTTTCTTCTTTAGTTTCATACAATAGAAGTTTTCTTTTTTTTTCCCATTAACAACAACGTTAAATATAGAGAAAAAGTGCTGCATAAAATATACAGTATATTGAACTTGAATACTGTAATGTATACATGTATACCTACCTAACGTTATTCATGCCAAATAAATCCAAATTCTTGCTTAATTATATCCAAAGTATTCCACGCAACTGGTTTGTTAGATTTTTTTGGGTTCTAGTATTTCTTTGCCTTTGAAATTCAGACTGTAGAGTTGAGGTTGTTCATTCCGATCGTCTTAGCTAAAACTATCTTGAAAATATTTTAGATAACCATATTATACCATATGAGTACCAGAATTCATTGATAATGATATGAGTACCAGAATTTAAAAAAGAATTTAATGAACCAGTTGCGTGGAAATCCTGTGTAAAGAACACAGGAATATTTATTCACAAAATTTCCCTAGAAGATTTATGTTGTTTCGCCATTGCGACTGTCTCTAACAATTAAAACACAATTAGAGTGTACATTTGCGTGGTATTGTTAAACGCAACCGGGCGGGCAGTATGAGGCCGAAAAGGTACTACTAAGTAGGGGCATTATGCTCGAGTTACTCATTAGAATACCTCGGCGGCGACTAGATCCGTCAACCGCATCGTGAACTCGCAACCTGCTTACTTATTTTCGGCACGAACTTTAATTAACAAGGCAAGTCACAGCGCTGGTTTAGTACTTCGTTTCGCGTTGTATTTGTTGAGAACTTTCATATTATTTTCTCTATTTTCATCAACCTCAATTCTAATTGGATATACCCTTAAGGTAGAATGCATCCTCTGCAAGAAGTTCGTTATTAGTTGCGTAATACTAAACTAAAATAGTTTGTACACAAATAACTAAGTTACAAGTACGTTTAAGGGTGTCCAAGTTTCTTAAAAAGAACTATTAAGCGCATCTCTGCTGTTAATGGTAAGCAATTGTTCTAGGGATACTGCCCATTAATAACATTTACAGATGTCGTATCGCTAACAATTTAAATGTCATCTTCAGAGCTCGGTTATAATTTCCGGTGATCCATTAAGTTGAAGAAGCGTTCAGGGCGCTAAGGACCCACTAAATCTTATCGACTCTAAGCGGCAATTTATACTCCTCTATAAATATTTCCCATTTCCGGAATCACTTTAATTACTCGTCGGTTGGACCACTTCCTCAGGTCCCTCCCGCCCCCAATACCGGTACGCGGTGACTCAGCGTGCGCCCTCCGCGCACAAGAACGGATAATTGTCCGGGCCGGTGTAACAGGAAGGGGATTTATACAACCTTTAGCATCTACAAAACTTTAAATTACAATCTCCATAGTTCATTAGTGGTGCTTGATATTTGGGCATTAAACTTTCAGAAGCAATTTATTCGAGTTCGCTGAAGGTCACGCGCAGTGTAATTTATTCACTTCAAGTTTGGGCGTTTAGGAAGTGGCGTTTATTTATGTTACCTCCATAAACATGTGCTTGACAACCCGCAGCACTCCAAAGCCACGTTTACATTGGTATTGTACACGAGGTAGAGTTAGGATGTAGCCATCAATAATTATCATTTTTGCTGACAATCGTTTTTCCTATCAACATATGTCAAAAAAACCGTTTTCACGCTCAAACATTTTCCGCAAATTTGTTTCCACGTTACTTGTAAAATTGGTTTTTGTAAATGAAACTCATTTCCTTGTACAAACTAGCAAGTTTGGTTCAAGGCTTTGTCGCCATCCTCAAAACCATTTGCACAAATTTAACTGTTGGAAGTTCAAAATAATACAACTTTAATTTTTTTACATCTAACGTTAACAAACCATTGTAACTCCATAGAAGACATATACCGAAAGCTGTTACCGACTCAGATTGCCGGTATGCCAGCGATCGTCATCACTCCGAAGTAGGTGACGTCATAGATGAATTTTTTACGCCATAAGGTAGCTACTTAAAAGTTAAAATTGCTGTGTCGGAGCGTTTTTCTTGAAATCAATAAATAAAGATATTATAAATTTTGTTACGAACTTTATCACCACTATATGTTTACACTGAGTAGCTACATGTCGTTGTACCTGTGATTTTTAACTATTTTAATTGTAGATTTAGGCTGATGATGCAAATGCAACCAAACTAGTACCCATTAAAACTATTATTCAACAAAGGAAAAGAGTTTCTTAATTTTTATTTATCCCATATATAAATTTACCTGTAACACCCAAGCTGTAGTAGACAGATTTGTGGCGAAATCGAAATCGGACCATTATTTCTACACAAAAAGTGAATAAATGTTTGAAGTCACTTTTCCTCGTATAAATTCATTTGTGCAAGTAAATTTCTAAAAATTATATTATCGCGAAAACAAAGCTTCAATCCATACATTTTCTACTTCTTTTCTGACATTCTTCCAAGTTATTTAAGCAAATATGCTTGTACAAGCAGATCTGCATAAATTATTTGAGCGTGAAAACCCAGCTTTCAACCATCGGCTATTGACGTCGAGGGTTATTTTATTGCATCCCATCTACAGCTTTTTGAAATCGAATAACGGCAATAATAAACGCCATCATATTACACCGAAAAGATGCTTTTTCTGTCCAGTTTTTTCTGTTTATTTTTGCCTCCTTTATTATCGCACCTTCTTTGCACACTGCTTTCTTATTACGTTATATTATCGCATTAAACCAAAGAAGAAACTCTTGTTGAATTAAATTTATACTTCGTCATGTAATATAATTGGATGAGTGTTATTTCCAAGAGAATTAAATTTATAATGACAATCTAATTTCGGCTATTCATACTTTAGTAATAGTGAGAGAAGTAAATTTTGCTTTTGTGTGTGTGGTCTTCGTTTTTGTGAGAATGATTTTAAAAATTCGTGATAATATTAAAAACAAACTAATATTAGTAGTAAAGCTTCTTGTTTATAATCACAGAATATTGAAGTCAAAATTCCTTAGATCGAGAGCGTAGACCAAAGCCAAGGCAAACAAACGGAATATGAAATAGTATCGATCCTCAGAACAATTGAGAGAGCAGAGAGGCATGTTTGAATGTGTACCACCGAATGGATGTATGCATACTGCAACAACAAGATTGAAACCAGCAGTTTGAATTTCTTTTATGCACATGCAATCTTTAGAAATTGCTGAAAAGAATTTCTAGAATAAAACCTTCCAAGCTACCTAGCAATTTATATACCTAGATCTATTTCAGCAATAAATAATGTATGATAAATAATTCAAGTCGGTCATATCATAATAAGTAGGGTAATTTGTATGAGGGGCAATTTCAGTAAATAGCGTATCGTTTTGAATAAATAATGTTTTTATATAATCCAAAAATTTTACTGATATGACTGTCAATATAACGAGCAGATGTGACAAAAAAGGTTTTAAGGTACTTTTACATCAACACCAACTGTACTTTTAATCAAGTTTTATTTTATAAAATATAAATTGACTGTTTATTTACATGTATTGAAAAAAATACGATACAGAAAATCTAGTCCAAGCTAAACGTTTATCTGTTCACACATTTTCACTATTACTTCGGTCATCAGTCAGAATGTGACAGAACTCTAACTGTTCTGGACTAGTATGGCAAAGTTACGTGGCTAAGTTACATTTGCGGCTGCTGTTGTTGACGGTCAGACGGCGCCACCGTATCGTGCGTCCGAGTGACAAACATAAATTATGCAGTGACAAGGACTTGGTGTCTGCGTGTGTTTCTGAACCCGTGCTCCTGTCAACTGCGTACAAGCTCTAACTGTTATAGTATTAACTGTCGTACGGACATTCGGATTACCGCACGCACGTAGCAATGATTGATACCTATAACGGAATAGACTGGCATTTCAAAACACGTCCATTAATAGTATTTACTACAGTGGTATTGTTTTTGTACGGCTGGTTGTAGTGACACAATTAATAAATAAACCATTAACTATTACTTGGGTTTATTGCTTCTGAGGCTTTTTATATACATATAATATAATTTAAGGTTTAATGGATTTTGGCATTGCGTTAAAATAGTTGGGAGTTTCAATGTATTTATGACTTATTTTGTATATGTAACATATAACCAAAAAATCGTAGCTTCAACGTTCGAAGAAACTGTTATTTCTTCTAAACGTAAAAGCTATTTCCTCTGAATAAATAAACCGTTTAGTGTTATTAGCTTTGGACAAATTTAATCAATATTGCTAAGAAGGTTAATGTGGTCATTTTTTTAAGGCTGTTTACCAGCGCATCCACCATTTTGTATTGACTGCTATTAGCATACGTAAGTGGTTTCCTTTATAAATTAATTTCCGAGGTTAAGTAGTACCTGTACTTGCTTCGTCAAGTTAATGCAACAAGTGATTTTATCGTCAGTGGTTGCATTAATCTGATAATCTTCTAACACGTTCGCTGCGGAATTGAAATGGCGATGTACAATAAGGTACATACATCGCTATTTTATCGCACATTGATCAACTAATGAAAAAAAATCTAATTCTTATGTCAAATGTTATGAACTTACAAGAAATACATTATTTGGAATCTTTGAAATCTTTTAAAGTGCTCAATGTATGACATTCTAAAAATTTAGTTGTTGACACGTTGTATTTAGTAAAAATTACACAGGTACATTTTTCATTGTTCACTATATTTCAGCATTTATCCTTTAACTGCTCGACTTACAGGTATTTAATATAATAATAAACTCGTAGAAGATCGGAGAGCAATCATAATTTGTTTGCTCTCCGATCATCCTAATTAGAAAATAATTTAAAAAACACGTTTTTTTTCTGCTTTGGAAAAATAAAAAATATATTTTGCATAAAAATTGAATCGAATTTTATAGGAAGTCAAAATGGCTGGAACCCCGCGTCCTCCTTACATGGTAGCGTTTTGGCCGCGCCGCGGTCTAAGGGCTTTAATTACTGGTCAAAATTCTAATTCATCAAATCTCTTCCAATTTATTCGAAGGCAAAACTAACTGGGTTCTTTTTCTTGAACCTTGTGAACACATTTTCTGACTACTAACTGACGCGTTAGGTATTTAACATTTAATAAGGACTGATAAAGCAAGACTACTCAAATGAAACGAAACACTTATCAAAACAATAACATATATTAACAATAATAATCAACAATCCCGTTTGATAGGTTACATAGAAAAATGAATGAAGCTTTGAACATATTGACGTTTAAATTAAACCTAGGAGTTGATTTAGACAGACACACTTTTAGCAGAAATATGAATAATTTCATTTACAATGAAATGCGAGACGAGTTGAAAAGACTTACCAGGGATAAACTTAAGCGCCTAAGAACGCTCCACAAAAACGTGTACTTTACATGACGGTGGTTGAAATGAGAAGAGCGAGATCTGTTCGTTTGCATCCCTCGACCCCAAAGGAAGCCGGAAGCATTTCTTCTTAGCCAATGACAACTCTTCAGTTTTAAACTTATAACACGCGGTCAAATCCTAAACCAGATGTTCAGCCCTAGCAAAAACCTTTGACATTCCCGAATGTTCTTACAAATAACTCGCTTAATTTGATCATATCTTAATAAATAAATAATGGGTTTCCGACCCATTACAACAACTAGATATGTATCATCCGTTGTTGGATTTATTTAGATTGGAGACTTCGTTGTTGGATTTACGAGAAATGTTTTAGAAATGAATTAGGAAACACGAAATGTCGCGGTATGAGTATTGCTTCATTGTAGTAAACACACCATACTCAACTTTTGCACATAATAAACATTCAGAACTGATAACTTGTGACTGATACCTGATTGAAATGTTTTAAATACATATATGCACAATACTACACTAAAAAGTCAGAAAGAAGTGCTATTATGATTTCAAGAAAAACGCCTGACAGGTCAAATTTTACTTTTAAATAGCCAACCAATGACGTAAAATGTTATGTATGAGGTCACCCATTTCGGATCGATTTCGTCATCCTTAATTTTATTAAATGATAACCTACCGCTGATGTAAAGAATGGATACTTTTTTTAAATAGCACATTCACTTCAAAAACTTAATTTTAATGGAAAACAATTATTATTTAACCCAAAACAAATTTTGCGCAAATGTTGAACATATTTTCCAGAAGCTACAGCAAAGAATTCGCGCTGAATTAGAGCAAATTAGTCCTGAAATTTTGGAGCGCGGTGTACCAAGTGTTTACGCTCGCATCGGTCAATGCCAAATGGTTGGTGGAGAACTGTTTAACATTTGGGCTAAATTTCGTTTTTTGTGGGTTCAATAACATTTTTTCTTTTTCAATAAAATTAAGTTTTATTTTTGAATGTCGTATTTTTCAAAAAAATATGTAAGGTGCCGATTTTTGTACATCATCATTTAAGTAAGTTCTATGGAGAAACAGCAAAAGGTGAGGTTGAGGTTATCATTTAACAAAAAATAAGGATGACGTCATCGCTCCGAAATGGGTGTTGTCGTAAATGAAATTTTTACGTCATAAGTTGGCTATTTAAAAGTAAAAATTGCACTGTCCGAGCGATTTTTTTTTTGACAACATTAAATAACGTAATTATGAATTATGTTCCAACCTTTATCATCAGTGATGTAAATAAACCTATGTATCTAACTGGATATACCGTTTCACAGCTGCTACCCTTTTTGAACCACCGCATCGGCAAGACTTGGTCCATTTGGTATTTCAAACAATGCGACGCACGACTTTCTTTCAACATCTAAATGTAATAATTTACTCTTATGTTGACAGTATGGGTCAACCATTAACTATTCTAATCGCCATTTACGAAAGGACACATACACTTTATCAAAGCATTGATATGTTTCGTAAAAATTATCGGTATATTATGCGCTAATTACCACCATTCAAGCAATTGTTAAAATTTGTATAACATTGTTAAACAAATTTTTAACTCCTCTTGCCTTATCGATTGGCGTTGCATCGATTCCATGCATACTTTATATTGGTATTCATTAATTGAAAACTATACTAATAATTCACATCAATTTTCCTTTTGATCCCAGAAACCCTATTATTATAATTAAATTGACTGTAGGTATTACCAAAGCATAATACAATATTCAATGATTGGTTTTTAAGTTTAATTAAATATTTATTATAAATTTATCAGTTGACCTTTTAAAATGTCTAAATGGTAATATTTTAATTAATTCTATGATTAACATGTCATTAACATGTCAAAACATCATTAACATGTCAAATATAATTGACGACATGCCCACTAAGTGAATTGTTGGCATGCAAAATTGGCAATCAGTTAATTTCTAGGTAAGGAGTATAATACTGTATTTCTAGAGAAAACGTATCATTTGGTTCTGCTAAAAATTGAAGTGAATAGCATGAGTTAAAGCAAAATATCGCCCATACAAGCGTAATACAGACGCTTATACGTGAATGTGATCGCGTTGGTGCCTCGTTTACGCGACCGTTGGGGTTCGGAATGAATCCTGGGTCCGCATTCCCAAAACCATGCACATTAATCCGCATACGGAATCATCTACCTCTCTTCCTTTACTGGCCTAAGGCAGAAAGAGACAGATTGCTAGATTCCGTCCACAGATCCCAGTCACAAATTCAAGAATATCGCCCCTTGCTTGTGTTCGACGTCGCGGTCGACAGAGGCGACGCAGATTTTTCAACAAACCGTCTGGCGTAGCAGACATTTATTCCGTATTTTATTTCAGCTTCAAATTGCGCGCACATATGTACCGTACGTGCGCACGGAATTTTATATATTCATGCAGGGGTGGCACCCACACACACGGGGAAACCCTCGCCGACTCTATTTATTATTCGCGGAGCGCATATGCTTACGGGGGCGGGTACTTTTGCTCCGCGAAATTGCGAAATGATGCAAACTGCACACGGCCACCGAATCTTTGGCCCGGCCACTCCATATGCCACCGCCACTCGCACCCCTACCGTACGCTAGCGGGGTGCGCAAGCTGCTCTTATGTATGAAAATAAATCAGGTGCCATGTCAAAACCGGGTAGTGTAAGTTACCAAAATGGCAACGCTACTTGAAATATTTTAATGAACTGCTGGGAGTGTTATGCTACTCACTTCAAAATGAAAAATGTATTTTTAGGAATTCTTGTTACTACAAATGCTACTTGAAGTTTTATATACAATACACACAACAGTAGAGTTCCCGTAATATTGTGAACATGTAATTTGTTAGCGATGACAACACCTCTGGCATTTGCACAACTATAAATATTAATCTCCGTTCACCTGTTTGCTGCAAACCTTTCCTAAAAACAAACATTAAGGGCTAGTTTTCAAAAACTGGTTTAAACCATGACCAAAGTTCAGTACTGCTTTTTGCTGTCTAATAACCAATCAATCTTCACTGACAGTTGCCCATGGTTACTGAGGAGTTCAGTAGAACTTAGAAATATAACAGTATTGAAAACTAGCCCTAAGGGTTAATTTTTATATCAGATTAAACCATGACCGAAGTTCAGTACTGCTTTTTAGTGCTAAATAACCAATCAGCCTTCAAGAATCTGACCGTTACTATGGTTACTGATGAGTTCAACAGAACTTAGAAATAAACGAGTATTGAAAAACTACCCTTAGACATTAAATAAACCAACTTCAATTTCCACATTTGTGGTTGTGTTAGATCATGTTCACTAATTACAGTTCTGGCGTGATTTTCAAAATCAAACTTAATGTAACTTTGAGTACTATGTATTTTTCTTTCTTCGAAACAGTCGTCTGGCAAGCAATCACATTTCAATGGAAATATCATTAACAGAACCACAATGTAATTTAATTGCAGTATATCATTGGAATAATGCACTTTTTGTGTTTTCTGCCACTTCTAACATTCAAAACAGTAATTAGCTAAGTAATTTTAGCTAAAAAGATCAAATTTAAATAATGAGTTAGTAGTTCAAATGAACTACTAAATAATAAAATATAAACATTTAACAAATGACTCAATTACGCTATTATTGCTTTCCAATAATTGTCATCCATTACACTCTAATTGTGTCGATCTAAAAAGGAGACAGAAATCGTCAGGACGTTTCAGCAAAGAGGTATCAAGGAACTATCTCCTACTCATTAATCCCAGGGCAAGAAAGTCTCCAGCGACGAAGTCGGCGACATTTAGTTCATGAGAAAAAGTGCCCAGCAGGAAAAACAAAGACCATTTCCTAAATCCAGACAATTAAGTAGTATACTGAGAAGTTAAAAGCGCTTTAATCTCCCTTTATCTTCACGTTCATTACTACAGTTGTTCGTGATTGTGATTGTACTATAATTTTGTTGTTTTAAAAGTATAGACGGCTAAATACTGCATGTCATTATTATTGTTTTTTTTTTCTGTCTGTCATTCATATGTAATGAGTTCTAAATAAAAATACGTAAATGAACTATTGCATTTATACGAAAAAGCACATCAAGCGGTATCTTCAAGAATAGAAGATCAAAACAACATGGTCCGTCTGCGGATTTTCCAGCGACGATAAGTGGAAACGACACTGCGAAACACTGCGACAGTGGTTCAGCTCAGTTCATGACATGAGGCGATAAGTCTAACGGATTTCAGTGACAGTACCTGTAAGTCTATTTGAGCAAGTAACATTAATAATACGCGATATATTTGGGAGATAATAATTTCTGTTAATATTCGATCTGATCATGGCAGAAAATCTTAATCGAAAACGTGGTTCAATAAAGGCGCGGATGACAGTATTCAAAAAATCCATAGCTGAATTCAAACTAGTTCCTCAAGCATCTCTTAATACATTGCAGATTAATGAATTTAAACTCAGACTAGAAAAAGCTGAGGCACTATACAAACTATTCGAAAACATTCAAGAGCAAATCGAAGATTTAACGGACGATTTTGCTAATGAATTACTTGAACGCGAAACCTTTGAAAAAGATTATTTCATTTGCATTGCGGACGCACGGTCGGTTCTGCAACAATGTGAGTTGCAACCATCTGTGTCGTCACAGATATGTCAACTTCACCTGTACCGGGTGCAGGGTCTTTTTCAGGTGAAAATTCATACGCGGTAAAATTACCACAAATTTCATTGCCTAATTTCGACGGCAATTACGAAACGTGGCTTGAATATAGGGACACATTCGAGTCATTAATACACAAAAATGTGACAATTAGCGAAATACAAAAATTTCATTATTTACGAGCTTCACTTACTGGAGCTGCAGCGCAAATAATTTACTCATTAGATTTTACTTCTGACAATTATGCTATATCGTGGGCATTGCTGAATGAACGCTATAACAACAAACGGTTATTGGTTCATAACCACATACAGCATATTTTTAATATTAGATCTATTACAAGGGAGTCTGCAATTGAATTACGAAGATTGTCAGATGAACTTTCCAAACATCTCAGGGCATTAGAAAATATGAATCAGCCAACGTCTAAATGGGATGCATTACTAATATATTTAGTCACATCAAAACTTGACAGAAGAACTGCTCGCGAATGGGAATCTTGCAAGTTTGAAAATGAATTTCCAACTTTTACCGAATTAAAAAAGTTTTTAAACCGAAAAGCAGATTTACTTGAGACGATAGACAATCATTGTAAAGTTGTTGATCAAAAACGAACTACCTTCGTGACGTCACAAGTAAATTGTTGCGCATGCAAAGAAAGTCATTTGCTATTTCGATGCAAGAAGTTTCGCGAAATGAGCATTAATGATAGAATAGAATTAGTAAAGCGATCCAAATTGTGCCACAATTGCCTTCGGACCGGGCACTTTGCAAACAATTGCAATTTCGGAAGTTGTCAACGTTGTAATGCTAAGCATAACACAATGCTGCATTTCGATAAAGTAAACGAAAAAGAAAAAACTACACTTTCATTGACAGCTAACGTTGCAGAAAATTCACACGTTTTATTAGCTACTGCGATGGTGTGGGTGAAGGATAGGAGAGGAAGAAAAATTGCTTGTCGTGCGCTACTTGATTCTGCTTCACAATCAAACTTCATCACGGAAAAGTTGAGTAAGGCATTGAGCATAGTACCGAAAGCGGCAGACATTGCTATAAAGGGAATTAGTCGAACGATGCTTAATATAAAACATCAATTGGTTTTGAACATGGGATCTCAAACAAACAACTACAAAACATACATTTCATGTCTGGTTGTACCGATAATCTGCGATGAGTTACCCGGAGTTTCCATCTGCAAGAATGAATTGAAGATTCCAAACCATCTAAAACTAGCAGATAAGAAATTTTATGAAACTAGCGATATCGACATGTTAATAGGAGCAGAGTTATTCTATCAACTACTTTGTGTTGGACAGCATTCGATGGGAGCAGGACTACCAACATTACAGAAAACGAAACTGGGATGGGTTGTCTCAGGAACTGTACAAGGTGAAACAAGTCAGAAAAGAATTTGTAACTTTACGTACGCATGTGACATTCAGGCTCAACTGCAAACATTTTGGGAGTTGGAGAGTATACAACCAATAAAACGCATGACCGCAGAAGAAAAGGCATGTGAAGAATATTTTGAAAAAACCTATGAAAAAATTAATGGTAAGTTCGTAGTTTCTATTCCATTAAAGGATAATCTGGAAAAATTAGGAGACAGCAGAGAAACTGCGTTGAAAAGATTTAGGAATTTGGAAAGGAAAGCGTTAACGGACAACAATTTAAAGACAAGATATACGGCATTTATGCAAGAATACGAAGCGTTAGGACATATGCGCAAAGTGGATAAAGAAGACTTACAAAAAGGAGTAGCTTATTACCTACCACACCATGGTGTTTTGAAGGAAGAGAGACTGACAACTAAATTAAGGGTAGTTTTCGACGCATCTGCAAAAAGTAGCACAGGTCTCAGTTTAAATGATATGCAGATGAAAGGACCAGTACTACAAGAAGAACTTTTCTCAATCATAATAAGGTTTCGCCAGGGTAGATATGCAGTGTCGGCAGACATCGAGAAGATGTACCGACAAGTTAACATAAAAGAAAACGAGCAACGATTGCAGCGAATATTCTGGAGGCCCGACGTGGCACAGAATATCGAAATTTACGAATTAGGAACAGTTACATATGGTACCACAGCATCATCATATTTAGCGATCAAATGCTTACAGAAGGTGGCCGAGGAAAATAGACTCAAGCATCCTGATGCAGCAAAACGAATTGAACGGGATTTTTACGTAGACGATCTTTTGACAGTATTCGATTCTGCGAAGAATGCTAAGATTACGTGTGCAACAATTGCGAACATTTTACAAGAAAGCGGTTTCAAACTCAGGAAATGGGTTAGCAACGAACCTAAAATTTTGGAAATTTTTGAAAATAATGAAGATACATTGGATGTATTAAGCATCACAACCAACGACGCGAAAGCAACATTAGGATTGTTATGGAGATGTAAGTCGGATGAATTAATTTATAAACGAGATTACAGGGTGATACCTAAAACGACAAATAAAAGAGTAATGTTGTCACTAATATCACAAATCTTCGATCCATTGGGATTGTTGAGCCCAATCACTATTGTAGCAAAGCGGTTATTGCAAGAATTGTGGAAGCTTAATCTAACATGGGACGAAGCAATACCTGCAGATTTACACCAAGAATGGATAAGATGGGCCAACAACTTGGAACAGATTGAAAGCATTGTGATTCCACGAAATGCTTTTTGCAACAATCCAATAAATGTAGAAATACATGGCTTTTGCGATGCTTCAGAAAAGGCATACGGTTGTTGCATTTATATTAAAAGCTTGGACAAGTACAACAATGTGAGCGTTAAGCTTCTATGCGGAAAGACAAGAGTGGCACCAATTAAAACAATTACAATTCCAAAATTGGAATTATCTGGAGCGTTACTATTGGCACGACTTACGCATAAATTGAAGGATTTTCTAACCATAGACATACACAGACGATTTTTTTGGTGTGATTCAACGATTGTTCTTGCATGGTTGCGGCATGAACCATCGACATTGAAACCGTTTGTGGCGAATCGTGTTGGTGAGATTATTTCATCAACTTGTACAGAAGAGTGGAGATATGTTCCTTCCTCAGAAAATCCAGCCGATCTTGCTTCTAGAGGAGCCAGTTTAAGTTCACTTGGCGCAACTACTCTTTGGTGGAATGGTCCATCATGGCTAAAGCAGAGCGAACTCAATTGGCCACAAGCAACAAATATTATAAATATACAACCGGTGGTCGCAATGACAACAAACTTGAATACGATATTCGATAGGTTTTCATCATATAGAAAACTGCAACGTATCATTGCATTCTGTTTCCGATTTGTACATAATGCAAAAAATAAATCATCGAAGAGCGTGGAAACATTGACTCTTGAAGAATTAAGAAAGGCAGAGAACGTTTTAATAAAAACAGCACAAACCGAAGTTTTTACGAAAGAAATTCAACTTTTAAAGAGTAATTGTGATGTTAAAAATCAGCAGTTAACCAAACTAAACGCATTCATTGATGACAATGGAATACTAAGAGTGGGTGGTAGATTAGGTTTATCAAACTATACATATGAAAAAAGACATCCAGCAATTTTACACGCTAACCAAAGATTAACAAAGTTACTGTTCAGAGCGGAACACGAGAGGCTTTTACATGCAGGTCCGCAACAAATTCTTTACTCAATTCGAGAAAGATTTTGGCCCATAGGAGGAAGAAATTTAGCAAAAAGAACCGTGCATGATTGTGTACGATGTTTTAAAGCTTCGCCCAAATCATATACTCCAATAATGGGTAATTTACCCGCTAGTAGAATTAATGTAAGTTTGCCTTTCCAAATTTGCGGAGTCGACTTTGCCGGTCCCTTTTATATTAAAGAACGGAGAGGGCGTGCTTCAAGTAAGTCAAAGGCTTACCTATGTAGTTTCGTATGTTTTACTACCAAAGCTATTCATCTTGAATTAGTCTGTAGTTTAACTTCCGATGCATTTTTAAATACTTTAAAAAGATTTATTGCGAGACGAGGCAAACCAACCGATATTTATTCCGACAATGGCACGAATTTCGTAGGTGCGGTAAAAGAAATGAAAATTGTCAAACGTTTTTTTTTGAATAGTAAAGAAGTTTTCGAAAAAGATTTGCAACATGATCAGATCAACTGGCACTTCATGCCACCTAACGCACCAAATTTTGGGGGTTTGTGGGAAGCGTCGATTAAGTCTGCCAAATACCACATTAAACGGGTAATAGGGGAACAATCGCTCACTTTTGAGGGTTTTATTACATTGTTTGCTCAAATAGAAGCGGTACTGAACTCCAGACCTCTATCTCCGTTGTCCACTGATCCCGCAGATTATAATCCACTGACACCTGCACATTTTCTAATTGGAAGAAGTTTAACATCTATACCCGAAAGAAGCTACATCAACACGAAAGAAAATCACTTAAGCATTTACCAGAAATATCAACGACTTCAACAACACTTCTGGTCACAATGGTCAAAGTGCTACATAAGTGAGCTACAGCAACGTACAAAATGGATAAAAAACGTAACATCGTCAGCAACACCAGGCACCATGGTAATCATCAAGGATGACAACATACCTGTCCTAAAATGGCAACTAGGCAGAATTGTTAATACTCACCCAGGCATCGATGGTGTTATAAGAGTAGTTTCAGTAAAACTACCGAGTGGAAAGGTGTTGAAGAGACCTGTTAGCAAAGTATGCGCTCTTCCGAAGGAAAATTAGTACGCATATACATTGAAAATGTTATTTTGAAAGCCTAAGGCTTCCAAGGCGGCGGCTATGTTCGTGATTGTGATTGTACTATAATTTTGTTGTTTTAAAAGTATAGACGGCTAAATACTGCATGTCATTATTATTGTTTTTTTTTTCTGTCTGTCATTCATATGTAATGAGTTCTAAATAAAAATACGTAAATGAACTATTGCATTTATACGAAAAAGCACATCAAGCGGTATCTTCAAGAATAGAAGATCAAAACAACAACAGTCCTTAACGGTTAGTAACTGCAGCAAGACAATTAAATACTGAATAGAATATAACCCCAAGTAATCAGCTGTTATATTATTCTAATTATTTTGTGATATTTTCTCATATTTTTCTTCATAGGTACTGCTGTCTTAAGCAAAAAGATTGCTACTACAACGTTCCTTCCTATGACGCTTTGTGATATACTTTAGACACTGGAGAAAATTGAAAACAAATCAGCATATTTAGTCATTTTTCGTAACAAATCATAAAATTTCGTAACAAATCATAATATTTCGTAATATTTCACAATATTTCGTAATATTTCGCAATATTTCGTAATATTTCGTAATATTTCGCAATATTTCGTAATATTTCGTAATATCTCGTAATATTTTGTAATATTTCGTAATATCTCGTAATATCTCGTAATATCTCGTAATATCTCGTAATATCTCGTAATATCTCGTAATATCTCGTAATATCTCGTAATATCTCGTAATATCTCGTAATATCTCGTAATATCTCGTAATATCTCGTAATATCTCGTAATATTTCGTAATATATTCTAATATTTCGTGATATTATATCAAATTTCTTCAATCTCACAAAATTACCTTTATATTCGGACAGACGCATCGAAAGAAAACTCAATAACTTGCCTTGATCTGACCCAATTCAATATATTGTAAGCCGAAGATCGTATACTCGCCGGACTTATCCGAAAAATACATCCTGGTGATAAAGTTTGTAACAACAGAGTGTGGCGGAGCGTTCAAAGATTTAAGTTTTACCTCATGGGAGGCTCGGAGAAGTAGATGGAGTTGTTCTTTCTTGCGGTGGCGCCATCTACGATCTAATCCCCGAGGAAATGCAGCTGTTTTTACATTACAAGATAAAATTGACGTTTGAATTTGAAACTTGAAAATCTGAATAGGGAGGCCGACGACATTATACCCAAGGGAGCTTCTTCCTCCTGTTGATCTACTCCGTAGGTCGTATTAACGGGGAAATGGCATTTTTATCGGTGAATGTGAAATGGCTTCCTGAAGGTATGATTATAGGGTGTGTATTGATCCAAACAGAGAAATTCTACTTATTTGGGGAGGTTTCATAAAATTTTATCAGTTCACTTTTTTACAAGTAAAATAATAAAGATTTTGATGGGATGTTTGTAAACTTTGACTAATTTGCGATAGTTTGGGTGAATTATTTTCCAGAATATGTAGAATAAAATATATACAGCTAATATGCTCAAAACTAGTTCTGAACGCCACGCAGTAAGTGTATTTAGGCCCGTGGCAATTAAGGGATGAAGCATTCGATTCTAGGCAAAAGATTCACCGCATGAACTCGACTACAAGTTCAAACAGAGGTTAGGGGTGGCTGAATTTCCTGTGGCATGTTTCGGAAAACCGCAGGTCCTTTCATGCGGCCTGGGCTGTCTTTTGATACACTACTGCGGGAACTGTTGAGAGACAGCTCAAGAACTATCCACAAAAATTATCGTTTGAACCCTGTGGATTTGGTTTACTCATTGAAAAAGATTTTTTAGTTGATAATTGTTTATTATTAAGAATTAGTGTATGATATTGGTTATCTTGTCATAGATAGAGTCAATAAATTATGATATAATTATCAGTATATATTAAACCGCGTCGATTGCTTCAATTTCAGAGAGCTAAAATTGACAAGAAATAGATAAAATGTAACATGATGGTATGTATCATCGAAGAGACCAAATCAGATTGGACTTCTCCAGTTTGTCTCATTTATATTTGACACAAGGAATGCTTTTACAACAAGTTGGATCCGTTCAAAACGAGAAGACTACCCGAGTTCATAAATGTAAAGTAAATTAATTCGGTTGATATTGATACACAAACATAACTTAAATTTCTCATAATAGCTTTGATTTTATTAATATAAAAATTATATTATCTACCTCCAAATGGATACAAATATTTGTCAAATACTTTTTTGTTGAAACAGACAGAAAAAAGTGGTAAAAAACAAATAAAAGTCGATTAGTCTATTCACTAATTGTATTAAAGTCATATAAGATCTAGGTGTTAAAAATATGCTAAATTTCAACAATATTTTCGCGCTAAAATATACTCAAATTTGAAAAAAGGCGCCTAACTAACGATTTGACAAATTTTGGTCTCCAATAACTTGATGATCTGGATTTCTGTCAGCAAATTAATTCCATATATCTCGCCACACAGTAGGTGCAGACTTTTTACTTTCCGACTAGTAACCTAGAAGGAAAGTAATGTAATCGACGGAAAAAAAATCGACATTTCAGTGGAAATACGCGTTTTGGGGTCCCCTGAATCGATTGCGATTTCTGGAAAATGTATGTATGTGGGTATGTGTGTATGTGTGTATGTACGTACCTATGTATGTATGTCTATGAACACGTGTACGCCCAAACGAAACAACGGATCGGGATGAAATTTGTTCATCCTCCAGTGACTTTAAATATGTTTACCAAATTACAGATCAGTGGGATGAACGGTTTAGGCGCTATAGGAGTTTATAGGAGCAGGTTGACGTACAGCCTTCGTCGCTGTGTTGCATATTGTCAGATTTTGACAAACGTCAGTGCCACTAACATTCAAATGACATAAATGTCAGGATCACAAATGTCATTATGTTAGGTGGGGTGTGTCTGAACAGAATGTAGTCGGAAAGTTGGGTGAGGGCCACCCCAGACATTTTCACTTCTCGTCCAGTTTTAGCAATGCAATTAACAATGATTCTTTATGAAAAATTATTTTTAAGATGCAGTGCTTTACAGAGCACATATAATTTTCATTTAAAACTTCGACTTTATACTTGTACTTTGCGCGATAAATCAAAAAGTACTGCCTATAGAATTAACAGGGCTTTATTATGTAAAAGCCAATCAAGTTATAAACCCCTAATTACTCTGCAGGTTGGTTCATTCAGACAACTGAAGTCTTTCGTCTTCATGCGGCGTAAGAACTTATAAGGTCTCCTTCTATAATTACTATAGCGCGTGTTAATTCTGACAAAATCTGTTACATCATGTTGAGAAAATCATCAGGAATGATTAACAAATACCCGATTTATGGAAGATAAATTTAAATTTACAATGTTTCAGATAAAACACTACATCTTCTTTGAACATGAAAATGTTAAAATGAAACAAATGCCGATTATTTTTTTAATACATTAGTAATTAATTGCGCGACAAAGGTCCTTGTTCCACAGGGTATTCTAAATATAAAAAACATAATATCGGATACAAAACATCATGTTGCATATAAAGACAAAAAATTAATTGTAGAAAACATTATTTTAGAAATTGTATCCTAGAAATATTTTCGAAGAATTTGTCTATAATTTGCTAAAAGAATAACCAAAATCCACCAAAGAGTATAAAAATAATTGGGGATTAAAATTTGTTCATTTTTGAAGGGCGCTCGAAATAGATTATTTATATTTGACAGAAGGATAGGAAGTCTTAATGAGTTTTTGTATCAGTACTTGACTTTTGCATAATCAGTGTTGCAAGCTAGTTAAACTAAAAAAACTAGTTTTCAAGGTTCAAAATATCAACATTCTTATGCATTCTAAATGAATTTATTAATTAAACTACATAATCGTCCAGATCGATTTCACAAAAACATCACAGATCATCTCACCTCTGAGGCTAGTAAAGTGACATGCAAAGCAACTTGATAAACTAGAAGGTATTATGGCGGTCCTCTTTCAGAATTGACAAAACATCAGAACAAGCAGACGCCCAAGCCAATTATAAACGGCGAATATTCAAAACAGTCATTTATTTGCCATCCGGCGAGACAATGCGAGCTTTAAGCCGTTACGTCCAAACTACCACCGAAGAATCCAAAGATGTATCAATCAAAAGTGTCTTCGGTTGGGATGGCGCGTCCACATGCCACCACGTTATATAAATAACTTTCGTTTGGTTGACGTTTTAGATAAATTACATTGCGCGAGTTTGAGAGAGAGAAAGAGAAATGAACGTGAGAGAACGAGGGTCCACATTCCCGAAATCATGCGTATTAATCCGCTTTGCGGAACCGTCAATCTGTCTTCTTCTTCTATTGGCCTTAGGTTGAAAGAGAGCGACTGCTAGATTCCGTCTGCAGATTTTCAGTCACAGATTCGTGCATAACCTCCCAGCCGGCATAAGGCTGAAAGGTTGGGAGTGTGTTGGGGGTTTGGTGGGGTGCAGTCGCGTGCATTATTTCAAATATTAATGGTCTGCCTCAGATGACATCGACATAATTAACTTTCGCAACTTCACCGCGAGAATCAATGTCAACGAAATTAATTGAACTTCTTTTCGTTTCGAATTGTTCGCAGCTGGTCGTCGTCGCCGGGGTAGATAATGGACCAATTAACCTTTTTGTTTTGAGAGTTTGGGTGTGACAAGAGTTCTCGCGGACGGTTTGGTCAAGTCTTAAGGATTTCAATTTTGTTTTATTCCAGGTTTTTGTGAATTTAAATTAATTGTTGTTCTCCCATGGCGGCTATTTTCAGCGCTGCCTGTGCGTGGAAAGCCACCATAAATTTTAAGCAGTGCATTATTAATGTTTTGATGGAGCTTACCTTTGAAAATAATGAAGATTTTTTTTTCTCTAACAAATCTACAAATAAGAATTTCTAAATAAGTAACTTAAATAAGCCATTACTACTATCATTATTTATTTAAATGTTCAAACATACTTCAAATATTTGTTTTTAATAAACACAAACAGAAGGGTAATAGAGAGATATTTGTTTATCAAATTGGTTTGGTTGCTTTTAACCACAGCATTTTTGGGAATTTGCTTGTATTATGCAAACAGAAGCTTCTCTTTGGCTTCTTCTATGTGGTCTGGTAAAGGAAAAAACAGATGTTGAATGGTTTTGCTTAAATAACGAACTTTTAGATGTGTATATGGAAGGGACAAGCCTTCCTGGTTTTAAATTTTTGAAAATGAGACCAGTCTAAATTTTGCAATCGAAGGATGTAGGTAGTCCTATTGGGCGTTAAGCCCCCTGCCTTTTTCTCTATCTGTGTGGGCCGAGTGTGATTTGCCATTTATGTGTTGGTGTAAATGTCAGATTACGAAATTTAGGTAACTTTTATAATTTAATTATGTCTCTGTCACTATTCATCCTTATAAATGTATTTTTGCTGGTTAGAATTTGAATTTGAATCACCCTGACAGAATATTCTTATTATTCGTATAACGATTATTGTTATACGAATAATAAGAATAATCGACGAAAAAAAATCGAGATTTCCGCGGAAATACGTGTTTTGAGGTCCCCTGAATCGATTGCGATGACTTCTGGAAAATGTATGTATGTTTGTGTGTATGTATGTGTGTATGTATGTGTGTATGTATGTATGTGTGTATGTATGTATGTGTGTAAGTGTATGTATGTGTGTATGGCCGTGAACACGATTGCGCCCAAACTGAACAACGGATCGGGTTGAAATTTGGTATGCATATTTAGGATTACCGGGGGCGAATCACCTTAAAATACACTTTTCATAAAATGCACTACATAAAGATTTTACCTACTTGGGGTTGCAAATATATTGAGTTTTCTTCTCTTTAAGCCAAATTATCCCTCGGACATGAAAGGCACAAAATGATACCAGCCTCCTTACCTCAAATTGGGTCCAAACATAAATCCTGAAAATCCGCCTGCTCTATGAACCGTCGTACCTCGACATGCTCAAACTTTGAAGAGAACTTTCATCCGTTTATTATTAATTCAATACAGCAACGTATTAGTTTCATAGTTGGATTTAGAGTGAAGCGAGTGGACGAGGCCTGTTGTAGCGCCCGACTTCATTACTTATTAAAGGACCGTGTAGATTGCTTCATAAATTTCCGTAAAAACCTTGAAATAACCGCGGCGATGTGCGCACGTACAGAGGGCGCCAGTGTACAACGCCCTAACTGCACGTTCCCGACTCGGGGCGGGCAGAATTAAGTTTCGCTCGAGTATCAACCGCCACCACTCCAATTCCTTTCCGGTGAAATTTAATCTTTCCTTCGGAGAGATAAGCATATATGAAGCGTTTCCCCATATCTATATAGTGTAGACTGGGTAGGTACTCGAAAGGGGAGATTCGGCGCTCTCCAAAACTCCACAGCTGCCTAACTGGCTGTCCAATCCTACTCGTGACTCCTTAGTCAACAGCAGTTTTCCCATTTGTCATAGGCATACGGCAGGACCACCAAAAATTCACTTAAATTGGGGTTTTCAGTTTCGATACGCAAGCAGTAAGCAGTATGGTGGAAAATTATTTTCACCTACAAGACTTTTATCCGAATAAATTCACACTTTAGCTTCAGTGGTAAGTCAAACACTTTCTACTATACATTACTGATGAATTTACTACTATGGTGGAGGCGCCGGGTTTACACGATTTAAATAATTTCCTTATTAATGAAGAGTATGCATGTATACTTAAAGAACGTTCATTTCCTGACAGGATTTATAGTGTGCCACGGGACGTGGAAAGTTAGAAGCTCTTCTCACAACATTTGCGATGTGAAATTCCAGATGAACTTGGAGCAACAAAGCCAAGACATTCGAGGCTAATCGTCATTCGCACGTAATACAATAAAACGTCCGTACCCTAGGAGCCGTAGTTATAATTTGGATATCCCAATTCCATTAGCGCCCTTATCTAATTATGGACCATTAAAACGCCATAAATACCATGCTTATGATAGCGATAAGGATACGATTTACAGCGAAGTGATGCGCCCCACTTAAGTGGCTGAAATATCTTACGCCAGACTGAACCTAAGTACACCCCTATTTAGGGGAAAAATTATTATTATGATGAATTGTTTGCCGGAATGTGAGGGTAATTTAAGGTCAAGGGTGCGAGCTTTATAGTACTTTATTTGGTTAATTTAAACTTACTTTACGTTTTTAATACATAACCTATACACTATAACTAGTAGTGTCCTTGTATTAAATATACAGTAAATATAGAATGCGGAGGTCTGTAAATGAATACATTTAAGTTAATTGCTTTGTCGCATTAGCATTTCCCATTGAAGGAATTATTTTTTCTCATAATTTATGCAGATTACGAGGCGGATATGTTTGAGGTGTGTATTCATATCAATCAACTCGGAAGTCATTGTTAGCATTACAACATTACAACATACAGTGGCGATTAAAATTTGCAAGCGGTGTTATTAATTATTGTGACGTTTCTTAGAAAGCGTCACGCTGTAAAAGAAAATGTATTTTTTAAAATATGAGCCCTTGTTTCCTTTTTATGTTTATACACGCAGGCGGTCGACGTAACGACACAAAAGAAATTACGAAAGGTACTTTAAGAATGGTTTCAGAATTAGTAGACCTTTAATTCTCTTGATACTGCAATGAAATAAATTTTTCATACTCAGATTTTCCTGTATTAATAGAGAAAAGACATGAAGAGTAGGTAACTTTACTTCTTTTTCACATAATAGGTTCTTATGTGGACGGTGTAGGAGGGATCATTATGGAAATGAGCAGCAAAGTTTCAGTCACGGCAGCGACATAAATATGCACCGCTTAAGTATTTCCAGCCAATAAAAAACAATTGGCTCTACAATGTAACGACCGATTGTCGAGCGATTCATTTACAGTGGCAATGAACGACATATCACGCTGGTATAAAACATGAATGAAATTGAAAATTCAATAACCTACAGTAGTAAAAATAATAGCATTCACGATAACAACAAAAATAATAAATGAGGCAGTATAAATTTGCGACTTACTTGAGCGACTTTTTGACGACAGATTTACTTTTCATTTACTATGACTTGTATTATAATAACAGAAATAACTTTGTATTTTATGGCATGATAAATGCGAATGGTTGACTGACAATGAGTCCAAAGTCAAATTCGGTACACCTTTAAACCAACGTTTACTGTTTTGTGTTCCTTGGTTAGGCCTCAACATTACTAACAACAATACGCAATCATTTTGGGGCCGATCGATTGTCATCAACCGTAAATTTCATTTAATCAGAGGCAATGTTTGCGAGCTCGTACCATTTCGGGCTTAAATAAATAAAGCGACCGGCGCGCTGTTAAGGTCGTCGGCATCGTAAATTCGCCTAATGTCGACTTTATAAGGTTGTCAATTTAATATTGATTACAGGAAAATCTATCTTGCGCTTGTCAATCAAAATCCTTCACATGAAACCCGCCCGCCCCGAACTTAATATTGAGCAATTTCCGGTATAATGCCAGCCGATGCCAACAGCGCGCCCAGGTAATATGATGTGTGCCTGCGCCTTTATAATATGAAATTTATGAAACGCTACACTCTCCGTTGCGATATTGCGGCCAACGCCTTCTTGGCAGTTGTCTGGAGAATGTTTATTATGGAAATAGCTAATTTTAATATCTAAATAGTAATTTTGGTGAGCTTGAAACCCCGCGTCGAAGTATAATTTATTATTGTTTGTTATTATTAACTGGTTTTTATCGACGCGTAACGGTTTTTACGTCAAATATTAATCGATTTACGTACCTATTGGAAAAAGTACTAATGAAACGTGAACCTTGACAACCTAATTAAGGTAGGCGTTAATTTCTTACGACGCACGTGGTCTTGTCATTTTTCCGCATCTAACTAACTACTAATTATTTTTCGTGACTTGTTACCTAATTTTTGAGGTTTTTTACTTAAATATTACGTCAAAATCTAACGGATTACTTCAACCAATGAATAGTGAACTAAATTTCTTAGTTTTATTTAATTGTGCAGAGTGATACAAAAGAAATGCAACATAATCGACAAAAAAAATATGTGATATATTTAAAAAAAGGTGCTAATCCCAAAAATTCACACATAAATGTCAATACAAGAGTTGCTGTTCGACAGATTAACATTTAGTAAAATTGTCTAATTCATCATCACCGCCCCCATTATCGGACTTGTATGCTTTATATTCTAGCAGTAAATAAATATTTGTAACATAATATGTTAATAATGTAATAGGTTAGACCGGGGTCTGTTTTTATTGGTAGCGTAGCAAACAGAGCGGTCAAAAATGTAATTTAATTTAACTCAAATTCAAACCGAGGACGCGAGATTTTACTTCCAAATCTTGAGGGTTTGGTATCGCTAGATTTTTAGAAGCCAAAAATAATCGTAAATAAATTAATCTTGATATAATAATCTGAGGGTGATTAAAAGTCAAATTATAACCAAAACAAATATATTTACAAAATGAACAAAAACATTAAAAACCCCCGATCGAGTGTACAAGAATCATTGAAACTCTTGACATAATGAAAATAGTTGGAGAGAAAACGGATGACAGAGACACAATTAAACCATAAAAATTACCTAAACTGTTATTGGCAAATTTACATCAGCAGACATGACATCAGGGGCACACACAGAAACAAAACACAAGGGCCGAACACCCAAACAAATTGAACTACATCATTCAACTTCTAAATTACGACTTCCACTGATATTTAAAATACACTTTAAAACCAGGAAAGCTTCTCCCACCACATACATAACCAAAGTTCGTTATTTTAGCAAAAAGGTTACATCCTCAGATCACACAGAGAGCTCCACAAACTTCTAGAAAAAATCTCTATTCATACTACATTCTTGCGAGCAGGTCAAAACGTTTCTTGAACAAATAACTACCCTTGAGCCATCTGTTTATTATACTATATACAACCACTTATTCTACGCGAACTCAAAAGACAAAATTCCGACCTACCACAATAAAGAATCCGTGATATTATTTAAGCTTCGTCTGTAAATAATGTATACCTAATGAAACAAAATTATAACCAAAGGACTAAAGGTTTGTGCAAATTATAATATTTCACTATTCCTGGATTTCTCAAATGATATTTTTTAGTAAAAAAAAAACTAACGTTTCTGTGGTACCTAAATAATGGAAATAATCATAATTAGAATAAGTAATACACAATAGTAAGTTGCTATGGGGCCAATATGCTGAGTAGCGTGAATTGTTTAGTTCTCAAAATCATATTTGTGCATGAAACAAAACTGATCACAATCATAAATTTGGTTACTTTGTGGACTACTCATTGTGGAACTTCATCATGGTGACCGTGTTTTCCGAAAGTTACCGGTGGGTACCATCAACCGCGCTGCGTGTGAATAGAATCCGGTCGGCAGAAAAAAACGCACGGATTTATTTCTTTCGGACCAATCCGCACAATATGCAAGCGCCCTAAAGCAATATAATTGAGAGTATACAACATCTCTCCTCAATTCTATTTTAAATTAGTTTCCGCGCAACGTCCTTTTTGCGTCATATTACGTATTGTTCCGTAACCGCGTCGGGAGAAACATTGACGCAAATTTGTCGTATTGTTTCGCGAAATTACGGCGAATTGAGTTGAATTTGTCAGTATTTGAGCGAACGGTAACTTCGCTCGCGAGTGCTCTCGCTCGTCGCCGCCGCCTTTAATGTAAAGGGCAAATTTAAATTGGAAAGTTTGACCACGGTAGTGATGCACGTACCAAAGTTTGCCTAAATCGAGGCGGATCCAGTGTGTATACATCTACTACTAGTTGAAAGGTACAAATTGCCGCAAAGGCTAATCAGAATCAGTGCAGGTTTGCTCAGTGGGATGCATGGATTTTTAGGTCATCTAGGTCTTCTTTTCCTAGATTATTCGGGTGCTTTTTAGTCAGTTCCCTACATTTGATTTTATCCCTTACCTTGCGCATATTCTCCACTTTAATCAACTTGGCCTATGAATACTAATCTCCGCGCTTTTGGGCTAATTATTAACTATACCCTATATAATGTCGACGATTTCAAACTGGGAGGATGTTGGCTGCGCTAATATTATTCAATATAGGTTATTCCCTCTTCTTAAAAATAAAACGTATTGAAGACTGTACACTTTGCACATTTTACACAATAGTAAAATGCACAACTAGTGGTGCACAGGATGAAGCGATTTCTGCTGTTAGTTTGGTGTATGTGACGTATCCTTTTTGACAGATCATGCCTGTTAGAAAGAAACAACTCTACATTGTAACCTTTTAAGTGATACGGCACTGTATTTATTTTACCATGCATTTTACTGTATTGTATATATTTTACCATGCATTTTATTATCTAAGGACTTTTATCAACAAAAATGCAGGTTTGACACAATAAGAATAGATTAATATTCCTGCAACTGATAATTAGATAAATTGGTTGGGATTTTTACTTTCCAACAAGTACCCTAGAAGGAACGTACTGTTAATTTTATTTTGATTCTTATAGATCGCATCTAGATCGCAGAAGCACTTTCTGGGAGTAAAATACTGTCTTAGTTTAATCAAAACAAACTATCAGAAATTACAACACATAAAGAAAAGTGCTTGCTTTCAAATAAAACGTCCTGGTTTCAAGTAATAATTGGGACTTTTGGGAGTGATTAGTTCCAAATTTAGAAAAAAACAATGAGGAGAACGACGTAAAGGCATGCCTAGTTCCACTAAGGATGAATAAATTCAGTTTCAAGATGTCAAACAGAGATCGATTTATAAATATACAATTGCCGACTCTGGTGCAAGAGTCCCTTCTTGCATCAGGGTCTTCAATTACAAGCAGGCAAAGCAGGCTTGCTTATTTTTAACATATCGTCGGCTGAGAGTGTTATCCTGCCAACTCCATAAAACCAAACTTTACAGGAGGTAATTAAAACTATCTAGCCTAATTAAGTTAAAGTTTAATATAAAGATAACGAGCATTTTATTTTCTTAAAACCTTACTACAACCTTCTTAAGCATGCAGAACTGGAACCGAATTAAAATCTACCTAATTATAGGATATAGGAGCTTTTCATTTTTAAAAGCAGCTTTTCTCACAGTAGACAGTTTTAAAGTAAAGTGGAAATTAAAATGAAATATGTGGGAATAAAGTGTCTCAATACTTTTGTAATTATTCAATTTTGTGAAGGCAGTGCCACAGAGCCACTCTGGACCCTACCTAACGACAGTTTTGATGACACAATGACATTTGTCATACTGACATTTAATGTCATGTCTGTGAATTCTATCGAACTGCTTCTGGAAAACCTTATCGTTTGACTAATTTTAGAGACCATAAAAAAATATTATTTTTGCTCCTGGTAGAAAAAATATTTTTGACTCTATTCCTCATGTGATAGAGAATCAGTAAAAATTATATGCCAAAAACGTATTAGACATATATTTCGGACGTAAGTGGATGTGATTGAATCGATTCTTAATATTCGGTTATTATAATAATTACTGTAATTACTGCGCACGGTTACCAGTACTATAATGAATATTTCAAGTGAATAAAAAGCATACGACGTCCTTTCTGCTCAAATTTTATTGTAGGTTTACGTAGTTACATGTTTCGCCAAATCGTGATCATCAGACTGCACTAAAAACACAATAAATAGCAATACATATAAAAGGTTACACTCAAGGACTAAACAACTTACAGTAAGTAAAACCTAAAAAAAAGGTGAATAAGGTACAGTGTAGACATTTTTGCCGACTGTAAATTTTACTAATTGTAAATTATTTTGTCTTTTATTTATTGCTTTTTGTTGTACTTTTATTATAGTCAGATGATACCGTTGTGGTAAAATATACAACTACATAAACCTACAATAAAATCTGAACAGGAAGAAAATATACTTTTTTTTTATATCAAGTATATTACCCCTTTGGAAATTAACTACATGGTTATACATACATTCTTGAAGCCATCAATGACAGCTGAAAAATATTAATGTGTGTGTGTGTTTAATGTGGACTGAATATCACAACCTTATATCATACTGAATGTACATCGTATGTCCACGTTTTTTTACACAAAATAAACCTACTGGTGATTTTTTTCTTATGAGTTGAAGATATTCAAAAATATGCAACCAAAATTTAATTAGAGTCCTTACTTAACCTTTTTTATATAAGCTATTTTCATAGAAAATCCCAAACATTTAGTAGATATGATGCAAAATTGAATTTGTCGATATATAATTTTCCTATGCTGTGTTTCAAACGTAGATATACGGAAGACAAACAAATATTTAACCAATACTTTTTAGAGAATTAGACTTACCAATTCCTAATCCACAAATATAAACCTTAACTGTGTTTATAAATGCCAAAAGTCACGTGAAATTGTAACACTAAATTCACTTAAGAACCGTTTTCTCCTTGAATTCCACAGTTGTCACAAACACTCACACTATAATTTTTAATTACTTACAACTACTGCATACTAAAACACTATGCACTGCAATAGTTTCTAAAACTTTTTCCAGCACAAATTAACCAGCATCTCAAATCGAAACGTCGACTCAAATCGTGCGGAAAAAATCGCTAAGAGTTTCGATCAAACCCGGATTTTTATGGTCCAACCCCGGATAAATTTATGTTTCGCGAACGGAAGGGAAACGTCGCACGACGTGCTTATGGCAGATCCTAAAGCGTGGATGTTACCGCGCGAACTTCAACATCGAGATTGACGACAGCGCCACTCCGGAGGGTGGACAAACGAACGCTCCGGTCCGAACCGAGCCGACCGTCCACGATCCGAATTTCCACTTATTGATGCGAATCCCAGCTTCTTCTTAGAGCGGTAACCGGAGCTTTTCAAAATTTTATAGAAAACAGATGAGTGACATGCATCAGGATCGCATATTTCCTCTTGCAGTATGAAAATGCAATAAGGTATTGCGATGCATCATGGAATATGAAGGGTGAAGACGCTTCGGTACGTATATCCATGGATATTGACAATGCATTTTGTTCGGTCGGATACGCCAATTCAGTGGATGCATTTCGTTTTATTGTATTGGACTGGGTTTGGATAAATTATCTCGTAACAAGGTGGGGCGACGCTCAATTGGGTAATAAAATGGTGTGTTCTGTTTTCGATTTAGATGGTTATTCGGGTAATAACAGTGAAATCAAGCCGGTTTATGGTCAAGTGGACTGTTCAATCTTTCTCAAAAGATCTTGTTGTGGGTAATTCATAATAATCTTACAAACAATCGCAATTACATCTTGTTCTCTCTTGATGCACGTTTAAAACGTGAGTAAGTGCTATAATTTGCCACGATAATGAATTGGTTTTAACTGTATTATGTCAAATGTACAAATAATAACAACAATACAAGCAATAAATGTCATAGTAACATCTCATAGTCGACTAATACAGAAATTAAACAAATTGTACCGTCTCTAATAACTCAAAAACTTTATTGAATAGGTAAATCTTCAAATTCTTAAATGTGTGTAGACAACTGCAAAATTTTTTGCAAGTGCATCTGGTAAAACAGTACTTAAATTTTTTGATTGCATGTATGAGATAGACTAATAAAGCCATCATAGTTCCATTTGATATGATCTGTGGAGTAATTGTACACATTTTTAACTTTCTAGCGTTAATGTTAGCTGAGAAATGTGGTATTAATGAACATAGTGATAATTGTTGGAAAAACTTTAAAATTGTAATAACTGGAAAACGAAAGCATTATTTATCAACTCTGCTGATCTAAGTCAACATATTTTTGTATAGAGAATTAGAATATGTAATTAAAAATGTAACATCCCATTCCATTTAAAATAACAAAGCTGCTGGGCTACTTTCCATAGACTGAAAATGAAGACCATCTTGAAAATATTTTAGATAAAACGATCGGTAAGAACAACTTCTTTAGTCTGAATTTAAAAGAAGTTCTAAACAACCGGATGCGTGGAACAGTTTAGTGATCAGTTTTGATTTCTGAAATCAAAATTGCATCTTGATTCAATAGTATTTAGGTCTTGGTACATTCTTACATGTTAGGTTAGAAACATTAGTTTAGAAACGCAGGTTAGCAACCACGTAGGCTATTTCGATATAGCAGCACCTCTATGCTTTGCCGGTCGAGTCTGTCTCTAACCTAATTAAGGCCCACTCTTTCAAAAACTATCGGATAGTATAACTTTATGCCTCAGTATAACACTGTTACTATAGTAACCAAGATGCGATAGTCAATCAAATGTCTCAAAACTTTATTACTTTCCGACTAGTACCCTAGGAGGAAAGTATTGTATTTATACATGGTGTCATAGTGCACTTGCCCTTAACTAATTATGTGTAAAATGTCAGGTTTTGCATCTATATACTTCAACTCTTAACTGGTTCATAATTTTACTAGTATTTGATTTACTTTCCGATTGTTTTAATCTATTAATTATTAATAATCAATCGGGGAATCGATTGTTTTCATCTATTAATAATTAATAGATCTGTTCGGTAGGTGCATACATAATTTTGTCCAACTCATATTTTAGTTCCAACTTCGCATTTAAAATCACTTTACAAATATTTCTTTTCTATTATATCTAAAATACTCACAAGCAAATTATACTGATCCTTATTAAATATACTTTAATGTACTTTTAATAAGGTATTATTTGTATTTTGTAACTTAAATGTACTACGTACTTATCAATTTCATTTTAAACGTACTGACACGTTCGAAGTTTATCCATTAACAACATCAGTATCTTAATTGTAATCACTGCAATTTATGTGAAGGTATCCGTACATCTTTTCACTACTATTCTGTTCTGAGACACCAATCTTTGAAAAGCCATAAATAGAATTTGTTGAATATTTCAGTGACCTATACTTCAGCAATAGAATTGCGAATCAGTTAGTTTTTAATAAACACTCACATTAATTTTATTATTCGCCATAAAATGCGAAAATATACAACCAACATATTTAAAATCACTAACTGACGTATTATTTAACATTTTCGACGTTTCATAATGCATCGAAAAGCAAAAAGAATTTTTTATTACTGGTAGTAGTCGGCAGTAAATTGAAGCCGATATATCAGTGGCATTTATATTACATTACATCTACGTGAATGCAATCGCAATTTTATTTTATTTGTTCGAAATTCAACTTTATTGGTATCGCCACTCATGATTAAATATTTATATAACGCCATGTTGTTTCAGGGTATTAACTACTTATAGATTGTTATTGTTTGTTAAATGTTTTTTTTTTATTTCCAGATAGGTATACGCTTATTTTTATACGAATACTAGAAATGTTTGTAATTTTGTGATAAACCATTTAGGTAGTTTTTATTGGGTTGGAACATACCTAATACACAAGCCTATTTTTTTACATACTAACCGTCAACATATTATTGATTTACCGTCTTTTTTCACCAAAATTCAATGAAAAATATCCGTACTGATCAATGGTACAATGGCAAACTAATTTAAAATGGACAAAATCAACACATGCCCGGATAATTGAAGTTTTTTCGATGGCGCGGTTTCAAAGCCGTACAATGGCCGTGTACAGATCAATAGATATTTGTGAAATCGACATCGGGCATCGCGTGTTGTGTTAACAGAAGCCTTTCGATGTCCTGAACCCGGGCCGCAGGACTATTTCGAACGTAACGTGTTTCGCCTTATCTTGGTCTATTTTGATTAGAGCAACGTCCGGCTTACAAGAGTTTTCCGACCTGTGTCTGTCCCCTTCAACGGGATACTGCCATTTGTTGAAGCTTTAAAAACTTCTACTATACTTTCGGGGCAGGAGATTTCGCAGAAGTTTTCTTGAAGAATGAGCCCGACGACGCGACGGATAGATACCAAACAAAGTTTTATTGATGTCTACCTACTAGATCTACCTCTTTTCAGCACTAGAAGCAAGCTATAAAAAACTTATTCTATAATCTGTAAATAATTTATCTGATTTTGATATGATCTGCACATTTTAAATTTTATAATTTAGTAATAACATTAACAATGTTGTTTAATTGCGACCAAGTTGTCATTGAAACCAATTCTACACAGAGAAAAAAAAATGCAGCCAAACCGTTGGTTGCCGCAAAGAAACTATTTCTTTCGTGAGATTTATTAAATTCAAAGTTATCATATTTATATGAACGTTAATAACATAGGTAATATTTTCATTTTCAGGAAATAGTGCAATTTTTGAGTACATGAAGCAGTTTTTAGCACTATTAATAAAACAATTGAGCAGCCAAAGCGATAAGTGGACACCTTGAGGAGCCACATCATTAGTGCCCATTGATGTGGTCCCCTTTATACTCACAATGTTGAAACGTGACAATAATAAAGTGTGGTTAGCCCCATCAAACGCTTTAGGTAAGTCTTGTGTATATTGCATGTATCTGAAATCAGTTTCCTAGACTTCATTTGAAAATATATGTGGAAAATATTTCACAGTAAATTCTTGCCCTTTGCTTAACAAGAAGAGAATATCCCGTTTGTTTTTCCTTTATGAAATGGTGGTGCGCTCGTTTACAGAAAACGTGTTTGGAATGGCTGCCATAATAAAGGTTACTCTGTACATAACTTTCCCAGTGGAAAACATTTATTGTGTACTTTTGTAGTCCAGGTCTTGTACTATTTTACCCCCTGAACATACTGAATGGTATAACAGTGCACGCAAGCAATAAAAGCACTACATAACCGATTATATTTGACGTTATAATTGCGTTTAATTAGGACCGGCATGCAAAGTGCTTATAATGGCGAGATTATGCTAATTTTTCTCCTGGACTAAATTCGCAAATGTTACATCCTTTAAGTTGGTATGCTGTTAGAAAATGTCGAGAGTACATCGAGGTTAAAAACATACTTTACTTGGTTAGACAAGCCGTTATCGTGGATAGAGAATTACTTTTAGTACAATGTTTGTTGGTTTCCTCAACTTTTCTCTTCCTAATGGCAGTGTAGGACAATGTTTTTACCAATTGGTCGTCTTAACGTAACCGTGAAGTGCAAAGCAGAGTGATGCTATTATAAAAGTAGTAACGACCATAAAACCGCTGTTTACCCATGCACTTTGCACGCCACAACTATAAAATACATAGTTAGTAAAGCAAACAACGCCTGGTTCCACTTGCATTACCGTGACAAAACTTGACACTGCATTGGAGTGACTACACCAAAACCCGGTTTATTAAAACTTAGATTATAGTTTTTACTTTCCAAATACCCTGGAACGAAAGTATTGTAATCGACGGGAAAAAAATCGGAAATTTCAACCAAAATACACGTTTTGACGTCCCCTGAATCGACTGTAATAATTGTTTCCGGAAGATGAAAAATGCACTTTGTTACTGATTTTAATAAATTTTTACCAATTTGGCCCCAGATCATCCTTCAGTGATTTTAAATATGTACACCAATTTACAGGTCTCTGGGATTAACGGTTCAGGCGTTATAAGTGTTTATAGAAGCAGTCTGGCAGAATCCAGGCCTGTGATCGCAGTCTGTCCTAGAATAATATTAAATGTGATGTTATGTCAGTGGCCGCTGACGTTTATTAGAATTTGCCAGTTCGTAACTGCAGCAACTAACAGCCCTTTTATGTAGCTTTTATAGATATTTTCTGTTCTATCGTAGTGCTCGAAAAGAGAGAACATTCTGTTCAAGATCACCACCACTTTTCAAGCGCATAATATTTACTTTCCGACTAGTACCCTAGAAGGAAAGTACACTTTAAAACACTAAAATTACTCGAATTCCGTCTCCATCTGTCAAAACACAACAAAACCTGTCGAGATATCTGCAATACCAGCCACAAGCCACAATAAAGGCACGTCGCGTCGTCGTAGGAACGAAAAAAAAAACAAGTTGCGAACACAGAATGGTGGGCAATGGTAGGAGAAAAATTCTGAAAAGGTGGCTTACCGAGTGTCAACGGGTCCCAAAACTGCTTCAACATTGTTCCCAATATATTTATACACACAACACAATAGTTCAGTAGATGAAAACCGACGAAAATTGGAGAAAAATCCGCCAAGAAACATTGAGAAAAGTTGCCAACACACAAAGCGACGCGATATGCTGCTAGACCCACACTAGCAAGTTAGCAAGAACCGCTGCCGCTGGTGACACTACTGGACTAGCCATACGCTGATTGGTCAAAACTTCACGGCATGCACACATGTTTTTCTTCTTCGGACAACGAGTTTAAGTACAAAGGAAGTAGTCTAGATGCCTAGATTCTGTTTTACGAGAAAATGAAGAAGTTGGAACATCCATCGTCACAAAAATGTTGTGGTTAGGTTAAACCGCATAAATTATTACGGTAAGTGTTCGAAAATGATCTTTCTGATAAACAATCAATCCTCAGTCAGTGTCGGCTAAGTTGTAATTGTATTTGTGTATTTTAGAAAAGAGAGACCGCAAGCCATCATTAAAAGCCATGTAAACATACACAAGTAGCAAGAGTGGGATGTGAAGCAGCATATAATATATTTATTTAGAAGAAATGTGCCTTGATACTATTGTGCTGTGCTCCGTAACATGCTATTGGAGGTTATTGACAAAGATGTATCGGCGATGTTGAGAAAATTCATTAACTGATGGATTTGTCGTTTTACATTTGGCGAGGTCCAAAATTGAGGAAAACAAATGCAATTAATGTGACGGGTAGGTTTGTTGATAAAAATGCTGCTTGGCCAGGGCCGCGTTAAGGTGTATCGGCGCCCAAGGCAATTACTTTGTTGCCGTCCCTCATATTAATGAAAATTTATATTATCAGAATTCAGAACAGTACACTTTTATTAGTAAACAAAATTTCCACTCTCCAAAAAAAATGCAAAACTTGTTATAATAGTAAAGACAATTATACAAACTACTTTTAACTTCGGTAAAGAACATGTATGTAGCAAATAAATATTATACACAGAGAGAAAAGAAATGTAAAATCAAATAAATCTATTTCTTTGAACATATTTCTTTCAAGGAAAACATATAGTTTGAAACAAATAAATATTTTTAAATGTAAAAAATAAGCTGCATAGGCTAAAAGAAATTTTACTTGAAATATTGTAAGTAAAACGAAATGGTTTTCACTGAAAAAACGATTCTTTACACCAAATAGTTTTCCATAATTTCCGTAAAGTAGAAATTGGTTTGGTTTAATTGTAGAAAGACGTTTGAATGAAATAAATCTGGTTTTATTTGAAATAAAGGTTGGCCTAGAGATAAAAAAATATTCTATTTGAAATTATTTGGAAGAGAAAGACATAATAGATTTGAATGAAAAAAGTATGTGCTTGAATAAAAAACGTGCGGTTTTATTAAAAATTATTGCCATGTCTACTGGCGGGGAGATGGCGCCGACGGTCTCTAGTCACACTTTGGCTTAATTTGAGAGTATTTAAGCTCAGCTATAGCTTCTATAGAAAGCGAGCGGTTGTGTGTCTTCTCTTCATTTAGGAATAAATCCGTAGTCTTTACGAAAGGTTTCCGTGGATAAGAATAATCCAATGAGTCCACCAAAATCTTTTATTGTGGTTTTCGACTTGGAAGCTTGATTGTAATCAAATCATAATAAAAGAATGATTAAATTAAAGAAAAATTATTTTATTTTAACAAAAATAATTCACGGTCGCAATAGTTATCTAATTTAAAACTACACTTTACAGATACTAAACTACTATATTTGATTAGGTATATCAAAATTGGTAGTTTTTAAATCAACGAATTTATTAAGTCAAGTACTAAATTGTCAAACAGCAAAGGAAGATCTTCACTTTCCGACTAGTACTCTAGAAGGAAAGTATTGTAATCGATGGAAAATGACATTTCGAGATTTCCGCGGAAATACGCATTTTGAGGTTCCCTGAATCGATTGCGATGATTTCTGGAAAATGTATGTGTGTGCGTGTGTGTGTGGGTGCGTGCGTGCGTGCGTGCGTGCGTGCGTGCGTGCGTGCGTGCGTGCGTGCGTGCGTATGTATGTATGTCCATGAACACGATTGCGCCCAAACGCAACAACGGATCGGTTTGAAATTTGTTATACGTATTTACAATTAACGGGAGACGAACTTGATTGTCTTTGGTGACAATCTGACAACCGGAAGTGGCAAATATTACATGCATCTTCTGAGGAATTTATCCGATTAAGACCAAACTCATACCAAATCATCCTCCAGTGACTTTATACGGTTTACGTATACGGTTTAGGTGCTATATGCTTTTATAGAATTGTTAGATTTTGGCAAACGTCAGTGCCATCACATGACATGACATTAAATGTCGGGATGACAAATGTCATTATATCATAGAAACTGACGTTAGTTAGGGTCCAGATTGGCTGTGCTGTGGTTTTACAAAATTGAATAATTTCAAAAGTGTTTAGATATTTCATTGTACCAACGACATAGTCGGAAAGTAGGGTGAGGATATTTGAAGATATGTGTTTTCACCAATTTCCATAGTAACCACACTGTTATTTTAATTAAACGGTCTTAGGTATTAAAACTAATTTCTGTAGGATTTTCACAAACACACCATGAATTTTATCGTGAAATATTTTTGTAAAAGTTACCAATACGTGAAGTGTGGTTAGAATGTTGGTTGGAATTGAACGAGTTTTTTTGGTATGCCGGATGTGTGCTTGTATTGTATGTATGTTTTATGGTTCGCGTTCGCAGGTAAAATTTTTTGATGCATTTCATATGTTGTTGTTGGATATTCGGTTCAGTTAGCGACAAGCGTTGTAAGCGGCATAATGTGGATACATATTTAACCAAGTTTGCTCAGCGCAATAACTATGTATACCATAGAAGTTTGAAGCAAAGAATAAAACGTATGTAAGTAATACTAAATTATTATTGTCTTACGCATCAAATTATTATCGGCTAGTAAAACCGAATTATCTAACATTGCAAAATAGTAACAACCGGCAAAAGCTAGATGTATTAGTCTCGTAAGTCGTAACCAAACAACGACAATACCTGTTCACCACAACTGAGCTAATTTGCATTTTCAGCCATCTTGCCAAACATTTTCTGGGCGTCTGTGCGTTTTTTTTTTGGCAGAATGTCACGGCGTATGCACGTGTTGCATACAGATATACCAGCAAATATTCGCAACAGGTAATTTGTGATATTTTGAGTGGTGTTTTAAGTGATTTTGACCTAACCTATTACCCCATGTGTATAAAAATCATGTTCCGTACTCATTTCAGCGCCATTAATAAAATTTTGTTGAGTAATAACTGGTACTGGTAGTGTTTGGATCATAATAAACATTTTGGATAAATATTTGGTTATATTATTGTTGCAGATGGACAACGACTGTCATGTAGTGAAGTGTTGGACATTTAGTTGTGCGCGTTTTTAATCTTGCGTGTGTAGTGTTGAATAGCAGCCGTAGATGCCCAAGGGAGAAGAAGGACTGACTTGGAGGAGGATTTGACTGGAGTGGAAGCTTCCAAGGACGAAGACATCTAAAGGTAGGTTCAAGGAGATGTCGTCCTTCGTTGGAGGGGAAGAAGACACAATAAGGTAGGATTTTTAGACTTCTCTAGGTTCGCGGCGCGTTATTGGTCTTTTTGACTCTACGGAGTTTTGTAGAGTCGTCAAAAGCAGTGGTAGTGCTAATCATCTGACCTTGATTGGTGGTATTATTGAAAAATTCCGGTAAGTGGGTATTTCTTTGTAATTCTTGCGATACCTGGCAGAAACGAGTGAGAGGGAAGAAGATGTTGCTGCAGGTTAGCGGGGTGGTGGTTTGGGATCAAAAAAGTTAAAATCTGTGTGTTTTTTTGTTTCAAATGGACGAGGAGTAGTTTCCTTTTTCCAATAGGCGCTACAAAAGTGTTCCATGTTTATAAGTGAAATTATTTTTTTTTTGTTTTAGGAGCATGTTGGAAGTGATTTAAGGCCCACTAACTACAATATGGCAAATAAGTACTAATAAATAATAACTTTGTAGATGAATGAAGTAGTTATTATTTTAATAACACTGGGTTTATACGTTTCTTTTTGCAGATTATGAAGGAAGAACCTCACCAATCTAGATCACAAAACTAACGTTTTCCAATGCCAGACATACAGGTAATAGATGCCTTTTATAATACTTTATTTTTATGATAAATTTGTATACAAATCTTATGATGTTTGATTACAATAATGCAGTGGTTATGCTTACGACTTAGGTACTTTTTATTTTCCGACTAGTACCCTAGAAGGAAAGTATTGTAATCGATGGAATTTTTTTTCGAGATTTCTACCGAAATACGCGATTTAGGGTCCCATGAATCGATTGCAATGCTTTATGGAAAATGTATGTATGTATGTATGTATGTGTGTGTGTGTGTGTGTGTGTGTTGTGTGTATGTGTGTGTGTGTATGCGTGTGTGTGTGCGTATGCGTGTGTGTGTCTGTGTACACGATATCGTCCAAACGGTACAACGGACCGGGCTAAAATTTTGCATACATATTTAGAATTGCTAGGGGACGAACTGGATTGTTTTTGGTGACAATCTGACAACCGCAAATGGCAAATGTTACATGCGTCTTCTTCGGGATTTAGCCGATTTTTGCCAAACTAAAATCAGCTCATCCTTCAGTAATTTTACTAATTTACAAGTCAATGGGATGAACGGTTTAGGCGTTATTAGCTTTTATAGAAGGAGTTTGACAGAATTCACAGCCTTCGTCGCTGTGTTGCAAATTGTCATATTTTGACAAACTTCAGTGCCACTGACATGACATGACATTAAATGTCATGTCATGACAAATGTCTTTATGTCATAGAAACTGATCTTAGGTAGGGAACAGAGTGGCTCTGGCTTCACAAAACTTGAATAATTGCAAAAGAGTTCAGATAGTTCATTGAACCAACGGTGTAGTCGGAAAGTTGGGTGAGGGCTACCCCAGATATTTTTATTTAAAAAGAATGTATAGTTCTTGAAACAAAATGTTAATTTCTTTCGAAATATTATGTATTAAATTAAATTAATTAAGGTTCATACAAATACGATAGCTTTGAATTTAATAATTCCTATCAAATTTCTTTGCGACAACCAAAGCTTTGTCTGCCACTATTTAACATTTAATTTATATTTAACATCTATCTTTCTTTGACTTGAAGCAAATTCGGTTCATTAAAAAAATTCTCTCTGTGTAGGTATTCCAAAACTCTTCTTCCTAGATTTTTCTACAGAAAATATATTGTTCGAATATTTATATTTAAAATACCTGTCTCATAACAGCAATTTTAGTTTAATGGTGAGTAACGTCAATAATTAGTCTTTATGATAAGAACTCCCTACCATTAGAAAAGTAATGCTATAGATACACTCCGTTTATAGGTATATGACTCTAATAAACAAATATGCGAACAGATCAACATTTTTAATTTTTCTTTTTAAGCATTTCTTGCCGCCCCCAAAAGACTGCCGCCCTAGGCAGTTGTCTTTCTTGCCTAATGGATAAAGTAGCCTTGCGGCCCCCGCGCTTGGCTTTTATTTAACTGCTTGGTACTTACTAATTAAATTCTTTTAACTTTTAGATATCGTTACTATTCTTTACGGACAGACGAACAACTAACCCAAATTGTTTAATAAAACCACAGAAATGCCATTGTAGTCTATTTGCTATAACTGAAGTTGGATTTTTGTGTTGAACATATTGTGGGCCATCATAAAATAAACGCAAATTTATATCGTTTAATGTGTTTTATTTAAAGTGATTAGTGAGTAATAACAGTAATATTGAATGAGAGATGAAAAATCAGCAACGATCTAGCCTGCACCTTCTCTGAGGAGTCTTGAAACTGCAATTATTCACAAAAACCTGGAAAAAATAAATAATATTGTAGTTTTCTAGTATCAAATACTTACTTTTTATTTGTGTTATGAATAAAATCGTACAATGTCATAGGTATAACTTACTTTGCTTCTCGCAACACAAAATTCTTGCCGATTATGCATTCTATTCAATTAAGTACATTAATGCATCACTGCGCTAACTGAAGAGCTTGACACCTACAATATAGGCATTGTAGTTCCAGTCTCACATGGCAAATTGGCGATTGGCACATGAAAATCGAAACAACTGCAAAAACGTCTAAGGATAGGAATATAATTACGAGTAATTTCATGTCAATCGTACAGTAACCACCAAATTTGTTTTTATATATGTAGTATATAAATCATGCCATATTATTTGATAATGCGTCCCATAACCAGCAAAGCTTCAAAAACACACTCTGCATCGTCCTTAAATAATGTAAACAGTTCGGTTAGACAAATTACATAGATAATAGGATTCAATCCTACTTACGCAATAATTAGAGAGATTCGTTCATACATCGCCACAGAAACGGCGTGGGGGTCGCGCAAAGCCGATTAGCCAATCAAATCGTCTGAATTCTAGGGACTTTAGGCCAAAGTGCAATCACTAACTAGAAATAACCAGAATGCTACCTCTTGACTTAAAGACTTCAGAAGAAAATGCTTTAAAGTGATCCTTTATATAGTGTTAATGTCATTAATAGAATAATATTAAATGTCTTGTCATGTGAGTACTGTCGTTCAGCTAAAGAGGTAAAGTTTATAAGATAAAAAAATGTTCTGATATGAATTCTTCAAAACAATACTGTATGTGGTCGCTTGTTTCAGCGTTTTTGATTTTTAGTTACCAAAGGTATTAATGTGGATCATAGATAATGAGTTCATGATGTTTTATCACAAAACATTCTGTGTGGCCCCCACCCAACTTGAACATTGAAGTGTCTAAACTGGTCTAAACACTTTTGCAATTATTCAATTTCCTAAACCCACAGGCACTCTGGACATGCTCTGGACACCTAACGTTAGGCACAGAATGACATTTAATGTTATGTCATGTTAGTGGACACTGACGTTTATAAAAATCTGGCAATTTGCAACCACAACATCAAAGGCTATTCCTATGAAAAATTATTGACGGCTAATAAATTGGTATTCTCTATGCACGGCGATGACTATACTTTTCTTCTAGAGTATTAGTAAAAGGCCTGACGTAGAATATAAGGTAAACAATGTAATTTTCTACCTTTCTCAAACATTTCTTTTCTTCTAAGAGAGATTTTATCTTCTTATTGGTAAATTAACAAATGAAAAATGAATAGAGAACTTACAGTAACGATGTTACATATTTAACCCTGTAGAAAAGGTCGCACGCACGCCCTGTATTACCGACAAAATTTGTTAACCGATACATTCGTTATTGTCTTTTACAATATTGTATTACAGGACATAAAACCATCAGAGTAATCAATATCGAGGTCGGAAAAAGCGATTCAGAAAAATTTAAAGACGAGTAAAGAAGCAAAAGTCATGGTTATTTGCTAAATTGCTTCTAATTTTACAATTAAACTATAATTATTGACGATATTCTTTTTCCGACCTGTGTAATATAGTGACGTTTAGAAATATGACCCCCTTGTGGATCAAAAGAGACAGATGTGGACGGCTATCGGTTAATAAAATTCGGCCAACATTTCAGTACTTTCAAACATGCCACGTTATTGCATAGTTCAGGCAATTTGCCACAGATGGCGGTACAAATTGTCGTATGCTACCGTGTCTTTCCTGACATTGTAATTTAAGGTAACGTAATTATAAAGGCACAGACACCTTTAGAATTAATGTGATACATCCGTTTTTCTTTTCATACACACATATGTGACAATATTTTGTCCATGGTAAACAGCTAATATCACGTCAGTCAAAATTCATGGGGTAGGTCATTAGTTGTGTTATTGCCCTATTTGAGCTTATTGTCATTATTGTAATTGAATTATATTCGAACCAAAGAAAATTGTGAATTAGAGAATATAGCGTTTGTTCAAACAGTGAAGAAAGTTGTTTCAAATTTGAACGAATAAGCCAGATGTTTCTGCAATATTTGTAAACTCGCGACCGCGATTATTACACTTTAAAGAAGAAAATTTACGGCAATTCTGCATTGTGATTGAAAAACTATTGAGCGATTAAACACAGCTTAACTGCAAATTGACTTGGTCATGCTTAGATACTATTACACCATCGTAACCGATGTTTATATAGTCATCACGTCTGCAGTACACGTTGCATTTTCAATTTAGATAAACTGCCAACGACGCCGTATGCCATAGTCCGTCTATCGATTGCATGGAAATTTCAAAGAAACGAATGTGAGAGTTAATTGGGGCGCTATTACCGTTGTCAACATGAACTGTTGAAGGCACCGGAACATGCAAACTCGTTCGTGCTGCATCCGGATTGACTGTACACAGCCTAACTACGACCGCAATTTCACTTATCGGCGGGATTTCTGCGCAAACACAGATTGCACTTTCTGCCGGAACTATGTTGATTTATTAATCCAATGTCTCTCGTTTACGTTGATTGCGTGATCCACTTGTTTATTCTATACGGAGGCATGAGCAAATGCGCAATGGTAGTATTGTCAAATGACCCGGTCGTTTCTAACCACGCTATCACAGAACAATCATAGAAGTGAAGAAACTTTACTATCCGGTGTTATAGCATTATATAGAAAAACTCAAGAGTGGCATACGACAAATTATACTATTTATTAATCAACATTACATGTCAATCTCATTATCATGGCAACAACATATATTTTGGCGTTCGCTGTACGTTGATCTTCAATACCCTTTACTCAAACAGGCATAAAATATTTGTAAATAATTGCAATACATGATCCTGTCATGTTACTGATATTCTACACACCTTTGAAGTGGAATCAATCCGACCGCCAGCAGTAGAAAGAAAATACCGCTCGTACTCCATAAAGGGAAAACTATGTTTACAAAAAAAAAAAAAAACTATTAAAATCTTTACGAAATACATTTTATATGTTATTTATTACTTTAATATTGTATTTTCTGACTATACGATACAAAGTTGACTAACGTTATCTGTAACTTTGTCCTTTCATATATCAGTAAAAAACTGAATAATCTTTTCACAAGAATTTTATGGGAAATAGCTCAAACCCTATTATACCTTAATGTTTGTGTACTCAAACATGTTACACCCTGTACGATCAACAATATAGTACAGTTACTTGTACTGGCAATGTCACAATGTTACAAACAAGTTCATTTCGTGGGTCATATAATATGGATCCACACCAACACGTTGGATTTTTGCCTAAATCTCTCGGCATACGTTGGATGTTTTACCTATATCATGAAATGTTTTTCAAACAATTGAAAATCTTTGCCATAATAAAACCCAATCAAATTGAAGCAAATTGTTCACTGAACAAAATACACGAAGTTAAATAGCGTCTAGCACTTGCACAGTAACCGGAAATTGGAGAAACGGATGGAAGATGTGCTCTCTCTCTTTTTGTCAAACGTGCTTTTTATGTCCATTGAAGTATAAAAAAACAATAAAAACAACATTAACAAGCAATAACTTTCGTCGCAGTTATCAAATACATTTCGACTTTTTTTCAGAATTTATATGTACGCAGTACCGTATAGAGCGCGTGCTGGTGCATGACGTATTTAGTTAGCAGGTCGGCCTTTTGACAAACACATGTAGGCAACTGATTGATATATCGGCGGCATTTCTCCCTCATCGTCAGACCGTAGCAATGCGTCAATGCCCTGTCAACTGAACTGGCACCAAAAATATCCTAATGGTAAATGCTAAACCGGGCGAACTTTTAATTTGACACACCACTCGCACAGCCCCACTAGACAAAAGGGTAAAATTGAATTTTTTAAGCGTAAAATGGATCCGACCATGGCGCAAACCCAAAAAAGCTGTTGCGTTCTACAGTAGGTAGGCAGTAGTTGTAGATCCTTTTTCTTGCTCATTTTTTGCATTTTAGATCAAGAATATCTGTCTGATTGCTCATTTTTTACAACAAATCAATAAGTTAATCCATTTACAAATTACCTTAACATATAGGTAATGAATAACCATTTTGAAAGCTTCTGTAGCTCATTTTCTCCAAAGACGTGTTTTTTTTTTTTTTTGAATGGCGAACAAGGACATAAAGATAAAGGAAAAGAGAAGGGAATAACTTCCATGGTGAGACGATTCGGGGTAGGTACTGTTCTAATTTAATTCTGTTTTGTCGACGAAGGGTACGTAAATAGGGGTGCGAAGGATATGAGAAGGGATTGACAGGTGACAACGTCCTCCTTCACGGACCCTCTGCCCTTTTCCTGGCGTGCGTAGCACACAAAAGGTATGAGTTCGATCCACTAAAAGGAAAATCGTTTACACTTACTAAAGATGACGAAAAGCAAAGCACAGGCGTTCTTTACTTAGGGGTACTTACTTACTTTAGGGGTTTATATCAACGCAAAAATGTTTTGAAGTTTTACTATAATATGTATTGAAAATCAGTTACTTGATAGAGTTAACCAATTAAAAGAACTTGAAGTTACTATAAATCGTAAAATAGAGTTCACTGCTAATATAAATAATATTGTAAATGAATTTAGGATATAGGGGTTTCTAAAACGAATTCGACGCAATATTTCCAGTTTACATTGTTTAAAAATTGTTTACTGCGCTTAGGTTAGGTGTCTACTTGAATATGCATCAGCACTTTGGTCTCGTATTATAAGTTGTTTATTGATGGGATCGATAACGTTCAGAATAAATTTCTCAAATTTATTTCATACAAGATGAAGTAGGTATACATCATAGAAATCAACAAAAACATGTAATGGGCGTTAGTGGGTTGAACAGCCTGATTTTACACGTAATACTTTGAATAGTATATTTTATTGTCCAGAATTGCTGAGAAGAATTGGTTTCAGTGTATCCCAATGAGAACATAGATATGTATTTATGTTTAATGTTCTGCTTTCCACAGAAGAATGTGTATATTAATGTTTAAGAATATGGTTAAAGATAAGCTTTTGTTATGTTTAGAATAAGATTCTATTTGTTTATATAACTAACTATACTAGTAACTAATTGTAACCAATATCGTGTTTTGCCTTTGAATAAAAGATAACAAAGACAGGTATAAATTATCCTTTCGGCTCGGTTAATAAATTACGTACATAAAGTACTGTACGCGCAGCGCTTACTGTCGATACGTTCAGTTGGTTGCTACGGCCGGCAATAATTAGTTGGGATTATCGTTAAAACTAGTTATAGTAGAGCATTAATTCCGCGCGAGTGCGGAATATTTCGCTCCAACAAAGTTTATGATTTATAATTTATCCCTACAAAATTTAACGGTGGGGCTAGCAGCGAACAAAATAAAATAACAGCGCTCCGGTGAACATCTCTTCGGCTTGGATTTCAATTTCTACCGTTAAATTATTCAGAAATGTACGTTGTAGATTTATCTAAAATCAGTGGTCTGTTCGATTAAGCTTTCAGCACATTAGGATGAGATCCAGAGTGGCGGAGACTTAAGAAAATTGAAGTATTGCGGAAGGTTTCGACGCTTCAATGAGTCAGCGATGTAGTCAACATGTTGGTTCTAATATACCTAAGTTACAGTGTGTTCCTATTCAAGCAAGAGGTAGTGAAAGTCGGTACGTATTTGTAAGCCGACACAGTTTATCGCGAACATGTTAAAATCTTCTAATTTGCAATTAAACTCGAACGCGATTCCCCAGCATAAACCGGAGACACAAATAAGATTTGGCTTAATGCCAGGCCCGGAGGCGGTCGAGAAGGGCCCGCCCTCCGGACGTGTACGCAACGAAATCGGGGTTTATTTGTAACCCAAATTGTAAAGTAATCAAATTAAACAAGATTTCAGGGGGGCAGATAACGCGCAATATATTATTTATTTCAATTAAAGTTCCCTTCTTCACAGGCGCTGTTTCGTAGATGTGGCGTTATCGCAAACCAGAACATTGTCACAGCGGGATGTTAGTTTTAATCAAAATACGAAACTGTAATTTACATTATCCGATTATGATATAGTTTTTGCCTTAGGTAATTTAGTTTTTGTGTATGGATAAAAAATATTATGCACGTCCAGAATTCACAATGTACCTCTTACGAATTACTATTCGAGGTCCTCAATACAATCTCTGTGAGCAATATACCCTCAACTCTATTGACGCGTATGTCCACAGCACACCTATACATATGTATAAGGCTCCTAAAATCTAGTGCTTGGTAAACTCTTGGTTTAATGAGCACATCCTTCTAGCACCTCTATCCTAGCCCTCTATCTACGGGCTCACGTGCCATAGTAATGAATATAAATCAAAGATTATGTATATAACGTGCCAGTAGCTAAGCTCTGTGCCGTGTAGTTCAGTTGCACTCGTTCATATATATTTCATTGCAACTGAACTTCACCGTGTCATGAATAATGTCAAGCATCTTATAACGGGGTAGTTTCATGTTCCAACTTTTACAGTAGAACTTTGATGAAATTTTCACATGACCAGGTTCGGACCCGGTGTTCGTTGATGAAAAATCGATATGATTAAAAATTCCGTGGACGCGACGCGGTTTTCCAAACTGAACAACGATTTTCCAGCTCGTAAAAGAGTGTGTCGACGTCCCTTTTTAAGTACTTGCATTTTTAAGACATGTCCTCCTAATGACTTCTACACTGATTCATAGTCAGCTTTAATTAAGCACACACTCGATGAACTCTAAATATATGTTCAGGGTATATAGAATGTTCCTAAACAAATGATGCAATAAAAGTCAATGCCAGAGTACACGTGAATATGGTATGTATAAGGTATAACGGATGTCAAAATGTTGTGACGTCAAGAGAGTGCAAATATATTTCAGCGGTTTCTGGCGTTTTACTCGCGAACAGTACATACCAGAGCAACAAGGACGAAAATCGAATTCCTGGGATAATTTCCCATCCAATACCGTTAGAATCATCTATATCGCGCGATTAGATCGGACACAGTTTGGTCCGAAAGGAGAAAATATAAATTTTTAGCACTATTTTCTAATTTTGGAACGACATGTCCTAACCAAAATATTTGGTGTGGCCCCACCCAACTTTCCGACTGCATTGATACATTGTTTACACATTTATAAACTCTCTTTAGAGTCTAAACGTATAGACTATAGAGGGTGAAACACCAAAAACGAATGTCCGTAAAATAATAATAGTACTATATCAGGATTATAACAATAAAAGGCACCTCTCGATACAAATAACTATAATATACTGTGACGTATCTATGTGGTTTCCTACGAGGCTTATTTCCCTACTTCTTGTTTATTTATTCTTCAAGAGGGGGGCAGCTGCCCCCCCTTCTGGACTTTGTTTTGCATTGTAGCATTGCCCTTATCAATAATATAATTAGTTCGTTTAAATTTCTTATTACGTTATTTACATTTTTAATTTTATTTACACAAGTTTTGCTTTGGTGTTTGGCCGCCCTCTGGTTTTTGGTCGCCCGTGTTATTCGCACACACCACACTAGGGCGGTGCGGCTCTTGATGACGCCACGGAAGATCACTTTTATTTTTTGTTCATATTTACATTGGTGCCAGAAAAGTGGAAAACGTTTCTTCATCATTTACTCCAAAATCAGGGTACAAAAGCAATGATGCAAAACTAAGGTACTCCATTAATGTAGAATAAATTTATATATGATTTATTTATATATGATTATTTAACTGGGCCAATTCTATTTGCTAAAATGAGTTTATTGTTTTGAAGTTTTATTGAATAACAGTTTTCGTTTTCCACAATTTGCACCTAATAAAGGACAGCATTTCTTCATTGCTCCTAGGACATTTTAGTAAAAACTTTTCTTACCACAGTTATGGTAAGAAACTAAAATTGCAGGATGCACATTTTGTGGGCGCAAGTACCGCTTTTTTATACTGTACAAAAGTTATTGTCCACCATTTCAAAGAAAACGTGGGATTTATTGTGGAGTTAAGATGACAAACTACAAATATGATATAGCAATAACTTTGGCATACTTTGTACTGATAGATGAAGTATGATATAGTTTAACATAACTCCCGCTGCTTATACAATTTATGGATTAAAACAATGTCATATTGTTTGCAAATTTCAAGAATGAAGAATAGTGGCGACTAGTCATGTAAGATTAAGCAACTGGACTTTTCCTCTTGGTTGCAAAAGATATTAATGTATTAATTTATTGATTAACAATGTTAATCTACAACGGGCAGCAAAAGATAAATGATGAGAAATTTTTCTAGTTGTCTTTGTATTTTATTTGTAATATTATATTTCCAGAATAATCCTCTTTGACGTTGTTGTGCAGTTGTAATATTATATTTAAATATTTAATATCCTATTGGCTGTATATATGTTTGATTTAATACATGTAAGAGTAGTTAATGTAGGTAATACTTGTAAGTTTTATTTTTCATATTGATAAGAAGTTGCTTTTTTAATAAATGTTATTCAAAAGCACGTAATCGTCTCATAAAAAGCCGGCCTTTACATAATTAGTTTTAAATATTATGAAACTTTTGACCTTCATGAAAATCCGCGACAATGAAACTGGAAATTTACCTTGCAACGAATAAATAATTAACGAAGAGCGCACTGCAAAAAAAACTGCCACACAGACAGGGCTCGTTAGAGTTAAATCCTTAATCCGATTGGCGCAAACAAACAATTACAGAGAACTGATTCGAAGTTTATATCATGGACAGGCAACTGTGTTCGTTCAGTGGCGGTGCCTCGAGGCTCACATTAAGCGAGACTAAATAAGAAACTTTCCAGGGGTAAGTAAGTAGTGGTAAGAGGCAGTTCGGACAAAAATATGCAAATCAGATGGAGAGACCTCCTAAGTTCGCATTCGGTGTGATAAGAGGGATGTCAACATCAAAAGTTTGTATTGTTTGCAGTGTGCTGCGGGTTCCCTCTACTTTTTAATTGCATAAAATTTACCTAATCGGGTTTTTGTCTTCAACGGCCCATTCAACCGCGAAACTTCACCGAAGTATTCTCGTTTAATCCTCCAGTTATTTTACCGATTTTCTCGAAATTCATTGTACTTGGAATGGAAGCTGAATTGCGGTTCATTGTTTAATTGCTTTTTGTATTTTTTTTGAGATTGACAAAACATTTTGGTAAATACGCCGGGATGTCTTCTGCATTATAAATCTGTCGATTAAATACATAAGTGTCGTGTATATAGCAAAAAAAAATCAATAAAATATGTCAACCTATGACGAAATCTGAACTTCTACTAGAAATAAAGCACAAAGTGTATCGAAAATTCCAGCCAATCGATCAGATGACTTAGATACATTGTCTATCTAACTGAAAGGTTACATAAACCTTATTGTTATGGGAGAAAATTCTTCTTACAAGCTCTTCCACTTCGAAAAGTTTTCTGTACACTATTTATCAATTACTTCCGGTATAGTATAGACATTCCTTAAGTGTATGAACCCGGTTTTCTCGAAGTTTGTACCGCATTCCGAAATAATCCTATGACGGATTATTTCCTTTTAACCAATTACTATAAAACTTCAAACGCGTGTAACAACAAAACGCACCGACCTAATATTTTATTGGGATGCATACCGAATTATTAATTTAATTTGTTTAACGCTAATTACTCTGATAAATAGTCGCCTCGGTTTGTTGGAGGTAACATCCCGGTGCAAAACAAGCACAATAGCAGCCAATCCAATTAAATTTGCTGCATCCAGCATGTGTAGTACACCAGCAAACATACACGAACATAGCCAGTACTATTGTGTTTGTCGATGGATAGGTCAAGCGCGTACATTTAATTTAATAACAAACTTTAACAGAGCATGTTATCGTCCGGTTAATTAGATGAACTAATTCATAGTCGGCAAGTGTAGTGTAACAGCAAGTGGTGCGCTCGCTCGGAGTTCTATTGGTGATTAGTACACGCCGTACGCGACAGCTAGATGCCATTTGATAAGGACGACCGCAAATAAATTGATATAATTTTCTGCAAAGTTTCCGCTGTACAGGACCGCAAATTGATATTAATTACGGGACGCTTTCATCCGTGATGCTCTCAGAAGGGGAAAATTGATTTGTAATCATTGCGTTCAACACGACCGTACAAGTCGATGGTTAGTTATAGTTATGTCGCAGTCGGTAGGACCGCTTTTGCCCGCCGAAATCTTACACTTTGCTTTCCTAATACAGCTATATTTTCACATCCTGTCCTCGGTACATAATATGTAGTTAGCATATATAATATTGGTTTTTATTAAATTCTATCAACTATGTAATAGAGGCGGCTAATAGACGCGTTATTGCAGATCTCGGTCTCCAGGTATGACATCGACGGAAGAGCATAATCAGCGCTACGTACAAACCGCTGCAACAAACGAACAAACCTACGAACCAGACTGTATGGCACGTATAGGATTTTTGATGGGTGTTTTTGCTCCTCGAAAATGAGGAGAAAATGAATTAGTCGTTTTGCAATAAAGGGTTTTTTGTAGACTCAACAATCATGCAATAATCATTACAATTAAGAAAATTAAATTTTAATGTAAATATACGATTTAATAATACATAATTACTTCTGGCATACTGCGTTATTGCTGGGGGTTTCATTGCAATATTATTACAATATAAACGTACTACACCAACCGGGTAATTATAATACAAAATTGAGTCTATAATTCTCATTATTAATTCAGCAATAATAGCCATTGGAATATATTCATTTGCAACAATATAAATTATTCTAGAGACACTGTAGTGACAAAATGTAAATCAACAATAATTTAATCTTTTCATATTATGAATTTTCTACCATGTACAACGTACCTTTTTGCTTATCATCCTATCTGTTCGTCGCCTTGACGTGATCAGATTTAACTCAACTACTGTGTTATTTGGATATTATTGGTATGAATTATATCATTTATATCACATTTAATAAAATTTCTCATTCTTTATTGTTGTGTTCCGCTTAAAACCACAGAACAGGTAATATAAATTCGAATTAGAATTATTGGTAAATTTATATAAATTAGGAATTATTTCTTTCTTTCTAAAAATACTACAATTAAAGGTTACAGTGCGGAGTCATTTTTTCTCAAAAAGCAAGCCTAAATGTTAAAAACACGTCTATGTTTTCTACGTGTGCTGGAGAGGAGAGATATAATTTCGAATTTGCAAAGAAAGAACCATCAGTATCCAACTAAGATTACAAAAGTTATTGGATATAAAAATTCATCTTATTTTAGAAAAGCAGTTTTGTTTTGGGGCGGAGGATGGTATAAATTTGTGTGCAGATGCTTTTAATATACACTCAAAATATTCTTATTTGAAATAAACTTAATAAATTTAAAAATAAAATGTAAAAGATTACTTGCTGAATAAATTCAGTAGTATTATATTAAACTCCAGATAGTAAGTCCCCTGACGAAAGCGACAAATACTACTCTAATTAAAAGCTACCAGCGAGCTGTACAGTTACACAAGCCGCCAATTTTCTATTATCAAGCTAGGAATCTGTTAACGAAGAAGACAGTCGCAACGTCGAGTCTCCCTTTTTACGAGAGAAAACGACGAAATCGGCTATTTTACGCCCCAAGGGGATTCTATTGTATTATACGCCAGCTTGGTTCCGATAAAGGCGCAACTAAATTAATTCGACAACATCACCCTCCTTTGTGCAATTAAAATTTGCCGGCGAAATAGGCGGCCAGTTCCGCGATTGAGAAAATTAAGTAAGACGGTTTTAAGTGTAAACAATCCTAATTAGTAAAGCCCAATCTGGTGGGGTGAGGTTACATCACATCTTGATGCATTAAATGTACTGTTGTAGGTACGTAAGAAAACGTCGCGTCGTCACATATACGTATTGGAAGATGTAGAGTTGTTAGCGGAAAATTAATATGCCATAAAAATCTTGGCAAGATTTTTGAAAATATAAAACAAAATGGATAATATTTTTATCAAGCACTTACACCAGTATAGCGATGGGCATAACTATTACTTTCTTACTAGAGTTTTGATATACGTTTTCAATAATCCAAAGCAAATAGGGAAAACCCTTAAACTAAATGTCAACGAATATAAATTGGCACTGTTCGATGCTGTTTCAATTTAGATATGAAATAATGTAATACCTAATATAATCTGTGTAACAATCAAAGAACTTGGTCAAGTTTCTGCCTATTGAGTTTTAAATCCAAATTAATTACGGTTGTTGTAGCACTTATTTTCCTACCTTTTGTAATCTTTGGTGAATTTTGATGAATTCTTCAGGAGATTCTACCTAAATTTTTTTTCGAAATTAATCATAGCAAACATAATGTATAAAATAATTACTTTAAAAACTCATTTGATCTGTATAAACGCCATGATGTTTTTGTGGTACAAGATTGGAACACCTTCTGGAACAATATAAGACATTGGTCGCGTTTTTGCCCACCCTTGTTTAAAACCAAATTAACCACAAATGTTTTCAATTTAAGACGAGTATCAAAAACGAAAAATAAATCTCAAAATAAACAATTATAGGTCTATGATCTTTATTCAACAAATAACGCTTTTTATTTTCCGACTAGTACCCTAGAAGAAAACTATTGTAACCGACGGAAAAAAATTATCGGGATTTTGGCGGAAATAACCGTTTTCGGGGCTCATGAATCTATTGCACTGATTTCTGGGAAAAGTATATATGTATGTATTTATGTTTGTGAACACGTATTTAGAATTACCGGGGGACGAACTCGATTGCTTTTGGTGACAATCTGACAACCGCAAATGTTAAATGCGTCTTCTTAGGAGTTCATCCGATTGAGGTCAAATTCATAACAGCTCATCCCCCAGTGACTCTAAATATGTAGGTATACAAATTTATAGATCAGTGGGCTGAACGGTTTAGGCGCTATAAAAGGTTATAGAAGTAGTTTGACAGAATCCACAGACTTCGTCAGATACTTTCCAACTAATACCTTAGAAGGAAAGTATTATAATCGACAGAAAAAAGTGAGATTTCTTCATCCTCTAGCGATTTTAAATATGTATACTAATTTCCAGATCAATGGGATGAACGGTTTAGGCGCTATTGGCTTTTATAGAGGCGGTTTCACAGAATCCACAGCCTTAGTCGCTGTGTTGCAAATTGTCATATTTTGACAAACGTCAGTGCCACTGACATGACATTGGCATTAAATGTCAGTATGACAAATGTCTTTATGTCATAGAAATTGGCGTTAGGTATGGTACAGAGTGGCTCTGGCTTTACAAAGCTGAATAATTGCTATTAATATATGATACGATAAAGAAATAGCATTTACGATTTGCATAATGTTTGGCTCTACATAATCATGTAAACATATTCAGAATAACATTCCTTTGTGTAAATAAAATAAAAATATCAAATTAATACACGATAATCATATCAGGTAGCCACGGAAGATTACGATATTAATAATAAAAAATTAAATTAATATTTTAAGGGTGGGTAAGGGAGAGTAAGGGGAATTTCCGTAAGGACCAATCCACGCTGTATGAAAGGGTCCATACAGGTGTGAAAAACAGGTACGGTCTCAAAGTACACAAACATTGTCGGGCACACATCAGGAATGTGGTAAAATAGCGGCTCTCCGACAGGATTAAACGGGATTATACTGCTGTATGCTTCGCTTGCAGTCTGGCTTAATTAAACTTAGAAAATAAACGTAATTAGTTCGTTTTTTAATGGGGTAAAATAAGCTTTACGCCATCCCACGGAGAATATGCTCGGATTTTTATGAGATCTTTTGCATTGTGTTTTTGCGACTGCATGGAAACTTGGCAATTTCGTAACGGCATACGGGGTGGGTCGTTTGGAATTATACTTAGAGTTATGTTTAGTAAATTATACGCTGTGTAATATTGAACTAAACACATCTGTTTTATTTTTACTTTCCGACCAGTATTCTAGAAGAAAAGTATTCTAATCGACTGCTTCACAAAATTATGAATTATGGCAAAAGTATTTAGACACTTCAATAAGCCAACGATGTAGGTGGAAAGCTGGGTGGGGGCCACCGCAGATATTTATATTATAACTTTAAATTATGTTTTCAGAAAATATACAACACTGGAAATATGAACAAGATTTCATATCATATGTTTTTAAACTTTGTCTTATTTATGTAATAATTCACTAGAACATACCCAGTTACAAATAGTAAGTAAACCTTGCCGAGATTTCTCTAGACAAAACAAAAGCACTCTCAGGAGACTCCAGGTGCATTCCGAAAACACGATAAGGAGCAGCAAAAAAGACCACTGCCAGACTGCCTACCTACTATTCCGGCAGTATGCATACGTGAAGAGAAAATCAATAGCTCTTTTCGCAGACTTCGGGTAGGTGACGTGAAAAAATCTGCCGCACTTCACCGCTTTACAAGTATACTCACCTGGAAAGCATCTTTCAAGTGACGCTCGATCAACTTTTACGTCAAAAGCTAACCATTTCAATACATAGTTCCAATATTAGTTTACAGGAACATTTTGTCGCTAATACCTGGTGCGGTTGGGAAGAAGTAAGAACCTTTTCCTGATCCGTTGGAAGAGTTTCTTCCAAGTAGCTAATATAGGTAACTTTCTATAGTAAGTTCTAAAGTAGTAAGGTAAGTCGGAGTTAAATTGCTGATAGGTGTTCGATAACTAGATTGCATTTCATTATTTGATAAAAAGAAATGATGAAAGTAGGAAAGTATTCCATGTTACGTACGACGAGCTTTGCAATAGAAGCATACTATATAAGCACATTGCGGCTACCAGTGATAATATATCGCTGAACCGCCAGGGGATTTCGTGGTGGGGTAGTTGAGAGATCGTCCACGTCATGCTTTGGTCAAGATTTCCGACGGCGGCAGCGAATAAAATTGGCCCGGTTTTCTCGCAAGAGTTAAAGGTAAACACAATTTCCAATCCACTTCTACGTTTTTCGTCAAGCTGTTTGCACGAAATTGAATAAGGGTTAAGAAGGGTTTCCCTGAATGGATCTCTCGGATAACTTAGAATAGGCAGCGCACCTTATTCCTGGTACTTTTTCATTTCCTGGGAATAACTAGCGGGCCTATTTATTACTTCTTCTAAGTTTATGAGAACCATTTTAATTTTTCCAGTTATGCACCACTTTCAAGCAAATTTAGCTTTGTTTAAAAATTGAAATATGTCACAGAAGATTCTACTGGTAGTTAGATATTTACTTAGTAGCAAAATTAAACCAATCAATAAAACAAACAATAAATCCACTGTCACAAAACCAACACAGGGGAACAAAAATACCCAACAAAAAAAGTCTCCTAGGAAATGTCGGACCGTCATTTCGGCACTATAAAAAGCTTCTCTCGCAATATTTACAACGCACAATTCGTGCTCTTTCCCCTGGAATGCCTATATGTATATTGTATATGTATATGCGAGAGTGTGAGTGAGTGAGTTCGTGTTATACATTTCCACTACACATTTAAAACGGTGGCCGGAAGTGGGAGAAAGAGGGGTGGCGCTGGCGTTCGGCGGGCGGGCATTTTATCTTTTTGAATATGCGAACGGCAATATAAAAAGGAATCAACAATAATAGCGGCTGCGACGAGTTGTACGCGTATGCGTACGTTACATAGCACCGCACGACAACCGAAAAGGTTTCATTAAAAATGAACTGTCACCGGCACGGATTTTTACCGCGAAAATACGAAAAGTTGGCCTAATTTTTCATCGCGCCCTCCAAATAATTCATCTTCTGACTTATTACTACGTTCCGTACTTTGTTATATTTGTCCTTACATCATCGTATCTACTTAAGTAATACAATTGACTAGTTTGGGTAACATATTGTACATAAATCATTTATCACATGCATTCTGGGTTCTTGATACTCCAAATTAGAATGCACCACATGAACAGTATTGATTAATCCAAATTATTTGTAGTAGAACGCGCGTCCACAACATATTTTCGACTAATTGTTGGCGCAAATTTGCGTGCGTATTTATCAGCGATCGGAAATTGTAATTCATGGTCCCGAACCAGTATTAAATCTTCGTCCGGGCGGTCGTAGAGTGCGGGTTGGTGGGCGGTAGGGGAGTTTATGGTGAGCAAGTCAGCACCCGGACGGGAGTCGTTGGTCCGTGCGGTCACTCCTAATCACGTAAATCACAGGCGGGCGACGACACGTGAAATTTTCCCAATCGAATGCAAATGATAAAAATCTATCAGCAAAACACAAATTACGGTAATTGAATTCGGAACAACTGCATGTGAGAATGTGGACATTGTGGATATTACAGGTTGCAACGAATATATCGGAACTCTATTTGGTTTCGTGTTTTTGTGTAAGGTTTGAATTGGCTAAACTGAGCTGTATATTATATGATAAGAGTGAAGCCCCAAGGGCCTTGTTGAAAACTGAAAACATCCATCGCTATTTCTCCGACGATAATGTTTATCGCGAAATAGTGATGGACGTTTTCGGTAGCATTCTCAACAAATCACACTATACTCAGCGAACGTGTGATAATAGCTTTGTTCGAGCAGCAGTCCAAAAAGTAATGTATTCTACTGCGTATGCGCAGTATAAAACTGGCGTTCGAGCAAAAATAAGTTACGGATTGTACAGTCAGTCGGCTGTTCGAGCAGTCTTTAGACTGCTTAGTTTTTAGGTTAGGCACAAATACCGAACAAGTTTCGAATTAGTACTTAGTTGCGCACGAGCCTTGAAGAATTTGCAGTTAGTTCGTTATTAATAACTTACTGCTGCTCGAACAAAGCTAAATATCATATGATGGGAATGAAACATCTGGTCAATGTTAGTAAAAGTCAATTCAGTATGAGCGAGGCACACTAAGGCCGTTTGCACACACACCGGCAAAACCGGTGCCGGTGTCGGCGCCGGCACCGGTTCTAAGCATCGACGCATATGTACCGGGCCGGCCTGCGTGTGGAAACACCAATTTGGTTACATTGCACTCGGTGCCCGGAGTCGACTCCGGCGCCGGTTTTGCCGGCGTGTGTGCAAACGACCTAAAGAACGATAGCTTTCGAAGGACACTCTGATATACTATAAATAAGGACCAGATTTTTGGGAAGATTTTGAGAAATAGGATGCCGATTATTTATGTAGTGACCCGCTCTTTGACTAAACTTGCAAGTATTTAGTAATTAATTCTTATAGTTTTCTTCACTTGAGAAATATCAGGTTCTACTGTTAGATACTGTCAGCGTGCCAGTAAAAAAATTGGCTACAAATTTTTACAATTGATGAAAAATGTAAATATTACCGTGTATTTTATTAGAAACTATTTAATCTCATAAATCCTGTTGCAATCCTGTCTTAGCTCAGAAATGTTGTATTTATTAATCAAACATAATATGGTTTAATAAGACAAGTTGCAATAAAGTAGCACACAGTCTCAAGAATAAACTTGACTAGATAAGGAATGATGAGAAACGCCATTGCAGTAAAATAGAATTTTTATTCTCACAATCCAGTTTAGAGATATTTGAATCATTTCGTACTTATTACAAACTCTGGAGGTTTGTTTTAAAATGTCTCAGTTAAATTATTTGGTGGCTAATTCTTATTTGTTGTTGCTTGACGCAACAACAAACATAGCATCTAAAATGCAACTAACTAGTTTTTATTTTTGATTTATGTCTCTAGTGACGTTAATGATGGTAGGTCAGTCCTCATAGTAAACAACACTAAAAATACGTAAATCAAATTTGCCCGACTACACCTGAAATGTTCCAAATGCAGCGCAAGTGATAAAAATCCATTAACCAAACACAAATTCCAGTAATTGAAGCCGGAACGATCACAAGCACGAATATACGAGCTTGGCAATCGATGATCCCACCATATATACGAAAATCCGGACAAAACCAATGGGAAGCCCCCAAGCGGAGCAATAAGTGTTCAGTTCGCCGGAAAACCGAAATTCGTTTAAAGATGAGTTCGAGTCGCGTCGAAAACAGGTTGTTAATAATATCTCTCTCAATTTATGAAATTTTCACTCAATCGCCTGTAATCATGTCACGCACTCAACGAGAGCGCGGCTACACATTTCAGTGAAAAAAAAAGTTTATTTATAGCTAGGGGGTGGATAGAATTATCGATGACTGTCATAACATACTGGTTTCAACAAATGACTTCCTGCAATAAATAACTTAATTGATAAAGTAGAACTTATTGTAATATCAAATTAATTTTTAATTAACAAAGCAGACCAACTATCGGTACCAGTAGTCCTATCTATATGTTTTCAGTAATCATTATAAATTATTATCACTAAAACTTGTGAAAACCATTAGAGATTTGAAAATAAATAATAAATTGTAAATTGCGCTAAAAATGTTACCTTTTGAGTTAAAACTGTTTACTTTGAACTGAGAGAACTGTGAGTATTGTGTTAGCATTCTTGGTTTGAAATTACAAACTAGGACAAGAATTACATACCATTGAATATTTCAATTAAAAACATAGAGAAAAAGCGTTTTACTGGCAAACAATTTTACTAGGTATAAGCATCATATGTTATCATCATAATTTGGTTATATCTTATAATGTTTTGCGTGCGTTGGGTGGTGCAATGCTCATAATTGTACACAAGATTCGGCACACTACCAGAACCAGGACCGTCTTAATAATTTTGTTTAATTTTGTGTGTAATACTAGCGCAGTATTAAGTACCCAGATTCTAGTGTTTTTGTCTAAGTTCAAGACATATTGAGATATTGAGATGACGTAGGTGTATAAGAATAAGAATAAAAATGAAAACGTTCGATGCGCACACCGGTGGCGATAATATTGAATGTACCGTGCGCCCGTCCAAAAGATAGCCGAAATATATGCGGTGATAAATTTTACGCAAATGTTTGAAAGGAACACTTGTGAAAATATGGGACACTTAGGATTTAAATTAAGCCATAGATTATAGTCACACGTCGTCCTCGGTAAATCACGGAATCTTCAAGGATTTTAATAGTTACCGTGATTTTATCCTGGTCGTTCGGAACACCTGTACTTGGAAATATATGCTTGCAGTGCGCTCTGACTGCTACAGTACCAGTGTGCATATGCAGAATTACCGGAAATCGATAATCTTATGTTTCAACATTTATACGCATGGTGTTATTATCATATTGTTAAGGACTGGATTGTTTTTATTATTTATTATGAATTTTAGTATGAATTTAATATGAAAGTATAAGTTTATGTAATGTATGCACATTTACCATCCCAGATCAAAATTTTACTAAGAGCTGCGAAAAACTCATTAGTCTATATAAAGGACCTAAATAATAATTTTGCAGTTAAGCTTCAACGGTTCTATTTGTACGTACAACAGAACATAAATGTTGAAGATTGATTGTGCGTTCTCAAATCTTGATATGCTATTCCGCATATTTGTAACATTGACAGTAAGTGATAACTAGAGTGAGGATTTTTCTTGGGTAGTTTTATTGTAAGCTAAATTCCATATGGATCTCCACAAATTATGCCACAAGATATCATTTGGCGCTATTTTTGTGTTGGTGCTATTATTTTTTTTCTTATTCTTGAGATAAATGATTTTTGCAATGTTTGCGCATTTTTGAGAATATTTGCGTTTTCTATGCTTTTTTTACATTATTTGCGTTTTGATGCTCTTTTTTGGAGAATATTTGCGTTTTACTGTTTTTTTTTTTTTCAACTTCTGGGGCTGTTTTGGGCTGGATTAAAGATTACTGGCCAATTAGTCAAAACAAAAATCAAGCCAATAAACAACGACTACACTACGCTATATAATATTGCGTCTGTCATCAGCGCAATTTTGCAGAAAGATATTAATAAAACGTGCGTCTTAATTAATTTAAACTTGCGCGTTGCATCCATTACTTCAGTAGGCGTTAAGAGAAGTTTCTTATTCGTAAAGATATATTATCCAATAAAAGAGTAGAGTTAAGTTAGGCAATTTAGAGCAATATCTAATTGTTTTTATAAACAAGAACCCACAATGTCGTGGAAATGCAATACCAACCCACTATCGCTTCTGTTCATGAAGTTCAAAATGCACTAAACTTATTAAATATTTAGCTACTAAAAACTACTAAACTTAAATATAATTTTTAACGTATTATATATGAAAATTGTTTTTGAATATTTACTTCATATTTTGAAGTTTCGTGACTAAACTTAGAGCTGAAAGAAGTTTTGTCCAAAAGGGCCCAAATGAACTCGAGGTTTACTCTTATCATTTTTCAACGATTTTGCAAATTAGCCGCCATTTCTGTAATTTCGTCAAAATAGTTAAATAATAAACTATAGTAGAGAAAATTTTGTATAATTTATGTCCATTCCATTTTTTGGAAAAAAAATTAAATCATAGTAAGCGGATGCCCCTTGAACTTCCAAATTGCCCCCCTGAACACGGCTGTATCGTATGATAAAGTCATGTGCCTGGCCACATCAGATTTTTTTGATAACTGATGACCAATTATTTGACGGAACGTTCATTTTCAATTTAAATTTGTTTAAAAACCATACAAAATAATATGTACTTCTAATGTACTGTAGTACGTACTACTAATGTAAATGTCTCTATGTAATAAAAATTAATAAATTTTGTTTTGTTTAAAACAATACATTTTATTTTTGTAGCAAATTTTTATGTAAAGAAATCTGCTTGTATTAGAAGTATAGACATCTTTAGTTCTTTTAAAAATAGATGTAGGTAATAACTATTTATTATATATTTTTATGTTTTTAATAATTATGTCGGAGTCCTTTATCTGGTATGCTTAATTTGGCCCTGTGCACAAAACTTGTTATATATAATTTTTATAATTACCAAAGCGTCAATTCCTTACATAGTGTTGAAAAATCGTCACAATCGGACGAGAAATAGATATCGTTAAAATTGTAATTTAGTTTTAGTTAGTTTTTACTTTCCGACTCCTAGAAGGAAAGTATTGTAATCGACGGAAAAAAAAATTTGAGATTTTAGCGGAAATACGTGTTTTGGGGTCCCCTGAACCGATTGCAATGATTTCTGGAAAATGTATGTGTGTACGTGTGTATGTGTGTATGTGTGTATGTGTGTATGTGTGTATGTATGTATGTGTGTACGGTGTACGTATGTCCGTGAACACGATAGCGCCCAAACGAAACAACGGATCGAGCTGAAATTTGGCATACATATTTAGAATCACCAGGGGACGAACTGGATTGTTTTTGGTGACAATCTGACAACCGGAAGTGGCAAATGTCACATACGTTTTCTTAGGTATTCATCCGATTTTTACCAAACTGACACCATCTCATCCTGCAGTGACATTAAATATGTATACAAATTTACAGATCAATGGGGTGAGCGGTTTAGGCACTATAAGAGTTTATACCTATCGGGCGCCTTCGGTTTGTGTCGTACTGAAGGGCTCACGGAAGGCTCACTGTATGTGCCAGCATTTATGCAGCCACATGTTTTCGGCTCGCGATCGAAGAATAAATAAACATCTCGCAGAAAAATACAGATACGTGACAGTATAATATTATGGTTATTTGTATCGAAAGGTGCCTTGTATTATGATCTAATAGTAGTATTATTATCTTACGGACATTCGTTTAAATGTCAACATTGTAGTCGGAAAGTTGGGTGAGGGCCACCCCAGATATTTTAACTAAAATTTATCTAAATTTTAGTGGGATTTTCGTATGTATATGATTCTTTTTTGCTGAAAAGGATGCACAATAGTCGGCAGTGATATGACTAGATAATTCCAAGAAAGAGATCATACTGGACGATATAGTTAATACTTTAGCTATCATTAATTCATCCAATGAAAGAGTTAGTCCAACATTACACTACAACATAAAAGCCATCAGGCAGTAGACACAGCAACGACGTCCATATAATCTCGTTATAGGGTAGTCGGGTATCGTACGAAAATCCAATTACACCAGAGAGAGTGAGTGTTAGAGAGAGAGGATGAGGTCGTAGGATGCGGAAGAGAAAAAGGACCGTATGGGGCAGCAGGATGGTCGAGGACAGCATTTCAAGCGGTATAGTTCGATTAACAAATGCGGGATTTGTCACCGTATTGGCAGAAAAACGGAAAGTGCGAAGCCGGGTAGATTGATCGACCCGTAGATTCACCTTGCAACAGAGAAGTAGACCACTTTCATGTCCGTTTCCAGAAAATAGGAAAGGGTGCGTATTCCCGAAACTTTTTTTAACTATTCCTTGTTTATTCATCAACGTAATTGAAGTCTTGTATTTCTAAATTAAACATTAATAAGGCAAGATATTTCTGGACTGCTCCTTTAAAAACGTCTTACTGCGCCCATGACCGATAGCATTTTGGAGATCCAACATTTCATCTGTCGCCGTGAATACCTTGAAAATTAAATACGTAAATTATGGGTGACCGCAGCAGCAATTGTTGCTGAATTTATGAAGGCGACAGCGGATCTTATCTCGCCTCATCTTTCAGTCGTCCCAAGTCGTTCGTAAACGTAGCCAAGGAAGTGTATTAACGTGCAACGGAACTGCATCTCAGAGTTACTGCTTCTAATAAATGCTACAAGGTAGGACTTACGATGTGGTGACGACAGCACTCAGGAATTACAGGAACCATAAAGACGTTATGCATGAAGCAGAGGAAGACATAAAAAGACAAAAGCACACTTTAGGTAGATTGATTCGGAGATCTTTTGTTGTAATTTGTTTTTTTTTTTGAAGAAGAAGAAGAAGAAGAAGAAGACCTACCATAATGATATATGAAACAAGAAAATTGGTTAGCAACTTTGTCAGCAACTTTTCCAAGAGCTATCATCATTCCATAACACCTACTCATTATCCCTAATAGAAATAAATTTAGAGGTGTTCATGAAAAATACTCGAAAAACTATTTTTCCTTGTAAGTCCTAATGAATATACTAACGCGTAGCAGAAAGTACGCGAAAGAAAACACAGTTAACAATGTTTAATAAGCAGCGCACTGCAACCGAAAATACTATAAAATCTGAGAGCTCCGAACACGCAAGACCCACAAACAAACATTGCCCTGTGTTAGGTTTTTGCCGCCGAAACCAGTACACGCTTTTCAGAAACACACAGAGGTTAGCATTGTTCTTGTTTGAAATGCGGTCGCGTTATAGAGGAATGTTTGCGAAAGAGCAAAATGAAATTCTGCATACAGCCTCCATATAGTGGATAAAAAGCAATTTGCTGTGCCAAACTCTCCCATGTGACCAGCGTTCGCAAAGTTTGCATTTTTTTCCGTCATACACAACTAATTAACAAACTGTTCCGGAGGGCGCCTCCCATTTTAATTTAATATTTAATTTTGCGGATTAATCGTAACAAGTTTTACACCTACACTAAGTTGGGCGGAAAGTGCTCAACCAGTGGCGTACCAATGGTCACTATAACGTATTTCGGTATAGTTGAAATTGAAACAAATATTGTCCTTCAACTATCTTATACTTATCTTTGTTTCGTTTTACAACTAAAGGTGAAAATAATGAAATTATAAGCACAGTTTTTTTAAACGATACCAACCTTGCAGTCTGCATTACTTTGCAGCACAATACCTTGCCCCCTTGCCCCGCGATTGTAACGCCGCTGGTTCCTCCCACCTTAACATAAAGAACTCGGGCTTAGCGAGCGCGAGCAGGTTTGCATTTACTCAGTTTTAATAATTAATACAATTTGCACGGCAACATAGTTCTTCCGACCACTACGTAATCCAGTTAAGGGCCCGTCGACGTTCTACAATCGCAACTCATAAAGTGTTTTGTAATTGCTTTAACGTCAGATTTAATAAAATTATATCTTGGCTGGAATTTTGTCGTTACTTAGCGGGCGAAATGGATTTTCCACGCAGGTGATGGAACTGCGTTCGCACCGGTACAAAGGGCGTCGCGAAGTCTTAATTACCACCCCATCGATATAACCGAATTATCGAAATTATTGTTTTTAAATTTTATCATTTCTATCGCGTGGTTATTTCATTAGTATGCAATGAGATGGATATTTTGTCTGAAAATCTCAAAATTGGGCACAAAATGTGTCGATGTGTATTTTGCAAAACTAGAACGTATTTACCGAAAGTCAGGTATCTTTGTAAATAATTCTTCACATCAATAAAGTAACGTAAAGCAACGTATGTGAAGCCCAACCTAACGTAAGTGGCCACTGATTTTAGTTTGAGCTTATCAAAATTTCGATTGGTAAATATGTTGAGTGTTCAATATTTTACGATAGAGTTTTTTCTCACCTAATAAAAATGTTCTTATACCATATACATATACAGTGTGTAACATGCTTTAGTGCACAAATACTGAGGAATAATAGATTTTGAGCTACTCAGAAAATACAAAAATTAAAGTAGTAAATAACACACGAAATATAATTTATAAAGATTTTACAGCTTTTCTTGGTCAACATGGTTTTCCCCAAGCGGTGATTTCTTTCTGCTGCTGACAGTCGGATTGGCACAAAGGTATGCAGGTTATCATTAACTGTTACAAAACCATTTAAAATCGATTTTAATCGCTATAGCCATTAACCACATGCGGTACTCAAATAAAATTGTCCTTAACTTTGATCTTCGATATTTCAGTTATTAAGAGGAATAGAAAAAAATTATATAGGAATTTTGTTATCAGTTACCCTATCATATCTCATAATTTGTGCACTAAAAATTGTTACACCCTGTACATTACTACATAATTATTCTAATCTTGAAAACCATTTTGGGCCAAAAGCTACCAAATCGTGAAACTGGAGCCAAACCTTGCATGTGTTTAAATAAAATAGTAATTTATGTTAAATGAAATATTTAACGGTCAAATAAAATGTTTATTTGGGACTAAAATCAAAACTATTTTATTACAAAGATTGCAACTATAGTTGAGTAGATAACAGTAGACAATATGTACATAATTGCTAACATGAAACTAACGTGCAAGTTAAGACTAATTTAAAATATCTGGGGTGACCCTCACCCAACTTTCCGACGTTTGTCAAAATCTGACAATTAGAAGTACAACGACGAAGGCTACGGTTTCTGTCAAACTGCTTCTATAAACGCTTATAGCGCCTAAACCTTTTATCCCATTGATCTACAAATTTGTATACATATTTAAAGTCACTGGAGGATGAGTTAGAATGAGTTTAATCTCGGGTGAAATCGGATGAATCCCTCAGAAGAACATTTGCCACTTCCGGTTGTCAGATTATCACAAAAAACAATCCAGTTCGTGCCCTGGTAATTCTAAGTATACCAAATTTCAGACCGATCCGTTGTTCCGTTTGGGCGCTATCGTGTTCACAAACACGCAATCGATTCAGGGGGGGCCAAAACGCTGAAATCTCGATTTTTTTCCGTCGATTACAATACTTTCCTTCTAGGGTACTAGTCGGAAAGGTATAAACTTTTGTCTTGGATTCACAATTGTTAATTTCTTCATCTACACAATTCATGAATAAAGGAGACAATAGACACGAAATATACGTCACGGGAGGATGAGGTGGTATCCGTTTGGTCAAAATTGATTGAATCCCGAAGAAAATGCATGTAACATTCGCCACTTCCGGTTGTCAAATTGTCACTAAAAACAATCCGGATCGTCCATTGATAATTCTAAATGAGTATATCAAATTTCAGCCCTTCTAAATCAGTATTTTCGCTAAAACTCCAGTTTTTTTTGTCGATTACTTTCCTTGGGACCTAATGGAAAAGACTTGACGCTATATAGGTTTAAAAGCTTATCACAAATATTTAAATAATCTTTTATTAAAGTAAATATCTAATTAAATCCAATTCACGCGCTTACTTATGCAAAATTGTCGGATTAAAGTGTTTAAATTGATCTGTGCACACTCCCCAATGCGCCAACCGACATTAATCTTATTGTTGACTGAAACTTCAATAACCCAGGGAGCACTTGATCGATTTTAATCGGGAAGATAGGGAGTTCCCCCTGTCCCACGCCGCAAGAGATAAATGTTGTACCGCCCCTTGTATGCACAGTTAGATTACTGTTACCTGTATTTACATTATAGCAAAGCTAACTATCGAACAGACGTTTATGAGCTCACGCTTTATCAATATATTATTGTAGAGACAGCGAAATTGACGATTGCGAACTAAATTTATATTAAAACTACTTAATTATAAAGTTATGTTATTTACTACTAGATATTTTATGTAAAAGTCAAAAATCGTTACGTTTAAAGTGGTTTTTATATAAGCATTTTTGTTTCGCTTTGGTATTGAATAGTTCGGTTAAGCCAGGGCTACTTCGGATGCCACTGTTTATCGATCTAAAATGATGAACGGTCGACCGTATTATTCGGAACACTCGGACTTGTAATCCGGTATATTGCGCTCAAATTGTTTGCATGAACTTTAAAACACAAAAAACCGGAGCGCGCCCATAAATCCGTTTTAAATTTAAACCGACCGCGTTTAACGCTATAACATGAATTATCTTAGTTTTAAACAATGCACTTATAAATTGCTGCCCAGCTTCCAGCTACACCATAAACTTCCGAATAAATTCTCTTATCTGGCTCGAATTTCAACATTTGCCAACGAGAACTGCCAGAATTTGTATTTGACGTATTTTTGTTGTTGTTGAAACCACAGGAGCGTTAATTTAATGCATTTTACATGTTGTCAATTAACTTTTATTAAATCTTTTAACTTTAACTTTTATTATTATCTTTTATTCCTATTATAGTGTAAAATGTCTGAAACCCCGAAAATATCTTATTTCTGGCAAAAGTTTTGAGGGGGTAAAATATTTGCTATCTCTTCATAAGCCTTTTTTACAGTGACACACCAAGGATCAAAGAGGACACATTTTTTAATGGCAATTCCTAATTTTATATTCCATAGCATGGAATAACTACTTACTTTCGACATCAATTTCAACACAAATTTCGTCAAAAATGTTCGTCAGTATTATCAATTAAAAAAAATAAGGATTGATGTTTAAAAAAATGCCCTTTTGACCTTGCAAACTGTAAAAAAAGATTAGGGTAACAAAGAGCCAACTTATTTAAATTATTGCCCTTTCAAGGGTTTTTTTTTTCAGATATGATTCCTTTTGAAGATATTTCAGGTGTTTCACACTTTTTTCATAACTGCATGTCTGCGATTAATACTGAAATACATAACGTTTTTAAGGTAAACCCGAATATAAATTCAACGAAAATACACTCTACCTTAAAATCGTAAATTAGTTTACTCGAAATTAGGGGGAAAACCAAATCAATTTAAAGTTCATTAGTTCTCGAGGGTGAGTGGGAGAAAAGGGAATGCGAAGTACGAAAAAAGGCGTACTTTCCATCCAGTCGAAACAACATAGCGACTTGACACTTAATTAGTATTCATTTAGAACTTTCTCTTGGCCGGATAATTGGAACCGGATTTAATTCGAGGGTTAATTTGTAAAGACAAACGCTCTTCACATCCTTCTTTTCGTTTTTCTTAAACAGCAATTCGTTCATATTTATCTGTATTTACGTATATTTTATTTTAACTTTTTTACCTTGCGACGAGATCGTCTAGAAAGAAAGTATTTTAATTGACAGATAATCAGAATTGTAGTGGTAAATACGCGTTTTGATGTCCTCTGAATCCATTGTAATGATTTTGGAAAGATATGTGTGTATGTATGGATGCATGTAAACGATAGCGCCCAAGCGATATAACGGAGGGGATGAAATGGAATCTTTTAGTGATCAGATTAATTAGAAGTAACAAATGTTGCAAACATTTTTTTAGAAGTCGACATATTTTGACCCAAACTGATACCAACTCATCCAACAGTAGCTTTATGTATACCATCTCAGTGGCTACTGACGTAAGGTTGGGATTCTGGGTTGCAATGTGTCATGAAGTAATCAGTAAGGATAAAATACTGCAATTTTACTGCCATCTAACAGTTGAGAAATATTACCATTGATAAACCATTTGTAAAACCATTGCGTTGAACTTCCAAGTTCCATCCCTACCATCGAACTTGGCTGACAAAAAAGAGCGCGCGATTGCAGCTCGTATAAACATAGCGTCGTGTGAAGTCCAGAAATGAAGACATTCCGCCAAAGGAGTACGATCTTAGAGGGAGGGCAATGGCATCATGGGGAGCGTCCACGTCTCCAGCTCGACTCTGACACAAATGCGACACTTAGAGGAGATGTGTAGCCGGCCGGGCAATTCAATAAATAAGATCTCTGCTCTGCTCGGGCGACGTGATGACCGTCGATTCGTAGTATCGCCTGGCCGGTATCATGTCGTTCATGTCGCAACTGCAGAGATAAGAAGGAGAGAGGTGTTCGGGCGCCACCGTCAAACTGCTTGATAAATACTGAATGAGTCCGGAATAACGAAACTGAGAACATAAGACGCAAAATACCAACTCCTATTTGTACTCGATACAGTGTTTTAGCCATGTTTTTGTTCCTCAAATATCTTGGGTGGCCCTCACTCTACTTACCGACTAAATCGTTGGCACAATGAAATGTCTAAACACTTTCGTGTGTAAATAATGTATACCTAATGAAACAAAATTACAACCAAAGGAATAAAGGTTGTCCAAATTATATTATTTGGCTATTCCTGGATTTCTCAAATGATATTTTTTAGTAAAATATCTGGGGTCGCCCGTACCCTACTTTCCGACTACATCGTTGGCACAAGGAATTGTCCAAACGCTTTTGCAATTTTATTATTCAATTTTGTAAACCAACAACCACTCTGAACAATACCTAACTTCAGTTTCTATGACAGAATGGCATTTGTTATACTGACATTAATTGTCATGCCAGTGGGACTGACGTTTGTCAAAATTTGAAAATCTGCAAGGCAGCGACGAAGACCGCTTATCCCAATGATCTCCAAATTTGTATACATATTGAAAGTCACTCAAGGATGAGCTGGTATTATGAGTTTGATCTCAATCGGATGAATCCCTCAGAATGCGCATGTAACCATTTGCCAGTTCGGGTTGTCAGATTGTCGTCAGAAACAATTCAGTTCGTCCCCCGGTAATTTTAAATACGTATATCAAATTTCAGCCTGATCCGTCGTTCCGTTTGGCGCAATCGTGTTCACAGACGTACACACATCATTGCAATGGATTCAGAGGACCCCAAAACGGATATTTCCGCTGAAATCCCTTCTAGGGTACTAGTCCGAAAATAAAAATTATCGTGTGGTGGCATTTTTACGTATTGGTTATCTCGGCAATCCTTAATGCCCAGCAACCCTTAATGGGCATATATTGCCACTTTATACCCGCGTATCTCAGTTATAAAACTTGTCTTTATACGTCAGTAAGACATAAATACATTTTAAAATTTAAAAAATAAGTCTTATTACAAATAATATAAGCTTTAAGCTTTATGTTGCGTTATGGTTATGGAAATACAATCATCGTGCGTTTTGGAAATGGCTTCGCCACTCATCATTAAGTCTTGTGTTACCCCCACTTTTCGACCAAGTGGAGAAGACTTGTTTTACACGGCTACCCTAAATTGGTGATAAAAAAATAAAATGAAACACAAACAGCCCTTTATTTGTTTATCATTTCTGATGTTGGTACACATGGCAGAGGGACGTAAATATCCCTAACACTCCTTCTAAAACTGTCCTTTGAAGTTCTATACCTAGAGGCTGTTTTTTTTTTTCAGTAACGGGAGTTTAGCAATATTATGGCTATACTAAGCTGCAACATATTTATTTTTTAAATCATTCCTCCTTCAGTACCATATTTCGTACATACTCGAACAATACTTACCTCACAGCCTTCAAGGTTTCAATCAACCAAGGGCTGACAACATAGTGTATGCATGGTCCATGGTGAAATGGTAATTCCGAAAAAGTTTCAAAGGAAAGAAGACGAGATGGGTCGCAAGTGTCTGTAGTGGTGTAGAGGCCACACGGGAACCGGCAGGTACGCCCTTAGGGCACGCCGCTACGACTTGATACGATGGCCACGTTGAAATGATTCATTAAATTTTAATGCATTTATCCAACGGTTCCATTTCCGCTGCGTCTGTCCCCCGCATCTAAAATGCACACGAGATACAGAGTTTATCACCCGGTATGAATAATATATTTAATAGGATTGTTTGTTTCCTTTTCACGTGCCTTCTCCTCGCTGAAACGTTCTACGTGAAAAGCTTGGATCGTAGTTAAAATGCTAAACAAAAGGATTCTTCTGGCAGATGTTTTAGTTAGAAAAATTTTTGAACAGTTTGCCTTTGATTTACTGGAATAATCATAAAAATCAATGTGTTCAATATTTTTCGTTTCGTTTCGCTTAAATGTGTACCAGCGTTTACCCCTCATTTGAATGGGCTTACGCAAGCAGCAGGCACAGGCAAAACGTGTGGTCACGTACAGGGCAAGTCAACACCGCGTCAGTTGGAGGTTTTCACCTGCGATAGCAGAAAATTTATTGAATCGTCAGTGGCGTGCCAACCCCGAAATTCGACCTTTGACGTGCGCCGGGGATTTTATCAATAAACGGCCGGGACGAGAACGGAACACCGTATACGACCCCAAACGTTATGGCCAATTATTTCGCCGCCACTTCTCTAGCTAATTTGAAATGAGTATGTGGGATCGTTGGGACGCTCAGGTATCGCCATTAAAAGGTCTAATTAAAACGAAAAGGTCGAATTGTATACCTACTGGGCTCCGTGGTTTTATTTTGTTATCGCGAAATTTGATCGCCCCGATGAAATATAAGCCGGGCTGATTTCAAGTATATACCTACGTATTGTATTATTTGCTAAGTAAAAGTGTTTTGCTAGTGATTTTATCTTTTAACAGAATTTGATTAAATTACGTCCACGTGTTTTTCTGAGAAATTATTTTATTGAAGCTGCGAATTGATAACAGAATAGATGGGGATAGATGACAGATAGAATGATAGATACGGAACTAAATTTAAACATGTCGAATATTTAGAATTAGCAGGCGACTAACCGGATTATTTTTGTGACAATTTGACAACTGAAACTTTCAAATATTACAGAGTCTGAAACAGTCTGAAACACGTCTCTACGGTTGCATTTTAGATGGCTGATACAACCAGAAAAAAACTTTCTGTTGTTTAAATTCACCGCCAATAATCCAATGTTTTTATTTATTTTCTTGACTTCTCCATCGGCTTCCACCTTTACTTCTTCGCTATACCGTTGACGAGGACTAATAAGTCCGAAACACGTGTCTACGGTTGCATTTTAGATGGCGGATGTGCCAGCAAAAACTTTCAATTGATTAGACAAAATTTTATAATATGTTAAATATTATTTTGTTTGACACTGTCATACTCTCGTACATATTCATATGTATCTGGTCTCGATGGATTGTTCCTTATTCCTGGTAGAAAACATATTGCCACAATTTAAGATTTTGTGTTAAGAAATGTGATTTGTTCTCAGTTAATTATAAAGGCCAACTGTTTACTTAAGAAGCATTCAAAGGTGGTGGCTCCAGAACAACAACAAAACATGAAATTGAATTTCAAATAAATCGTACTCTGAGCGTAATTATGCTTTATTTTCTGTATTTATTTATTTTACAGAAGGGCTTTGTTAATGTAAATAAACACAGGGAATAAAATACAAAACCAGTGGGAAATATCAATTAGGGAAAAGTAAAACAATGAAAAAAGAATATTTTGCAGATGTTAATTATTAAGAGTTTCTAAATTAGCCGGTATTTTTGTGACGAAATTGACACGAGATCACCCATACGTAAGCAAACACTAAAACAAAATAATAATCAGAGAAATGTTGCTTTAAGGGACATAGTGGTAGAAAAAGTCAACATATTTTGTATATAGAATTAGAATATGTATTGGAAGATATACCATTCCATTTAAATTAATAAAATTGTAGACACCATGTAAATCAGCCTCTAGAACATACTTCGAAAAACTATACACAAAACTATCGAGAGCAAATTGATTCGAGCACATAATTCCGCACACAGTGTAACGCAAAGGCAATGCACTTAGTTTAGTCGATAGTGGAAGTTTTCGGGTTGAATTGCGGTCTAATTATCCGCGTAAGTATAAAGTTTCGAAGTGAATGCTAATGAAGTGTCAAGTGGGGGTCCATCCAAGCAGTTTCCGATGTTCCGCCGACCGGATACAGAGTTCTTTCCTTCGACCGCCGACGCCGTTTCCGGCGTTCTCCCACGAACAATCAACTTGAACTTAGAAGTTCCGGGGCGCGACGAATTTCTCTCAGTTGCAGATCTTTGCATGTGCTTAAGGAATCAAGTGTGCTGTGCATGCATAAGTTATATTCCAAGGAATGTCAGCACTTACAACCCAGACGACAACAGAATGGACAACCTCTAAAGCTGAGAATATGTACACAGTTATCTTTATACCTCGAGGAGTGTAGGTGAACTTAAGTCCAAGTTTGTTAATTATTTATTCGCATACAAACATTTCGGACCTCATTTGAAAAACTGAAGAATTATTTCTTTATTAAGAATTTATTTCTTTAAGACCGGGCAAAGCTTAATCATTTTTGACAGATATCCTGTAAATCGATTTTATTGCAGTATGTTCTGTCTATAACGAGTAAGGCAAAATGTTTAGAAATTGTGAAACTTTTACCGGAAAGCGTTGTTGGTATGCGGGCAAATCCTTATTCAAAAGTTGGCGCATAAATCAAGCAACTGGTATTTTATTGAAAATACGACGCGCTATATTTTAACTCGATAAATTTTCATAACTGACGCAGAACGTTGTAAAATAGCAGCGAATGTTTTGTGATGTAAATTTCGTGTTTATTCCTTTTCGCTCTGTGGATGTTTAGGGCCCATTTTGCGTCTACGCTGAAACACATTGTAAAATTTCATGTAGTTGACAGGGTACAGCGCAACCACATTATATTTCTTTTAAATTTTTGTTCGCATATTTTCGCTGCTGGTCGTGTTTCAAGAGGTTTTATCACGGCTTACAGTACACTGTGCATTACTTTTACTTACGCTACTTTTCCATCCGCAAGAAATATCTACGGTATATATTACTGTATTTTTAAATATGAAAAATGTTTGTGTTCATAGGATTTTATATTGGAAGGTTGAAACTATAAAAGAGGTCGTTAAATACACCTTAATTGAGGAACCATTAATTCGTAAGTGGTCGTATATCATAAAATCCAGTGAAATATGATCTGGCACTCAACTGGACGCATTCACGGGAAATGCTTTAGAAGCGTTGGTCTAACATTTGTCATAATTGTAAAGGACGTTCTGCGAAAGGGAAGCTAATAGTCATTAATTTTACCGCTTAATTTTAGTTTTACCTGTTACTAATGAATAGAGTTTTCATACGCTTTTGAATAATCCACGGTTACTTTATTCAGGTCTATAATATAATAGGGGTATCAATGTTAATAGCACTTTAAATTTATTGCCAGTGTGTTCTTGATTCAGTTAAAAGAAACACTACTCGAAAAGTTAACTTCGTGTACCAAATATAAGAATGTTGGAATAAACTGCGTACCACTATCGTCAGATCTCTTCCGTCAACGATTCAAGATAAATCTAACAGCATTTAAATATTCAATCAGTTCGATTCCGACGTCTGCACCGGGACCCTGGGAAAACAGAATTTTTGCGCATATCCTCCAGTATTTATTTGAATAATTTCACGTTATTTATTCAGGGAATGTTTCACCGCGACCCGGACGGGCGGAAACTTCACGATTTCGCTTTTATTAAATTGGTGTAGCGGACTACCGAATCCAGAATCAGCAATTGTTGCCGTAATTGAAACCCGCGAAATTTGTGACGAAAGGTGAAACAACCGGTTTGATTATTATGTAAATATACTTTAAAGCCAGGCTTTACGCATAAAAAGGGGTCGTTGTTTGCGGTCATAAAGTTATGGGCTTTGTGGAGAGTATCAAATGTCATGTCAAATAATATAATGTCAAATAATAATAAAACTTCAGGGCTGCGGTATTTTTGTCTGTGCAGAGGGAATGATGTTTACCACACTCCTGCAATGTAAATAAATGACGTTTGTTATTCGGTAAATTTGATCAAATTACCGTCAATTTAAATTACTTAAATTATAATATTACCCGTAATTAAAGATAAATTGATGATATGAAAGTTACCAGTAATTTCTGTTTATGTAGTATAAAAAGATCACAATATGTGTACAGATTTATTTTTTGACTAGAACCATAAAAGGAAAGTATTGTAGTCGACGGAAATATCGGCATTTGAGCGGAAATACGCGATCTCTGGAAAATGTCTATATGCCTGTGGACAAGATGAAACTTGGTATACGTATGTAAAATTACCAAAGTATGAATAGGATTGTATTTTGTGATAATTTGACAACCGGAAGGGGCAAATGTTACAGGTATTCTTATGATACGTTATTATATGACTTACCTTAGATTGGTATTCAGAGTGGCTCTGGCTTCGCGTAATTGAAATGATGTAGAAGATTTCGACGCTTCAATGTATCATTTTTACTAATTAAAAAAAAAAATAATAACATTTTACATACGCATTTAACTAAAAATTTTCTGCTTGAAACTAAAACATTTGTTTACCAATTAAAAACCCAAATAATCAATACAACGCTCATCTGTGTGCCTCTGGTCGTCCATGAAAGAACACAAATACTAATCCACATCAATTTGCAGATTAAACCGCGTACCTCCAGAGGGTAAATTCAATTAAGCACACTCTGTTAATTATGTAATTTAATGAGGATACAGACAATCACACAACATATATAAAAGGGCCAATTTTTTTCGCTCACGGCACACACGTGGGCTTGAAATGGCGGAAGATTATAAACCATTTCCAGTGATTGAAAAACACGATGACTTTCTGAAAGATATCATTGAGATATTACTCAAGCATATAGTATTTACAAAGAAGTGCGACAAAGTTGTGTTATGGAAAACGCCAGAAGAGTTGACAAAGTTGTTCGACTTTGATCTTCGACAAAACGGTGAAAATCACGAGAAGTTGTTGTCTCTTGTTAAAAGCACCATTAAGTATAGTGTGAGGACCGGTCATCCGTATTTTATAAATCAACTGTTTTCTGGGTAAGTTTTTTTTTTAATTAACTGCAGCATTCACATAAAATATGTACATACATCCTAATAACACCTGGAGTTAACTATCTAGCTATATTACTAGCAGTCTTCTGGGTAAGTAAATAATTTATTTGTGGAAATCCACCCAACGGAGATACAAACCCAATTGTAATGTTTTTTCATTGTCAATGTTATGTACACATTTTCGCTTACTGGGTTTAGAAACGGACACAGTGTGTATTTACACGCTTTAGTCTCGCGCATAGCGACAACGCCTTTAAATATTTGTTCAGGTTAATGGAAAAAGTGATTGAATATTTGCGCCCGATTAAAAACGGACGTTGTAATTTTTCCAGACTGGATCCGTATGGATTAGCGGGTCAGTGGTTAACGGACGCTTTGAACGCGAGCGTCTACACGTATGAAGTGGCGCCAGTTTTTACGCTCATGGAGACGAGCATCATCAAAGAGATGTGCAGGATGATTGGGCCGGAATGGACTGATGGAATATTCTGTCCGGGTGGGTCGACGGCGAACGGTATCGCGCTCAACCTTGCCCGATACAATTTCTCTCCCGACATCAAGGTAGGCAAAACTTCACCGAATAGCGGAACTACGTATCTATCTTCAATCGACAGACACGAAATTGATTTTATATAGCGTTTTAGTTACCGATTGAATAATTCTTTAAGACTGCCTTTAAAAGTTGGTTTATCCAACGCAATGATTTTCTTATTATCTTTTGGGTTTATATATTATCTCTACTAAAGGGCCTGCTTGAAAGGAATTACATCTGTTTTAAGCGATACGTACGTATACTTTTGGGTCAAGAAACTGTACGTCTTACTCTTTTTATATGTAGGAGAATAACGTTTTCTTCGTCAGAGCAAAATATATCAACATAAACATACTAAACTCTTAAACCGGAAGAATAACTAGCCGTTGAAATAACTACATATATTGAAATTCTTATTACAATAAAATATTATTTGGATAGCAAAAATATCCTCTTCGTGGTACACTGTACACGCAAGAACATGTTTTTCTTGACATCCAAGAATAGAGTTCTCTCTGTGTAACCCACCCTCCCTCCTCACCAGTTTTCGGCTCTTCGGTTCTCCAGCATTGGTGTCAAATCGATCAGTCAATCCTAATAAAATTACAGATAACAATCATTCTGGCTCCCTTATTTTCTTTTCACTTAATAAATAGGCTATTCCACTACATTCCTGGTTTTCCTCATAATCCATGTAAGTCACCCATGAAATAAAACACTTATGCATAAATGTAACCAAACAATATACGAACACTCATTATCGTCGCACTTATATAGCGGTGATATGTGGCAAAAACGCGAGAATCTGTTAGCGCCATCTGTAAAGTAATTGCACAACTTTCTATGTATCTCTCAGAGTAAGAATCTTGGGTCAAGAAACTGTTTGTTCGTTGAAGCATATATATTTTTCGTCCAACGAAATATTTTTGTTGTTGTAAGACGAACATCTACTTTTTTATTGAAGAATAACTTTTTCCAGAGAAAAATATACTTAACATAAACATACTAAATTCTTATTAGAATAAAATATTATTTGGATACAAAAATCCTCTTTATGCTATCCAAGAATAGAGTTCTCTCTATGTATATCATCGGATTGATGAATGCAGTAAACACTTTCGTCAATCAAGAGATAAATCTTAAAGATAAACCTTGCAGCATAATGCCCACCCTCCTCACCAGTTTTCGGCTCTTCGGTTCTCCAGCATTGGTGTCAAATCGATCAGTCAATCCTAATAAAATTACAGATAACAATCATTCTGGCTCCCTTATTTTCTTTTCACTTAATAATATCCAAAATTTAATTTTATTTGAATAAAATATGCTTTTAGTATTGAGAATTCTGTTTAGAATTATGCTATAAAAGGTAGTGTCCCCGTCACTTATTCACTAGAGCCGGTCTGGGCAAACACAATCCTAGTAGGAAATTTACTTGCAGGGTTTTAGTAAAGACGTAGACGTCAAAATGTAGATTTTATCGACCTCCTTATCGTATCGCCTCCCGCCGGCCCAGATGTTCACAACATTACCTAATAAAGTTTATAATTCGAGGGGGATTCAACACGAGACATCGTTACTGACATTTTTTGCTTAAAACCACTTAAATATGCTAATATGACGCCGAACAAATGAATAACACCATTACCCCAATTGCAAAAAGGGTCAGTTACGAGGTCCCGTTTTGTAACTAATTAAAAAATTACCTTAAGAATTCAATGCCTCGAACCAGATTTGATAATCTGGCTTTAATGCCAATAATGTATTGACACTCTGAAGTAATTGATTTAGAAGATATGATGAAGAACTTTTTGGATATGAAATTCCAAAGGGTTTATTTAATTTAGTTTAATTTTATTATTACCTAAGCATAGTATTCTATTTTATATCTATGTCTCTAGTGGAAATGTCGACTGAAAAATTACAATATTTTTAAATAAACATGATATTTTTTAATAAGTTAAATTGTATTTTGTGTTGCTCGTCATAACCTGGCGGGCCGTTTGACTTATCTTTACACTTGACGCACCTATATATTCAATCAGTCATTAAACAAACTTATTATTATTAAACACTTTAATAGCATTTATTTTAATTGACATTGTACGAACAAAAGAAAGAGGGGATAGTGTGCCATGAAAATATTGTAGCTTTGCTACTCTGAAATTTGACAATTAAACTTTAAGCCCCGTTTTGCTTTATGCCATTATCCACGTTGTAGCGGTAAGAGTTGACCGGTTTTGTCGTTGTTTTCGTTACTTAAAGTTTGTAACGTTTTTACGTTAATTTCTAAAGCGTATAGCCAAGATAAATTTAAGAAAAGGTTAAATCATTGCACACAAATAAATATTTTACATTCTAATAATAAAAAATGTATATCGGGGTCATCCGATACACATAGGCCCCGGCGAGATTCGAACTCACGATCTCCTGTTTACTAGACAGGCGCTTTAACCAACTAAGCCACGGCGCCGTTGCTATGATAGCAGAAACAAATCTGAAATCTCGACAATATAATATATTTATCACTTTAACCGTAACATATATTATATGTTACGGTTAAAGTGATAAATGCGGTTTGTATTAATAATTACCGGCTATTATTAATAATAACAGCATCATTTGGTCAATGTGATTAGAATCACTTAAATAATCACATGGACCGGCTATTATTAATAATTTCCTAACGGGCACGGTAAAAGTGATAAAAATGTTACTTTTTACAAAAGATCTTTTGTATACAGTCTTCAAAGAAGTTAGCTACGTTATTTTGATTACTATGTAAGCTATTATATTTATTTACTCGACGCAAATCATCAGTACGGCTAGCCCAATGACCTATATTACGAATAATACAAAACATTGATAATACAGAATGCTTTTTTTGTCTCCCTTGTACTTTATAAACTACTGGATATAATTGGTAATGATATTTGGTATACACCCAAGGACGGCTCAATGATCAAAACATAAAAAAAATAATATACAGAGTGTTCAAATAAGTTAACCATTTTATTATCAGTAACACCCATTTTTACATTTAATGCATGTGGGTAGTTTTTTGTAAATGTACAATTACAATTTATTAAGTAAATTCTCAAATCCTAATTATCTTGAAATTTTGCGCATTTAATAATAATTTTTTCAATATTGTATTTTCATGCAAATATGTTCATGCAAGAATAGGCGAGATTAGTTTACATAGATGTTTTTACATAAATTGCTCCGCACAAATGATGCAAACATTTTTGTATGGTTCTGTTCCTAACACGGTATTTCTACTTTAGGTGTTTGACAATAATTTTATAAATAAAAGATTAAACATTGTAACAACTTGCCCCAATCTTCCCTACATTAGGTTGTTCATTACCTGTACCGACCCTGAGCATATCTAATATCTCACGGATATATTTATCAAGTGTTTATCACCAACAAAAATACAAAAAACAAAAGAAAATGACGTCTTATTGTTACAAACTTTATCTTGCTTTATTTTTACAATATAAATGGTGTAATTGTTGTACTACCACAAAAAAATAAAGGTCTAGAAAGACTTTTGTATTAAAAATTAAATATAAAACATTTTTTAAAGTTTTGTATTAAAAAGATAATATATAATAAGTTATAAATAAAAATATTTCTTTTTGCCACGAATTGCAAAATAAAGAAGCACTATGTACGTATGCACTGGCAGAATAATATAAACCGAGTTTCTAATTTATTACTTACTTAGCTTACACACTCGTGCATGCAATTAGTATGGATTGGCATTTTTTTAGTCTCGTTTTGATAATCTTCCTTATTTTAGTCATGAGTAGTAACTAAATAAGTTAGTCAGGACTAACGTCACTAAAGGCCCAACACTAAAAACCCAGTGAATAGATTCGTCGTGTGGCGATTATGTAGGTACTAACAGAATTCCAAAGCTGAGGCTCTATTATATTGTAACATCACCTTAATGCAATATCGAATTGCTATATATCACATTGACCACAGCATGCTGGAAATTATTAATAATTGCCGGTTCATGTGATAAATTCTTCACTTTAACCTTGACCCTTGGTTATTATTAATAATAACCGGCAATTATTAATAATAACCTATTTATCACTATGACCGTAACATATACAACTCCCCAGTATCTAATAGTATTCTCCGTTAAAATAAGTTTCACTAGTAAAAGGGATTTGTATATTATATATTTTTCAAATAATTGTATTGTTTTATTAGATGATATGGCAGGTACTTTGCCGCTAGTCGAAATGCGTGCTACTATTATACATTATCTATATTTTGTTTTATATACCTAACATTCTGTTTTCATGAAATTCTGATTCTAACAAACGAATAAAACTACTGAATAAATTATTATTGGGTTCGTAGCCGGCAATCAATTCGTAACCACTCCAACCACCCTTCAGGCGACATTACCCCGTGAATATCGTTTTTAAAACTTCTCGATTTTAATTTAACCCTGACTGTCGGTAAGGTCCCACGACATTTCAATTCGTACCTATATAAAATTCACGAAATCGTTCAAATCGTGGCCCGCTTCAGCATCGATTTTTAACTACATGCATAACTTTCAAGCTAACTGGAAACGAGTTAACGATTATGTGAAGCACACCACCCACTGTTAAAAATTTTAGCAACTTTATGGCCAAGACTCGATCGCAAAGTTTGCAGCAGATGTGGAAGGGTGAAAAAGGCGTGTACCCCTTTCACCCGTTAGTATTAAGTAAGCTGTAAGCGATTGATAATTGGCCCATTCGAACGGGTTTCCAGAGTTACAAACTAATTCTATTACGCAAACATTAAATAGCGTTTAATTTCGTACTCAGATCGTTGCCATAAATGGTAACTCATATCACATGAACGACAGGTTAATTATGTTTGCTCTTAGCGGTTTTATAGCGAGAATAATTCTATTAAAGAGGGTATATCTGTGATACGTTTATCGGAAATTCTCGTCAGTTGTCAATTTCTGGTAGTTTCGGTGGAATCAATCTATTTCAGGATCCAATAATTGTTCATACACGATTACAATTAGTAATTAATAAATGCAGTGTCACTTTTCAACACAAAATGTGTAAACATTGCCACGAATGAGAGAATTCGACTGAACAGTTTTGGACAGTTTTTCTGTCTGGCACTATGCAGTTTTCTGGTTTAATGAAGCTGGCCTTGCACAAGAAAGTTGCGTAGTGAACAACGACTACCAATATTAAAAAGATGTGGATGTTATTAAATTAATAATGAAAGAAATTTATTTCATTCTGCTGAATCTCGAGCGCATGTTTTAGTGCTCGTTAGTTAATATTCACCTATAAAGCAACCTAACAAACTAGTACAACAAACTGGATGTTAACAATATTTCATAAAATTAACATAGGAACTAGAAAGAAACGTTTGTAAGCAAGTTAACGCTGACGTACGTTAAATTTGAATACGAGGGGTAAAATTTACATAGTTATCAGATAATTTTGTTCTCCTAAATTAAAGTTTAAGCTTTAATCTTGCACGAGAAGACTAGTCCATCAATTTATCCAGGTCCAATTAATTTTTACAGACTGGTACAAAGTGAAATACGCTGGGTAGGTTTTACATAGCTATCAAATAATTTTGTTCGCATAATATGAAAGTTTAAGCTTTAATCTTCTATATGAACCCACCTACTCCTTATTCAGCTCCAATATGTATTTATGGATAGTACAAAAGACCGCAAAGCGGATTTGTTCACAACTAGAACCCATTTCTAAAAAAAAAAAAAAAACTGACTGGGTGGAGGCTTTTAATTCATCATTTTCGTATTTTACCTTTTGGTAAAAATCAATATCAACTAAAAATGGCTGATAATCTCCCAAGCGATGGATAGATTGATATCGTACAGTGATATGGATTTTTTAATTGTATTGTGCCGGCCGCACACGTGCACTTTAAACTGACAGTTTGAATTGTTCAATTCAACTGAACAGTTTAACCTCTACGTGTGTGGGTATTTCAGTCTCAGTTGACTCAACTAAACAATAGAGGTTAAACTGTACAGTTGAACTGAACAATTCAAACTGTCAGTTTAAACTGAACATGTGTGGCCAGCCTTAGGGCCCTTTTAGGAATCTCCGTCAACGCATCAGATAGTTATGGTCTGTTTTAGAAGTGCATACTTAGTAATGATACAGGATTCTTGTCTGTTTCGTCTCGGACGAGTATGTAATTGTTGGCTATTTCGCACATGTTACCCTCGCGCACAGCCTAAGCTAAGAGATGTCGGAATATTATCAAAAAGAGGAATTAAAAGACCAATTAATGTTGAAATGGATTCTGAAGAAGGTAATGCTTGCAATTTTTATTATATTTTGTTGCTTAAAATATGTATTTATTTAGATGATGAAATCGCTAAATGCAGGGAATGGCTGAAGTACAAGACCGAGCCTTGGGAGGACGTGTTAAACAACTGGAAAAGTTGCTTTACTGTCAGAAAGCAATCCAAGGCAACATCAAGCCAAGATTTTTTATCGGAATGGCCTATTCTTAACCATCCCTCTGGATATACACTCGTAGTTATAAATAAAGTAATTTTAATTATTGTATGCTCTAACTGATTAAATTTGCAGATTGATCTGGATTTTGAGAGACTCTATCCAAGGAAATACTAAAATACGATACATGGGAAAATTTCCAAAATATGTAGGATGACAAAACACATTGATAATATTTCACAAATGACCGTCAGTGCCATCACATGACATGACATTAAATGTCAGGATGACAAATGTCATTATGTCATAGAAACTGACGTTAGTTAGGGTTTAGATTGGCTGTGGTTTTACAGAAATGAATAATTTCGATACTTCATTGTACCAACGATATAGTCGAAAAGTAGGGTGAGGGCCACCCCAGGAGAAAAAAATCGGAATTTTAGCGGAAATACGCGTTTTGGGGTCCCTTGAATCGATTGCAATGATTTCTGGAAAATGTGTGCGTGCGTGCGTGCGTGCGTGCGTGCGTGCGTGCGTGCGTGCGTGCGTGCGTGCGTGCGTGCGTGCGTGCGTGCGTGCGTGCGTGCGTGCGTGCGGGCGTGCGTGCGTGCGTGCGTGCGTGCGTACGTGCATGCGTGTGTGTGTGTTGTGAACACGACAGCGTCCAAACGGAACAACGGATCGGGCTGAACTTTGTATACATATATAGAATTACCGGGGGACAAAGTGGATTGTTTTTGGTGACAATCTGACAACCGGCTGTGGCAAATGTTACAAGCGTCTTCTAAGGGATTTATCCGATTTTGGCCACACTGATATCAGCTCACCATCCAGTGACTTTAAATATGTATACATATTTGCAGATCAGTGAGATGAACGTTTTAGGCGCTATAAGGGTTTCTCTTCCCTCAATGAGACATATTTTTTAATAAATATAATATAATCATATATAATTTCGCTTAGTAAGTTCGCTACAATATTCACCTTGGTTTGCTTATCAACTTCAACATCAAAGAGTGATAATACGACTATTTCTTCCGAAAAATACCAATTTGTTCTAAGAGAACAGAAGCACATTTTAAATGGCCTGTATTATACGCTGTCATCACATTATTTGTACCTTATGATCGAGGTTTGATACATAAAGCTTGTTTGTAATTGCTTTAGTCTTTACCGGAAGAGCTGTCCAGTTTTGGTACTGCAAGAATTTTTTTCCTTTTCTCCAAATAAAATAATGATCGACAGGTGTTCTTCAGAACTTCTCACATTCAGGCCTGGTAATAATGTTCCATCCCAATACACGGTAACTACTTCGGACATGTTATTTCCAAAATTGTATTTTATGGATTCCGCTTTATCCTTTCTTATTTGTGTCGAATGCGTTGAATAGAAGATTTGTTGATTGGGTAGCCGGCGCAACTAAGACCTAGTGCTTCTACTATAGCGTGAAGTATGTAAACATAATTCCTTATTCTTAGTTGATATCTATTTAAAGCTGCAACTGACTTCAACAGTACCGTAGCACGGCGACGGTCGCCCACCTGTACTACCTCATCTCCTTCAAATTTGCGACCGGGCATTTCCAGATATCAATAGTAGAGGCATTAGGGAATCGAATGACGTTTATTTTGTTAAAATTGAACGATGGGTTAACGAGATACAGACTCTCGAACATCCCGATTTTTACGAAATTTTTGTGACATCTCGGAAGGTATTAATTAATTACATATACTAATTTACATATTTGAGGCGGGGCATTTCCACTTTCGGTTTGGTCAAAGAACGTTCTTTCGAACAGTGTTAGTTTCATTGCGGTATCTCTTAAGACAGTGGAGTAATTAGTGTTTTTCGATACACGTAAGTTCCCATAAGAGGGGGGCTGGAAGTCAAACACAGGTTCTCGCGCAGCACGGCGACGGTCGCTCACCTGTGCTACCTCAGCCCTTCAAATTTGCGACCGGGCATTTCCAGATATCAACAGTAAAAAGAATAGGGAATCGAATGGCATTTATTTTGTTAAAATTGAACAATGGGTCAACGAGATACAGACTCTCAAACATCCCAATTTTTACGAAATTTTCGTGACATCTCGGAAGGAATTCATTAATTACATATACTAATTTAAATATTTGAGACGGGGCATTTCCACTTTTGGTTTGGCAAAAGAACGTTCTTTCGAACAGTGTTAGTTTCATTGCGGTATCTCTTAAAACAGTGGAGTAATTAGTGTTTTTCGATACACGTAAGTTCCCTTAAGAGGGGGGCTGGAAGTTAAACACATGCTCTCGCGCAGCACGGCGACGGTTGATTACCTGTACTACCTCAGCCCTTCCAATTTGCGACCGGGCATTTCCAGATATCAACAGTAAAAAGAATAGGGAATCGAATGGCATTTATTTTGTTAAAATTGAACAATGGGTCAACGAGATACAGACTCTCAAACATCCCGATTTTTGCGAAATTTTCGTGACATCTCGGAAGGTATTCATTAATTACATATACTAATTTAAATATTTGACATGGGGCATTTCCACTTTCGGTTTGGCCAAAGAACGTTCTTTCGAACAGTGTTAGTTTCATTGCGGTATCTCTTAAGACAGTGGAGTAATTAGTGTTTTTCGATACACGTAAGTTCCCATAAGAGGGGGCTGTGGGCTAACTTCACATAGGTTACTCACGTGTATTGACTTCATTTTACATTCAACATTCAGAGAACCATGGTAGTCTTTGACTACTATGTCCACTATACAATTAAAAATATATATAGTTGAAAAGCGGTCGGTGGTAACCTTAGACACAATTTTTAGTTGAAACTGACCTTAGTTCGATTGCTCCGATCTGTTTCTATAGAACGCTACATTTGAAGCAATGCATGTCGACTCTAGCGCGTATGTTTTTGTGTCTCTCCGTTCGAGCACTGCAACGGAACGGAAACATATCTATAAAATATATGTATCTAAAACCAATAATTCAATACTAACGATAGTTATCGTCCGATCGTCCGTCAGCATAAAATACCGCCTCTTCCCAAAGAACTATTGGTTTACAAGTTTCTTCAATATAATGTTAGAATCAAACACAGATTCTTACTACAAATGATACAATTATTTTGTTAGAATCAAACAGAGATTCTTACTACAAATGATACAATTAATGACCGAATCCAGACTTTACAATAATACACGTGTTATCGTTACTAAACTATAACCGAGAGTGAGTCCCGTCTGCTGCATTCCTTCGAGGTTCCTTCCATCCTCCGTGTTACTGTTTATGTTTCATATCTCCAGACATAAACAGTGCATAGGGACGCTTGTCTAGTGGGACGGTGTGCAGACGTATTTCTTACACTCGGCCATCCTGTTCTTGTGGGCTGTCCTCAGACCACTAAATAGGAACAAAATCAAATAAGTAATTGAGAAATGATAATGCATGCAGCATACTTTTCCAGATATACAACATACACAGCATCGGGCGAGAAAGCTCTCATATATTCAGCAGCTTTAGCTGTGGTCGAAAAGACCTTCGTACATACAACAGCTTTCGCTGCCGGAAAAGTAAACCTGCCACACGCAATAATGTTCTTTCAAGCTAGTCATCACGCGCAACACTCTCAGACAAAACCGTCTAGCCATATTCAACAATTCATATCGTAGGAAACAACATAATATCGTGGTATTTAATGGTTCGTAATTCGTATTTGTCGACATTCACAACTTGTCATGATGACCCTAAAACAGACAGAGTGCTTCTCTTGGACGAACGGTCCTCAAAGCGGTTAAATGGTCGTGGGAAAGAACCCTCAAAACGAATAAAATGTACCTTCAAAATAGAACAACATGATTCTGTCCGGCAAACAGCCTTCAGCATACCTCTTGAGTACCCAGCTCTCAAAACAGAACAACATGCTTCTGTTAGGCACACAGCCTTCAATATTTCTCTTGAGCAACTAGCTCTCAAAACAGAACAACATGCTTCTGTTAGGCACACAGCCTTCAATATTTCTCTTGAGCAACTAGCTCTCAAAACAGAACAACATGCTTCTGTTAGATAAACAACCTTCGCAACAGAACAACGTGCTTCTGTTAGGTAAACAGCCTTCGCAACAGAATAACATGCTTCTGTTAGGTAAACAACCTTCGCAACAGAACAACGTGCTTCTGTTAGGTAAACAGCCTTCGCAACAGAACAACATGCTTCTGTTAGGCAAACAACCTTCGCAACAGAACAACGTGCTTCTGGTAGGTAAACAGTCTTCGCAACAGAACAACATGCTTCTGTTAGGGAAACTCACAACAAAACATTTCTCTTGAACGACCGACTCACAAACAGAACAACATGCTTCTGTTAGGCAAACAGCCTCAAATATTTGGATGTGGTAACTACCTTTTACCAACTGGTGAAACCTTCATTCTCAATCTAAAACACTCAATGAATAAAACATACAAGTCATTTCTGTCCAGCTAGTCTGCCCCAAACGGTTGCTCAACCATCCAACTCATTCAATAACATATCAATAGTAACAAACACCAGTGCAGTTTATTTTAATATTTTCTATTATGGCGATTGTTGATGGTACTTACGAGTTTTGATCGTGATTCGGGATTGTACTTATTTTTTTTTATTGTTTGTTGACGTCGTGGCGATTCTGTTCGAGACTATTTTGTTGGCGACAATCATTATTTGTGTTTTTTTTTTTGTTTACAATCTTCCGCATAATGATTGCCCTTGCAATTAAAACATCTGAGATTTCTCGGGACATATGGGACCGCCTTTATGTTATGTTGCCGCAGAGGACGATGTGTGGAAGACAATGCATTCGGCGAGTTCTCTTTTGAATTGCAAGCACTCGTGGACTGCTGTCGATTTGCAGGGACACCCGTGGCAGATACGCGACCGAGGGTACTTAGATATGCAAAAAGATCATCTGTATTCTGATACCGAGCACTTTTTGCACTTTTTGACGATACTTTCATCCGTAATCCCTCCTATGATGGCATCGACAAGGTATACCTCCGGTATGTTAACTTGTAATAGTTTTAATTTTGCCAATTTGTTGTAGCAATACACATTCAGGTCTTGCCCGGGATGCGTACAGTAAGTCGCCGCGTTCCATAACAATTTTGAAAACGGTAGTGGCTTCCGGAACTGTCGAGTTAGTGACTGTCTCATAGCGGCCCAATCGGTCGATAGTAGATCTTGCGAATCGTACCATCTCCTCGCCATGCCTTTTAATCTACTTGAGACTAACCTGACAATAGCTGCGTCTGTCCACCCATAGGACTTTGCCAAATTATCGACACGTGCTGTCCAAGCTTCTACTAGCAGTTCGCTCCTTTGGGGATCGAATTCCGGAATCACCAACTCGTCTCCCATGTCAGGTTGTTGATATTGTAGTCGCTGTTGTTGTGAACTCCAGCTGACAGTCGCCGTCGTAGACGTTTAATTTCCTTTCTTGAATTTTCGCGGCTAGTCGCACTACTATTATTGAATTCGCAAAAATAACGAACGAAAAACTAACAGATCTTCGAGTTTTACAGTACACCCAGTATTCCTTTGTTCCAAAAATTTGAATTCTTGCGTGCCACTTCAAGTGTCCCGATATTGTTTATGTTAACACCTTTCACACAAAGAAGTTCTATGAGGACGCCAACAGGCTCCACGCCGATAGCCAACACGTACCTAGATATTAAAAGCGTAAAGTCACCCTTTGCACTACCACTAGTAAAAACACCGGCGTTTTGCGGTAATCCCACTTCTGATTTTGTTAGAATCAAACACAGATTCTTACTACAAATGATACAATTAATGACCGAATCCAGACTTTACAATAATACACGTGTTATCGTTACTAAACTATAACCGAGAGTGAGTCCCGTCTGCTGCATTCCTTCGAGGTTCCTTCCATCCTCCGTGTTACTGTTTATGCTTCATATCTCCAGACATAAACAGTGCATAGGGACGCTTGTCTAGTGGGACGGTGTGCAGACGTATTTCTTACAATAAAATTTTTAAGACAAATCTACCCAAAAACTTTTAAATTATTTCGGTTTTGTCTACATTTAAGTTAAATTTTATGAAACGTAATAAATTGTGCACAGGTGTAAAAACAAACCTCCTCTAAATTACTAAAGACGTATAGGCTTATGTCACCCGGAAGTTGGTATTACCATTTGGGGATGACAATAATTGACACTGGCATGAAATGTGGGGGTTGCCTAACATATAATAAGCGTAGATCTAAGGCCTACAAATTCATTTCGGCATTTCATAAATCATCTCTGTGTGTGTGTATACTAGTGTTGTATGTATGAGTACATAGCGTGGGTGTAGCCGCGAGTACACCCCATTTAACACGTACACAAATTTATGCGTGATGGATTATGTTTCTGATAGCTGGCTGGAGATAACGCTGCGCGCTGCAGCGAGAATGGCAACCGCGTTGCTTGCTTATTTGGGTCAAACTAGTCTAAAAGCCGACCAGTCAATCTAGTTGGCGCCGCAACACGCTCGTTCTGACGTGTGGGATTATATTTTTTGAATACTTATTGCATAATTGCAGTTTGTGGCCGAGTAATTTTCCTAAACTTTTTAACGGTCGACCGTTTAAGCCCTACAGTACACAAATGGTTGCAAACTTTTAGACGATTCATGTTTTCCTCGTCCACAAGTTTTTTTTAGTTTTAAACACCACTCCATTATTTTTAACCATTGGGGCATTTTAGCATTTTAGCATTTTATTAAATTATTTTATTAATGGTCATGAATCATTGATAAATAATGCTTGTGATGCAAAACATAGAAAAGCTAACAATAAAATGTCCTCACTCTATATGACGCTCACGCAGTGAAAAGATTTAATGACTGACCCTTTCATTCGGATTAACTTTTGAGATTAACAATCTAGGTAGGTCCCTTTTTTTAATTTAACCGAAAATATTGTCCAATCTTCCACCCAGAATGAGCAGACGGGTTACATAATGCGACACTGTTAGTCAGTGCCTCTGGCTGCCAGTGTTTCAGAATTATAATTTACAACATCAGAAGATGTTTATTTGACCGTTAAAATCTACCCATTTATTAAGCAATAATGATCACCGTTCCTTTAATTATCATTACAATAACACTCATAATTAAACCATATTAAAAATTTTACCGATCACTGTAATTTTCAATTCCAGCGACACGGTTCATTTGGCGGCTCTCGTTTGGTAATATTCACGTCCGAAGAATGCCATTACTCAATGCCGAAGTTCGCGGCGTTCATCGGAATCGGCGAGGATAATCTAATAGAGATCGCCACCGACCTGGTCGGCCAGATGATACCGGAAGAGCTCGAAAATAAAATCAAGGAACAACTTGGCTCGGGGGCGATTCCACTTGCTGTGGTTGCAACATTAGGTAAGTTATTATCCCGGGGACTTTTCAGATTTGATATCTGCTCTCCTACCGCCTCTCCCGCTAGCTCTCGCCGGCCACTTAAAGTTTAATGGGACGCGATTGCATTAGGTTTCCATTTAATATTCGAACCGGAGTTGCGGGAATCCGGGATAAAACCGGATCTTGTTTAGACGATCGCCAGGAATTCCAGGCCAATTCTTCCCATCTATACTCAGTGCCTGAACTATGGCGAATTTCCTGGCAGCTGCTTCTCGAAGTTCGTCCCTTTAATTAGTATCAATTTGATTGAAAGTCTTCGCGTAATTAACGAGATTTTCCATTACAATTGTGGCGAAAGGTTCAAAGGCCACGACTGTCTGCAACACGTGCTTTAGAAATGTTGCTTTGAGTTGTATTTCCTACTAATTAGTATGTTTCGCTGCTGTTTCTATCAAGGACTTATTTTCTAGCAACAAATTATAATTGTCTTGTATTTTAGTTGAAGTTTTGCATTTAGGTGCATTAGATGCACTCAATCAGCAGTTAAGGAAGGTAACAATGAAAAGACTGGCTGAATATAACGGTTAAAAGCGGTTAACGGTCAAATATCATAAATTTAACGTTTGTAATATTAACATTATCCTATGTTATATACCTACAGTGTAAAAATCTGGAACATCTGATATATCCTCAAAAGAAGTTATTTCTGGCAACAAATCTTTGAAGGGGTCAACATCTATTACCAATTTATTCTCCATTGGCCTCAATTTTGTTTACAATGGCACCCTTCGTACTTTTCTTAATGCGTTACGCTGACATAAATTCTAACCGTATAAAATCACATTATGCAGGTCGCACACCGAAGAAGCACGCAGCAAGCACGCAGCATACATTCAGCAATTGCATCGCGACGCATATATAAACCATATATGCGCCGCGATGCAATTACTGAATGTATGCTGCGTGCTTGCTGCGTGCTTCTTCGGTGTGCGGCCTACATTATGCAAAGAATTAGTCATCAATAAACCTTCCAGGAAAAGTCAATGTTTGGGCTAGTATTTTCAAAAATAGAATATTGGGAGCATATTTCTTTATAGGGAGACTTGACTGGAGCAAGATATTTATAATTTTCAGAGGAAGATTGATTTGAACACAAACTGATTTGACTGACTACAAATAAAAGTAAACGATTTGTTTTAGGGCCTATTAGAAACTTTTTTCTATTTATATATAACGATACAAAACTGACGTGTTATATCTCAAAAACTATCTACATTTCATAACAAGTATCTATAACAACTATAATCACTGTAACGATAATAAATTTTTCTACATCCTCCCCCGCCGAAAAAGATGCGATTTCTAGTGGGTGGAGATGTTGTATTGGTCGTTTTACTGACGTTCCATTACTTATCTTGATTTTACAGGCTCTTATCTTCATATCACGTCCATGGATTAATTCTTCAATTTTGCCTAATTTCCATATCAATCTGGGTTGATGATTTTCATATAGCATGACTATATGTCCCAAATTTAGCTTCTATGTTGCTTGGGATGGACCGTGGGAGTCCTAGTTGTTGTAAGTAATCCTTTTACCAAATTTCCCAAAGCTTGGCCGTAACTTTCTCTCTTTCTTGCCAAAGTTTTCTTACATAATTAGGTTTTATTTCTTTCATCGTTGCTTCAACTGGAATGTCTGGAATTCCAGTACAGGCATGTCCAATAAGAAAATGAGACGGAGATAAATTGAATAGATTATTTGCATCGTCATCTATATATTTTCAGTATGGTTTGCATTTCTTTAGTATGGTTTTCTTATCTTCAGAGTGCAGTGCGTCCTTTACGGTTTTTACCATCCTTTCCCAAAAGCCACCCACCAAGCTGCTCTCCCGAAAGGTCGAAATAGCTCCCAACTGAGAAGCTCAGTTCACTGTAACGAAATTAATTTTCTACATCAACCTCAGTATATGAGAACGAATAAAAGACTTTTTTACAAAAATTTTAGTATGAAAAATAATACAAATTTTGTTCTAAAATACGCAAAAATGTGAAAAAAAAATAAGGATTGCCATTTAAAAAGTGTGTCCCGTTCAATCCTTCAAAGCACGCCACTGTAAAAACGTTTAGGCTAATGAAAAGACAGAAAATTGGAATATACAATATACATTTTATAATTTAAGGAATTGACTTTTACAATTCAACAGAGTAATCAAACACAACTATTATGAGTAGTGGCGATTGTAGGCATGTACTACAAAAAATGGTTAGTACGGTATCATTAGTCATTACTATCATTAGAGACCGAAATATTTGCTGAAAAATAAAAACCCTTCACATACTGAAAGTCCAGAGTAATTATTCACAGAATAAAGTGCATTGTCATGTTTGTTGATTGGCCATATCTACTGTATTTGAAATATTTCATATTATGCTGACCTGGGTATTGTTCGCCTATTCGCCTTAAGCGTTTTGTGCTTAATATGTCCGAAAATAAATGTCACACCGCTTTTTATTTATTGAATTGTTTTAACTGCTATTTTCAGGAAAAATCTCGGACACGTTTTTACTTTCCGACTAGTACCCTTGTAATCGATGAAAAAAACGAAAGGAAACAATTGATCTGGGTGAAATTTGTTACACATATTTAGAATTACCGGGGGACTAACTGGATTGTTTTTTGATTCAACCGATTGAGACCCAACCGACACCTGTGACTTTAAATTATGCATACAAATTTGCAGATCAATGAAATGAGTGATTTATGCGGTATAGCTGCGGTAGAAGGTATCTTCTTTTTGTCAATTACCAAAGCGCGTGCTAATTCTGTTAATTCTTTACACCGCGTAGAAAGAATTGCCACATTCGATAAAAAACATACCATAGTGATTAAGGTTAAATTTACAACGTTTTACGTAAAATAGTGTTCCATTTTTTTAAATTAACACATGGAAATAAAGCAAATGTCAATACATCGCTAAATAATTTGTCTTTAAATCCGAAAACTTGACGAAGGTCCTTCCATAGGAATATATATTTCGAACATATTATTTTGTTAAAATCCCCGATTCCAGGAACAATTTTACCCGAACATTTTCAATATCTTTTCAGGGACTACTGTCCGCGGTGCATTCGACCCAGTGGACGATATCTCGGTCATATGCAGGAAGTACAATCTGTGGTTGCACGTGGACGCAGCATGGGGCGGTGGTCTGATATTCTCGCAGAAGCATCGCACCAAACTGAACGGAATCGAGCGTGCAGATTCGGTGGTCATCAATCCACATAAGCTGTTGGCCGTGCCCCAGCAGTGTTCCGTGCTGCTGGTTAAGGATGGCAGTATATTGCACGGGTGTCACTCCAAGGGGGCGGAGTACCTATTCCAGAAGGACAAATACTACGACAACGCGTACGACCCCGGCGACAAATATTTGCAGTGCGGCCGAAAATGCGACGTTTTCAAATTTTGGCTCATGTGGAAGGCAAAGGTAAATATTTGATGATGCTATAGCGTAATGTGTTGTAATTTCCGCCTTGGACAAACTTCTCTGGCGAGGCTGCTAGACCTCTTTTAACAGATGGTCATAAACACGGTTAAATAAAGGCAATCTTCTATTGAGTCTATTGAGACTTGGCTTGAAACCGAAGGCCCGATAGATATAAACGCGTATAGTGTATAAACCGCTCATCCCATTGATCTGTAAATTTATATACATATTTAGAATCACTGTTTGATAACATTTGTTGTCATTGTCAAATCTTATTCGATTTAAAAATATGATAGCAAAATATAAAATTTTACAATAACCTTTGTCGTAAATCTGTAAAAATACCTGGATACAGTAAATTTTACGAAATTATTTTCAGAGCCCTATTTCTGTACAGACTTTACATACATGCATCAAAAGTTTGAGAATATTTTTATTAGGTTTGTTCGAGCAGTGAAGAACTAGTTTGAAATTAATTTGACAGGATAAGAAGAGAATGTTTCAATGACAATTGCATTATAAATAGCAATCCGAAATAGCTCAGATTTGTGCACTACCTACTATTGCACCTTTACAGCAAATTACAGCTTTAAATGACTGTAAAAGATGTCATAATCAATTGGTAAAGTTTTAATTAGATCCGAAAACAAATTACCAGAAACTATTCAACGACCAGTATGGGCGTGTTTATAGCGCCGAACCAAATTAATTGCTTTTTCATTAGCACAATTTTGGACTGCTTTACTCCGTTTTCCTTTCGAAAACATGGACCCTATATTGATTTTACGTATCTGCTATTCGTGTAGGTTAAATTACGCAAAAACATTGTACACTAAAATCCCAGCACTTCAAACTATAAATGGTTCTCTAATTGGATTATGTTAGAGTGACAATAGACAAACGAACCATGCTCGACGTGTCACTCTCTTCAAAAAAAAAATACTTTTGTTATTAATTGTAAATTTGCCTGCAATCCAGGGTACGTCAGGTTTTGCAAATCACGTCAACGATTTAATGGACATAGCCGAATATTTTGAAGAGCAAATTCACGAACGGCACGATTTCACGATGACTTCCAAGAGGCAGTATATGAACGTTTGCTTTTGGTATTTGCCACGCTACCTGCAGGGAAAGACCCACAACATTATGGAGCATCGATCGCAGCTGCACAAGGTAGATAATTTTAGCTATCAGCAGTATCCTCCTGTCCCGTGCGCAGTAACGTAGCTATCGCATTGCAGGTGGCGCCACAGATCAAAGCTGTGATGGTCAAACATGGAGCGGTTATGCTGAACTATCAACCGCTTAAAGACTACCCGAATTTCTTTCGATTTGTGTCGCAGAATTCTGCCCTGACAAGGAAAGATATCGATTTTATCTTGGATTATATTTCCGAGATTGGTAGATCGATTTATGGGTGAAATTTGTTTGAATCAATGATGTAGTATGTTGTTGTCAATATTGTCATGTTAATAAAGTTTAGTTGAGAAAGTTTGCGATGCTTAGGTATGTGAATTATTTGCAATTTTAAGAATGAAATTATCCTTTGGCATTTGACGTAATGTCCACAGTAATGTCTGAACATTTAATTTCATGTGGCTCACTATTCCTTTTGGTAATGACTATAATGAAATTATAGACATTCACATACATATCTTGCATTGGTTTATTTTCAGAATGGATAATATCTCTTCTCACTCTAAAATGGCTATTTATTAGGTGACTAACGATGATAAGATCCATACTGAAGTCCTTTATAACCGTGCTAATGTGTTATCCAGCAACAGTATAGGGTCTGATTTTCCAGACAGAATTAATAAAGTTTCGAAAAAGGGCAGTGCCTCTCTTTCCTTTGAATGACACTTTACGGGAATTTATTTAAAACCTTACGGCTATCAGATCTGTCTAATGACTGAAATTCTTTGAGACTTCTGTACCTTTATTTGCCTATAAATGTGGATTTTGTGGAAGCATTTCCTAGTTTTTGCTGCGCTGCCCAGGGCAGTGCGAGACTGCAGTACATGTACATGAATAGAGCTGATTAGTCGACCGACGGACGTGAGGGACTACAACATCCACTTTAATATTCCACATCAAGTTCTTATAATCTTTCTATTTACAATTAATTTTTACTCGATACGTATCCTCGAAGGAAAGTATTGTAATCGGCGAAAACAAAATCGAGATTTCAGGGGTTGCGTTTTTAAGTATCAAGAATCCGTTGAATGATTTTTTGAAAATGTCTGTGGATTGGGCTAAAAATTTTAAGTATACGTACTTAGAATTACTAGGGCACAGACAGAATTGTTATTGTTATTTTGGAAAAACAAATTATCTCTTGATTTTTAAGGCACATAATCTTATGAACATTTTACTTTCCGACTAGTACCCTAGAAGAAGGACGTCCCCTGAATCGATTGCAATGATTTCTGGAAAATGTATGTACAGAGTGGTGACAAAGTTCGGAACAAAATTCATAATATCCTTATTTAATGTTTTCCTTATTTAATCTATTCGTCCGTAGTATAAGAAAATAATGTCTAGTTTTTAACCCTTCAGCAGGGGTGAAACGAATACAGGCAAAAATAAGACGTAATAAAATTTTTAATCTTAAGAAATTTTTTCACAAATTAAAAATAGAAATCAAGTCTTACTTATAACTCTAGAAATCGCTCCGCACTCGGTCCATCACAAATAAAAAATACGAGTACATATTAAGGAAGATATTATTAGCGGTATGTATTAACAGGCACCAAAGCGTACAACGCAAAATATTATTATTGTGCCTTAGCTTGACAACAATCGTAAATTAGAGGCATTAATTTATCCTAGGTCCGTCCGGCAGACATAACGCGTTTGATTGCGCGGATGAATTATGAATAAAAACCATAATAACTAATTGTGTACTGATGCGTTTAATAGCGAAAATAAAACGCTTTTGTTTTGGTGCACATAAACAGACCCATAAATACCTTTTAACAGCATGGCAAGCGTGGTTCGTCCCCGCACATCGCAACTCTTTGTTAACGTACCGGATTTTGTTTAAAATTGTCGACGGCCATAAATTAACACAAAGTGATCGAGAGAATCGCTTTTCTCAGTATCGATAAAAATAATTAACTAGAGGTGCGTCGTTAATGGTTCTCATAGACTTGCTCTTTGTTGTTGTGTATGTAGTTTTAAATTATTCAAATTCCTACCGAAAAATGGTAGGTGAGAAATAACTTATAGAAGTATCATTATAGAGGTATCAATCAAGATAATTGCACTTTTAAATGTGCCAGACAATCAATATATATAATATGTCAAAATGACTGACATTAGTTTTCTTAAAGTTCACCTCTTGTTGGATCATCCCACTGCTGCAAAGAAAGAACGAAAAATGAAAAATGCTGTTAATAATAAATATTGTATTCTAACATGTGCAAAGTACTTTGCGTTCAAATGAGTCAAATAAGTACATACAAATAACAACGATAATCTACTAAAACTGAAAACAACTCAGTAATTTCTTATAAATAAGACGTCATTATGGTATCACAGCCCATTGAGGACGCAATGACGACCTTGCATTCGCGAAGAGATAATACTTGCCGTAGTCAAAGTGCAATAGGATAAAAACCAATTTGCTAATTTAGAGTAGACAACCGGTAGCAACTCGTTGAAATCTATTAAATTGATTGAAATATATTAGCACAGCTTATAAAATGTATCGATTTCCTTTACAGTTGTTGCCAGCTAACTCCTAGCAATCAGCCCAGTTTGCGAATATTGTGGTCATTGTCTGTGCTCGCTATTGTAAGTACGGGGTCATTCCCGCGATTTCCCGGTCGGGAAATATCCCGGAAAATAAGCTGATTTTGCCAATCCCGATTTACTAATTTCCAAAAGGAATAAAACAAATCCTCTGGAAAAACGGCATGAGTTGTACAGGGCGTCTAAAATCACCGCCACTCTCACCGACTCCAGAATCCAGAACCTCATTACATTGACAATGTTTCTTCAAAATCCGGGATCCCAGAAAATCCTGGGATTGAGAAAAATGCCCCCGTAATTGTAATTAGAGCCATACTTTAGATATATTGTTTTAGGTAAGCGAAATGCTCTTGTTTTCAGATTTGTATTTTGGAGTTTTTTTTTTTTTTTTCAATTATTGTTGGAGGATCCTTATTGGAGACAAGAGAGAATGATAAAGACACAAAATTTAATGTAGTTGACGCATTTTAGGGATTAAAATGGAATAGAATAGAATTTATTTGTTGCCAAGAACAAGTCAAAATAATAATACATCTAAAGGAATCTAATGAAAAACTTCATATTGGTAGGCGACCTTCTTGTAGGCTATCAGTAAGTTTTTGAATGGAGTGGGGTGGTGAGTCTTTTAGGAAGCTAGTAACTGTGCGCTTGAATTGTCTGGTTAGCAGATGTTTCTCTTCAGGTAGGTTATTGTATAGTTTTAGTCTCTCCCGTGTGAAGGTGGTGGATTTTTAAATACATATATAGAACCAAAAATCTGAAACATTAAAATAATGATTTTTGAATAAAAATAACCTAAACAAAAAAATGCTAGGACGAAAGAATGGTGTTGGGGTATATAATGGATTGCAAAAAAGACATTTTTATCAATAGCTTAAACGCACATTATGTTTACTAGTGCGCACAAAATTTACATCCGTCAGCCGTAACCAGTGTGCTCAAAGATCAAACATTTTTTGATTTTATGGACATTCACGTATATTCTTCCAGAAGTATAAAGCGGTGAGATTTGTTACAATCTGTATCTAAAAACAAATACCTGGGGTGACACTGTGAAGACATTATCACACAGTATGTTAACTAAATTGTCACGCAAGAGAACGGCAACTTACCTTTTAACTGACCTTTAGCATGTTGACTGGTGGCGCTTAACTTCCTCAGCAAGAATTGGGACGTCATTAAAGTGAAGTAAACACTTACTTTCCAATACGATTATAACTCCAAATTTATTTAAAATGCAATTTTTAATATTCAGGTTGGAAAACAGAAAATCATCATTATGGAATAGTCTGGTAACATCAGCGACATATGTATTCAAAACACAGGAAGGCTTAGATAATGTGTGGGCTTTGTACGATAGAAGGAAGGGTCAGTTCTGTGATGCTAAAATTCCTTGTTAAGAAGGCTATAGACAAAGACATCAAAGAGGAGGCGAAATGGAGCGAGGAAATTCCGGTAATTGATAAATGGCTAGATAGTTATTTGAAAGAGAATAACGTAGAAATTGAAACAAAGTTAGGTTAAGGAAAGCAGTAATACGAATTTTGACATGTATATTATCTTATCTTTCTTTGATCTTGTGTTAGCTATTAGTAATAATTATTTTTTTATTTAAATTAACGAGGTGATTTTATACATTTGGCGAATCTAGAATTACAAACATAGAACTTACTTATATTTTTTGAGTACTTAGAATTTGTCAACTATTCTTTGGGAATAAGTAACTACACTATCGTACTGTTCGCCTGTTCTTTCTTCAGTAATATCGTTGTTTTTTACTTTCCGACTAGTACCCTAGAAGAAAAGTATTGTAATCGGCGAAAAAAATCGGGATTTTAGCGGAAATACACGTTTTGGGCCCCCCTGAATCGATTGCGATGATTTCTGGAAAACGTATGTGTGTGTGAGGGTATGTGTGTATGTCTGTGAACACGATTGCGCCCAAACGGTACAACGGATCGGGCTGAAATTTTGCATACATATTTAAAATTACCGAGGGATGAACTGGATTGTTTTTGGTGACAATCTGACAACCGGAAGTGGCAAATATTAAATACGTCTTCTGAGGGATTTATCCGATTGATGTCAAATTCGTAACAACTCATCTCCCAGTGACTTTAAGTTTACAGATTTGCAGATCAGTAGGGTGAACGGTTTAGGTGCTATAAGGGTTTCTAGAAGCAGTTTGACAGAATCCACAGCCTTCATGGGTGTATTGCAAATTGTCAGATTTTGACAAACGTCAGTGTCACTGCCATTAAATGTCAAATGTAATTCTGTCACTGAAACTGACGTTAGGTAGCGTCCAGAGATGGCTTTGGCTTTACTAAATTAAATAATTGCAAAAGGGTTTAGGCACTTCATTGTGCCAACGATTTAGTCAGAAAGTAGGGTGAGGGCCACCCCAGATATTTATAATAAATATAATTACCTATTTTATCTAGTTTAATTTGTACTGACCTTTATTGTTAGAAGTTATTTTTTTCCCAAATAGAAAGATGTACTAATACTAGAACGTTTTTATGATTTTATAGTTTTGTTCAATGCATTCCTTAGTTGAACTAATTAGATTGTGGGTGATATGTGGCGTCCGTTTGTCCGTAATTAGCTAATCCAGGGTAATAAAAAGGCAATTACATGAATTACCATTTATGACTTGATCAGTTTTCTGTAATATTTTATGTGCGCAAAAAGGAGGAGCGATTTTTATTACATAATAAGAAAAATGGCGCTTTCAATTGCTGACATGAAAATACAAGAACTTAGAAATAATAAAAGTTAGCCAATAAAATTCGTTTATAGTCTATAAATTTTACGTCGTAAAATCTTTTAAATGTGTAGGTAGCTAGTGTTTTTGATAGAATATCGCGGAAATGCTTCCGTCAGCGTCTTTGGAGTGATTTTGTAATTAGTTTCGTGCATTTTTGAAAGGGTTGCGGATTTTTATCACGGCTTTTCATTGCGGAAACGTCTTTAATTACTTTTACATCACAAAAAATACAAAATTCCATCCATCAAAGTATACGGGACAGTAAAATCAGTAAATATGATAATCTTTTTTTAGTTTTGTGTACGAATGTTATTGACTTGAATTAAATATATCGTTATACTAAACATTTTTTACGTAACATGTGGCATTTTTCTTACCTTTATTTCTTACCATGTTAACTTACCTTTCAGGAAGAATATGTTTTTTTATTTGTAAATATAACACATCGAGATTCTCCTTTTGTCTACGTATGTATCCATAAATCACAGATGTATCTTTATTATTTTGAGTACATAATTCAATCAGAGAAACCTCAATAATTCTGAACTATACATTTATTAGATTGTACATCATTTAAATACTAAGTACAGTATTCAAGAATTGTTTTCAGAACTGCCTAGCATACATGAACCATAAACTCTAATCTATAACACATAGACGATATCGGGTGTGTGTGTGTGTGTAATGTGTAAGTCTACCAATAATTATGTATAATATATTTTATATAATATAATATATCATATTGATAATCAATTTCCACAATCACTTTCATGTCCTAAATAATTCGGATCAACTTTGAGTGTAGCAAATACAAAATAGTATCACGGTGTTGTATTTAATAAATAATTATCACAAGGTACTAAGTTCTCAAAACGCCGTTGCGAACGCTTAGACCACAAAGTTTTCTTTAATTATTATAGTTATATGTATATAGTTAATCTTATAATTATTATATAAAATAGACACATATATAATATATTTGCTTCCAAAAGTTAACAGGAAAAATCATTTGGCATGCTTTTTAAATTTAAATTTTCGTGGAAAATAGAAAGTAGTTAACAGAACTACAGCTATAGTTATATAGTCATAATAGTTTATTATCCTTTGGACGATACGTCACTTATAAATTTATGGACACCTTTTATTAATTCGTGAGTATTATGGACAGCATTTTTGTTTCTGCATTCAATATATGTACTAATAATTGCGTAGGTATTACATGTTAGTATAGTTATCAACAGAATATTTAAACAAAACACAAACCTGGTATTTTTATTCATTTCCTTGTATTAAAACTATTTCATTAGTTCTTTAATTCAATATCTAAAATAATACCTTATAAATTAGCTGTCTTTTTGATTTTATGGATAAATTATAACATAACATGAACATCATTCCACAATTACGTCAAGGAAAAAAGAAACATACTGGGCAAATAATTGCAACACAGTAAGCAACCATAACCCTATTATACAAAAAATATATAGTCAACAAAATAGCGAACACCATTAACGACATTCACACAAAATCAATATAAAAGAGTACTGACTACATAAACTGGTCGAAGATATTAACGCCCAATATAAAATGTCTGCTCTAGAAGGGTTGACAAAATCCCAGTTATTCGTATTTAGGGTTTATTTTAACTGTTTTAAATATTTTACAAACTGTTCTTCGAAATTTATTTTTTTTTCATTTTTTATACCTATACACTATTCCTATTCTTGAGTTCAACCAGAAACGACTTCCTAGAGCATTGTACATACAAAAGAATACTAATCCACCCTATTCTGGTACAGTATTACATGAGATTTGATAAAGGTGCATTTTTAACATTTACTAGGAACATTGACACGATTACAAGCAAGACTGGCACGATTACATACTTATAAACAGAATAAATATATTACAAATTGGTTGCTAAACGTGGTGCATCTAACCAGTTGGCTAACCTTAAGCAACTAGTGAATAGAAAAGTTTTTTTTGTGGTGGTTGTAGTTTCGTTGGATGGAACCGGTTATGACGGTCTTGTATATAGACAAAAACGCAACGAACTGTCCTTTTTGGTTTCGTTGTCCAAGAACTGATGAACGCTGAAGATGGGGGTTGGACACTTGTGGCTATGTTCTTCCATCGAAACCAGCTCGCGAAGGATGGAAATATGTTCCGCAGTTTCATCGATTTATTTGCTAAGTTTTCCAATAGCTTGCAGATGTTGTATCTGAAACAAAATAACGGAATAATATTTAGTATTTTAGCAACGCTTCGTTTAATAATTAGAAACTCTTACAGTTACAATACTAGACACAGAGAATAAAATCAAGAAGAGAGAAGGCTTGTTCTATTACTTCATATTTCATTTAATAGTATTTTAATACTAATCAAAAGTGATAACAAAGGTTGGTAAAAAATAAGGAGTGGGATTGACAATTGAATAGAATTAACAGGATTGCTTTTGGTAACAATCTGATAAGTGGCAAATGTTACATGCATCTTCTGAGGAATTTATCCGATAGGGACCAAACTCATACCAATTTATCCTTCAGTGACTTTAAATACGTATACAAATTTGCAGATCAGTGAGATGAACGGTTTAGACGCTATATGTTTTTATAGAAGCGGTTTGACAAAATCCACAGCCTTCGTCGCTGTGTTGCGAATTGTTAGATTTTGACAAACGTCAGTGCCATCACATGACATGACATTAAATGACATTCAATCTCAGGATGACAAATGTCACTATGTCATAGAAACTGACGTTAGTTAGGGTCCAGATTGGCTGCGGTTTTACAAAATTGAATAATTTCAAAAATGTTTAGATATTTTATTGTACCAACGATATAGTCGGAAAGTAGGGTAAGGGCCATCCCAGATATTCAATACTGGTTTATTTCTAAGTTCTACTGGTTGGCTGTTGGCTATGGTCTGTAGTTTGTTTGTGAATAAATGGTTAAATAAAAACTTAATGATGACCTGCATGTGGACGAAAAGGATCACCCTAAACAAAATTCTCATCAGTCGCACCGACAAAAGATAAAAACCATGTTATTTAATGCAATTTCCGAAAGCGAATACATTAAATTGCATTACTGGGCCGATCGTAAAACGAATTGCAAACGCGTTACTTTGTTATCTGCGAATACTCGATTCCGCTTCAGACTTAAGCGAGTTTATAGTTCTGCCGCAGCGCGTCGCTAACGGTCAATTGTATAATATATTAGTAACAAACGTCCGTGAAATTAACGAGTAAGAGATTAAGGACGACTTTACACGAGTATTATAATAATGATTCGCGACTATAAACGGACTCTCAAATGTTTTTCCACAAAGATTGCGATGCTCGTTACCACTATCTAAGCAATGTAATTAAGTGTGCCTTTGGTGTAATCTCACTGCCAGTAATAAAAAGGCAAATGAAATTTTATAGTTTTCGAATAGTAGGTGGTATAGCCGGCAGGATCGCGGAATACCATTTTTACTGCGCCAAATGTAAATTGCGAAGCGGTATATATTATCGCCCAGCGTATATATTTCCGCGCATTGTTATAAAATATTTACCGCCACTGTGTGCATACGTATTTACGACAAATTGATCTCTACCGACGCTATTTTACGCCCGAAATGTTACATTATCGACACGTTTACGATTACGATGCACCCAGATGATCCTATACCGTATGCTTTCAATCGAAAATTAAATTTATTCTGAAATAAACCAGACGAAATTGAATATGTTTGTTTTCAAGCTTTTACGGGGTTTTGCTACTTCTCATCTTATGCTACCATCCCATTGGCGGCATTAGGACATTAGGATTGTTATTTTATCAAATGCTCAAATTTGTTGTCACAGCGCGACCTTTTATAGAGCGACAGTCGTGACGCCATAAACGGCGACAACGAAACAGACCACACACAATCTACACATAAAGATTGATTTGAGCCTTTACTTGTGTGACCTCGAAAAAGAAAAAATCGACAAGTTAGTCAATACTTTGTGCATCCCATTTGTAAGCCAGTTTTTACTTTCCGTACCCTAGATGGAAAGTATGTATTGTAACCGACGGAAAAAAATCGGGATTTCAGCGGAAATACCCGTTTTGCGGGCCTCTGAATCGATTACAATGATTCCTGGAAAATGTATGTATGTGTGTATGTGTGTATTGGTATACATGAAATTTGGTATACCTATTTAGAATTACCGGAGGACGAACTGGATTGTTTTTGGTGACAATCTTACAACCGGAAGTGGCAAATGTTGCATGAGTCTTCTGAAGAATTTATCCGATTGAGACCAAACTCATACCAAGTCATCCTCCGGTGACTTTAAATATATATACAAAGTTGCAGATCAGTGAGATGAATGGTTTAGGCGCTATGAGCGTTTACAGCATCCGTTTGACATAACCACAGCCTTCGTCTCTATGTTGCAAATTGTCAGATTTTGACAAACGTCAATGCCACTGACATGACATTACTTTAAATGTCAGTATGACAAATGTCATTATATCAAAGAAACTGACGTTAGGTAGTATCCTAAGTGGCTCTGGCTTCACAAACGTGAATAATTACAAAAGTGTTCAGACACTTCTTTGTGCCAACCATTTAGTCGGAAAGTTGGATGGTGACATAACCACATCCTTCGTCTCTATGTTGCAAATTGTCAGATTTTGACAAACGTCAATGCCACTGACATGACATTACATTAAATGTCAGTATGACAAATGTCATTATATCAAAGAAACTGACGTTAGGTAGTATCCTGAGTGGCTCTGGCTTCACAAACGTGAATAATTACAAAAGTGTTCAGTCACTTCTTTGTGCCAACCATTTAGTCGGAAAGTTGGATGGTGACATAACCACATCCTTCGTCTCTATGTTGCAAATTGTCAGATTTTGACGAACGTCAATGCCACTGACATGACATTACATTAAATGTCAGTATGACAAATGTCATTATATCAAAGAAACTGACGTTAGGTAGTATCCTGAGTGGCTCTGGCTTCACAAACGTGAATAATTACAAAAGTGTTCAGACACTTCTTTGTGTCAACCATTTAGTCGGAAAGTTGGATGGTGACATATCCACATCCTTCGTCTCTATGTTGCAAATTGTCAGATTTTGACGAACGTCAATGCCACTGACATGACATTACATTAAATGTCAGTATGACAAATGTCATTATATCAAAGAAACTGACGTTAGGTAGTATCCTAAGTGGCTCTGGCTTCACAAACGTGAATAATTACAAAAGTGTTCAGTCACTTCTTTGTGCCAACCATTTAGTCGGAAAGTTGGATGGTGACATAACCACATCCTTCGTCTCTATGTTGCAAATTGTCAGATTTTGACAAACGTCAATGCCACTGACATGACATTACATTAAATGTCAGTATGACAAATGTCATTATATCAAAGAAACTGACGTTAGGTAGTATCCTGAGTGGCTCTGGCTTCACAAACGTGAATAATTACAAAAGTGTTCAGTCACTTCTTTGTGCCAACCATTTAGTCGGAAAGTTGGATGGTGACATAACCACATCCTTCGTCTCTATGTTGCAAATTGTCAGATTTTGACGAACGTCAATGCCACTGACATGACATTACATTAAATGTCAGTATGACAAATGTCATTATATCAAAGAAACTGACGTTAGGTAGTATCCTGAGTGGCTCTGGCTTCACAAACGTGAATAATTACAAAAGTGTTCAGACACTTCTTTGTGCCAACCATTTAGTCGGAAAGTTGGATGGTGACATAACCACATCCTTCGTCTCTATGTTGCAAATTGTCAGATTTTGACAAACGTCAATGCCACTGACATGACATTACATTAAATGTCAGTATGACAAATGTCATTATATCAAAGAAACTGACGTTAGGTAGTATCCTGAGTGGCTCTGGCTTCACAAACGTGAATAATTACAAAAGTGTTCAGTCACTTCTTTGTGCCAACCATTTAGTCGGAAAGTTGGATGGTGACATAACCACATCCTTCGTCTCTATGTTGCAAATTGTCAGATTTTGACGAACGTCAATGCCACTGACATGACATTACATTAAATGTCAGTATGACAAATGTCATTATATCAAAGAAACTGACGTTAGGTAGTATCCTAAGTGGCTCTGGCTTCACAAACGTGAATAATTACAAAAGTGTTCAGTCACTTCTTTGTGAAAACCATTTAGTCGGAAAGTTGGATGGTGACATAACCACATCCTTCGTCTCTATGTTGCAAATTGTCAGATTTTGACAAACGTCAATGCCACTGACATGACATTACATTAAATGTCAGTATGACAAATGTCATTATATCAAAGAAACTGACGTTAGGTAGTATCCTGAGTGGCTCTGGCTTCACAAACGTGAATAATTACAAAAGTGTTCAGTCACTTCTTTGTGCCAACCATTTAGTCGGAAAGTTGGATGGTGACATAACCACATCCTTCGTCTCTATGTTGCAAATTGTCAGATTTTGACGAACGTCAATGCCACTGACATGACATTACATTAAATGTCAGTATGACAAATGTCATTATATCAAAGAAACTGACGTTAGGTAGTATCCTGAGTGGCTCTGGCTTCACAAACGTGAATAATTACAAAAGTGTTCAGACACTTCTTTGTGTCAACCATTTAGTCGGAAAGTTGGATGGTGACATATCCACATCCTTCGTCTCTATGTTGCAAATTGTCAGATTTTGACGAACGTCAATGCCACTGACATGACATTACATTAAATGTCAGTATGACAAATGTCATTATATCAAAGAAACTGACGTTAGGTAGTATCCTGAGTGGCTCTGGCTTCACAAACGTGAATAATTACAAAAGTGTTCAGACACTTCTTTGTGTCAACCATTTAGTCGGAAAGTTGGATGGTGACATATCCACATCCTTCGTCTCTATGTTGCAAATTGTCAGATTTTGACGAACGTCAATGCCACTGACATGACATTACATTAAATGTCAGTATGACAAATGTCATTATATCAAAGAAACTGACGTTAGGTAGTATCCTGAGTGGCTCTGGCTTCACAAACGTGAATAATTACAAAAGTGTTCAGACACTTCTTTGTGCCAACCATTTAGTCGGAATGTTGGATGGTGACATAACCACATCCTTCGTCTCTATGTTGCAAATTGTCAGATTTTGACGAACGTCAATGCCACTGACATGACATTACATTAAATGTCAGTATGACAAATGTCATTATATCAAAGAAACTGACGTTAGGTAGTATCCTGAGTGGCTCTGGCTTCACAAACGTGAATAATTACAAAAGTGTTCAGACACTTCTTTGTGTCAACCATTTAGTCGGAAAGTTGGATGGTGACATATCCACATCCTTCGTCTCTATGTTGCAAATTGTCAGATTTTGACGAACGTCAATGCCACTGACATGACATTACATTAAATGTCAGTATGACAAATGTCATTATATCAAAGAAACTGACGTTAGGTAGTATCCTGAGTGGCTCTGGCTTCACAAACGTGAATAATTACAAAAGTGTTCAGACACTTCTTTGTGCCAACCATTTAATCGGAAAGTTGGATGGTTCCTCAAAGAAGATGTATTTTGTATTGTTTTTTTTTTCATCTCCAAAACTGGAAGGTATTCTTTTTTGTATAGATCTGAAACAGTCGCTTAGCAACTGCCACCGTTTCAGGATTTCTTTTCCATAAACCCATGGAAGTACTTGTGGTACGGGGGGACCTCAAAACGCGTATTTCCGCGGAAGTCTGGAAATCTTTTTTCTCGTCGATTACAATACTTTCCTTCTGAGGTACTAGTCCTAGTTACAACTAGGAAACTATGCGTCTGTAAGGTTTATTATTGAGCTATTTGAAAAACTCGCACAATGCGTACTATTGTATTTATCTTTAACACAGGCCATTACAAGATTTTCACCGAGATAATGTTTTGAAAGTACCTGGCCGTATACTAACAAACAATAAAATAGCGCTCTGCGCAGAAATAGCACCGTTTCCATTCATTACATACATCGCAACTGGCAATTAATAAAAGATTGTAAATTTTTTATTGTGCCCGTAATTACGGAAACGAGCCTCCCTTCTATCATGGCGGCACTATGCCGTCCAGTTCATAGTTAATTTGTATAATTACGCACAGCTAAAACGTTTACGGCCCATAAACTATGCCGGAATAAATAATACGTTTGCTTTTGTACACATAACTGTTTCATTTTTATTACAAAATGGCCGCTACGTGTCACATTTTGCATGCTTCCCGTTGTCTGTCCATACGTTTTCTATTTTATCCTCATCCCCATTGCATCAAACAAATTTATTTTAATTTCTGCTATTTAAAAATTCACTTAATGCTTTCTATTTAAAAATATCTGGGGTGGCCCTCATCCAACTTTCCAACTATATCGTTGGTGACTTATCAAAAGCTGGCAACTCGCAACACAGCGACGGAGGGTGTGGATTCTGTCAAACTGCATCTATAAATGCTTATAGCGTCTAAACCGTTCATTCCATTTATCTGTAAATTACTACACATGTGTAAAGTCACTGGAGGATGAGTCGGTACTAGTCTGACCTAACTTGGATGAATCCCTAAGAAGACGCATGGAACATTTGCCACTTCCGGTTGTCAGATTGTCACCAAAAACAATGCAGTTCGTGTCCTCGTAATTCTAAATATGTATGCGATATTTCAACCCCATCCGTTGGGGACACACATACCTACCCACACATACACACCCACATACATTTTCCAGATATCATTGCAATGGAGTCCGGGGACCCCAAAATGCATTTTCGCTGAAATCTCGATTTTGTCCGCTGATTACAATACCTTCCTCCTAGTGTACTAGTCGGAAAATAAAACGGTGCTCAGTAATATACATAATAATGCCATTATCGCACAAAAATATGTTGCTTAATGTTTGATTGATTAGAATATTACTTGGCAAATCTCACTTGGTAAAATCAAGGCAAAGATAATAAAATATTGTTTTTCTCAATTATTTTCAGTGACACCAGGAACTGAAGTTGCTATGTGCGGCACGATACAAAATAGCTATTTATGATACAGCAAACTAAAAAAATACTTGCATTCCTTTAAAAGATCAAAGTTTTTTAATGTCAAAATGACATTTGTTGTGATTTTTACTTTCCGACTAGTACCATAGAAGGAATTGTAATCGACGGAAAAAAATCGAGATTTCCGCGGAAATACGCATTTTTGCATCCCCTGAATCCGTTGCAACGATTTCTGGAAAATGTATGTATGTGTGTATGTCTGTGAACATGATTGCGTCCAAACGGTACAACGGATCGGGCTGAAATTTGGTATACGTATTTTCAATTTTGAATTGCCAGGATGAACTGGATTGTTTTTGGCCACAATGTGACAACCGTAAGTGGCAAATGTTACATACATTTTCGTAGGGATTTATGCGATTTTGATCAAACTGATAACAGGTCATCCTCCAAATTCATCAGTGGGATGAACGGTTTAGGTGCTATAAGAGTTTGTAGAAACAGTTTGACAGAATCCACAGCGTTCGTCGCCGTGTTACAAATTGTCAGATTTTGACAAACAGTATGACAAATGTCATTGTATCCTAGAAAATGACGTTAGGTAGGGTTCAGAGTGGCTCTGGCTTCACAAAATTGAATAATTTCAAAAGTGTTCAGACACTTCATTGTGCCAAGCATGTAGTCGGAAAGTTGGGTGAGGGTCACCCCAGATATTTTTTATGTTATTTCAACTGCGTCCACTTTCCTTTTTCACGCAAAAATGTCATAAAATGAAATAATCAAATGAATATATCGCTGAGATGCTCGATCAAGGGGTGAGTTGTTCGTATAAGGAAACAGTTATCTTTCTGGGCTCACTTCGCTTTGAAAAGGTGGGTATTACGGTCATATGGAAATTTAAGTAGAATCAAGTATTAAACAATTATACAGCATATAATATGACATTCCGTTAACTTAATACTTAATTATATTCCGAGTTTGTGGAGAAAATTGAAATTAAAATATGAATTTGCCGAGAACTGTCATGATTGGCTAAGTGTAAAATTGTCAACGTAGTCTAGAAATTCACAAATGTAGGAATTTTTGTTCTTATAGGGTTGTCGTCACTGCTTGCTTGTATGGTGTTGCACGCCATCTTCGGTAGTATTTACTTTGACGTTCCAGAGGTTATGTTAGCTGTGTATTAAAATAATAACTGTAATAAGTGTTATAAGTACAGTCTGTGTTTCTTGGTTTCTGCTAATTTGCTGTTGCAATCAGGCGCACAACAAACTCAACTTATAAATTTATTTCCAATAACTACTAACTCCCAAACGTCAAAAGTGAACTCCCTAATCATCCCTAACGATTTGCAATCGATCACAATCAAAATATGTACAAAATGTGAATGTCGGGGGGCTAAGTTGATGGTCATATAAACAATTTTCATTTTCTCAAAATACGTGTACTCCCAAACGAAAAAAATCTTCTCCCAAACCCTCCCTAACGATTCCCAAACGATTGACGTAGTTTTTTTCCAAAAATTTTAATGTGGGGGGGCCAACTTGATAGAGGTAATATTATAATGACCTAGGATTCAAAAATATACATATACCATAAGAAAATACGCAAGATCGTGAAATCTATTACAGGTTTACGGCTTCGTTATCTCGCTAGCACATAAATTCCAACAATGGTTTATATTTATACTTTAGCTTGAACTCTTTTGTTAATTATAGTTCCCTTCACTCTAAACTGCAAAACCAACAATTACATATTATTATTATTCTAAGAGCATGCTCGAGTAACAATTACGCTATCGGACACATGTATATCTAAGTACGAACGAAGTAGTAATAAATGGTTAATAATACCGCAGTATGGCGAATTTATCTAAAAAACCATAAAACCCATTTACGACCTCTAATTATTACCTTAGTTTCAGTAACATTTGCGCAGAACAAGGTGGTGTAGCTATTAACTTCTTAACTGCTTAAAGAGTGATGGAAAATAGATTGTAGTCCCTTTTCCTGACGACATTTTCTCTCCAGTGCTAAACTAGATTCTAGCAATGTTTTCCAAAGTTTATAGTATCAGGAAAGTATTCAAAAAGAAATGTTAAATTAAACATTCTACAATAGCTACTTCAATTATCTCATGTCAGTTCTTATTATACTGTCTGGTGCTTCAAAGTGACTAAGAATACCACTATTTTATATTAGGATGTCATTGGCCACTTTGGGACGCCCTTTGATATAATTAAATGTTTATTATCTATAAAATCCGATCCAGAAGTTATAGGTCTATGGACTAAATAGATTTATAAATAGCTTTTCTTAAAATACGAAATGTTTACGAAATGGCCAATTGAATAATAAGATGATAGTAATCGAGACTTTAAGGTAATATATATAAGCCAAATGACATCTTTGTACTGTCTCTAATAAATAAGAACGATTATCACCAAATATATAAATTATGACAACACTTCTGCTGAAACTTCCCACTGTGTCAGTGGCCGGGGTGTGATAAACTTCGATTCAACAAGACTGACGGTTTACGGCAACATACCATATTCATACTGTCGTTATACGATGCACTTGACGAAATTGTAAAATATATTTATGGGCATTTTTATGTGTTGTACCTGGAGTGAATGTTTCATGTCAAAGCTGCACCGCCGTCGTCATGTTAGATTATATTTAATAAAATTCACATACAGAATCACCCACAAGACACAACTCGCAGCTGAAAATACTGAATACGTAAATGGATAACAGCACATAACAATATTTCTCTTTATTTATTTAAACACCATCAAGAAATATTTAGGTCTCATGTATGAAAAAATACTATCATGTTGAACGAATTATTACTGAAAAGCATCCATGTTGACAATCAAATGACACGAAAAATGTGATGAGAGAGCAAAATTTTAACGCTACGTACCAAAAAAAAAAAAAGAATCAGAAGTCAAGAAGAAACAAGTTAAGCTATATGCGAAAGAGAGCATAGATCAAGTTGACAAGTTTATTAGTCGAAAACAGGAATAAAAAAGAATATGTGGCAGAAGTGCGAAACTCCACGAATCTGGCAACTTTCCAGCATCTCGGTGAAGGTGTCCCTAACCAACCAATATCTAAGCGTGGCGTGCGGTTTCCCTTTGTACTATAGTTTTTAGCCTACTTTTTACTTTCCGACTCCTAGAAGGAAAGTTCTGTAATCGACGGAAATTTTTTTTATTGAGATTTTAGCGGAAATACGCGTTTTGGGGTCCCCTGAATCGATTGCAATGATTTCTGGAAAATGTATGTGTGTATGTGTGCATGCGTGTACAGTGTACGTATGTCCGCGAAAACGATAGCGCCCAAACGGAACAACGGATCGGGCTAAAATTTGGCATACGTATTTAGAATTACCGGGGGACAAACTGGATTGTTTTTTGTGACAATATGACAACCGGAAGTGGCAAATGTCACATATGTTTTCTTAGGTATTCATCCGATTTTGACCAAAGTGACACCATCTCATCCTGCAGTGATTCTAAATATGTGTATAAATTTACAGATCAATGGGATTAGCGGTTTAGGCGCTATAGAGATTTATTTCAGTTGGTGTGTGACGTAACTGACGTCACCATACCGCGTTAGCTCACACGTTATTGTTTGAATATTATCGCATGCCCTCGATTGACGAATAAATAAACAAGAAGTAGAGAAATAAACCGAGTATTATAACACGGATACGTGACAGTATATTAGAATTATTTGTATGGATAAGTCAGTCGCTTTTGGTGTTTCACCCTCTATAGTCTATACGTTTAGAGAGTTTATAAATGCGTCAACAGTGTGTCAGTGTAGTCGGAAAGTTGGGTGGGGGTCACACCAGATATTTACAGTTTGAAATTATGTTCTACGTACATATGTATGTTATTAACGGTGGGTTTATTCACCTACCCATAAAGTTGTGTATTGCAATCTGTCAAATACGTCAAATTTTGTTGCACTATTACAGCTCGTACAAGCAATATATTTCCGATGAAAGTGTACAAGGCGCACCTCTTACTCTTTCTTTCAGGTTTTGCACCCTACCATCACTACATCTTATCTATTAACTCAGGACTTCCGGAGTAGGCAAATAAACCCGGCCTAAGATATACATTATTATTGAAGACATCTGACAAATAATGAAAACGAACGGTTTATTAATTTGACTTCCCATAGCCGATATGAACTTGTCTTTTTGGTTTCCACTTTTGCTGCGTATGATTTTTTACAGTTAACAATACCTATATAAATGTGGGAAATACGAATAGCTTAATAATTCTACTGATCGTTCAAATACCGTATTTACTCTCACTTCATGACATGCCAATTAATTCCGTCGACATTTTTATATATAAATCAACAATATGTAAGATTCCTCCAACAAATATTTGGGGTGGCCTATTTGAGGCGTCTAGCTATTTTGCAATTATTGAAGTGAAGCCACAGCAACTCTGGGTCGCAGCTTAATGTTCGTCTCCACTGATTTTTATGATAATTTGACAATTTGCAACCATAGCTACTAACTCTGCAGTTACCGTCAGACTGCTTCTAGAAATGCTTACAGTGCCTACACTTTCATTAATCAGTTAATTTTGGGCACTATCGTCTTCACAGACATACACACATAGATTCATGCATAAGTACATATATACAAAAAATATCCATTGTTTTGAGTGGATATATACGCACATACATAGATAAATATACATCTATATACATAGTTGTCCGCTAAAATCCTGATTTTTTTGCGACATTCCAATATTTTTCTACTAAGTTACTAGTCGGAAAGTAAACTTGCGTAAAAATGCGTCCACACTGCATTTTGTAATTAACATACACAGAAAAAATTATTAAAACTTTAATATTGATTTTCTCTTGAAACATTGATGCGATTTTGGTACCTATCTTTTTAGTTCTTTGTCACTACGTTCATCCATGCTCTAGAACTTTATTATTAGTGAAATAATAAAGGAAAACTTCGGTTTCAGATGAATTTATTATTTATTATTACACTGAGATATTTGGCGGTATTGGATTGTTAAATCCAACCACTAATCTCGTCTTCTGAAGTCAACAGGTCTATTGTTGCTACAGTTTTAACAACAGTATTGTCAACAAATGAGGCACGGAGAAACCATTAACGTTGTAAGAGGTAGTATGTCTGTAGAAGAGTTGAGCCAAGTACACTTTCCTTTGTGGTACACCAGCTTAAGGCTTTTGGTAGAACAGAGCTTCCTGCCATACATTCTTAAACAATTTTTTCACTTCCAGGAATATAAAGAATCATATTTTTCTACAAAGATTTATTTGTTTGATACTGCACATAAGTATTTCATGCACAGATACATGTTGACGAGTGTTCTTCTGAAAACGAGCTAGTAACAATGATCACGGCTTCCCGAGGCAAATATTTTAGGACCTAGATCATTAAATGAGCAACAAGTACACTTTCCTTTGTGGTACACCAGCTTAAGGCTTTTGGTAGAACAGAGCTTCCTGCCATACATTCTTAAACAATTTTTTCACTTCCAGGAATATAAAGAATCATATTTTTCTACAAAGATTTATTTGTTTGATACTGCACAAAGTATTTCATGCACAGATACATGTTGACGAGTGTTCTTCTGAAAACGAGCTAGTAACAATGATCACGGCTTCCCGAGGCAAAAATTTTAGGACCTAGATCATTAAATGAGCAATAGTTTCCATAATTGCGCTCAAGTTAAATATAAAACATGAATTTACTAATATAGTCAAATGAAACTTTTGACGTCAGCAATATTACTATTATTAACGCATCGGCGACCATAAAATAAATAATAAACCGTAACGGTGGAATTGACCAATGAAGCAAACTTAGAACCTCCACATCTTCTTCGCCGGAGCAATTAGAAATACTATTCCAGGACGTTATGGCCTTGATGTGGTGGGGATACGCACGCCATCGTGATCATTCCATTGTTGTTCGCCTTGCGGAATGCAATTTTCGCAGAAGGGTTTTACGACTGCTCCGGTCTAAGTCGCGCCGCCGCCACCTCTACCTCGCCGCGGCAAAATTTGAACGTCGCCGTTCAAAAATTGTCGTAAATTATGCTCACAAATAACAACTTATTATTATAATAATAATCCTATATGTGTATGGAACTCCGGGCCCGGACTTTATGGCTTTCAGAACGGACGTTCCGAGGCATATAGATATATATAGATGGGACGTCGTTACAATGGAACCGAATCCATGTCAGTCTGCTCGGATGAGTGAATGGCTCGTCCCAATCTTTTACGACCCTGAGGAATATTAATTATTGAATTTTATATGCTGCTTACCGCTACGACCGTCTACGTCGGTCGCAGGATTCTTTTATTATCGTATTAAAACTTCCAATTTTCAGGGGTAGTATTAAGAGATTTTATCCGTGGTAGAAACAAAGACTACCATTGATTACAATAACTAAATCATGGCTAAATCAGACTAGAAGGATTGCTGCCCGATTTCACCGATTTGTTATCGGAAATAAATTGTTATTTTGTCTTTGATGAATGTGTCAATACTAATCTGAAACTCAAGATAACAACATTATGGCCATTATTTTGTTGTAAGTAACCTAGGAGCAATAATTTGATCTTGGGTGGCGCCATGTAAGCCGTCGTCCGCTAGTAAATACGTTTTAATCGTATCTAGTGACATCACCGCCTAACTAGCGGCAAGAAAAGATATTTAGAGCCTCCAGGTTAAGTAGCCTACATATCAGGCGGGACGTACGTGAACGCTAACCCCGCCCCAGACACTCTAGATACGAGTTCCATGATAACAATAAATAATAATAAATAAATCACTTTAAATTTAGTCGTTATAAGTTGTCTAGTCGTGGGGCGAGTGGCTCTAGCGGTAGAGTGCTGCTCTCCTGCTAGGAAGTCTTGGGTTCAAATCCAGGCATCAGCTGAAGATCCTCGTCCCACCGCCTTTCGCAAGAGGCGTAAAACCGTGGGTGCCGGCAACCAGTTGTGAACACCTCTGGTTGTCGTTATCAAACAGTATGTAAAAATGGGTAAGCACAAAGGGCCAAGAATTGGCCTAGGTGCAGCGGAATAAACCCCACCCAAAACAACTACAACAACAAGTTGTCTAATCCTTTTTTTATCAATACTATGGATACTTGATGTATCATTTTGGATGCACATAATGAATACATTCGCATTTAACGAGAATATTAAGCAAGCTTCCAACAACCCAAACTGGACAACTTTTTCAGTTGGTTCGTGTATATGCAAATGGAACAGGCACTTTAAGATCATTTTAATGCATCAGATAAGCCGACATTCTACAAGTATGAATAAGCTTGTCTTCTTTTAGTAGGAAATAAAATTAAATTGATGTTTTTTTGAAAGAATGAAAGTGGTAATTGTAGAAAGGCAAGAGAGTAAATCAGGATCAGTTGCTCGAGAGTCGAGATGTTCGGAGAGGTCTGTGAACCACAAACTAATCCAGAACTCGAATTTTCGTAGGATGTCCAACATCCAACTGACATGACGCCAACAAAAAGTACCGAGAATTTCATCAATTGTGGACCGCAAATAACTTCTAAAATGGTTAATTTCTATTTCCGACGGTTTATACCGAGCGCCTGTTGCTAGGTAGTGGTTTTGGAATTATCCCAACTTGACGTTCTTGATCTCTTTTTACTCTTGTATCCTGCAATAATTATAATTCGCCACTTCCTTAGCGAAAATAAATACCTCTATGCAAATATTACATTCACAAGCATCCATACGATTCAAACCAAAATTGGAAAATTCTTCTATATTCATTGGCTGCCAAATCAAGAAGCTCTAAAATAAGAAATATCGTTTAAATTTTTGTATAAATCTCCAATAACGTTTGTAAGTGTAGTAGATTGTGATTATTTTTCAGCAAATTATCTGCAAATTTTAGAAAATTCTTGACATCTAATACAATTTTTATAAAAGAGTTCTTCCACTCATTTGATCTGTATAACCAACATAATGTTCGTGGTCCTAGGTTAGAAAATATCTGGGGTGGTCCTCACCCTACTTTCCGACTACATCGTTGGCACAATGAAATGTCTAAACACTTTGACAATTATTCAATTTTGTAAAGCCACAGTCACTCTGGACCTTAATCTAACGCTTATAGCGCCTAAACCGTTCTTCCCACTGATCTGCAAATTTGTGTACATATTTAAAGTCACAGGAGGATGAGTTGGTATGCGTTTGATCTCAATCGGATGAATCCCTTGTACCGATCCGTTGTACCGTTTGGACGCTATCGTGTTCACATACATACGCACACACACACACACATACATTTTCCAGAAATCATTGCAATTGATTTAGGAGCTCAAAGGCACTTGTCAAAAGTGTCACTGTCGTATTAGCATTTCTTTCAATATATTGGCATATGTTAGATGATAAAATTCTGGGAATAGTGTGCATGAACAGTAAAGACAAAGGTATAAACTTCTCATAGAGCTCCTTCCGTTATCGTCAAAACATTTTCCTTTAAAGCGTTCTCGTTCGCGTATAGCTTTCGTTGTACGTTCGCCATTGTGGAAATTACACAACAATTTGTTACGAGGCCGTTAATAGAGCTTTAAAAGTTGTAGCGAACCAGAATGAACGTCTAGGTTACAAAGGCGGAACACGTGTTTTGGTTTTATTACATTATTTCGAGTGTATCCCACGGCGAAAAAACAGATCGTAAATCCGTTAAGATGTCACGGGGTCAAAACTTTACGGCTTATTACGATTCATGTGCCGAGGACATCTGAATTTCGTCGCGTTTTCAATTGGGAGGGACCGACGAAGAATGGAAATACATAAAATTGTGTGTACCTACTCGATATTTGAATGGCTGGTGAATAGATGGCGTGGTTGTGCTGGTTAGTGTACTAGTGTATGTATGTGTGCAAGATCTGCTGCACACTGCAACACTCAATTATAACCCTCGGGGTAAAGTTTACGAGCGACGATAAACCGTACAGTACAGCTGTGTATGCCGAAATTTTATTGCGATGTTATTTATAATAGGGAGCATTTCTTCGTCGTCACAAAGGGAATTGTACATAATTAGACGTATACAGTGTCGGCCAGTTTCAGACGCCGTATAGCCCATAAGAGAGAGCAAGAAACCAATATAAAGGCGGTCACTGCATGCCCCCACCAAGCGACATGAACCAACCACGAGGCCGTGCTAGCGCGGTGCCTGCATTGGTGGGGATGTGTTTCAAACGTTCTCTCTCGCACTCGCACAAAACTGATGCGGCGGCTGGAATTGGCCGACACTGTATAGCAGTTTAATTTGGCCACCTGAAGCAAAATTAGAATGTATTTTGCGCACTATGAGATACGTGATGTTTTAAATTTTAACATATTTTCATGTTTTAACTTTTCATACAAGTGAGGCAATCTAAACTAAGGATTCCTAGTACCAACATTTTCATTTATCGGTGTGAATCGCAAAAAGAAAGGGCCACCAAAAATATTTGAAAATATGATTTTGTTCATATTTGGTCGCCAGCATTCTTTGCAATAAATTTTGGAAAATGTCGGAATCGGTTTCCTGAAATTTGTTATGCATATTTAGAATTATGACGAACTGATTTGTTTTTGGTAACAGGCAAAAGGGACAAATGGTTCATGCTAATAATTCAACTGATTTTAACAAAACTGAGCTCATCCCCAAGTGACTTTGAATACATATACAAATTTACCATTCGATGGAATCAATGGATTAGGCGCTATAAGAGTTCATAGAAGCAATCTGACAGTAACAGTGATCTTAGATATGTAATAAAATTTACGAAATTTACGTGAAAAGGAATTTTGAAAGTAATATTGAAATGAAAAGCGCACTACATAATTGTATGATGTCTATGACAAAAGATCTATTTTGGAAGAATGTATTAAATGTTTCAGAGGGAGAATAGTGCCAACATCGTAAAGCATGATTCACGAAATTGACGGACATTCTACTTCGTGAACACATATTAAATGCACTAGAATAAATAACACGAGCACATTTGGAAACGATGCAACAGTGTCCACACGTGCTGAACTCATTGGTATAATATTTAATGTAATTATGTCATAAAACGTGTGAAATAAAGTTAAGAGACATTAATACAGTTCCTTTTATCATTTATGATCAAATATCTTCTGTCATTTTATGATTCCATATAGTTGTTTTATTATAGTAGGTACTCCCATTCTAAGTAGCCAATTGACTTGTTCAAAGATTGTTCTTTAGGCGTCGATAAAACTTATATCATGTTATTCCCCCTTAGATGAATAATATACACAGGCATCAGTGGCACAATGAATTTTTATACCATGAGCACTTTATTACCCCAATCCTTGTCAGAAAAATCCCGACCGAGACGGTTCATTCTTCTCACCGACTTCGCCATGTCGTGTGACTTCACGGACCTATATAAATGAATGGATCCGTTGCCGAGCCGAGCACGGCAAGGAGATTGTTTGTCTCCTACCGGGTAGCGTTGGTGGTGGTACTTTTATATCCCGCTTTTAAACCGGGCGAACATAAGTTGATCGTTAAATCTAGGAATTGCATTTTGCGAATACACAAAGGTAATAAAAACTATTCTACGCTCTTGAATAGACGTTAGGCCACTGCCACTTGTGATCCCTTTGAATGCGCATTTATTTTACGGATTGAACGACGACGGCTACGGGTTGTAAAAGTGCGCGAGGCCGTAAAGGGAGCAGTTTTAACAAATTGTACACGTTGCGTATAAACAGGGTCCTAAACTCCCTTATTGTTGCTCAGGCCGCCGACGTCTACTCACGGCGCGAATTAATTGCGCGTCCCGAAGCTCACGGCCGCGGTGCTTGCTGAATACCCTTCCGCGCGCTCACAGTCGTCAGGTACTTGCTGATGGCTGCTGAATTTATGACTTCGTCTTAGTGGCTGAACCACAAATGGGAAATATATTGCTTCTAGAGAGTTCTCTGGTAGCCAAACATTCGAAATTTAAACAGATTAGGTTGTATTTAGTTGACGAAACTGTTAACTGTAAAAGTGAAAAGTATATTGATTAGTGTATATTCCAAATTTGGTTAAAGATGATTCAACGTTTCTATCATTTTTTAACATCTTTACTTTCCGACTAGTGCCCTAGAAAGAAAGGTGCCTTGTATTGTTATAATCCCAATATACTATTCTTATTATCTTAGGACATTCGTTTAATTGGTGTTTCACTCTCTATATGTTTACAACCAAAAGATCATGAATCATGACGATACACAGATCAAATGACTTATAGAAATAATTAATTTAAATATTGTATTAGCTAGAAAGAATCTCGAAGAATTAATCTATAGTTTGCTCAAAGGTTCATTAAGGGCTAGTTTTTCAATACTGGTTTAAACCATGACCGAAGTTCAGTACAGTTTTTTACTGTCTAATAACCAATCAATCTTTGCTAATCTGACAGTTACCACAGTTACCAAGGAGTTCAGCAGAAATTAGAAATAAACCAGTATGTATTGAAAAACTAGCCCTAAGATCTACTAAATATTGCAAAAGGTTTTGGTGACCAAAGTTGTCAGTATTTTAGGTGGACGGTTTCCTTGACCCAAGTATACAGTGTGTATCAATAGTCTCCATATTGATTAAAGAAAATATATTTTAAACCAGGTGTTTATTTTATATTTTAAAATTATTTTTAGTCATATAGAGTAAAATACATTTCATATTATGGCACATTTTATGATTGTTCTTTAAGTTGTAGGCTATAAACACTTTTGTTGAGTAGTGAACCCCAAATCAATTGATATTGTGCTATTACTTCTTTTGAATAAAAACAGTCGTTTAGCTATAATAAAGTAAATAAATTGATCAGGAAGTTGTTTGGACGGCAACCAATTCTGCGATAGAAAGAAACTTTTCGAAGAAGATCGTAAGCCGTAGTATATTTAATAAAGTTTGATTTTTTCCGTAAGTTCTATAAGAAAAATCATTGCTAATATAGAAGGCGTGGCATATCACATTTCAGGCAGATTTCTACTACTGTTGCATACGTTTACCGTTATGAAATTCAATTTGCCGATTACTTCCGCAAATGGGAAACATTTGAGTGTAGAGCGGCAATTCAATTTTAGATCAGCGCGCGGCCTCGGAACTAGGAGCCTCCGGTTTATAGTTCTCGACTCATAACCCGGATGGTCGGCGCGATTTTACGATTGGCTTTTTGGCCGACAGTTTTTACGCGGACCGTTAAAATTTTTCGCCTTCATTTTGCTCCTAGATCATTTTATTGTCGGTTCTTTTACGGACCAAGTTCGAATCGTATAAACTTTGTAATATATGTGCTCCGTGACTTTTATCCTCGAACCGTTGCCGAACTACCGGCAGCGCACCATTCCATTCCATTTTTATTCTATTTCATATGCACGAGACATTAATATTAGTCGTTAAATTATAATGTCGCCAGAAACAAAGAAAACATAAATGAACATAGTTAAGTTTGTGGTTTCTGTAATTTATTATATTAACTTTAATATGCGTATTCCAAAACAGGAGAGTTCCCTAAAAACACGATCACATTGGTGGCAATAATGGAGCTACTGAATATAATTTCGAATTAGTGTTCACAAAAAACAGGTTTCAAATTTTGTCTTAGATGAAACATTATTCTTTTTGCACGTTTGGTAAATTTTTGCTGAAAACGAGCAAATTCAACATTAATATCATTACATTTGCATTCTAAAGCAAATTCTAGCAGAATCAGTTAACATTTGTTTATTCCCACTATTTGTTCATTATCCTGTGTAAGAAATTCATATCAGTGCAGACATTATTAACACATACTCACACCTCAAGTGCAAATTATCATACGAGAGTAGAATTTTAACTGTAATATAATAACTGCCCATCGACTGTCATAAATTTTCCTTCTTGTGCTAAAAAGTTCATGTTTTACACATACATTATTCAGATTGAAATTAAATTCACATTACATTATCCCGCAGAACGTCATTATCAACCAATATATTATGTCACATGAGCTTAACATAGATGCAATTAGGTCTTGAGGAATGTTGAAATTGGCCAGTAAATTATGTTGTGAGTAATTATATGTTCTTTTTAATGTAGGTAAATTATTATAGTCTTTAAGTATCGCAATTACAACACGATCATCAATGCATACTTTCTTAAATATATTCTCCTTTTCTGAAGGAAAGAATTGAAATCGACGGAGTTTTGAGGTCCCATGAATCCACTGCAATGCTTTTTGGAAAATGTATCTCAGTATGTATCAGATTGTGTCAGATTGTGAACAAATACCAAGAAATATGTATGTACATATACCAATTCACGTATCAATGGGATGAACGGTTTAGATGCTATAAACATTCATAGAAGCAGTCTGATATTCTTAGTCCTTAGTCTGATGTCCCACATGCTTAATCCCTATGGTTGTGAATTGACAAATTCTGATAAACATCAGTGGCCACTGATATTAGGTTGGGATCTCGAGTTGCTGGCGCTTCAAAATTGAAGAATTGCCGAAGGTTTAGATACAGCGCAACATGTGTTGTTGTGTATTTATTATTAAATAAATTAGATCTGATATGGGTTATTAAAGCTTAAAGGTTAAGGAATTTAAATAAACTCAGTTTAGCAATTGGAATTTGGGGTAAATGTAGGAAATCAATGAATGTCCATTGGGGTCGTACCATTTACTGCGTCTTTCAGCAGAAAACAAAGAAACGATTGGAATAGGTCATGGGTGATCCGTCGGTGCTGCCGGTACGGAGGCGGCTATGAAATCCGTTCCGTGGCCGTTTTACGACTTCCGCCCTGCGTAATGACCGTTTTTCATCAGAACCACTAAAATGTTTGCACCAAAAATCAAGAATTTATACGAGCGCGCAGTAAAAATTTTATCATGTATTAAATCTAAACGTATCGCTCTTGAAATTTAGGAAAACTGCTCTGTCAGACGCAAAGCGAATAAAATCCGTAACGACATGTTTAAAGTTTTAAAATATATTGATTCTTATGGTAGTTGCGCCAACCGGTCATAACCTATTCGGACGACGACGTTATGGTGCCATGATTTGCCAAATGTAAAGCGTCTGCTATTTTGGTACCTACTCAGCTTGAAGAATAGTGTTTCTTATTCCTTATATTAGAGCACCAAGGATAACTAAGCCGTGATAGATATTACCAATTGATTAAACACTTCACAAGGAGTAAACAGAAAAAAAATATTGCTTTTTAGTTTTTCAACAAAGTTGTAGGTAAAAAATAATTCAATTTTCTAAATTTTGTACCCTAACAAATTTTTGCGCTGCAATGTGTTGAAAGCATTGGCTAACATACTGGCAGGTGATGAACTCGAATAAACACGAACTTTGTCACTTTTTGTCAATTTTCTTCAAAACAGATGGTGAATAAAAATAAAAAACAAAAGTAATAACGTTTCATGTTGATCTACAATAACATCTATTGTATACATATCTCTAATGTATACGTTAAGTTGTATGTATATCGTGCTTAAATATTACAATTTACTGTTGCTTTTAATACATTTAATAATAGAGAGTTCAACAAAAAAAATTGAGCTTATGCTCCTAATTATAAAAACAAAAACTATTAAAAATATCTGGTGTGGGCCCCACCCAACTTTCCGGCTACATAGACTGTTTACACATTTATAAACTCTCTCGACGTATAGACTATAGAGGATGAAACACCAAAAGCGAATGTCCGTAAAATAATAATACTATATCGGAATTATAACAATACAAGGCGCCTCTCGATACAAATAACTATAATATACTGTTACGTATCCGTGTGTCTTCCTACGAGGTTTATTTCTCTATTTATTGTTTATTTATTCTTCAATCGCGGGCCGGGGGATAATATTCAAACAATGACGTGTGGGCTACGCGGTATGATACGGTCAGTTCTCCATTACTTCACAAACCAATCGATATAAACTCTTATAGCGTCTAAACCGCTCCTTCCATTGATTTGTAAATTTTTATACATATTTAAATCACTGCAGGATGAGACGAAGTCAGTTTGGTTAAAATCGAACGAATCCCTAAGAAAACGTAAGTAACATTTACATGTCCGGTTGTCAGATTGTCACCAAAATCAATCCAGTTTGTCCCCCGTTAATTCTAAATATGTATGCCAAATTTCAGGCTGATCCGCTTTTCCGTTTGAGCGCTATCGTGTTCACGGACATACACACATACATTTTCCAGAAATCATTGCAATGAATTCAGGGGACCTCAAAAACTGACCTATTTCCGCGAAAATCTTTTTTCCGTCGATTACAATACTTTCCTTCTAGGGTACTAGTCGGAAAGTAAAAATGACCTGTTATAACGTTATAGAATTATTCTTGTTCGTCTTCTTAATATATAGGATATACCTATTGGGATTTCAACTAGATAGTTGTTATACTGCCAGATAGCGTAATAAAACTTTATATAAAGATTATATGTGAGAACATTTACCCAAAAACATCGGACTACGCGCGATGGGATGTTTCACTCGTAGATTCAGCCATTATTGGGTAAAATAGTTGAAGTAATCTCCAGCCACAGTATTTTAAGAAAATATAAAATTAAAGAAGAAGTTTGATTTGAATTGAACAGACATTTTCCAAAAATAATTGCAGTTGATTCAGGGGAGCTCAAAACAGATAATTCGGGGGGCTCAAAACGCGTATTTCCGCTGAAACCCATTTTTGTTTGTTCGTCGACTACAAAGCTTTTCTTTAGTCGATGATATTTAAGTTTAACAATTTGTCAGATTTCGTTCAGCAACTTTCGTAATAGTTCTGAATAAATTGATATTGAATATAGCTTTCTTAATGTGATTTGCTTGAGCCGTTTGACGTTTGCTCCTAGGCGCATCGTCCGCGTCCGGCAGTCAAGAACTAAGACACATTTTACATGAAAGCGATTTCACTCACGCATAGGGTTTTGTTGGCCTTAAGATATATGAAGAACATCAGTCGTTGTTTATTTATAAATACATACAGAATATTCCAAACTGTGTATTCCGCATACCAGAAAATCCCAAACAGAAACACACACGTGTTATACCAACAAAACTCTTATTATAATTTCTAATTTGATATTTTAGCAAATAATTTCGTGTTTTATTTTTGCCAATACTTCTTGGTTATTGGGTCTCAAATGACTCAATATTGTTTATATTTTCATCAATCTAAAGGTTTGAATTTAGTTAGAATTTAGTAAATTTAGTAATATTATTTTGATTTCTTTGGTCATAAATATTATGACATAAAGTACGAAAAATATTGTTTGAAATCTGTAGTGTATTGTCTAAGTTGAGTAGGGCTCTAGATTTGGTTTAATTAGCTGCAGGGCGGATGCAAAAATAATAAATTTTAACTGACCGAAAGGGAATAACAGCGAGCAGACCGTTGCGCGTACCGCAACATTAACCGTGATCGTAAAGCGAGGTTTATATCTATTTTATGGGATTTGTAAAATATTGCATTTCGAGCATAATATATGCACTTAGCTCCAGTCGACGGCTTAACGCTAGGGCAGGCCGTGCACTGTTCTATTCTTCGAGCACCCATAAAAAGAATCGCCAGAACGAATTTTTAACAGCTCCAAGATGGGAACAATATGCCATCTCTAACTATCCTGCATCTTCGATTAACACAAACTAAGCGTGAACTTTCAGCAAAAATTGGAATAAAATGCGTTAAATGGCCTTGTTTAAATTAAAGCAATTAGCTGTGCAATAATGTTCTACAATAGGAAGAAGTACTAAGAAATAACAGGCCACACTGAAGTAACATATCGACATATCGAGAACGTTTTGTTCATATCCCCTTGTTTTATAAAACTAACTCGAGAGTAGTAACCACTTAATGTGTCATTCTGTTTAGCTGAGATAAGCAGTTCAATGTCCACGTAGAGGAATTTGCTGAGAGTAGAAAAACAAAAGAAAGCAAAATAAATATTTCAGGTGACACTAATAATAATCAATCGTTGATGAAACGACGGACAACGAATTAAAATCAGTTCACATCAACTTCACAAAAGTGAATATTGTAAAAGTGTTCAGACACTTCATTGTGCCAACGATGTAGTCGGAAAGTTGGGCGAGGACCACCACAGATATTTTGGTATATTCTAGGCACACTTGTAGCTAGTAGGACAATACACATTATCACATAAATCATATTTAAAAACGTATTAATGTATGGTTTATACATAAATGAATCTTATTTAAAACATAGGACAATAGATGCAAACCTCAGGTGGAAAGAGCACGAAAAAAAGAAGAGAGCTGAACTTAGAGATCTGTATTAAAATGTATTAAAATGAATGTAGAAAATAGTTACCTACCCACGTTACATAAAAGTTTGAAATAAATTAAAAATTAGTATCTTTGTTGCCTTTATTCTATATTCTACTTCGGTGATTGTCAATTAGCTTGACATTTTACAAGTAATAACTCATATTCAGGTTCAAACTTCCAGTTGAAGCTTGAACAATTGAAATGCATTCTAAAAGGTATTGGATAAATCCTCTATAAATTGTGCTCGATGTACGCCATGGAACAAGGGTGTTTGATCTATAACTCGCCGATCAATAAATTCTCGATAAATTTTACACCGTACACATAATTGACAGTTTATTTTATAGGCACAAAGGCATAAAGATCGCCTGCATTGTTGTATTTCACATGGCGCGACGTTGCTAAACGTGTGCTAGTTCTAGTGTCGCTATAAAATAATAATTTACAATGGGATATTTATAATTTATGTCTTGTTTGTTACTTTTAATGGTTGTCATTTTTAGTGCCCTACGGCCTCTTCGCAACTCCGCGCGCGTTTCAAATTCTCCACTTGATGAACATCGCCGAGTTGCGTTTGTCGTTGTGTCGACTTTGAACGTTTTATTGCATGTCTGTTAATTACTATACACAATTACTTTAATAATTTGAAATGATAGTGACACTAACTTTGCATATAAATAAATAATTTATGCGCATAGTCATCTTCGGTTTTTATTACTCAGTAATGACAGTGATGATTATGTAAAAAAAGCTATCGATGTAGTAATACCATCACTACCGAGTACAGTAAATTGTAATCCAATGATTTAATTTAATGAGGGATATAATATTATATGCAATTCACGTGTAACGGAAACTTGGAATAATTATACTATACTCACATAAGAGAAATAGATTCTGGTGTTAAATTCAAATCGTCATCTGCATAATTAATTAACCAGCCATATGTTTTTATCTTCTGCTTTCTCAGAGGCTTAGAAGGGCGAAAAGACTTATCGATCTATTGCCAGCTACAAACAAATGTATCAAATGTTGATCTCAAATAACTGTTGTAATATTTGGTGGATTATTTCAGGAAATTATTACTCTATAGTCTACAGACTACAGGATCTTTCAAACTTAAATTACTGTGGTATTTTTACTTTCAGAGCCATAAGAAGTTATAAGATAGCTTTCATGTTGAAAAATAGACAAAATAGCTTAAAAATACGCGTGTTATTGAAGATAAAAGTTAAATTGAAAATATCTATTAATTAAAAAAACTTCATCTGGTTTGAAATTGAACGTATCGAAATGAATCAAATATCAATACATTGTCAATTAATGTGGCTTTAAAACTGAGTAGGCAAAAGCTTGACCAAAATCCTTCCTTGTCCTACAGGATGTTCCAAACGTAGACCACAAAAACAACATGTTGTTTACACGGATCAAATGAGTTATGGAAATAATTATTCTAAAAATTGTATTAGCTATAAAGAAATTTTAAGTATTTGTCTATAATTTATTGAAAGAATCATTGAAATCCACCAAAGATAACAAAAGTTATTGGTGACTAATATTTGTTAATTTTTTTAAGTGGGCAATTAATTTTTCTGTCGCTGAGTAATTATATAATAATATAATACATCAACGCCAATTTTGTTTCCAAAAGTGTTACCTATTTGCCTACGAGTTACGAGTTTGCACTTTATGTTAGGAATACCGGACACTGGATTTAATTGCCATAAAAGCTGTAAACTCCGTGATCCTGTACACAAAATGGTTTCAGGATGCACTGCGCCAATATCGCCGAATCCTGGCGTTGTTTCTTTTTTAATTTATTATGGAGCAAGTTTAACGGTAATTGCCGTTTAAATTGCGTATAAAATTTGATCCAGGTCTCACATATATAGCTGAGCGGTGTCGACGTCGAAATTGAATCCAGCACAAACAAAGCCACCGATATGGGATAAGTCTAAAGCCGGCCAGGGAACACCACGAGCGCTGCAGCGTCCTCTTTACTGCCGAACGGGAAACGTTTTATAGCTTTGGCACCCATATGCAAATATATAGGAGAATTGACCATAGACATGGGATACCTATCCTTGAATATTGTGTACAATAATAAAGTTAGGAGCTAGTTTATTAATTAAGTGTGACCAATTAAAAGATAATTATATCAATCAAGATCTCACAAATGTGCTGAAAATGGTTTGTTCGCTGTTTGAAGAATGTTTTTGTCACACTTAAAATGCATGGCAACGAATATGCGATTATTTGACATTGGGTCAAACTGTTTAGAACTTCATTTTAACGAACATAATATAGTTAGCTAAGTTAGGATGGAAATTGGAAAGTGGGAAAGCGTTCAAGATGATTTTTTGTACATTCAGATAAACTATTCGATTTCTCACGTAATTAAATATTTAGAATTGTTCCAACCCGACGATAAAACCGTTCCGGAACGGTGCATTGTGAAGAACCTGGTATAACATGCTATCTTTTTATCTCCCAGCCGCAATTGAGAGTAATCACAAAAATAAGATTTCTTTAAAGATTTTGGTTGCGATGGAACAAACCCGTATTGAGAGCCAATTTGCTTAATCCAATCTAGTCGGTATTGATACTAACGCAAAAGAAACCATTGTACATACTTATCCCTTTCATTTTCATGAAACGACTCAATTTGCAAGAATTTAGTGATGTATTTTCCAAAACGTTTGCTAATTATGTGTGATGAAAATAGAACAGTTTTTTTTTATTTTATGAAGAATTAGTAGTGTCATTGTTTGTGTTTGAGCTAACATCCAAGCATCTACAAGTTAGCTTATTCAGAAAAAATGTGTACTTGATTTTCGAACCACAGTATACAGAATGTCCCGAAACTCAACGACAAGCGGACGCCAGGATAGGTGGTTAAATTTTAAAAAGGTACAACACTAGCTACTTTTCTGCCCGAAAAAATTTGAGAATTACTATGTGAAATTAGTGCAGAAATTCAACCTAACCTAGTTAATCAAATGAGGAAATAAATTGAAAAATAAAACGAAAAGTATGGGAGTAAAAAGGTGCTTTTATTTTATAAATTCATATTCTCGAATTGTTTGCCTCCAGCACGAATACGTGTGATTTTTAACATTCTGACCAATTTTCTCCAAGAGCATTTTTTTTATATCCCTACTCTCTAACTCATGGAAAAATATGATTTATTTTTATACTGAAATGTATTTCGATACCATTAGGTAGCTATTGGAGCCTGATTGCCTAATAAAAAAAATATCTGGGGTGGCCCTCACCCAACTTTCCGACTACATTATTGGACAGAGCCACTCTGGACCTTACCTAACGTCCGTTTCTATGCCATAATGACATTTGTCATACTGACATTTAATGTCATGTCATATCAGTGGCACTGACGTTTGTCAAAATATGACAATTTGCAACACAGCCACGAAGGCTGTGGATTCTGTCAAACTGCTTCTATAAAATTTTATTGCCCCTAAACCGTCCATCCCACTGATCTGTAATTTGGTGTACATATTTAAAGTCGCTGGAGGATGAACAAGTATCAGTTAGGTCAAAATCGGAAGAATCCTGAATGTAACATTTTCCACTTCCGGTTGTCTAACTGTCACCAAAATCAATCCAGTTCGTCCTCCGGCAATTTTAAATACATATACCAAATTTTAGTCCGATCCGTTGTTCCGTTTGAACGCAACAACGTTTTCCAGAAATCATTGCAATGAATTCAGGGGACCCCAAAGCGCTGAAATCCCGATTTTTTTTCCGTCGATTACAATACATACTTTCCTTCTAGGGTACTAGTCGGAAAGTAAAAAAATAATACCTACCTTTTTATTTATTTTATAGTTGTTCAACAGTTTATTTATACTCACCCTTGAATCTATGACTTCATACACAGCAATCGAACATTGCAAAATTAATACTGTCTAAATTAATCTGACTTAGTACAACCCACTAATCAATGAACAATATATACCTACACTTACCTGATGATGACTGATGTTCACCAACAACATCATACTTAATGAGCGGATTCAGATATTGCATATATACGTAAAAAGATCAATTTTATAATTACCTGTACATTTTTTATACCTTCTACCTGTATGTATTTTCGCTTTTTAAAATATTAAATAAACCATCGAATTTTAAGTAGAACACATACTATTTTTTCTTTTATAAAATTTGTTTATTTTTAAACATGATACTGTACAAATTTTACGTGAAAATGAACAAAATTTGTCATGTCTTTAAGTATTAACTAAAAATTACCCTAACGCTAACATAACCGTCCGTATCTTTACATTCCATCAAACAATCAACAATAATTCGTTACACAAATAAAAAGGTTGTAAAACAAAATGTTGCAAAATACAACAATTAATAATTAATGCACATAAAAAAATGAAATATCTATTACATAAGTCTAACTTACCATCACACTCGACTTCGCGGCCTTGGAGGTAGTACCGGTGAGTGAAGGGGTGAACTGGGCGGAATACTTGGTACCAGACCGCTGTGCAGTTGGTAGTACATGGGATAGATTGGTGGCGTGTAGAACCTCCAAAATTCGTTCATAGGATACACCGACGCGGAATAATACTTACTAATTGAGGTATTCATTTCCCCATATGCTGAAACAAGTTAAAACTTATTAATTTAAATGAACAATTTAAAAAAAACCGAGAAAAAGTTTTAAAGCCCTCGGTTCAAATCCAACTGGGTGCTCTATTTTTTAATTATTTTTTTATGTTAAAAACCTATAAAAAATAAATTATATCACTTTTGGAATATTATTGGGCCCTTTCCTACGGTTTCTATCATTAGTGGCGGTATACGAACCAAGAAAGGATATATCGTGACAAGTTTAAAATGAACCAGCGGCGATTTGAAAACGTTTGGACATTTTATGGGCGCCTAATTTAAAATGCCACCGTGCTGACTCGACTCCTATAAAATTTATGGCGGACTCCCTCGAATTGCCACTGCATTAATAACGCACACTTATGAACCATAAAGGAGCCGAAATAACGTCCTTATCGCGCCGGCAGATTACCGTTGGGAGTAAAAATTAAATTGTCGTACGCATTATGCCACCCTCGGTGTCCAGACCGCCATCTTAGTGGGCTTTTTCCCATTCAAATTGACGTTTATTTTACTTTTCGATGTCCTGACAAGGATCGAATCGTAAACTGATTGATTTTATCGACGGTATTATCGTTGGGTTGGAATGTTTTATTGGCGAGAGTCAGTGTGTAGGTTAATTGGGATATTTAATTTGTGCAGGATTTCACTTTTTATATGACTAATTTAAGATCGGCAAGTACCTATAATATTGTAGTCATAACATCAAAATGCAAACCGGTAAAAAGTTATTCGCCCTGTGAAAATCTTCTTGTCCTTATATTTATTTAATATCAGTTTGTTTTTAGCTAATATTTGCCCAACGATAATATTCTTCATGTAAAACATTCAACAGTCATGAATAGTCATATAGGCACATTCTGCATTGTAATTGAATTGTAAAGGTGTCTGGATAGAATTTTATTTAGTTCTACAAAACTCAGTTGCAGTCTTGATATCTTTCACCTCGGGACGTCATAACTTCAAAGCTTCCTCTCGTGATAGAGAAAATCCAATAGTGCAGTTGTAACCAGCCGGCGTAAAAAAAACTGCATTATAATCATACCTTAATTGGGTTGGAAGTGGTTGAATTCTTGTCGGCAAACTAAAATTTCGTTAAAAATCGCCATTTTGAAATTACAATTTTCAAGTGACACATGTCACAAAAACTAGGCCCCGATCGACATGGAACCTTTGCTGGCTTCCTAAACCGGGTATTTATGTGTAATAGCTTCTTATAATAGCTTATGTCAACATCTTTATTATATTTATAAGCAAAAATAAGCAAACTGGTGACATTAACGTCATAATGGCACGTTCTTGACGTGCTACTCGAGATCTATCTTGTGGTAGTGAGGACATAGGTACTTCTATTATTTTGGCTGTTGCTTGTAACGTTCAACATGTTGAACTTTCATTAGCTATTTAGGGCTTGCGCTGCTGGCTTAGGACAAATGTAAGTAGAAATTGTAGAAAATACCAACCATCGATTATAATAAATAATTTAAAGAAACAATTCATAAGTTTTGTTAAATGTATAACTAATAATATAAAATTATAAATATGTGACAAGTTGCTTTGAAACTGGACAATGGTCTTGACACTATTTCACTACTTCGCGACGACATAACCGATCGAAATCGAGAAAATTCAATAGCACCGTTGTTGTAAGCGTGAAAACTGCATTAGGGATCATTACTGCAAATGGATTGGTGTTGAGTTTTTGTAGACTAGTTAAAATATCGTTAAAAATCAGTTTTGTTTGGGGCATTTTTGCGTTTTACAGACAGAGTTTGCTTTGAAAGTAAAAATGGCAATTTTATACTATAGTCCGCAACAATGGTGATGAAATAAAAACCGATAAAAACGAATAAGCATTTAGTGCAACAAATTCCTACGGCAAATAACATATTACAGTTCTAAACACATTGATAGAATGAGTGGGTTTCGGTATCGAATCAATTCCCGTTCTACTCGGATTTTTACTCAATTTTGCGCGATATCGGCAAGTCTATAAAAGCTGAAGGAAGTAAATCAGCCGCGTTCGGCCCATTCGCGAATAAGTGGAAACTGTGCTATATAAAGGAAATTGTCAGGAATAAACAAGAAATTTCCGAGTCGCGAGGGGGACAGCGGCAACAGCAGCGACACCTGGGTTTGTTCATTTCACAGTAACGATCAACAACTTCCGGCGCTGGCTGCGGTACGGCGGCGTAAAAACTCGTTATATTTAGAAGTGCATGAACAATTGCACCGTGGAAATGGTCTCGTAAATCTTTACAGTTTCGCTAAATAAACTGGCAGTATTGTGGTCACATTACATACACTTATTTTACATAATTCAGCCGAGTTTATTAAACATTCTGCCTACTGTTTTAAAATGCTTGCCGCAAGGGTTCGTGTTGTTTTTGCTTTCCCGCTGAGCTTAGTTCAGTTCGATCTCGGGTACGTACACAAACTGGGTATTCTAGAGGCCGGTTTCTTGCTGCAAACTGTAAGCCACGCCGATTATTCACGACATTTGCTGCTATAAATACAATTTAGCCGTTTCCTGTTTTCATTGTTTGTTTTATTACCTTCTTACCGCCTTCTCAAAATACTCCACTTAATACTTCTTTAAATAATAACGCAATGGCTTTGTAAACCAAAACCAAGTTGACATTTTATACGGCAATACACCCACGCGCGTTCTATCATTCATAGTAATTTATGTATTAGTCTACTACACACAGTAGAAGCTTATTCTACACGATGTGAAATAGGATGTACATAGAGAAGGAAAAAATTTGAATGAAACAAGTTTGCTTCAAGTCAAAGAAACATCGACGTTAAATAGTGACAGACAAACCTTTAGTTGCCGCAAAGAAATTATTTCTTTGGTTAAATTTATTAAATTCAAAGCTCTCGTATTTGTATGAACGTTAGTTAACTTAAATTCAATAGCATAATATATAATCCCATTACCATCAAATTCGATAAATATTGCGACATTAATCATTCATTAATATTTTATTATGTTTGAATTATAATCATGGGACTTGATTAGTGATTATATAATCCAAATATAGTTTATTCGAAAACCACTATAAAAGATTATGGTAGACGCATTAGATGATTTTACTCCACGGTAATCTTTAGCAAAGACTTATTCCCAAATGAAGAGTAACCAGAATATCGCTCGCATTTTGTAGCTCAGTTTATAAAATGCCCAAAAAAGGCCAACATGTGCGTGGCGACTGTAAGCGCCGTCTCCCCGCCAGTGGATATAGCAATAATTTTTAATGAAACCACTTTTTTATTCAAACACATGATCTACTTGCTCAAATCTATTATCTTTCACTTGCAACGAGAATATTTGTTTACCTAAAGGCCAGATTTATTTCATTCAAACGTATTTCTGCAATTAAACCCAAACAATTTCTACATTACGGAAATCACGGAAAACCATTTGGTATAAACGAATGTTTTCTCAATAAAAACTATTTCTTTTTACTTCAAATAAAATATTTCTTTCAGCCAATGCAGCTCACTTTTTTTAAATTTAAAAATACTTATTTGTTACAAACATATATTCTTTCCTTGAAAGAAATATGTTTAAAAAATATTTGATTTTACATTTCTTTTCTCTCGCTGTAATTTTGACGAGTACATTTTGACTACTAAAAAGAGTATAATCGTGGCGCATAGTATAACAAAAATGACTAGCATCTACAAAATATGATATAAATCACCTCTATTTTCGACTATTTACAATAATATATTGTACCTACAATTCAATATTGTTAAAGGTTTCTTCGAACAGTGAATAAGCGGGTTTGAAATTACATATGCATGTATGTATTTCATGTGTGCATGTATGCTGTCTGTCTGTATGTACGTATGAGTTTATGTCTGTAAATACTATAGCGCCCAAACGTTATAACGGATCGGGCAAAAATGTTGTATACGTATTTTAATTGCCAGGGGACGAACGGATTTTTGGTACAATCTGACAACCGAAATTGGGGATTCAGATTTTTACCACACTGATACCAGGTTATCTTTCAGTGACTTAAATATGTGAACTAAAGTACAGATCAGTGGGATGGAAAAAAGCAAAAAAAGGATTGTGGCAGAATCCACAGCTTTCGGCGCTATGGTTGCAAATTGATAGATTTTGATAAACGTCAGTGACCACTGACATGACAGTGACGTTAGGTTAGGGTCCAGAGTGGATGTGGCTTTACAAAATTGAATAATTGCAAAAGTGTTTAGACACTTCACTGTGACAACGATATAGTCGGAAAGTTGGGTGGAGGCCACTTTGCATTATTTTTTTATTTTTGATGTTAGTTACGAATTCCCTATCAATCGACAGATTGCGAGCACCATAAAAATGTAGCACTGATTTTAATATTCATAAATAAAATGAAACCGATCGTTCATCGAAGGAGAACCCGGACAATAGTGTATTGCTCTACCTATGATAACAACAGCCTGTATCTCTAGAAGTGTGGCCTAAGCGTTTCAAATTCAAGTTGAGGGCAGCACTTCACAACACCATATTTATAGCAAAACTTGCGTGTCTTTCTTTCCATATTACTTGCACTTTAAGACCTTATTCTGAGCTTTCCTAACACAAGAAAATTTGATTGTGTTGCCACTGTTGACTTTTCGTAACAATTTTCGACCATTTTCAAGTATTATATACCACAAAATGAAAATGTTTAGCACCCGGATCACATCTATATCTCTAAAATATCAAAATTTTACCTTGTTAAGTTGCCCATTTATGGGAAAATTTGGGATAAAAATGCACTATTTTTGAGCGTTGGAGAAATGCCTTTAAAACAGTTTCAAAAATACTTCAACCCTCCCAAAGTTTAAGAAAAGTCAAAGGAACTGAAAACATGCTTTGCATAAGTCCTAATAATTTCAAATGAAGCAACACAATGCGCTGGATGTGTTACATTAATTTGCCCGGATTCTATTTCTAGTTACTATTATTTTTGCTTGCGACTACACAATTACAGTTTTCGCACCTCAAACTATGCAGACGCATAAATAGCTTCCCATAGACATGTCGGTCTTACATCAACCAACTTTAACCAATCCCCATCTAGTGTGGTCCAAAACTACTCATACATTCGCTAAAAAGGGTGAAATTATGGATGCAGATGCTCGTCGGACATTTTTATGGCGAGATATATTGTGCGGCAACATTAACAAGCCAACAATTCCGCGTTGGCAATTCTGTAATCATCACTGTTGCCAACACGACGATAATAATCTAAATCCAATTAATTCTAATTTTGTATCTTCGTATTTCGCCCAAGTGGGTGACATTTATTCGTTTACACTTTTGGAATTGTACGTTTGAACCAGGTCTCGCAACTATACAATTTATAGCGTGGTTAGAATGCACAATAAGGCTAATTACGAAGCGTGCACGCAACCATAATAAGGATAAAAAGGATACACTGACGCACGATGTGAAACGAGCCTGTTATGAAGGCATTATGGAGGTCCTGTATTGAAAAGCGTATCAATACAATGAAAGTACGCATATGTACCTAATAAAAATATTACTGCCTATGTATTTATGGGCGTCGTAAATTATGCTTTAACGATTTTATGCAGTTGTTTTAAAATATTAGATGGGCTGCCTTCGGCTGACTTGCTATTCTGTGACAGTCGATAAAAAAAATTCATTTACTAACTAAACGCATAACCCAGTTTACTACCAAAAGTCAATTGGCTATTGAATTATAGCTCTAGATACGAATAACTGTTTCAGGAAATTGATGACATAGTTTAGTTCCTTGTAATATAACGAATACTTTTTTACAGGTTAAGTACTAATTAATGTCAACTATGTGCAGAAATGATTATAAATAACTATGGTGCTATTAATGTCACTAAAAAGACGTTTTTAAACACTAGAACAAAGTTTTCTGCTAAAGAATGTGTAACGTCAAACAGAAGTGGTATTCAATATTGTGGAGAATGTCAGATATTTGCTATAAATTGCATATCATTATTCAATATTCATTGTAAAGAACCCTTAAACGTTGTTATAAACGGAGCTTCGTGGGTAGAGTGCCTCTAGTGGTAGAGCATTGCTCGCCTGTACAGTGCCTAACAGTATGAGATAGTATGTCCAAGAGTGGCTGATTGGCCTATGTACAGCGGAAATCACACCCAAAGCTACTAATAAACTAGCAGCTTCTCTTCATCATAAAATATATTTGTTACATATTTTTACTTTCCAATAATTATCCTAGAATCCATTGCAATGTTTTCTGGGAAATGTCTTTGTTCTTAGGAATTGAAGCAATTTTAATCAAAGATTTTAATCAAAATGATACAAAATGAACAATAAATTTGCATTTCTGGTGTGCTATTAATTGTATAATTGAACATACCTGAGCAGTGGATAACAAAAGACATCAACAACATGTCTATCTTTTGATACTAACGATATACAAGGCATGTCTGCTGCAAAAGTTTTATCTATTCCTATTTTTATGTATAAATTAGATAGTGCCAAGATATATTAATCATGGGTTTATTCTAAAAGTGAACATTTATGATAAGAAACATATGATCACGATAAATTTACCGAAAAATGAACGAACTGAGAAGCTTCCATGCTACAACTTGCATTATAGCTAAAATGAGAAACCACAATTTGTAAGCTAAACTCCACGTCCAGTGGATCAAATTTTATTTCTATTCACAAATAACATTTATTTAATGCAAAATTCAGTTTTCAACCTCCAGGTTAGAACCCGAGGAGCCCCATATTTTTTGACTGACTGACGGACAGTTTAAATTCCATTTTCGAAAGTAAAACATTATACAATTTACAATTCTTTGACATTCGTTCAACTATAACGTCATTGCCAGTAATAAAATTAATGGTGATAAATTCAATTTTATATGGAAATTTGTATATTGGTTTTGATTGATAAGAATCGTATTGCTACCGCATAATATAAATTTTTACCACAAAATGGCGTAAAACGGGATATCTGTACAGTCGACACTTACCTTCGTCTATTTGTCTAAATGCCTTGTCTCGGTCATCTTTTGCGTTCTTCAGTATGACGTGGATAAGTGAGATCATTCTCCAGGTTAAGTTAAACTTGTCTTTGATTTCGTTAAAGAAGTCCAGTAGGTTCGCGGCGTCTTTACCTGTTGAAGAAAGTAAAAATTTATTAATACATTGATTTGACGTAATTTTAACCAACGCTCCAGCTCGAAAGTGTGCTGAAAATAACAACTAAAATCGTAATCCATCATTTAAAAATCGGTTCAGTGTTAGCCCTAAGGCCCAAGAAGAGTAATTTTCACTTAATGCGAAAATAATTGAGGAGCTATACCCCCAAAATGTTCTGATTACTAGTTCCTACGACGTTTAGGTACTCAGTGGTATTTTGCAGGATGCAGACAGTTACAGATTATGTGAGAATTTTTATTACATCACCGTTATCGTGAAATATTCGGAATGAAAATAAAAGCAAATACCTGTTGATAACTTGAAATATTTTGTTATCGATAAAAAAATGAGAATTTCATTGATTTTTGGAATCTTTAAGCACAGTCTTGTCATTGACTGTTGTAAATATGACAATGATGACAATGCTCAGTATATAATCTAGAATGTCTAGCATTTTTATGTGATAGTAATCTATAATTTTTAGATGGCAAATGTCACCAGAAGTTATGAAAAAATAAGTGTATATGAGCAGTTGTAAAAAATGGACTATTGGGGCTGACATTTTAACAATGTAAACAATGCTAAGATAGATAACTGTTACTGTAACAGTGTTACTCGTAGATAGCATAATTTTTACAATGTGTTATGACGTGGATAGTTAACTGTCAAGGGCAAGGCCACCAGACGAGTTTTATGCACCTAAATACCTACGGAGATGCCTAGATATTGTGAGTACATAACATATGTATGAGCATTTTAATCTGTGTGTGTAAATGCACACATATTAGCATGGTCTACCCCATTTGTTTACTTTGCTTACATGTACAATTTGGTTAGAGTCCATAGAACTTTATCAAAACTTATTTCTAGTGATCTTATCTCATAGACACCTAGGCTAGACCCAGGTGTGTGCGTGACATTGAACTTCAATCATGTCATGAGTACAAATTTGCACCAATGTTTGTCAATGTGATATTATAGAATACGATCTTGATTAATACTTTCTCTATTTGCTTTCCTTTTCACACTGTCTGGACAAGTATTATAAATATTGATGATAAGTTATGAAACAACTTGTTGCCAGGTTAATGATCAAATTAATTACACCAAATAATAGTAATTTAGACATGTTTGTTTTAAAAAATCATTTAATCAATAGGTATTTGCTTTTAACACGTACCATTTTACCAACTGAAGAACATGCATACAAAATACTGTATATAACCTCAGTTATATACAACTTACCTAGTCACTTAATGGAGCTTTGTTACGTAGAGTGTGAAATGTAAATAACAAGTGGTAACATCCAATACTGACTGACTGACTAATTCAATGACTAAGAGAATACTGAATGCAAAAATACTTTACGTTTACAAATTGAATACAAAATACAATCTGACATAATTCAATAATGACAAAAAATAAACTATTCTTCTTCACTAGTGAAGGGCAGTCTTCCGGTGTCTTCTTCAGTAGGTCTGAGACTTCTTTTCTTCTTCTTCTTCTTCGTTTTTTCTTAATCGAGCGTATAGAATTAAAATAAATACTATTGACAAAATAATACTATGACAGTTATCGCGTTTCTCTCTCCTTCTATATAACTTGCAGGTCGCACTTCACTTGCAGGTTAACCGATTTGAAGTTTTCCGGCGAGAAATTTCTTCTGTCGTGACCGTTCTTCTTATCTGCGCCGATAAAAAATACAACATGCATTACAAAACTAATAGAGACAGGGTGCGGTACACGTGGAACGGCACAATCCAAATCTTTATAGCTCAGCAAAAGAAAATTGTAATCAAAACAAAAAAACTAAAGAGAATAGTTAACGAAAATAAAAGAAAACTATAGTAAAGCGTTAGAAGAATGTGAGAGAAACTAAAGGAGGGTAAATAGATATTGAGAAATGATTGCATTTTTTTGGAAGTTTAAATTTTTAATCATCCATACTGACGAGTAGGATGGCGTAGTTCTCCGCCGCAATACATGTTGAGGTTGTTTCGGATGGAGTATTCTTTCACTGCTTGCTGTCCTAATTTTCCAAATAAATCATTAGTTACATGTTTTATACAATGGCAAACTATAAGCAACTATATTTAACGTAAAAAAACTGACCGCCTGGAAATTTGATAAATTTTGAAGATTCCTTCAGAAAACTATTTTTTCTGTAGTCAATAAAGACCAAAATTATTATTTATATTATTATATAGACATGCCGTATGCATAGATACAATGTGATCATTGTTCTAGTAGCCTACTAACTAGTGGCCACTAGTATGTACACAACTAAGACAGTTCGTTTTATGTCATCTTCTTACATCTTTGTATTCATTCAGAAAACCTTTGAATATTTTTTTGTTGAATTTGTTTTTTTTTGTCTGTCTAAAAGATCAATTAAAACAAAAATCCATCAAATATTGATGGATTTTTGTCATTGTTTTCATATTGCAGAGCTTTTGAAACACGATGGTTGAATAAAATCGTCGCTCTCTAGCATACTAGCTACATTTTGATGATGATGAAGATTCGTGAACAACGTTTGTTCTTTCTTATTTAAAACAAAATTGATTTAAGTTAGTGCTTTCATTAAATTGTTTAGTTGCCCAGCGTATTATATTACAAATTGAAGAAAATCAAAAAATTGAACACCTCACAGAGATGGATGCAGTATACTACAAATTCTATAAAATAGACCTAATTTTTATATTTACTGAAGTCGAAATTGAACGCATCCTACTAACTTGTTCTATGCATACGGGTTTTAGTTAGTACACAGAGAGAACTCTATTCTTGGATATGAAGAAAAATTATTCTTGCGTATATAGTGTAGCATGAAGAGGATTTTTTTTCTCAATACAAATAATATTTTATTCTAATAAGAATTTCAATATAGTTATTTCAACGGTTAGTTATTCTTACGATTTAAGAATTTAGTATGTTTATATTAAGTATACGTTTCTCTGGCGAAGAAAAACGTATTCTTCTATAAAAAAGTAGACGTTCATCTTACAACAACAAAAATATTTTGTTGGACGAAGAATATATATGCTTCAACCAAAAAACTGTTTCTTGGTCCAATATTTTTACTCTGAGAAATGCATAGAAAGTTGTGCAATTACTTTAAAGATGGCCATGTTAACAGTTTTCGCGTCTTTTTCCACATATTACCGCTATATAAGTTTGACGATATTGAGTGTTCACTGTTCGTACATTGTTTGTTTTGCATAAGTGTTTTATTTCATGGGTGACTTACAAGGATTATGAGGAAAACCAGGATTGTAGTGGATTAGCCTATGCAGAAAGAACTGTTTTTTTTTATATCAAGAAAAATTGTTCTTGCATATATATTTTTGATATCCAAATAATATTTTATTGTAATAAGAATTTCAATATGTTATGTAGTTATTTCAACTACTAGTTATTCTTCCGGTTTAAGAGTTTAATATGTTTATGTTGAGTACATTTTGCTCTGACGAAGAAAATGTTATTCTTATACATATAAAAAACGTAGGATGTCGCGTATAGGCACAAAGAAATATAGGCGTACAGCCAATGAAGTTTTGTGGTATATTAGTACAAGACATGATATAATTAACAACCTTGGTTAAATTCTTCACTTCTGAGCTTTAAAGTCAAATTGCTAAATGACATTAAATAATCTGTGATTACATTTGAAATTAAATGATGTTACACCGGCATTATTTTAAAGCGAAAAAATTGTCTATAATTTGCTGGAATAATGATTACAATTTACCAAAGATTATAATATGTAGAAGTTATTGCAGTTCAAGAATTGTCAAAATTCTTAGGTGGACGTTTCTATTTTGATGCTGAGTATAATGGTTAAGTAACATTAATTCTGCTTATAATTTGCCTTACATTTTCATATAATAATAACCGAATTAATCAAATCAAATGTTAAAATATTAAAATAAGACTATGTTTGATTATAAAAATAATAGCGAATGAAAGAAACATGTTGACGTACCTTCATCTATGCGCTTGGAAGCTTCTTCTAAGTCTGGTGTGTCTTTGACAATGGCATAGATGAGAGGCATCATCTCCCAGGAGTAATTGAACTTGTCCAGGAGCTGTATACTTTCATGGATCAGGCTCTCCTGTTTTCGACCTGAAATAAATTCCTCTATTCAGAAAGATAAAAAAGCCCAATTGTGAAAATATTAATGGTCTTTTTGTAATCAAGTAAAAATTGAAAATTTGCTGTAAAATTGCAACAGTACCGAGTGCCTTTATTTTGTAGGCTATTTGAAGAAACCGATCCATATTCTGATATACTATACTATAGTCCGGATTATATATCTGCTCCTTATAGTTCTAGATTTCCGGAAATGCCGCTCGCAACAGACGTTGACTACTTTATCGTCGTTGACGCGGTTTTCTTCCGGAAATCTAGAACTTAGTGATTCGGACCGCGGAAGTCTCCAATCCAAATAAATCTTCTCCATATAGTTAAAAATCAATTAGAATGAAAAAAAAATAACTAATTCAGCCAGTAAACATAAACAACATTAGCGAAATACGAAATACCGGAAAAGTAGCAAAAAAGCTCCGCCGTAGCCTTGGGTAATGCGCCAATGCCTCCATAGATGGCGTTGTGCGCGACTTGGTGGTCGAGGTCCGGCGCGTGCATGCTTCGTCGAGGCGGAAATTAAAGGCGCATGTAAATGAGGCCCCATACATCACATTCTAACACAGCATGTGGTAATGGCAATCAGAACCTAAACCAATAGAATTTAACAGCACGGGAAACCGGGAGGAGCTCGCTCCGGCGGTCCGCCGTTTCATTGGACGCGACCGGAGCCCAGAAACACCGCGAAGAAGAATTATCTAATATATCATGTGAACTAGGAGAGAAGGTTGCAAACAAAAGCGCCCCGGAGGCCGCTAGGAGGCCGTACTATTAAATGCGCTGCACTTCCTTCGCCGACCAATGCGGTGCCTCGCCTCTTCACTACTTTTACGTTCGTAAATTATTATGCCACTGCATCCGGGGAAACATAAAACTCCACTTCATCACCGACTTGCCTTTTGTCTTGACCTCTTTCAATTTTATCAAAGTCTGATTTCAAGCTGTGCCCTATTACCTTCTACAAGCTTTATCTATCCATAGGCCTATTTCAGACAACGCGGATTTGATCGTACGGAAAAATCAGTACCTACGGTTTCTCCAACGTCCGTATTCTGTTCACACGTGGTGCGGTTACACCGTATTGAAGAAGCACCAGTTTATGATGAATCAACAACGCATAATAGCGATGTGACATTTCCACTAATATGTCGTGGATACTTCTACCGTAAACGCCGGAAAAACTCGGTCTTCATCTGTTTTAGAATCGACAAAACAACGAAAAGGAATCTGCAATCACTATTAAAAAAGAAGGCTCCACTCAAGCAACTGACTAAACAGACACAATATAATATCAAAAACCCAACTATGTAGAATGCATCGAACAGTGCTTCAAATACTTTTCAGTCACGTCCGCACAGTCTAAAAGAGCCCTCTATCTATATTTTTACCAGGATTGGAAGGAGGTCATCAATTCCACGACGTCACTGCCAAGGTTAATTTTCACAGAAATAAAATTCCTTCTAGGTTTGAGTTAAACTTACTAGATTTAATAGACCCTGCACCAGTTCATGAACAACCCTTTGCCTTTATCACTCTACTAGTTTTATCTGATTTCCAATAGTAATTTCGGACAGTGTTTGATCGTCTTGTAAGCTTTATCGATCCTTTTCCTAAGGATTACTGCGAGAATTCTTGAGAACAGTTTGTGAAGGACGTCGTCAAATTCGTTATGTCAATGTCAAGGTTAACTCTGACAGAAATAAACTTCGTTCGAGTAGAGATTTAAGTTAAGTGATATTTATGACAGACGTCAACGGGATAATTTTATTTATCTTCGCATGTTCGTGTATTTCAATCGGTTTCATTCTATTTACTTAAAGATGATCTAATGTTCCCGCTGTGAATGAGGTCTTATCCATCTTAGCGTTTTATTCGCAAATATCGCAACAAAAATCAAGTTATTATCATTAATTATTAATCAAATATATTTAATGGATATACATAGTTAGTAAGTTAGTTGACAGCTATTATTATCTTTAATAGTACGGTCCATACATTTTTGACACTCGCTGACATTATTTTTGATCAGAATCTGGTCATACAGCGCATAAACATCGCAAGCAATTGTGAAGAAAGAAAACAGGAATGTAAAGTTTGCTACGATGAATTTTTGTACAAAAGTGATTATTTTTCATGATTTTCTGCAAAAACAGCTTAGCTATGCGTAGAATAGCATCAAAACACAACCATTTAGTGACTGAATGTTTGACAAAATAAATTACGATTACAAGTTCAGCCTTCTGCGTGTAACACCTACAAAAAATTTTTTTTAATTACGTACATGATTGGAAGGTGTCATGTGAGTGAAATTTTGTGAACTTTAATTTAATTTAACGTTGACACTTCAGCAGTAGCTATAGGGCCGGTCTACATTCTCCCCGGTAAGGAAAATTGTTCCAGTCCCCGCTGTGTACAATACGCCTAGTGTAGCCCTAGCGTAATATGAAAAAACGCACCATTTAGGTGTTATTTTAGACAGAAAATAAACACTTTTGGAGTTTCTTATACTTGTAACTTATTTCTGACAAAAAGAACAAAAAAATAATCAAATTTACCGTAGTACTTACTAACGTAAATTTGCAAATATTGATGGCCAGGGGATGTCTGGATTGTTTCTGGTCACAATCTGATAAACGGAAGTGGCAAATGTTACATGCATTTTCTTAGAGACAAGGAACAATCATTACATACAAGTTTAAGAAAGAATCATGAGTCTTTAACGCCCTGCTGTTTCTCCTTTTCCTATATAAGCAACTGATTTATAAAGCCAAACTATAACTCCAAACAATGGTGTTTTGTATCTATACAGCGGTTTTAAAACAACTCATAACCATAAAAAATATCCGCTTCCTTTCGCCGCTTTGTCTCACAAATTCCCGTCTTAACATTTTACAGTTTTACGAGCAGATCTACCGGCAACTAAAACTTTCTAATAACCTATGACGGAGCGTTAACGTGTCTATAAGAATCCCCGAGTCCAGCATAAAATAATCTAGGCGACACGATATAATTAAAAGGCGAGAGGTTAAACAGTCTTAACATGTAATCTGTCCCAGGGAACGGTAGCAAGACGTCGCCGCCACCTCCACGTAGCCGTTGCAAGCAAGCATCTTGAACTTTACAACCCCCTAACACAATGCCCAGAGATTAAGCAGTTTCCTAGCTTAGAACAACAGGAGTTATCAACGTTTACAACGAAAATTTTATGTGTCTCCGTGTCGACGTTCCGCACGTGTATATTGACGTCTGCACGTACCTACTAACCCCCTCCTTACGCCCCCGACACCCTTAACCTCGTTTTTATTTTAACACGTGATAAAATTATACGCCGTATTAAACTAGCATCGTCGCCGCCTCAACATCGACAAAGTCTGCTCGTATAACAAATGAATTCTCACAATTTATAGTTGTAATTTTAGACTTTGGCGATCCGTAGAGGGCGCTACCTGTGTGGTAAAAGTAAAATCGTCGTCGACGCAAGATTGTAACAAAGTCGTGATTGTATGAGGTGCAAATATACATTTAAATAGATCCAATTTTTTATCGGAATATATATACTGGTGAGGGGATATGATTGACGTATCTAAACTCTTTGTAAATACAGTGATTATTTGTTTGTCGGTTTATCTGATATTTCGATTTATTTGTATGGGACTCAATTTAGAACGCTGATATATTATGTCAATGATTCATCACAAATTTAGCTGTACTTATCCATCGTAAGATTTTTCAGGATCATTGTAAACAGGTCTAGGTTTAAGAACTCGTGGAATCATAAATTGTTGCTGAACTAAGGTTCCAAAACTTGATCTCATAAGTAGATAGTAATGTTTGCAGAATGAAGCATTCTAACAAAAAAAAGGAAAATAGTAGTGATCTTACAATTTTAGCAAGAATAAATATCTGGTGTGACCACCATCCAACTTTCCGACCACATTGACACACTGACACACTCAAACATAACGTGTGAGCTAACGCGGTATGATGACATCAGTTTTCCATTACGTCACATACCAACTGATATAAATCCCTATAGCGCCTAAACCGCTCATCCCATTGATCTGTAAATTTTTATACATATTTAAAATCCCTGCAGGATGAGATGGTGTCAGTTTGGTCAAAATCGGATGAATACCTAAGAAAACGTATGTGACATTTGCCACTTCCGGTTGTCAGATTGTCACCAAAAACAATCCAGTTCGTCCTCCGGTAATTCCAAATATGGATACCAAATTTCAGCCCGATCCGTTGTCGTGTCTGCGCTATCGTGTTCACGGACATACATACATACATACACACATACATTTTCCAGAAATCATTGCAATGGATTCAAATTTCTTTTCCATCAATTACAATTAGTCGGAAAGTAACAAAACACTGAAATTTCTTATTATTGTCCAGAATGGGCAAAATATTTTAATAAGTTTGCAGTAGTATCGAATAAAGAAAAACGTCTCGAAATATTGCAAATTGTACTTGTTTCTTCTTATTGCAATAACTTTATGTTTTCTAATATCTTACCAAAGATAAAAACACAAAAAAAGAAAAGTAATACATCTCGAGATGTATTATTTACAATATACGTGATCCAGGAAGCAAAATTTGCATAGCTTTAACATTATTCTAGTAATTTTATAATACTCCAAAAATAGAAATGCGTTGTATCATTTAAAATGCAATGAAAATTATGCAGTACCTGAATACCGTGCTTTAGTTGATAGCGTGTACTCTATTAACTTCAGTGACAGCCTAGCGTCACGAAGACATGCTACAAATAACACTTACTAAGTGTCGCCATAGTTCAGCAATGACGTCAATCAACCAAAGAACCCTTTACAGAACACGAGTAGGGCATTAATCCTGATTTTTGATAAAGATGATGCACCAGATTTTGTGCATATTACCCCGACATTTCTTTAATATTGTTTTATTTTATCATATGTAGATGCCAAAATGCCAACCAACCCTTGGGGTTTGGTTTGGGCTTTGTTGGGGATTGGTATTTTGCCAATAAAATGAGATGGATACCCCAATATCCCATTTCACAATGTGGTTAATTTCTATAAAAGTATATTTAAAAGAGAAAAAAATACTTTTTAACTTATTTGATAGTTAATTCATAAAAAATATGTTTTTATACCTATGTGGACTCTCACTGAGATGCAATAAACACTAACAATTAAATAACTTAAATTAGCGGTAATTATAAGAAACCGTTAACAATAATATCGTGGAGTATGTACACGTTTTGATAATTGCTAATACTTTTAATAACCATAAAAACGTTATTCTGTAGCTTTTAATTAATTTTATATGTTACTTTTGCTTTTTTATCAGATTGACCACTAATAGTCTGTGATAGATTCAATCAATAAAAAAGAATTGCTTAACTGTAGAAAAACAGAAGACGATGTGCATGTTCTTAATCGAAGAATACCTCCAGACATCCGCCAGACGATTGCGGTCTTAACACGGACTTACGTAAACCGCAATTAAGCGTGATGTACGTGACATTCCGGTTTTTTATTGCTTTATTACACTGGTAGCATTACGAAGCAATTGCCATTATTATCACCTATATTGCATGCAAATATTAACCGTTTTTTACATACATTTATGAACACAGTGTTTACGTTTGATGCGATGATTAAGTCTAAGTCGGTTCAACTGGTTTGTGATTGACTTTCCAACAGCATTTAAAGGTGATAAACGATTATTTGACCGTTTATAGGGTGTATATTTTTGATTAATGCAGGCCGCGACATTTTTTCCATATTGTTTGATCACATGCAATTGCCAGGCCTTGGGGCTTGGCTTGGATACTTGGAGTCATTAAGATGTCTTCCTTAATAGTAAAGACAAACAAAAAATAAATTTTGAATCTGGACTCATATTTTCAAACCACTCGAACATTAAAGCGTATTCACTACGGGTTTGAGTGGTTTAAAAATCTTGGCCCTGTAAATATCAATAACAACGGCAATACAAACAAATGGTCTGTTGCACATTTCATTTACATCAAACAGTAGCAACGAATTACAAAAGAACATTTGTATGGTAAACTTATACGTTCGTTAATAATCAAATTAGCAAAACATGTGCGTGGGTTACGTGATCTATGATTGGCCACTTTGAATGTGGTGCTTGTGTGGTGCACAATGTGCGTACAGTTACAAACTACGGTGGGCAAGTGGACTTCGACACAGGATATCGATGGCGGCCAGTTGTCTATGCTATGTGATATACTATACTGCACGATACACTTATACACGGTATAACGGAGGACAGCTTTTGGCTACGTCACTCGTCTGAGATCGGTCAATGCGGCTAGTTGATACGAGATGGCGCCAAAAGGAGCGCTAGTATTTACACACAATCATTCAAGTAGAGTTTAATATAAATGATTTTTTTTCATTTTGATACATATTCAGCAAATATTTTACATGCGATGTAACCCAAACTCTAAATTAAACATTCTTTATTTATTTTCTGAATTCTGTTTTATATACAAACACAGAATAGAATGTAAGTATATTACGATGATGAATAGTTATCGTTTGCATCACCCTGTAAATCACAACATGATTATTTTCCTCCTTACGTGACATAGGAGTAAAAAACTGACTATGGCTCACTTACCTATTATTTTTTGCTTCAACTTGAAGTTCTAATTTCTCTATGATGATTCGTGCAGGTCTTTACGGCACAACTCGACATTGTAAAGTAATACAAATTAAAGACACCTGCTAAAAATCTGCCAGCGCATCTGGGTTCGGCAAACAACTTAATTTGAATTTTAAAACAGCGCGCATGTGCCGTGACGTCACTCAGATGAGAGCGCAGTAGGAACGCTTTTAAGCAACCTGTCCGTTATACCGTGTATAAGTGTATCGTGCTATACTGATGGGCTTATTATAATCGATGCAGACGGTCAAGTGGCGATTCTGTGACACGTCGACCCCAACAAACTAACACTTAACACTCTCGTCGAATTTCAATCTCTTTACTGCTTAGCATTGATCAACCAAAGTGGGGGAACTCGACTGTCGAATCGAATATTTGTCGATGCATTGCAAATCTAAAGGGATTTTTATACTAAACAATGTCCCACAAAAATAAAAAAAAATTCCTTGTGAGAAATATATAGATCATAACATTAATATCAAATGTGCAAAAGGTCTAAGAAAACTCACAAAGTGTGATTTATTATTTTAATTGACTGCACTGCACATAATATTTCACAATACATTGCTAACACATGCCATTTTCATTAAATTCAAATCACGCCTGATTTATATAACTTGCTTGTTGTCTCCTCTTATGCTTAAATTTGAGTGGCTTATGAGAAATAGTTCATGATTTACAGCACTTTGTTGAAACATGAACACTGATCAAAACAAACCTAGATATGTTGTGCTTAAGTTCACCTTACAAAATCCTACTATGATTGAAATATTGTGTTTTTACACGATAAACGGTTTCCAGGCACACGGGATCCAGCAATTATGCAAAGGACTCAGAAGAAGAGAATGATTCTGGGAATTTGCTGGGAGCGACAAGCGTAAAATTATCGAAAAGAGCACCCATTATATGTGTAGGCCAATGCCAGTGCCGTGCAGATGATACAGAGGGGCAAAAGAACGATTTTGGCAAGTTTAAAATTTCGAAGAAAATCAGAGCGATTTCTATTGTTATTATCCACCTACCATTACAATTTTCTTGTGAATTCATCGCGAAGAAAAAGTCTTGCATCTCCATTTCTGGCAAGAAACAAATAATATCTTCTACCACATGGTGTACAGGAAGCAGAAAAATCTGGTCAAATCATGTTCCAAATCAAAAAACGTTAAGTCTCTCCGTAACGAAGTAATATACCTTCATGTTATTACAATGATCATAACAGTATATTATGGGATTTCTTAATTTCGTACGTCGAAACCAGATGTTTAAGAAATGGCGAAAAAAGAGTGTCATATAAATCAGAATCCCGCCCAGTCATTACAAGCGTCGCCTTTTTCGGATTCTGGACGCACAAGAACAAGAGGAAAGTAGAAAGCGAGAAACTGATATTAATCTGCGAGACAAACGTAAAATTTCGAATTTATACAAATATGTCAATGAACCATTATTCTTCATAAATGATTTATTCGTTTTGGTTAATTTATGTATGAAGGTCAAAGACACAACTACAATCACAGCAAATATATATATTGCATCAAAATATTGTCAAATGTATCTACATCTTTAATTGAATAATAATAAATCGTTTTGTGAAACTAAGAGTCAGAAATCTTAATCAGTAACCGGTGTCACTTAACGATTAATACCACAACACTAAGTCTATTATTCAATTAATATAACCCTGTGCAACAGGCGTCAATAAACTAAATTTATATATTTAGTTTTAACAAATTACTGCGCGTCATACATTTCTATAAAACAAAAATTACCTTCCGTAAGCTTTTCTTGACGCGTTTCGGGGGGAATTGAGCTGCCAAAAGTAATTTGTGTCGCCCATAAATACCTAAACATGCGAGTTTATTCGTGCGACAGACAATTTGCATAAACCGCACCATACAACAAGCATTGTTGTACCGAAACCGGTCCCGGGACAGATCGGTATTCCAGATCGATTTTTTTGATACCCAGAATAAGTGACACAAAGTCTACCCATAGTTAATGGCATCATCAAATACGGACGGATGTTTGGTCTTTGTTTTTGTGTCGTGTCAGAAACCTCAATCAATTTAAATCATTTGTTTTATTCAATAACCTTTCAACCCTTTGAGGAATTTTGATGATTCTTTCAATAGATTATAAGAATGCGTCCACATATACGACACTAGGGATGACACCATGACACCAAATACCGTACGGAGTCAGACATACTTGCGTACAAAGTGGCCACATAAAAAAACGAGAGACCTCGCTCCCATAAACACACGGGTTTTATGATGATTTACATAACCCCTAAATTATATAAATTTATTGATAAAAGTAGTCGAAAATATATTCAATATTAAATTATTTCAATCCATTTTGATGTTGCTTCTTCCGCTGTTTTATGCGGATTACAACAATACTATTGTAACAATACTACTGTAATTCAAATAAATAATAGTCAAACTGTATTAACTGTATGATAGTCAAGATAAATCTGGTCAAATCAAAACGACAAACAGGTAGAACAGCTACGTGGTACAAATATCGGTTTACCATAATTTTAAAAGATTAAATTATTGGTCAATTACTTTATGTCATTACAGTGGCTTTAGAATAAAGTATATTCTGACACATGAATATCTACCAGTTGCCATTAAACTGAGGAAATAATGAGAATTCTTGATCATTTTTTTTTTATTATTTTGTGTAGTGATAATATTGATAATTAGCAATAAGTAACACAGCCGCCTGTATGATTCCAGCGATGTCTTTCACATTGTATGCGGCGATGTATCTAAACAAAAATACCGTTCAGGAACGGTGCATCGTGAACGGCCCAGATATAACAGTGCTAAGCTTTTATCTCCCATCGGTCACCAGAAAATAACCGATCCATCCCAAAAATACAACACGGGTACGGCTTTTGCTTGCGTTGGTTATCTATGTGTAACTTCTTCGAGATTTTTCCAGTTGCCAAACAACATAAGTTCATAACATTATTTAGATACAAATATTATACCTAGTACTAAACTGAAAAACACGTTCCAAGTTAACAACCATTACATATAAAACTTGCTGACATTTGAGACAATATAAAAATGCCCCAGCGACGGCTTAATACTCCTAATTTTTTACGATCGACGATGGCATCTTTTTGGGGGACTGAAGAGCTGTCTCCCTCTGTTTCTCTCTCTCCTTCTCCATGGACATTAATTCATATGCCGGCCGGATGTAATTCACGATTCATATGCGACAAGTTTTACGATGCATTTTTTCACTATTTTGCACTGTTCGGCCGTCATTTCGTGAAGCGGGAGGCTTGCATGGGAGAAACGGTCTGACGAGAGCTCGTAAAAATGCCGTAACCACGTCCGTCTACCGCGGGGTTGCCATCAGGGTTGCGCCCTTCCGTTTCGAGCACTAAATACTCATTTTCGGCGACCTTATGGTATGGAAGATGTCTACTGACACACATAAAACAATTGCTGGGGAGGAAAGCTAACCCCCTTTTGCCCTAACCTGAGACTGGTGACCGAGTATCGATTGTTAAATGTCAGTGGGGAGCATAAAATTCCTTCACTCTGTATATTATTCAGTATGTCTCCCGATATACTAAACATTCTATTCTTCGCAAAAAAGGTGGTAAATTAGAATCTATAAAAATAATAAAAAGAACCTGATCATTGTTTAGATTCTTGACAATATTGTACTCCATTGAAGAAATAGTAAACATTTAGCTCTTGTAATCAAGAAACAACGGTACAGGTATATTTAAATTTCCAGAAAGGGAATAATATATATAAAATAACATTTTTTTTTAAATAAATGATTGTTATAATTAAATAAAGAGTTAATCAAGCAAATATATTTCTAATCCAATCAAATCTTTAATTTTGAAGCCACGTGACTAACTCAATTAACCCTTCCAGAAAAACCAAAAGAAGTCCCGAATACGAAATGGGGGGAAATGGAGAAACTATTTCAAATTAACGATGTCATTTACAACCGCAATATGACACGACTTAAGTAGCGACCCGATCGTAAAACTTGCCGTTATGGTGTTTCCAAAAACCAAACACGCGATATAAAAGGGACCGAAAATATAATGACAAATGAACGCGTTGCGGCAAAGACGCCGCCGCTCGCCACAAATTGTATTCAAATGGCGACGGGCGAGGGTACGAGTGTCCCGAATTTTACGACGCACGGGACCCCGGAGTCGAGTCGGGTGTGCGGTGTGAAGCAGTCGACCGTGATTTCGAAATAGGAGTAACAGTTCGGAAAGTCATAACATCGGGAAATGCTAAACGCTCCGAAAGTTCGTAAAACTAATGAGGGGACACTTTGTCCCGTTGTTATATTGCCGCGTGACGACGTGTTCCGAGATGTTTTATGATTTCTTATTGATCGTTTGGTGATATAAAAAATACCACCGGTCTCCGATGACGTCACTTACGCTTGGGGTGTTCCTATTTAGAGAACATAACTCTTGGCCGTATACTTTTACGCACAAGAATGAATTATTAAATTTTCAAGATTTTGGTTTATAACTCTCCATTAGGGTGACGTCACTGGTTTCTGGTAAATTTGGAAATCCACTGCCTGAACTTCGTCGGTCTTTTAACTGAGAAGTTACGATTTCTTGGACGGGAGCTTTGCATATCAGAAAGAAACAATAATTAATTGTTGCATGGTTTGTTCAAAGTTAAACGAGATAAACATCATGTCGATTACAAAAATCATATGAGAGAAAATCTTGTAGAAATAATTATTTTAATAATTGTATTAGTTAGGCACAATTTAAAGAATTTGTCCATAATTTACTGAAAGAAGTCCACCAAAGATTCCAAAAGTTATAGGAGATAAACGTTTAGGTACCTACGTCTTTTTACGCTGATTATATTTATATTTGGCTTTAATGGCAAACATAAATATATTGACATTGATGATAAGTGCTTAGTAGCCGTAAATACATCAGGCAGTGGCGCTTAGGAAAACTCAGAAAGTTAATCATCTTAAATCTATAAAATAACATTTCAACTTTCAACAACATTTCTGTTCAACGATCCACATAAAACAAAAGTACTGATGTAGTAGTAACTAATTTTGTTATCTAGCTTGTTTAATGTCGCGTGGGTCTATTTCTAGGCCTATAACTAGGCCAGTCACCGACGGCGACGTTCGAGGTTCCCAAACATGCACGTCGTCGCATCATAACAGCACACAGGACCACCGGCTTTACATCCGATTAAAGGCGGCAATTAGACTTTTGCTTCCTGACTAAAAATACCGGGGTGGCCCTCACCCAACATTCCGACTACATTGCTCGCACATTGAAGTGTCTAAACACTTCTGCAATTATTCAATTTTGTGAAGCCACAGCCACTCTGGACCCTAATCAAACGACATAACTCTCAGTCAAAAAGTTGCAATAACTTATTGTATATACCCATGCGTAAAATTTCAAACCGCCAGGTACAGTAGCTTTATTTTCCGTCAAGGAAAGTAATCGACGGGAAAATGGGATATCAGCGGAAACAAGAGTTTTTTTGCGGGGGGTGGGGAGCTGAATCCATTTCAATGATTTCTGGAAAATATCTGTATGTTATGTGTACATATTTAGAATTACCAGGGGACAGACTGTATTGTTTTTGGTAACAAACTGAAAACGGGTGCCAAATGTTACAGTAAATATCTACACCAATTTACAGATCAGTGGGATGAACAGTTTATGGGATATAAGGGTTTATAGAAGCAGTTTGACAGTACTCATAACCTTGGTCGCTATGCTATGGTTACGAATTGACAAATTTTGATAAACGTCGTGGCCACTGACAGATATCCGAATCCTGAGTGGCGGATTCGACGGTTCAATGTGTTAACAACGTGGTCAGAAAGTTGGGTGACGGTCATCCCAAATACCTTTTATTGTCCAACCTTTGCACATATATACTTCTACAGAATTTTATATGTATGCGTTGCCTATTCAGATTTCTACAACTACGCAAAACAGTAAGTCAAGGCAACTTATACAACAATAACTTTTCATTAAAGTTACCACCAGTGAGCTATTAAAATGGAAATGTAACACCCAGCATCGATTTTAAATACGTCATTACCTCTGATATACACTAATGTGCCTAATTTGAGATTATCGTTTAAAATCAACAAACGACATTAAGTATAACAATTTATGACATCAAGAATTTAATATCAGAAACTATTCCGCCTGAGTGTCAGAACAAATTATACATGGGTGTGGTAAGTAGTCGCTTTCATGTATAATAATGCAAATTGCATCTACATAATTGTCTAAATAATCATACACGTGTTTAATAATGATAATTTATTAACATTTCCTTTATAAAATTTGTATTAAATTATACAAATTTTAGTAGAAATTAAATCTAGTTATTTATTGGTGTTATTATTAGTGAAGCTTCTTAATTCTTCTTGAATTCAACGCGCCAACTGCCATTTGGAATCCAATTATGATTTTAATATAATTATAAAAATATGCTTTTTAATCTGTATAATTCGTTTCCACTTCGGTAATTTTTCTCTTCTATTGTGCTATTTACCTAAAACTTACAACATAACGTCGCAATAAACATGAATTTATCTGTTCAGTAAGTTCCGTAAAACATACTGCGAAAAATAGCGAACGGCCCAATAACAAAGGTCTCGTATTCATTACAAAGGAGTCGTTCGCAAACATTACGCCCGAAATATAATTACAATATAAAATGTTATGTCCGTAGTAAATCCGCTGGAGATCATAAAATGTTTCTGGAAATGTCAACTTTTATTATATTTCGGACGATAAACTATTTAAAATACATGTGTTTTTACGCACGCTCCCATTGGAGATCGACGTTGAACGTCGTAAAGAGCCTTTACTGCTAGAAAGCTCACGACGTCGCCTAGGGTGCGAATAATTGCCAGGCGCACATTTGAAGATGAATGTAAATATATCAAGTTGGATGTACAACTGGTACTATTAATTATGAATCACATTTTACGTCTACAAAAAAGAACGGACCGTCTAAAAATTTGACAAATTACGAACACCCATAATTTGTCGGTTTTTGTCCATTCCGTTCTTGGATGGAATGTGTTCATTGATGGACTTTGTTGTTCAGAAATTATTGTTGTTCGCTGTTGTAGTTTGAAACATAATGATTTCTAGAGGTATTCTTCTTTACCGATTATGTTTTTGGGGATAAAGTATTAGCGAACGGTCAAAATGATATTATTCATTTCGGTTGACAGTATTATCACAGTGCAAGTTTTGCATGACTGCAGCTTAACTATTAATTATTTTGGCGATCACTTGGTTGTATTACTTAATTGTAACAAAATAGTGGACATGTTCTAAACAATTATTACTTTTAAATTTTCAAGAAAGTCTTAGGAATTTGACAGATTTCTTTTGAGTAAAATTCCGCTGCACTAAAATTTAATTGCCAAATATCTCTATCTATGTTAAGTATCTCCTTGCTAAATAATTAATTTACTTTATCTCTTGACAAGAGATTTTTACTTTATCATACTTAGTATGACAAAGTATTGTAATCGTGTCGAAAAAAAAATTGAGATTTTAGCGGAAATATGTCGTTTTGGGTCACCTGAACATGTTTCACCAAGGTACAAAAAATGTCTGTGTGTGTATGTGTGTGTGTGTGTGTGTGTGTGTGTACCCGTTTTTTGTGGCGACGATTCCGGAGAAACTACTGAAGGTATTGAGACGAAACTTCATATTTAGAAGTTTCGTGACTAAACTTAGAGCTGAAAGAAGTTTTGTCCAAAAGGGCCCAAAGGAACTCGAGGTTTACTCTTATCATTTTTCAACGATTTTACAAATTAGCCGCCATTTCTGTAATTTCGTCAAAATAGTTAAATAATAAACTATAGTAGAGAAAATTTTGTATAATTTATGTTCATTCCATTTTTTGGAAAAAAAATTAAATCATAGTAAGCGGATGCCCCTTGAACTTCCAAATTGCCCCCCTGAACACGGCTGTATATGATAAAGTCTTGTGCCTGGCCACATCAGATTTTTTATATATATCATATGTGTTATGTTCCCGATATTGAAATAAAAATAATTCTACATTTCTTGAGTTAAAAGTGGTTTTTTTGTTCCTAAACGGTTAAAAATAAAATGTAAATACTTTATTATGTGTGGTGTTTTATTATTTAATTTGCAGCGCTAAGTTGATTATTCCACAATTTTGGGAAATTTATCGATAAATACATTCAATAAAAACGAATTATAGCAAGGTCTATTTGTTACTCGCGAGTTTTGATTTATTTTACTTATTTAGTAAATAAAACAATACGGTTAAGATGATAAATACAAAGTCGCACCGAAGTAAATCTCTGTGACAGATTATGAGAGCTCTTAAACTTCGATAAATCAAGCGGAGTCATAATAAATAAATAAATAAATAAATCGAAGGAATGGTGAGTCTGTCCGCTGTAGTCAAGCGCGCAGATATGCCCGAGATCCCTTTTACTATTTCATTATCCGTGAAGAAACAACGCCAATTCTGCATGACCTACGCTGAACTTAAAGAGCATATCTCCGGGAATGCGTTGATAGCGGATGATAACGGATATCTATCCCGAAGTAATTAAATACTTTTTCATAAACGGAGCACTTTTATACAATTCATAGCGTCGACGTATGCGTGGTGCCTATCTACAGACAAAACAGTCACGTCGTAACTCAAACCAATAAAACAAAACATTTACTTTGCGAGCGATAGTGCACAATAAAATCACCATTCATCTCGCAGGGTATAAGGATATTGCATGAGAGAGAGAATATTAACTGTTATGTGTGACCGTATGCAACACATTATGTGACTTGAAATGGTACTGATATGAATACACTGCTCTTTTGTTGCGATCGCGAATATACTGCACCCGATAAATATCGTAATGATCCCGTTATCGCTTCGCTGCGACGCGTTACGCGTTTTTCTGAAACGGGCCCGATAAGCGAGCTGTTACCGCGAATTCAGATATACTACAACACACACTAGACTCACACAGCGGCAGCTGTTTTCAGATTTAATTTTCGTTTCGCTGTAACCGCCTTTACGAGCGGAAACCGTAATCGTAAAATAATAAGTGTAATTGTTATTTAAACATAAGTTATCAAAGTCTGACTGAATTCATACTATTTACGGTCACTTTTCTTCAACCCGGTCTTACGCCAATTTTATATTATTATTGTTTTATGATTTTCTAATGCAAACAATACACAATTTAATTACACATAAGTTGTGGTAAGTATTCAGTGTCAGTTGTGTCATATGAAACGGTACTACTGTTTAAACAATTTAGTTTGAGTCGTATTGAAACTTTCATACCTTATGAGTTGTAACCACTAAAATAAATATTTTACTTTAAATGTTTAGTTTTCTAAAGAAACATTCAGTTATATAAATTGACAATTACAGCCACCAAAAACAACGAAGGAAATAACACAAAGTTTCTGGAGCTGTATTGTGACAGCTTAACTTATAACTTTCACAAATCTCCAGTAGGTTTTGTAACTCTTTCAGCAAATTCTTTCTAGCTAATACTCTTTTCAATATAATTACATATTTCTGCTGATCATATTTGATCTGTGTAACCAACAAGATATTTTATAATCTAATAATAAGTTTGGCACATCCAGTGGACCAATTAAGCACCATGATTAAGTTTTCGACTTCTCACTTTTGAAGCCAAATTAATTAACAATGTAATGGTTTTGAATTTAATTTGATATGTTAACTTTCGAAGAAGAAGACAGAAAAATACTATCTTCCTAAAAGTCAACATCGAAATGAGACAAATACAAGGAATTTCGAAAAATTTGTTAATCATTTTCTGGGAGATTTTCTTTTGCGGAGAGTATAGTTTAGCCAGTGGCAAAAAAAATTACAGGGTGGTAATAGAGGTAGGTTTGTCCGTAGCTACAGCAATGATTATCCGTAACAATACCATTCCACCAAATTGTTGTCACATTAATCTGCAAACTGTGCATCTGTATTTTTAACGATAAAACTGCATTTCAATAAACAAAATAACCAATCGTACTAAAATAATGTAATGATTCAGGAAATGGTTGCGGATGAGGCAGTTAAGTGAATAATATGCCGAAGGTAATTTAAAATCATACCGCATATTAAGCAATAAATATCAATACGCATAAAGGTATGAATGATATGAAAGCGAGCGACTGCGGCGGTTATATACCATTCCCATATTGTCATGATATGGGAAATGTTTGATATCTTTGCAACAATGGATACGCTGTATACGATGTCCCATAAAATTGCTTCAATGTTATGCGCGAATATAAAGCACGTGATGGATTCGGCAGTTTCAAATTCGCGCTATCAGACCGGCTGCTGTGCCGCTTTTATGTTTAATAAATAAACATTATGTTAATACTGGCTCAGTTTTAGTGTTTTAACGGCCATTCCAGTGTAATCCGGCGAAGTTATTATAACATGATATTATGAGCGTAAACGGTAAGGTTAAGCACCATTCGGTCACATTTGGTCATATAAACCGGGTGGGCTTTTATTCTCACAGTCTTATTACTTCCCCCATTCGTACGTGGACGAAGATATATGCACGTATGGTTATGTCCGAATACTTGGATTGAAAATGCACACAATTCACATCGCCAGATCACAGTATGAATATACATGACAACAAAGACCAACGAACATATAATAACCCTCAACAAGAACATAATGTGTCTCAGCGTAATAGTACTGATTTCGTTAAATGTTAAATGTAATGTATCCAATTTTCTTGTTTCTATTTTTACAAACAGTGAAAACGATGTTTTAAATGTCTTGGTTGGTCCCTACCCAACAACCCGACAACATCGTTGAGACATTGAAGCGCCTACACTAATATCTAACCCTTTTACACTTATTCAATTTCAAATCAGTGGTCACTGACGTTTATCAAAATTTGCCACTTTGCAATTCATATACAAGTATGTAGAACCTAAATCTTTCATCCCACTGATCTGTAAATGTTTATACATAATTAAAATCACTAGAGGATGAGCTGATATCAGTTTGGTTTGGATGAATCCCTAAGAACACGCATGTAATATTTACCACTTCCGGTTGCCAGATTGTCACCAGAAATAGTCCAATTTGCCCCTGGCATTTCTAAATACGTAAGCCAAATTTTAGCCCAATTGGGTTGGTAGCGTTGGTAGCGGGTGGGCGCTATTGTGTACACAAATACGCAACAATTTTCCAGAAATCATAGATTTAGAACACCTCGAATGGCGTGTTTCTTCTGAAATCCCAATACTTTTCTTCCAAGGTAATAAGTAATAAGTACTAAGATACCCAAAAACAGTAGTTTTTCAGTTATTGATTATCTTGTATCATTAAAAAATAATTTAAAAATAAACGACCTGAATTGATTGCATTGCATTGATGCATTGCAGGCTCTACTTATCAGTAACGTCGAACTTAAATCATTGTGATCATATCAACAGCAAACAACCGTGATTTTATGTGCACACATTACCATAAAAACCTAGCTTTGTGTATGAATGAGCATATGAATGAATTGATATTTATTAATTAAAAAGTGCTTTCTACACACGAATCGACTTACATGTCACTCTACAAGCACCTTTAAGCTCGCTACCATGGAGAAACGTGAAACGCCATTTGTAAACCGGGTTTATTACGTCGTTAGGAAATGAGTTTGTAACACGTACAGACTTACATATTAAGCAATTAAATATTTCTGCAGACTATACCTTTTACAACGACTGTAATAAAATATCTAAAGTTGCCACTTAAACCGTTCATCCCACTGATCTGTAAATTGGTATACATTTTTAGTGTCACTGTAGGTATCATTTTGGTTAAAAAGTTGGATTTCTAAAAAAAATGCATGTAACATTTGGCAATTACGGTTGTGACAAAAAAACAACACAGTTTGTTTCCAGGTAATTCTAAATATGTACACTATATTTCAGCCCGATCCGTTCTACTGTTTGGACGCTATAGCGTTCACAGACATACATACACACAGAAAATCTATTTTTTTCATCGATTATTACAACACTATTCTTCTAAGTGACCTAGTCGTAAAGTAAATAAGTTTGGCTGTTCAAAGGCGTTCGTAATGTTTATGGATACTTGAACTCTGTATGTATACTTTACACAATTTACAGCATAATATTTATTCCCGACAAAAAAAAACAATTATGAATGATTTATTTTTCTTGCCGGGCTGTTGAACTCGATCATCAGCTGTTGTTGTTGCTGTTGTTATTTTTAATATTCAAGTTTCAATCATGCATCGATTCAACTTTTTCGAACGCTGTAGTAGTTAACGGCAATCCTTTTTGCATTTTATCATGGTTCAAATTTTATTACTAGTACACACGTGCCAAATGCATTTTGATCGAACATAAAACGCATAAGATAGCCATAACATAGACACAGTATGAGAATCATAAGCACGTACTAATTTTGACGAGCGATCTTATTTTGCGTTAGGTTTTGTCGGATCGCCACCCACATTGGTCGGTTTTATTCGACCTGATGTGTAAATAACTCTTTACGAAGTCGTAAAAGCATCTCTTAGACACTTGCGGGTTTATAACATCACATATAGCACACATGATACACAAATTTGTCTACAGAATTTGGGGAGTTTCATGTTTTTTATGTTTAAGAAATTACTACAGGTGATAATGTCATATTGTATTATATTTTGCCATCAAATAATAGCATTTAGTTTCGTCTTTTCATATTAGAAAAATTGCATTTCAGTACCATAATTAAGGTTTATTTATTTCCAAGCCCAATATTTATTCAAGGAAAAGGAATCATTTAATATCAGTTATATCAACTTAAATCCGAACGACAGGTTCAGTAAGTGCAAAATATCCGACTTGTAATGTAGGTTATTATATCTGACCATTTCATGCCAGAAACAAGGTATGTGGAAGCATTATGATGTAGTAACTGGTTATTTAGCTGGCCTTAGCGTTTACATGGTTCTTTTCTTCCATTTTGATTGATTGTTGTATTCGTGAAGAGTTGTACAATGTATAAAAACGCCATAATAAACTAGTCGATTTCAGAAACGATTTATGTTTACCACAAAATAACCGCAAAATAGCATAAATATGTTCAGTTGCCTGTGTACAAAACATAGTGGTTATTAATATTTTATGGGGTTTTTTAAATATGACAATTCCAAAGGAAAGGTTACTGTAATTACATTTTGTATGTGATGTGATACTTTCGCTTCGTAATTGTGGACATTGTATAAAAGCAAAGTTACTGAAACAAGAAACCATACGGTAGACTAAATTATTGCATCCCGTCTGTCCATGCCGGCAAAGAAAACGATAATTGAAAAATAACTTGCTTAATTAAAATCATTTAAGCACTTCACATTTACATAATAATTTATTATTGTTTCTTAAAACATTTTAAATTATTTCATTAATTTTTATCTTGATTTTAACGACACGCTGACCACACGAGAGATTCAATTGGGATGATATTTAGCTTTGTTCGAGCAGCCGTCACGAACTAGTTCGTTACTAGTTTTTTAGATGGCACAAATAATGTGTTACTATTATTTATAACGCGGTTTGTTCGAGCAGTTTCACTGCTCGAACAAACCTTTTAATCAAGATGTCAGATTGCTCGGCTAAATGAAATATCATTTATCATTCTGCGATACAGATTGGTACTTAGCAATTCATTTGTCATGAGTCAACTAAAAAGAGTTACAGCACTTTCTTTCTTTCTTTCTTTCTTTCTTTCTTTCTTTCTTTCTTTCTTTCTTTCTTTCTTTCTTTCTTTCTTTCTTTCTTTCTTTCTTTCTTTCTTTCTTTCTTTCTTTCTTTCTTTCTTTCTTTCTTTGTTTCTTTCTTTCTTTCTTTCTTTCTTTCTTTCTTTCTTTCTTTCTTTCTTTCTTTCTTTCTTTCTTTCTTTCTTTCTTTCTTTCTTTCTTTCTTTCTTTCTTTCTTTCTTTCTTTCTTTCTTTCTTTCTTTCTTTCTTTCTTTCTTTCTTTCTTTCTTTCTTTCTTTCTTTCTTTCTTTCTTTCTTTCTTTCTTTCTTTCTTTCTTTCTTTCTTTCTTTCTTTCTTTCTTTCTTTCTTTCTTTCTTTCTTTCTTTCTTTCTTTCTTTCTTTCTTTCTTTCTTTCTTTCTTTCTTTCTTTCTTTCTTTCTTTCTTTCTTTCTTTCTTTCTTTCTTTCTTTCTTTCTTTCTTTCTTTCTTCTATTCAGTTGTATAACAGTTCATAATACTAATCGTAGTACCCGTGAAGGCACTATATGGTAACGCGTAAGCTGCAGAACAAGGAGGCTGCTGCTGCCGCTGCTGCAGTGTGTACAACTTTCCCGCGCTGCTATCAGCATCCGACAATAAACTTCTAAATAATAATTAAAAAGCGACAAGTTTTATTGTTTAGTCGGAACGGCCCCGACTTGTTTTTACAACAAAGTCACGTATTGTATTAATTGCCGGCCTGCCTGGTGTGCTCGCATTTGTTTACAGAACTGATAATATGCCTTACCGGCGGAGGCCGGTGTATCGGTTTACGTTTACAGCCTCACGGTACAGCGCTTGGCTTAGAAATGTTCGCTCTGCCGACTGCTAACCGAAGTCGTTTCTCTCCGGCACCGGCAAAAATAAAATCGGTACACAAATGCCTACGTATAGCTGTTTGTAAACGGTGCGAAACAAGGATTGTAAAGAACGCCACCGTCTAACAGTGCTCCTCAAACTGTATGCTATGTTTCTCTGTTGCTCGTTCTCACGGATAAAATTTCAAAGATAAAATTTCTGGGGTGGGCTTCACCCATCTTTCCGACTACCTTTAATACACTTTGAAGCGCCTAATATATTTATCAATTTGTTTCATGTTTGATGTCTTTTAACATCACTTTAAGTATTGCAAAACTTTTGTATTAGTTAGAATTTCATAATTATACGGGACCTCTGATCTTGGGAGTCTTCCTTCAGCAAAAAAAATTAAACGATTAATAAAATAAATAAATATTACGTAAAATATTAAAAATGAAGAGAACCAGAATACCGCTCGCTTTCTATAGCTCAGCTTATATAAGATCAAACTAAGACAATGTGTGTGTACTAGAGACTGTCAACGGCGTCAGCGCCATCTCCCGCCAGTAGACATGGCGATAATTTTTAATGAAACCGCACGTTTTTTGATTCAAACACATAATGTTTTCACTCAAATCTATATGTCTCTCTTCCAAATAATTTCAAATAGAATGTGTGTTTATTTGAGATTTATTTATGTTTATTTGAGATTTATTTCATTCATACATGTTTCTACAATTAAACCTAAACAATTTCCACTTTACGGATATTATGGAAAACCATTTCGTATAAAAAATAGTATTTTGAGTGAATAGTATTTTGTAAATTTAAAAATATGTACTTATTTGTTTCAAAAATATATTCTTTCATTGAAAGAAATATGGGAAAAAAATATACATTTTTTTTTATTTTACAATTCTTTTGTCTCTGTACAATATTCTGCATTGAACTGAAATGTTCAGTTTTTTTGACAATATCTGAAATAATATGTCTTTTGGTTGTAACGCTCTAATACACTGGGCAATTCCAATTTAATAATGCAGTTTAATAAAAGCACTATGTTAAATAAACTTTATTTCAAATAGAAAGAACCAACGTGCTGAACGTCAAAATGTAACGAAAGATAGAATGTTACCGAGGGTAATTTGTATAGTCTTTGTCAACGTTTTCAGCTAGTTGCTCTTATCAAGCCCGATTCCAAAGCCCTACAAAACAAAAACTTGACTTGAAGACAATGACTTAAAATCCATCAAATATCTTCTAAAATATAAAAAGAGGATGAAATTTAATACTTTTTTTGTATCTGAGGTGAAAGCATTTTTAATCTGGACGCACTTCAGAATCCAGATGTTGTTGTAGTAGTTTTGGGTATGGTTTCTTCCGCTGCACCTATTAGGCCACTCTCGGCCCTTTGCGCTTACCCATACTATCATACCGTTTGATAACAACAACCAGAGGTGTTCAACTGGTTGCCGGGACTCCCGGCTTTAGAGTAGGTTCAAACTAAGAAGAGCACAGTTGTATATGCAACCAATCATACCCAATATATGGTTTATAAATTGCCTGTGTATATTTGGTTGCATATACAACTGTGCTCTTCTTAGTTTGAAACATCTATACGCCTCTGCCAAAAGGCGCTTAAATATCTAAGAAAATGCAATATTAGCAGATATAAGTCAAACAGTCTACGAGGTAAATAAAATTATAAATTTGTTTTTTTTTTTTTGATAAAATATGATTATTTTGAAAGCCAATTCGATAATCCGTATTTTTACGCACATTGTAAAAACATGTGTCAAAAGTAATATCCAGATTATTTTATCTGACGTTAATCGGATCGAGTGACTTGTTGAAGCAACTGGATAATTGAGAATTACCATAATTACATCTAACAAGAAATAATAAGGAATCTCCACCGTAGACGTGTAAAAATTGGAGACTTAAAACACGTGCAAGAAGAAGAATAATCATTTCCTGGAGTCCGATGAGTTGCCATGCGGAGAGATGAAAAATGCGTTGATCCGTCGAGGAACTGGTTTAGATCCTGCAGAGGAGTCGTCTTTTAATAAAAATTGCCATCAGACCTGACATCGGTATCTTAAAGGAGCAAATGAGTAGGACTCACTTATGTATGCATATGCATGCGATTTAACAAGTTTTTGGCAATTACGACGGAATGCGACAGGAGTAGGTACACCTCATACTGTTACTAAGGACCCTGTTACCAAGGAGGAGTTTCTAAATATAAAGAGGTTTAAAGATATCGCTCGTACTTTCTACGCGACTTAAGAATAATGATCAGCTTTTTTTGACAACACATGTGGCAGTCTGTGTCACCACTGGCCCCAAAAGATGTTCAGTTTGTGGAAGATGACATTTATAATGTTTGGTCCAACGCAAGTGGAAACCTTATACGTATTACTACTACTATTGGCCAGTTAGTTTTTATTGATCGTTCAAAGATAAAACATAACACTCTGTATATGAGTAATCGTAATGTACCGTTCAGGAACGGTATTTTTCTCGTGTTGGAACAAACGTACATATTGTCATAATTTGTCAAAAATTTTGAATTTATGAATTATTATTAGGTATGTCTGAATATATCGGAACCTTCCAGAACACTTCATAAAATCTATTTATAAAAACAGACAGTGATGTTTATTAGCCATCCATGTCGCTAATAAACATCACTGTCCAGGAATTATGCTAATAATTCCTTTTAATAATAATAAATAATTTTAGCTATGCGCTGACAACAATCTGCTGATATGACAAATATGATATATCGGATTAGACTTATTGCTTGGATAACTGATCTGACATCGAAATCGATTTATGGTTATTATTAAATATTTATCTAAAGCTCATCATTACTAAGTTGGCTTTTACTATGTACCTACTTTAGAACAAGGTATTTATTTCTTTTTGGGATTTTCCATAGTTAAAAAGACTCAAAATTTGACAAATTTTGTACTTCAGATGGTGTTCTACACCAAGGCTATCCCGACTAGTAGGTCCCCTGAATTCACTGCAGTGATTTCTGAAAAATGTATGTACCTATCTGTGTATGTATACATGTATGTATGTGTGTATACAGGATATCTCACTGAACTAATCTATTAGAAGTTTGTGACGTTTCATTTACCCGACATTTTTCAAACTTTGCATCTGAACTTTCAATCAAAAATACTTTAAGCTCCACTTAAGACACATTTAACATTTGCCACTTCCTGTTGTCAGATTGTCACCAAAAGCAATCCAGTTCATCCCTAGTAATTCTAAATATGTATACCAAATTTCAGCCCGATCCGTTGTTCCGTTTGGGCGCAATCATGTTCACAGAAATACACACACACACACATACACACATATACACACAAATACATTTTCCAGAAATCATTGCAATGGGTTCAGGGGGGGCAAACGCTTATTTCCGCTGAAATCTTAAGTAAAAATCAAAATTACTAAAAAACGGCGACATTTGGGTATAGGATAAAAATTCTGATAAAAATTTATATGACATGACATTATATGTTATACAGTGGCTAGCGTGAGGTTAGGATCCAGAGTGGCTGTGGCTTTATGATATTAAATAATTGCAAAAGTGTTTAGACAATTCAATGTACCAACGATGTAGTCGGAAAGTTGGATCGAGGCCACCCCGATTTTTTTTAGAAGTGCAATAAGTTAGAGACTTTGTCATCATGTATAACAAAGCCTTTTGTACCAGAAGATTTTATACATATAATATTCAGTAATTTAAGTGACAGTTTTGTGACAAAGAACATACAAACATGGTATTTATCGACAGTTTAGCAAATATACCGCTCCAGCTGGCAATGTTATTGCTCAATGTGATCAAGTATGGTTTATATTATACCGATTTAGTTCTGATAAGCAGTCGCTTAGTATTCACATTATGTGGCTTGCTGTGGAACGGTCTGATAATAAACAAGATAAAATTGTACATAGTGTTTGTTTTAAGCCCAGAAATCTTTTAAAATTATTGATCTCTTTACAACATTGTTGCTTCTTATACTATAGGTCTGGTAGACCAAGACCTATAGTATAAGAAGCAACAATTCTGTATCCATGTATTTTTGTATGTACTATACTCCTACAATATGAGACCTTGATGTGAGTTGGACGCTGACTTTATCTGTGAAGGAATTTGCTGAAGTGCGCATAATTGGGCTGGTTCCAGTGCCGATGTTTACACTAAGATTAAAATAGTCGACATTTAATTTGTCAAGCAGTATGACGAGGATGCACAATTAACACAAACAATCCGACAAAGCAAGTTTCGAGCCCCTGAAATACAACATCAGAACACCATTAAAATTTCACTCGTTATCATTTTCACTGGTCGTAAAATCTCTTACGAAATCGAGAATGCCTTGTTCCGATAGAAGCGAGAATTAATTGTATAATTAAAATGCGTTGACGAGGTTAGTTAAGTAGTCAAAGTATACGAAAATACACAACCTAGTGAGCGGACTGCATGTGACATCATTAATCCTCTAAATACGTATTTAAGTCTCCCACAGAAGCATAGTGCCAAAACCCATAAACCTAACAATAGGAAAACGCACATTTGGACATTCATATTACAGTCCTTTTACGCAACTACTCTTAACTAATGCACGATATAAATTTGTGATCTGCTAAGAATGCTAAGATATTATGTTGGCTCATAAGAAGATACTAGTACATATTGATTGTATGCATATTTTATATTCTCTGTTCAGTTTAATTTTCTATTTGAAATACTGTACCTAACATAATAAAGAGACAGAAGCTTGTTGAATTAATAAAAAAATAATAGAATTTAAGTATGTACATAATGACTAGTGATTCTCATAATGTCAATAAGACGTTCAAACACTTACATGACACGTAAGGGTGTGGCTTGGCAAACAACTCTCTATATTAACAACCATCAAAATATCTTTAGACAGACCAACCACAATCCAGATTGTTGAAATGTGATTGGTCGTTTAGAGTAGTACTTAGACAATGTTCACTCGGATTCCTATGACAACAGATTGCCAAGTCCCACCTTAACATCATTTGTCACTTGTTGTCACAGATTTAAAGAAATTTTAGTGAAATTATCCAAGTCAGTATAATACATACTAAAATATTTGCATAAAAACATTCTTTGCTTAAAGATCTTTATAATATCAAACAAATAAAAAAATATTTTGCACACTTATAATACTTTGCACTACTGTATCTATACACACATGGATTACACCGGAAGTAAAATACTACAGAAACATTGTGATGTATTGAATAATTCATGATGTTTAAATTGTGCTCCCATTTTTATTGTAAATTTGTCTATCATTCAACAGGTTCGACCGCATCCCCTTTTATCAGTATTACCAGCAGATAAAAAGTACATTTCACTTGCGTAATCGTCCAATTTGGCCCTTTGAACTCTTTAAAGGATTAATTTAATAGTCACAACAAAATAAAATTAATAAAAAATATTTACAGAAACATGGACTCCCCTGTTTATGGTAGATTTTTCATTAATCTTTCCATTCTTCAGTCGTCGTTCTTGTAATTACATGTCCTTTATTTTGGCTTGGCAAGCTGTAATTGCTGGGTCAAGTTCGTGTCACAGCACGGTTTTCACAAAAAGTGAAAAGTGGGGAAAATTCTTACAATTCTTACATTTCTTCTTACGATTAATATAAATAGAGGCTGCAATTTATTTAACGTAAAATGAGTTAACTTTTCCTGAACAACAACCAATTATTAAACGTATTAGCAAAAATCGTCTAAAAATTTTTAATAACTGATGATAAAGTCTAAATTTTCAACGAAAAACATTGAAAAGTATTTACTAAGCGTATGTGGAAGATTATGTAGTAAAAAAAACTAATTAAAAATTACATACATGTTTGAAACTACAATTATTTCTTGTTCATTGTCAAAGAACAATATGATTAAACCTAAGTAAGTACATGTTGATTTTCTAACAAGAAGATAGAGAGTACATCTCAGTAACTATAATTGAAACCTTCACGTCAAAAAGACAAGAGAGGAATTCGCTATAGAAACAGAGCAGAAATTTTGTTGTATCATCCAATTTTGAAATAAGTATGGTTGTATGGTGCTGTGGGGGGGACTCTGGGGCTGCACCAAAAAGACTAAGAAATATTGTTAATTCTCCTTGGTACATTAGGAATTACAATCTCAATATGGGCCTTAAAATGGAGATGGTAGCGAAATCCATAAATTTACCAGCCATGAAAGAAGACTTCATCAACATATGAAGACTCAAGAGAAAGAAGTATTTTGAGTTAGTGTAAATCCAATTAGTGACAAAATCAGAGTAGTTAAACGTGAGTTCCAAAAAGCAGTGCCAGTGCTATTTAGTGGGCATGAAGATTGAGTACTTAATCTTTGATAGCTACATTGTTATTCATTATTTGCCCATTGTTGAATTCTTTTAAGAATTTTGGAAAAGATTTAGTAAGTATCATATTTTTTACAGCGATCACTGCTTTGCAAAACACAAAGTACAGTAAATGGGTTCAAAAATACGAAGAGATATATTTTCCAAGAAATTAATAATACAGTTAGTATGTAGCAAAAGTTTCGTCATGCATTAAGAGAGCGAGAAGAATATATGTACAATGAAGACAAATTGTTATTGCAGTCAACAAGCGGAGAATCTTTCTAATTAGCATATAAACAGTTTGTTCTACAACCTGTTGCACGTAAGTATGATCCTCGAAGAGTGAATATTTAAGTGATTTTATTTGAACAGCTAACAATAATTCATTTCTCAATATATATAATTTATGTCAGAAAAAGAAATAGCTAAACTTACTTTACGCAAGAAAACATTATGTCATAGAAAAGAACTTTTAAATTATAACCTAAATTAAAGATGTAATTAAGATGCACCACAATCAAATACACATTGGTTTCGACAGTCCACATACGCTGGCTGGGTTGATTTCAATCGCAGATTCTCCGTTATTAAATCTGTCAAGGCCCACGAAAATTTATTATAGCAGAGATTCCCAAACTTAATGAGCAAAGGACCAAATTAGGATACTGAGAGGCAATAATTATTACTGGGAGATTGCAAGAGATTTATTACATCATATTATATAATAACCGAGCTGTTAAGTGAAAAAAATAAACCAGTCAACGAAGAATTTACTTTGATTTTTTAGCCGTCTGATGAATTGAGTAACATTTCTCTATCAACTCTTCAAATGCAGAATTAATTAGAGAGTAATTTATAAATTGCCATTCAATTCATTTCATTCATTTTCTTGCCCTTCATTCAAACCAAATTTGACGGAAGTTGTGTACATTATTTATAATGCAGTCGGTTCATTCTTCGGATGTAAAATATTACAATAAGCTCGTGATAAAGTAAAATATTGAAATCCAAACTGCAAGTTTACGTAAGGTTTGGGAAGCACTGGCAAAGCCATGCAGTAGCAACGTCCTTCAGTGCTGCAATAATTTGTTTGCCAGTGTCTTTAACCTGGCGGTGATTTTTTGTATTATTTCTGTTACGGCTCATGGCTCAAGCCAGTTATTATATGAGGTTCCGATACACTAAATATACTCATTATTCACAACTGTGTATCTTCAAGATCTTGTTTTATTAATTTAAAATTTTAAAGACTTCAATGCCTTCAATTTTTATGTTGTATTGTACTACCCTCTCTAAAACATTTATTCACTAAAAACTTCTTAGTTAATAAAAACTGGAGAGATTAAAACGTTTTGTTGACAACGTGGATATTAAAACTCGCTAGCAAGTTTCATTAAAATTCATGTTCTGAAGTATACGGTTGTATTGTCATTTCGCTCAAATAGACATCTGAATCAACATTGCAGGATATTTGCCACCCACCTTAAACGCTTTATAACTTACAATGTGGATCCTTATTAAAATGCACCAAAGAGAAGCAGCATTAATACAGATGTAATTAGAACCAGAATCAGGTGAAATACAAAATTGTTACTTGGTGCACATTCAACATTAAGTATTAAATATTCAACAAAACATAAGTAAAAGTAAGACAGTAATGATAAACGTAGGCACAGACAAAGGCGATAATGATAGCTGTAAATTGCAAGCAAAAATCGGTTCAAATAGTAAGAATAAGTTATACTAATTCTACATCTCTGAATGTGTTCAATAAATACAATTCTGAGTTTAATTTTGTACAGATTATATTGCGGCCGGTATCAATTTAATTCCTTATCACGAATCATCGAGTGGCAAAAATCCTTTCGCGTCATAACAGTAAACTGACTGTAACCTAAAAGCGTCATAAAAATAATGGATGCAACTGATAACAGAACTTTGTTGCCATGTTGCTTCCTCAAATCTCTCAACTAATATATTAGCAGTCTATCGGATATTCGCGAATGGTTTAACTGATTTTTTTTTATTAAATATTAGTAACTTATCTTATCACCTATTACACGAGGCTTTGACCTATGTTTCTTTTTCAACTACTATCAGTTAAGATTTAGTCCTGGCTGTCTAGGATTCTAGCATCGAGTATTACATTGCAATGTTAATATTTGCACGTCCACTTCACTTATTCACTTTAGAACATGAAGAAATAACTACATACAGTAAAGCAACTTTACTTTTATACAATATTGAATTGTATAATATGCTATACAGGTGACGTGTCAAGTTCATGTTTATTCCACTGCAAGATTAGGCAACATTCACTAAGAAAATTAAACAAAGTATCTCACATAGTGACAATGAAAAGTGAAATAATAGCCTTGTTGCAATGATAAGAGTCGAGACAGAAAAATCCATGTAGGTAAATTGTATCTATAATTCTATATCTGTCAACAGTGCGATTGTAATATTTAATAACAATATCGTGGACCGCACGTGTTACTGCACTATGATATGTTATATTGTAATTATGTGCAATGAAAAAAACCTTGAACTTGAACTGGCGCATTATGTACATAGTGATGAAACAGTCGTAACACGGACCACTTATCTATAATTTGATTTGCGTTAGCAGTCAATGAGAGATAACTGCGCCCGGTTGCTATTTAGTTTAGTTTTGATGCAGTCAATGTTAGCAATAATATTGAAAAATATAACTCACTCACTCAGCGTTGATTGGATTTAGTGGACTCACCTGTCGAATCTAAACACGCTGGAACAAATGAAATTTAGAATTAGTTACGGAATTTAGATAATTAATAAGCAGGCGTTTTTGCATTATAGATCACGTCATGCATATCGATTATTTATTTATGCTTTGCCAGCTGTGGTTTTTAACCGTTTCTACAGAGCGATAGAATGTTTATTTAGATTGAAGACTTCCTTGGTCCAGATCACTAAGTTTTAGATTTCATGGAGAATTCTCTTCGTAGCTGTCTTACTATTACGTCCTGAAGATGCCTCTTGCAACAGAGTGCGAAACGTCGACTACTTTATCGTCGTTAACGCGGTTTTCGCCCGAAAATCTGGAACTTAGCGATAGAATCTCATTTCCCCCTTTGCGTACTACAAGTTTATTTCAGACCTATGTGAAGTTAGCCCCTAGCCCCCTCTTATGGGAACTTACATGTATCGAAAAACACCAATTACTCCACTGTCTTAAGCGATACCGCAATGAAACTAACACTGTTCGAAAGAACGTTCTTTGGCCAAACCAAAAGTGGAAATGCCCCGTCTCAAATATTTAAATTAGTATATGTAATGAATGAATACCTTCCGAGATGTCACGAAAATTTCGTAAAAATCGGGCTGTTTGAGAGTCTGTATCTCGTTGACCCATTGTTCAATTTTAACAAAATAAACGTCATTCGATTCCCTAATGCCTCTACTATTGATATCTGGAAATGCCCGGTCGCAAATTTGGAGGGCTGAGGTAGTACAGGTGAGCGATCGTCGCCGTGCTGCGCGAGAGCCTGTGTTTGACTTCCAGCCCCCCTCTTATGGGAACTTACGTGTATCGAAAAACACCAATTACTCCACTGTCTTAAGAGATACCGCAATGAAACTAACACTGTTCGAAAGAACGTTCTTTGGCCAAACCGAAAGTGGAAATGCCCCGTCTCAAATATTTAAATTAGTATATGTAATTAATGAATACCTTCCCAGATGTCACAAAAATTTCGTAAAAATCGGGATGTTCGAGAGTCTGTATCTCGTTCACCCATTGTTCAATTTTAACAAAATAAACGCCATTCGATTCCCTATTCTTTTTACGGTTGATATCTGGAAATGCCCGGTCGCAAATTTGAAGGACTGAGGTAGTACAGGTGATCAACCGTCGCCGTGCTGCGCGAGAGCCTGTGTTTGACTTCCAGCCCCCCTCTTATGGGAACTTACGTGTATTGAAAAATACTAATTACTCCATTGCCTTAAGAGGTACCTTAATGAAAACAACACTCTTCGAAAGAACTTTCCTTGGTCAAGTTATAAATGAAAATGCCCTGTCCAAAACATCTAAATTAGTATATTTTAAAATTAGTATATGTAATGAATACCTAATGTGGTGACCCACAAATTTGTCAAAAAACGCAATTTTTAAAACACTGTCTTGTTGACTCATTGTTGAATTTTAACAGAACTAACACCAATCGATTCCCCATTTCCTCCATTATATAAATTTGGAGCTGAGCTGAGCAGCTGAGCGACCGTCGTCATGTGTTGAAATTTCAGTCGCCCTGTTATGGGAATTTACGTATATTGAATAACACTAATTACTCCACTGTAAAGATACTATAATGAAGGTAACACCGTTTAAAAGAGTCAGCAAAAATCGACGTATTTGATTGGCTGTAACATTATTTATTTTAACAGTTTCATAAATGGATCGTCTTCTAAACTATAAAAATATATAATTCGAATGAAAATCGGCAGTTTGAGGAGTAATATCGAAATTTGATAATAAGGTTAATAAAAAATTCATTATTTACGAATGCTAATTACGCATTTGAGACCGCGCATTTCCATTTTTTATTTGACTAAAGAACGTTCTTTTTAATACTCGTACTGTTACTTTCATTACGGCATCTCTTAACACGTAATTAGCGTTTTTCAATACACGTAAATTCCCATAAGTGGGAGGCTGAAAGTAAAACGTCAGAGTTCTCGAAACACGGCGACGGTCGCTCACCTGTACTACCTCAGCCCTTCAAATTTGCGACCGGGCATTTCCAGATATCAATAGTAGAGGCATTAGGGAATCGAATGACGTTTATTTTGTTAAAATTGAACAATGGGTCAGCGAGATACAGACTCTCAAACATCCCGATTTTTACGAAATTTTCGTGACATCTCGGAAGGTATTCATTAATTACATCTACTAATTTACATATTTGGGACCGGGCATTTCCACTTTTGATTTGGCCAAAGAACGTTCTTTCGAACAGTGTTAGTTTCATTGCGGTATCTCTTCGAACAGTGGAGTAATTAGTGTTTTTTGATACACGTAAGTTCCCATAAGAGGGGGGCTGGGGGCTAACTTCACATAGGTTTATTTCAGATACTTTTGTCGTACCATGCATATTTCTCGAGATATTTAGGAGTGTCAAGTTAAAACGACCACCCGGTATACAATCGATCTTTTTTATTGATTCATTCATAATGAAACATTACTCTTATACGGAACAATGTCCTACTGTACCACTGTATGAAATATAATCATTCACATTTAGTCACAACGGGAATGATAGGTTCAAAAACTACCGGGCAAATGTCAAAAACACCTTTTATCAATCAAACATCGACATCGAGTTTACAATAACAATAAGTTTAAAAAACTTGTTCAGGTTGAAAAAACTTAGTTAGTGTTGTTTACATAACACACTGCCAAATCCACTAGACATTTTTCTTACTATATACTACACGCTTTACAATAATAAGCTTGTTGGTCATAGTCTGCTATTTTAATGTAGAATTTGATTATAAGAGACGTCATATATTGTTGATTATCAAAATTATTCTTTCTATCTTTTAGAGCTACTACTAAAATTGAATACTCACAACAAAATTTCTGAGAACGTTTCATTAATTTCTTCAGCGTATTCTCTCATCGTACCCATAATATTAAATTTGTGATCGACCGTCGTTGACAAATATACTATTACAAACATTTAATCAATTTGCCTTAAGTAATACCGTCGAAATATTAATGACAAACAGATCTCAATGCCTATGGTGGGCATAAACAAATCTAAACAGAGACTAAACTGTTTACTTCTTCAAGGCGCGGTCAAAGCACTTTGGAAACTGACCTAGTACCGTAGCGTCGGTATCCTCGAATGTCTGATTACTTAATGGTGATTTTCAGGGTCATGTTTGCCTGGCAGAGCTGCGAGGAAAATCGGTCTTGCTGACGACGCCGACGTTACGCTTCTGGGTCTATCCTCTCCACCTAACGAATATACCAAACGTTGACCGAGCAAAATTGCATTCCAATGGACGTTGGAATCATAATATTTACATTTCGAAGGCGTGGCGCTACAGGTACTGCGTTAAAGACACTGTAGAATCTGTTATTAGTTTTAGCTTAATTATTATTACCAATGTGTGTTATTAGCTGGAGTGAAAAGCTGAAATATTCTTGATTTATGTGTGTAGTAAAGGGGTTATTCTATTTTAGTCACTGTTTTAATATCTTATTGTCAGATAGACGATATTATTCTGTAAGTTCCGTTAAGTTCTCAAAGGTATTACTGAACAATAAAATAAACAATTTAGAAGTCTCTGTTCTAAGATTCTTTTCTAAGGTTTTTACTTCGTCTTTTTTTTCTTTTTTTCATTGAAATATCTTACATTTTATAATTGCTTTAAGACAAAGAAATGTTTTTTTAATCTTACATTTATATTATTTTTGAGATATTAGATTTTATGAACACTGCAATGACACCTGCAACAAAATTAGAATTAAAAATCGAAAATTAGAATTTTGTACGAGAAATTTTACGAACACATGTTTGTCATTTAAATATATGAAATCCTACTGTAAAATACCTAGAGTGGTTTCCACCCAACTTTCGGACAATCTCATTGACACATTAAAACGTCTAAACATTCTGCAATTCTTCAATTTCATGAAGCCACAGCCACTCTGACTGATTCCCAATGATCTGTTGTTTGGTATACTTAATTAAAGTCACTGGAGGATGTGCTGGTGTCAGTTTGGTCAAAATCGATTAAATCCTTAAGAAACGAAAAATTGCCACATCTGGTTTATGAGATTGTCACCAAAAACAATCCAGTTTGTCGCCTGGTAATTCTAAATATGTGTAACAAATTTCAGACCGATGAGTTGCATTTGGGGCGCTAAACATGCATACGCACATACATACATACTCATATACATAAACCCACAGACATTTTCCTAAAAATCACTGCAATGGATTCAAGAGATCTCAAAACTGGCATTTTTGTTGAAATCCCAATTTTTCCGCCGATTTTCAACACTTTTCTCGTAGGGAACTTAGTAAGAAAGTAAAAATGTATATTATTAGCAGAACCATCACAATATAATCCGCAAAAGTAATCAATAAACATTTTACGCAACTTACGCACATTAACAACACAAATGGGCTTTGCAATAATATTCTTCAATGATATTTTTACGCCAAAAGATAACTGACCCTTGTTGTTTTAAATTAACACTGTTTATCTGCAGTGTTTTCTTGACTTTATAACCCAATTCAATTTATCTTTAATACTCACGATGTCGCCATCATTCATTTGTATATTGCCTAAGAATGTAGTATTTATTTCAAGCAACTTTGTTGCCTGCCTTTAACTTCTTTAATCTTCAGTTATTGCAATTGAGTATTACATTGATGCTAATTAAAACGTCTTGAAATGTTTTCAACATAATATTAAGATCATAATTAACCAGTAATTTATAAACACGAGGGTCAGAGAGATTTATATATTTGGAACAAATATTGGTAATTCGCATTTGAATATTCACGAGTTTAGATTCAATGGAGCTATGTAAAATGCAGATTTTTTTATATGGAATACGTTGCTAGTTCCAACCCAATGCATGCATATTTCCACATAGGGAAAATGGTTTTTGACATGTATATTTTGTTTTTGTTGATTATTATTATAATAGTGATGTCACAAAAAAGTTTCAAGTTCGTTATTTTTAATTGTCAAGCATTTTTAGTATTCAAAAATTCTCTCAATGATAATTATTAACATACAACTACTGCGTTATAGAGAGAATATCATCGAGAACAAAGCCTCCGGGGTTATCTTGAGGGTTTCCTCTACCCAACCATTGCCCAGTCATCGAGAGAGTTTCGCACAGGAAATCCTCCAAGAAAAGACTTGAGGATACGCCAGCTCGCGAGACTCTGAAATGATATGAATTTCTTGATATGAATTTCTCTTACAAAACCCTAAAATACTTCTAGAAATCTTGAAGGTTTGGACTATTCAGGTCAAACCTTGAGGATCTCCGGCTCGTGTGTGGACTTTTAGAGTTGCGCTGCAAGAACAGTTTACCGGTTCTAAGAAAGATATAGTAAAATTGAATCTGAAAACCTTATTGGACAGAATCCAGAATCCAGTCGCTATAGTTGTTAATTAGCAAATTTTGATAAACGTCAGTGGCCACTGACATGACATTTAATGTTATTCTTATGACTGACATAAGATTGAGATCCAGACTGGAGAATATTTCGGAAAATATTTTTGAAAAGTCTTTATGAGAATAATTATGATATGAGATGACCATGAGATATCTTAAACCCGAGAAATTTAGAAAACTTGGCAATGACCATGAAAATGGTCACTAAATTATTAATAGAGTGGGTCGTAGAACGTCGTCGAGAGGCGGGCATGGTTAATGTATCCAAATAAATATCCTGAAAATGCGAAAAAACGTAAAGACAACAATAACTCGGTCGATTTGTTAAACCTGTTCTGTTGCATCATGGGACGGAGATGTTCCTGATTTGACCGCTTGTCGGCTTGTCGTTAGGTATGAAAATGGTGCTTGACACACACACACACACGCACATACGGGTATACAGTTCAACGTGGACGTCGAAACCACCGCAGCACAGTCATATATAAATAGAAATTTAATTTATGAAGTTGGCGCGCCGCGTTGGACGTGCCATGCCATTGCTTGATATGCAACTAACTTTGAGAATTGTCGCAGATTAAGAGCCGAGTTGTACTTTATGGTGATTTATGTGATCGTTTTTTGATTTTTGCGCTCCGTAGTGTCGCGGTGGCGTACTTGGTATATATGGAGAAGTGGAACGGACGGAAATAACGCGTTTTGTATGTATTTAATCCGGTTTTAGTCTATGGTGAATAGTTGTTGCTATACCAAGCCTTGAAGGAACTTACTTTGGTATAATTTCTTGCTAACTTGTTGTTTCTTATAACTTTGTCACATCTACATACATTTCTTAATGAAAGTTACATCAGTTTCTTTAAAATGTTGAACTAGTATCCCGTTTACAGTCACAACAAGTTTGGCGTTTTCTCTATACCTCCATGGTCGTTACATTACCTGATGGTATTATCAGATGCTCAAAATTGAACAAAACAATACTGTAAGTTATAATCTTACTTATTTGAAGAAAACATGACACACTTATAAAGACAGCTTTAAAAGAAAGAGTAAAGTTGCAAGTTTGCAAAATGCCCTAATCTAGACCTAATTTCATACTTCATTGTAAGTGATATGAATTATTCTTGGTTTATCTTTAAAGGTACTTGTTCTTATCGTTTTCTTTCAACGGACAGAAAAAAAGAAATTTCAGCGAAAAAAACGAGTTTTGAAAAGTCCCCAAAATCGATTCCAATGATTTCCGAAAAATGCGTGTGTATATCTGTGGACACGATAGCTGCCAAACGGTGGATAGGATTGAAATTTGGTATACCTACTTAGAGTTAGCACAGGACGAACTGGATTATTTTTTGTGACAATTTGACAACAGGAAATGGTAAATGCTACATGTCATTTCATAGGGATTCAATCGATTGTGACCAAACTGAAATACTGAGTCGCTATAGCTACAAATTAGAAAATTTTGATAAATTTAGTGGCCATTTACATTACGTTAACAAGGTGGTTGGAAGGCCACCACAGGGACCAACAGGGATATAAAAAAATAATTTGTAAAATGTCTATTTTTAAAATTTTACTATGTACTTCAATTGGCGCCAAGAGAATTGCATAATATCAACAAATCTACAAAGTTCTTGGCAACTTTACAAATAAGAATAGAGAACACCTTTATGCTTCTTGTCTTTTACCAGCATTTTTATCAAATTCAATGTTGGACCTTGTTAAAACAGGTTAGGTAATCACAGCGATGCAAAATGCCAGCTGAGAAGGTCCTAAATTATAAGATACATCTTGAAAATCGCTCAATTACTCCTTGTTGCGCGCGAAATAAATTTAATTCATTAATAAACGGCTTTTGTCCGGTTTCATGCCACTCTGACCTTGATAATCTCCTAATTATAGCCAAACCTTCCGAGCGCAAGTATGTTATTAAATCCACACCAGACCAGACCGAAAGGCACCAATTTTAAAAGTGCAAGCATCTCATTACTTTCATAAATTCATTCCTTAGTTAATATTTATAATCATTAATTAGTCAATTTACAACACTCTTGTGTAATCTTACTTTAAAATTAATAAGAACAACAATTTCTATAGTATTAAGCATCAGCCAAACCGACGCGATACTGAGAGAAGAGTACTATAGTCAAAGGTGTAGTAGTCACGTTAGTCTAGGAGAACCTTAATAAAGCCATTAGCCGTCTATTAAGTTGTGAAACAAGCTTCAAGATTTATAAAATGACTAATTGGAATAACTAAGCGCCGTCGTCGGTAGGTTTGTAAGTTGCTGAAGTCGAAGATAGATTTTCCTTGTGTCATTAATATTGTGTGCGCGAACCGTGTCAGCGTACGTCTAAATAGAACATAAATCCATAATCTTCGGCATTAGTATGATGTAAATGGGTTTAATGTTAACTGGAATTAAAGTAGAAATGTATAATGTATAATGTTCGAAACTTAGACCAAAGGAACGTCATATCTGTTATACATATAAAATCAATTGGGGAAATAATAAAACATACATAATGATCTTACATGACATTGTGATCTACACATGGTGCAGAACTAATAAATTTTGGTAATCAGCTGAAGAAAATTGGATATGATCAGTCTAATGAAGAACTAGCGAATAATAAGTGCTAGTGTGTCCAAATGGTCTATTTAATGATCTATTTTAAACACGTTTGTGAACAAAATCTAAACGTAGATATCAAAGCTATAGCAGGATTCATGTTTGGTAAAATTTAAAACTGTGATTTTTATTATTTGATTTTAGAGAAAGGACGAATACAAGCAAATAAAAAAGAGTAAATAAACAAGGAACTATACGGTGGTTGTCCTTCCCTTTTATCTTTTTAATTATTATTATCCACAGAGCTACTCAAGGATTACGACAAATATTATAAAACGTTGATCCGTCCAAGCGTCCTCAACTGAATATTCAGTCTCATTGCATTTCTTTAATTCATTTTATATCTACGCTAATCCGTTATAGCACTGGAATTCATTAATAACTAGGCAAACCAGTTATCCAGTAGTCTGTACAGCGACAACGTACGCCAGATAAATTGTTGCAATAGCCTCACAATACAGTCACATTCGACACAAAGTATATTTATTATCTCTAATCATAACTGATTGATTATTCGCTACCGCCACAATTGTATTAAAAATACAATACAAATTTTAAAAATCTATTAATAAATATCTAGGACAGTATGGTCAACGTAATTTGATAATGGTTGATTGCGAGAGATAACAACGGCTTTGTAAAACTTCATATTCTGTTGCCCTAATTTTCATGTAGGAGATTTATTCTAAACATGGATGGTAAATAAAATACACTTGCGCCTACTCATACTACCGGTTATATTATTAGATTTTACTACATTGTAAGTGAGCAGTTGAGACTGCACTAAGCTTGCAAATGTCAGAGGCACATATGACTTCGATATTCACGCATTCCGGGTATATGTCACTGAGTAAAAGTCGCTAAAATATTCATAAATTCTGACTGATAAAATGTTGTTAAAATTTTGTAAAAAAATAGAAAACCAATTCAAAATACATACTTGATACACAAGTTATAAAATAATAATCTTTATCATTATAATGCTTGTGGTAAAAGTCTGAGCCAAGTCATTTTAAACCGCCTGTAATAATTATAAAAACTGGAACAATTAACAACTTTATTTAATGCAACAGTGTCAATTATCTAAAAAATGCTTATTACCACTTTTCCCTTAATTAAAATCAATTAAATTTCCTATAAAGAAAGCTGAAATGCAACAGATGAACATTCGAGCCAATGTAATAAAATTAACTATTCAATATTACGTTGACCTGAACGATTGACAGGTTTTTATTAATAATTGTATCGTCTGGTCAACATTTAATGAGTACTACTTTTTAGTAAGACAGAGAGTGCAAATGTCAATATAAACAACTGCTGGTGCTGAATGTTTATTGTATTTATTATACTTCCAAAACATTATTCAAGAATTCTGTGTTTATATATCATATAATTTTGTTTGTATTTAGTACCTGCTATATTGTCGTATGCAGTCTGATTTATAGTTTTTTTCAATTGAAACTCTTTACTAAAACAGAAATGTAGGTATAAAACAAGAAACACTTGTTAATAAAACAAGAACACAATTTTTTGTTAACGTTGCTAGTGCTTTTTGTAGAGTACCTAGCATTAAACGCCTTTAAATGTAGCAATAATAATTATAATAACTAATAACTTAGTAATAACTTCGTAATAACTTAGTAATAACGACGTCGAACCTAGTTCTGTGTGTTACTATGGCATATTTTCATATACTTTTGACTCATAATATTAAGTGAATGCTGTTTTATATCTGATCTAATAGGCAAAAAATGACCACCTTGCAGTCATCTCTTGTCTAAAATGAAATTTTTTTATTTGTGGTATTTTCTTTTCTTTTAAAATCATGTTTATAATAAACAATTATAGCTCCATTTATGATTTTATCCTGTTCAAAGTGGTGAAAAGCGTATCCACAAAATAAGTTGTTACTTTTTGCATCCGGATCCAAAATACGACTTGGATTTTTAGACCAAAATTAACGCAGTAATGGACATCTGGCGACTGCCACTTTTGATAACTAGTGGCCAACATCCCACCAGTTTTTTGAAATTTATAAGAGTAAAATTTACATAATTACTAGAGATGTTATCATATTATATGCAAACTTACACGGTCCATTATGGCCTGCATGTACCGTCTTAGCTTAAGAGGATTATAAGCATGTATATTTAGAGTCTGTTAAATTGACAGGTTTTATCAATTGGATTCTTAATATGCAACGATTTTTAATACAACAGATCATTTAATTTATTTGTAAATACCTAATAAGTACCGACAGTTTTGCCCCAAATAGTCCACGATATTTAATTTGTTACGATTCTTGCAATAAATACCAGAATTAATTAGATACTGAGCAGATGCTAAATTCCTCGAGAGAGTAAAGCCTACGCAAGGAGGTAGCAGGATGAAATAACAGTAAACACGTAATTTTACCGTCTGAATAAGAAGCAAGGACTTCGCTAATTGACATTTTCCCGCCCTTCTCTAACCAAACGCTTAACTAATGGAAATTAAACAGTACCACTTACTGTGTGTTGCCAAGACGTCTGGTATAGGTTCAACTGATGACGGATTGACTCTGATGACATCTGGAAAAGAGGGAGTCGATGAAGAACCGGGTGAATCGCAATCAAAGGTCCGATCACTGGCGGGCATAGGGATTGGACTTTTATAGGGCGGCAAAACACCTTTTCTGGCCATCGCTTCGTCCTGGGCTTGGGCTCTCCGCAACGCAGTCTGCATGGCCATCACTCTTTGACGTTCCGAGGTAAGTCGACACTTTTCGCACTTGCAGTGGCGATATTTGCAATAACGCTTATGGCCCTTAAGGGGCACCTTAACGCGATGGTTCCTGCAACGGGCGCAATTTGGCGGCGTGCGAGGACTTGAGGATGTGCTGGACGCATTCAGATCCATCTTAGCTTCGTAATCTTGCTGATCGGACATGATTCGATCGTGTTGTACAGGTATGTAGGTATTTATATAAGCTTCAGATGTTTCAGAACATAACACAGATATCACTAACTTAAAATTATGTGTCTATTTGGGGGGTGATGTAGAGCACCACAGTGGTTCGTAAAAGTTTATATTGTTGTGCTGGGGGAGTCCCTGGTTGGAATCGTGCAACAGGTTGAGGATGGAAACACGCGGTCCGGGGCTAGACGCGATCCGCTTCCGTGTCGGATAGGAGAAGTAAGTGAGACTCTCTGGCACACTTGTGTGAAACTGTCTGGCGGAATGAACTATCGGTCTTGCAATGCCAAAGTGAAGTGAAGTTGTGCAGGATTGCATCGGAGCCGTAGGCGACCGTCGGCGGGGCAAAGGGTACCGCCATTTACGACTCCGACGGTGGGGGAATGTGCATGTGCGGAGTGCAGTGCAACCGTGTTTTATGCGGCTATAACTCGTGGAAGTGAGTTTTGATAGCGGCCGTTGCCGAAGTGGTCCCTACACCATTGCGTTGCCCGGCCGCGACGGACGACGCGGCACAGTGGCTGAAAATGACAACTTCAAAGAGGCATAAATCCAAAACTGAACAATTTAAAAATCTTGATCTTATAAGTAAAAGTTATGCGTAAAATTTTCCAGAAAGATACGGTATTTTTATCCTATTGCACCATATTATGTCTAACATGTAACTGATGTTAATTGATCTTTGCTAATAATGACGAGTGTGTACAATCTAATCTCTAAAATTAAGTTACAGGTCGTCTTGTATACTGTGTGAAGTTTGGAATACTCAAAATATCAAAAGGAATTATTTCTGGCAAAAGTCCTTTAAAGGGGTCAACAACTATTATAAATTTGCTGTCTTTTTATTAGCTTTTTTTTTCAGTGGCGTGCGGTTACAAATTAAAAAAGACACACTTGGAAGGAAAGTATTGTAATCGATGGAGAAAAATCGGGGTATCAGCGGAAAGTTGATATCCATAACAATCATTTCTACTTATGAACTAACGATGTGTCGTTAGCGAACGACACGTTCGTTTTGAACTGGTCGAATTACTAAACGGTTCGATCCGATTCAACACTGAAGCGGCTCAACGCCTCATGCTATCGTTCAATCGTGCTTTCGTTCGCCACGAATGACTCGGTCAACCCGAGCAGTCTCGAGCTCTTTGTCGGCAGTAGGTGGCGCGGCTTGACACTGGCTGCATTAGAATAGGGCAATAGGGTATTACGGTCATGTGGAAATTTAAGTAGAATCAAGTATTAAACGATTATACAGCATATAATATGACATTCTGTTAACTTAATATTTAATTATATTCGAAGTTTGTTGAGAAAATTGCAATTAAAATATGAATTTGCCGAGGACTGTCGTGGTTGGCTAAGTGTGAAATTGTCAACGTAGCCTAGAAATTATTCACAAATGTAGGGATTTTTGTTCTTATAGGGTTGTCGTCACTGCTTGTTTGTATAGTGTTGCAACTTGCATACCATCTTCACTAGTATTTACTTTGACATTCTGGAGGTTATGTTAGCTGTACATTAAAGTAATAATTGTAATAAGTGTTATAAGTCATTCATGTGCTTCTGGTGATTAGCTGTTGCATTCAGCCGCACAACAAACTCTATATTGTTGTTTAGATTTGTTCGTGATTGAAGTTGTCTTTTGCCTCACGTAACTCCAATTCAACTACCGTAAATAACGTGAACTAAGCGGGTGCTTCCACCCCAACCCCAGCTACATAAAATAACTATGAGCAACGTTGTCGAGCTTCGCATTATATTTCCTCCTTGTGACGCCACAAGGATGATTTTTATTCAAATTTCAATCGGCGTTTTCTCTTAAATTAATGCGTTGTTTCGAATTTTATTTGTAAAAGAGTGGTTAGGAGGTTGCATACTTCACCCAGTAATTTTTTGATGTTTTGACGCATTAAATAGGGTTTTGCACGCCAATTTTTTTTGTAGATGATAACTTTTATGCATACATTTTAGATTATTTGTCTATATCTACCCACTGTTAACACAGGATTCGGCATGTTACTACTACGACTCTCTGACCTACCGGCCCGGCCAACTAAATGGGTTTAGTAAGCCGGTTCAACTAATTCGAATCGCTGAAATGAACTAAAACTCCGATCGCTACTGTAAACACGATAGCCTCCAAACGATACGACGGATAAGACTGACATTTGTTACGTTTATGTAGAATCACTAGGGGATAAACTGTTTTTTTTTTTGCAAAAATTATAAATTCTACCGATTTAGCCACACTCATATGTATCTATTTACAGATCAATGGAATGAACGGTTATCAGGCGCTATAACCGTTTACAGAAGCAGACAGTATTTTCATAAATGCCAGTGGCCACTGACATGGCATTAAATGTAATTCTTTGAGTGATACACAGATAAAAATATTACGGAGTTGTGGTTCACGGAGTTAAAAATGAGTGGACAGAGTGATTATTCGCCGAAAAATGTTAAATTTTAACTCTGTTAGGAGATATCATAAATCTTTCTTAGAGGTATTTAACAAAATATTTTTAGGCATTGATATAACTCTGGATTGATTTGTCTTTTTAACGTCACTAAATTGTTGAAACAACAAAACAATAAATCTATCGATTTACATCCAAAAATGAGTTAATTGAACTACTTTCGGTGAATATTTTTCAACTCAGAGATGTGAGTTGGAAGGAATTGATTGAACTCCTAATGAATTTGTGTTAACTCTGGAGACAACAACTCCGCGTGATTTCACTCTGGATGCGAGAGAAACACTAAAAAAGTTGAAAGGGAGTTGATATCAACTCGGTATTTTTATCGGTGTATTAGGTTGGCATTCAAAATGACTGTAGATTCACGAGTATTGCAGAAAATACCGACGCATCAATTTATCTTCAATGTGTCACCGACAGTCGGAAGGTTGGGTGGAGGCCACCCCAGATTAAATAGCAGACGCTATTTTTATTCGATAATAAGGAAGAACACAATATTTTTGGATTTCAGGAAAAAAACTGTAGGTATTAGATTCCATTTGAAAACTGTTGTGGAAAAATGAATTAATATTGATTCATATTTGCCGTATTTTATTAATTTTTTTTTAATATTTTATTAATTTATCTTCAATGTGTCAACGTGAATCGAAAATTTGGGTGGAGACCATCACTGAGTTTTTTTAATGACAATCGCAATTTTTTATTCCATAATAGGAAGGAACACATTTTTTCAGTATTTTAGAACAAATTTTGTGGAAAAGTCAATTATTTTTTGTTAAATATTTGAATGAGAAATTGGTCCTGGAAAAACTTGTTTCGCTTGAGGTTAAATAGATAAATTTTACAGTCAAATGAAGTCTAAAAATTGCAGATATCTTGCGCCATTTAGGTCTACATAAAAAAATACGGTCCCAAACTTGTATTTCTGAATACACCAGCCCAAACTTTGACTTTTCTTGGAGAATGTGCATATTTGCATATATTGTTGGGCGATAGCTGTTGGTAAATCGCTCACAAGCTCATGATAATCACAAGCTTAGAATTGGTGTGGGACCGTGATCGTACATCATAAAAATATCTGAGGTGGCCCTCACCCTACTTTCCGACAACATTATTGACACAATGAAGAGTCTAAACACTTTAGCAATTATTCAATTTTTCAAGCCACAGTCACTCTGGACCCTACCTAACGTCAGTTTCTAGGACACAATGACATTTGTCATACCGACATTTAATGTCATGCCATGTCAGTGGCACTGATGTTTGTCAAAATCTGACAATTTTCAACACGGCAACGAAGGGTGTGAATACTGTCAAACTGCTTCTACAAAAGCTTATAGCGCCTAAACCGATCCCACTGATCTGTAGATTGGTATTACATATTTAATGTCACTGGATGGTGAGCTGATATCAGTTTGGCCAAAATCGGATAAATTCCTAAGACGCGCTTATAACATTTGTCACTTCCAGTTTTCAGATTGTCACCAAAAGCAATCCAGTTAGTCCCCCGGTAATTCTAAATATGTATACCAAATTTCAGCCCGATCCTTTGTTCCGTTTGGGTGCAATCGTGTTCACGGTCATACACACATACATACATACATTTTTCAGAAATCATTGCAATCGATTCAGAGGACCCCAAAATGCTTATTTTCGCTGAAATCTCAAAACTTTTTTTTTGTCGATTACAATACGAAGAATAAGGGACTTCCATAGTTCTTATTCTCGTATCTCCGTAATCATACATCATACTGATTTCAATATTTTTTCAAAATTTTTGTTATGGAACTTAATATAAAGTATGTTCTAATATACTTTAAAAAAATGAGTTCTTCCATATTATCGAATCAATAAAATAGGAAATTCCATTTAAAAACTGTGCTCCCTTAGACGTTAACATACGCCACTGTAAAAAAAGTTTAAGCACATGAAAGGACAAATTTATAATTGTTTTTGACCCCTTCTAGGCTTTCTTTATCAGAAAGAACTACTATTGAAGACATTTTAGGTGGTCCAGATTTATTTCTACGCTGTATATTTCAGACTGGGCTGTTCTCTGATAAGATCATCCACATATTTACATAACTTGATATGTTGTCGGGTGTTGATGATCTCGGATCATGTTTTTTGAGGAAGGTTAGTTGTTTGCTGTGAAATCTACATTACGAATAAATAAAGCTTGAATTTCCAACATGACCTATACCAGGTGACGGTATAAACAACACGATGGTGGCTTAATTGCATTGCTATAACAACGTAGCAGAAGAATCCTAAGAAGGAATACTTATACGTATTACTGCAATGGAAAATTTCTTGATAATGTGTATACAAGTTCCAGATATGGATTGTACGACGACAAATAGCATTTGATTGATGGATTCCTGTTTGGTAAATTATAATAGGGTATGTCTGACTCAGAAATCTGAAACAGCATGTTAGTTTATACTATTTATTTTTCACCCTCGCAAATACATTATTGTATAAGGAAGATACTGTAATTTGTGTTAATTGATTTTTCGATAAATTTTAAAATTGAAGGAGCATAATACGTGACAAAAAAATCACATAAAAACAGTAACAATTATTGAATCAAAGAAATAAAAATGGTTAAGCAAAAACAAAAATCACTTTTTATCTGGCTGTGGGTACAAAGTGAGCTACTGTGAGTGGAATCTACTACACAGAGCGTACCCAAGCCACACCACGTCGGTTATATTAGCCGTTTACGATACTCTGTTCTATTCGTTATGCGCCCCGGAGTTCCGTTTATGGGTCGTAATAGGGCCTCTAGTTGCATCGCGAGCCGTTGCAGTTTCGATACAATGCCTAAATTTCTTGTTGTCATATTCGTTCGGCCATTAAACGGCCAGGAATTTAATATGCCACACGGGCCCGCGCTTAAGCACCGTCATTCGCGCTTTTACCGCTTTTCCTACGATTACAGACGTCACTCTCGTCGCGTTCGTCTGGACTGGTGTCGCGGCCACACGTAATTCGTCTTTACATTTATGTACAACTGCATTGTCAAGACGATGAGCGACAGTATTAAGCTCCAGCATAGATCGGTAAAAGCAGAGTTTTATATAGGCAATTCGATGTCAATATGGTCAAGTAGGTAAACGCAGTTTTAACACATTTGGTCGATACCAGTTAGTTAATTTGTTCGTGCATCCAATAATGCAAGATTTAAAAAATTGCCTGAACTTGAATTGGATTTTATCAATGTGACTGAAGCAAATCTAATAAAAAAGTGAAAAAGTGACACAGATGTCTGATCAATTAGGGAAGATACAATCAATCAGATTTCAAAAAACAATGTTTTATGTTTTAAATTGTTATTTAGATGCAGAAAAACTATCTATAGATATTTTATTTATTAGTGTACATTTTTGATTTTAAAGAAGAAATATCTGCGGTGGCCCTCACCCAACTTTCCGACTACCGTGAAGTGTCTGAACACTTTTATATTCAATTTTATTAAAACAGAGCCACTTTTACCCGTCAGCTTCGCATGACATAATGACATTTGTCATACTGACATTTAATGTCATGTCATGTCAGTGGCACTGACGTTTGTCAAAATCTGACAATACGCAACACAGCAACGAAGGCTGTAGATTCTGTCAAACTGCTCTATAAACTCTTATACCACCTAAACCGTTCATCCCACTGATCTGCAAGTTTGTATACACATTTAAAGTCACTGGAGGATGAGCTGGTATCAGTTGGTCAAAATCGGATAAATTCCTAAGAAAATGTATGTAGCATTGGCCACTTCCGGTTGTCAGGTTGTGACCAAAAACCATCCAGTTCGTCCCACGGTAATTCCAGATATATATGTTACGGTCATAGTGATAAATAGGTTATTATTAATAATTACCGGTTATTACTAATAATAGCCAAGTGGGGAGGTGAAAGTGAAGAATTTATCACATGAACCGGCTATTATTAATAATTTCCAGCATGCTGTGGTCAATGTGATATATTTCAGTTCGATATTGCATTAAGGTGATGCTACAATATAATAGAGCCTCAGATTTGAAATTCTGTTAGTATCTACATAATCGCCACACAACGAATCTATTCACTGGGTTTTCAGTGTTGGGCCTTTAGTGACGTTGGGCCTGACTAACTTATTTAGTTACTACTCATGACTAAAATAAGGAAGATTATCAAAACGAGACTAAAAAATGCCAATCCACACTAATTGCATGCACGAGTGTGTAACTCTTTGGGTCATGCTTGTTTGCGCAATTCTTAAAAGCAAAGTAAGTAATTAATTAAAAACTCGGTTTGTATTATTTTACCAGTGCAAACGTACGTAGTGCTTCTGCATTTTGCAATTCGTGCCAAAAAAATATTTTTATTTATAACTTTATTATCTTTTTAATACAAAACTTTAAAAAATGTTTTATATTTAATTTTGAATACAAAAGTCCTTCTAGACCTTTATTTTTTGTGGTAGTACAAAAATGACACCATTTATATTGTCAAAATAAAACGAAATAAAGTTTGTAACAATAGGACATCTTCTTTTGTTTTTTTGTATTTTTTGTTGGTGATAAACACTTTTATAATAAATAGATCTGTGAGATATTAGATATACTTAGGGTAGGTATAGGTAATGGACATACTAATGTAGAGAAGATTGAGGCAAGTTGTTACCATGTTTAATCTTTTATTTATAAAATTATTGTCAAACACCAAAAGTAAAAATACCGTGTTAGGAACAGAACCATACAAAAATGTTTGCATCATTTGTGCGGTGCAATTTATGTAAAAACATCTATGTAAACTAGTCTAGCTCTTGCATGTACATATTTGCATTGAAAATTTTTTTATTAAATGCGCAACATTTCAAGATAATTACGATTTGAGAATTTACTTAATAAATTGTAATTGTACATTTACAAAAAACTACCCACATGCATTAAATATAAAAATGGGTGTTAACTTTTTTGAACACTGTATAAACTGTTCTTTTTTATGTTTTCGTCATTGAGCCGTCCTTGGGTGTATACCAAATATCATTACCAATTATATCCAGTAGTTTCTAAAGTACAAGGGAGACAAAAAAGCATTCTGTATTATCAACGTTTTGTATTATTCGAAATTTTGGTCATTGGGGTAGCCATACTGATGATTTGCGTCGAGTAAATAAATGTAATAGCTTACAAAGTAATCAAAATAACTTAGCTAACTTCTTTGAAGACTGTATACAAAAGATCTTTTGTAAAAAGTAACATTTTTATCACTTTTACCGTGCCCGTTAGGAAATTATTAATAATAGCCGGTCCATGTGATTATTTAAGTGTTTCTAATCACATTGACCAAATGATGCGGTTGTTATTAATAATAGCCGGTAATTATTAATACAACCCACATTTATCACTTTAACCGTAACATATATACCAAATTTCAGCCCGATCCGTTGTACCGTTTGAGGGCTATAGTGTTCACAGACATACATACATACATACATACATACCCACACACATACATACATACATACATACATACATACGTACATACATTTTCCAGAAATCATCGCAATCGATTCAGGAGACCTCAAAACACGTATTTCCGCGGACATCTCGAAATGTCATTTTCCGTCGATTACAATACTTTCCTTCTAGAGCTAGAGTATGTACTAGTCGGAAAGTAAAAAAAATAAAAATAGCAAATTGCACTGGCAACTACAGTTTAATTATCAATAAATACATTTCATACAGCAACGTTGAAAAATTAAAATAATTATTTCTATTAATACTGTGCAATTTTTTGGCTTCGACTACAAAAAATTGTAGTCGAACCACGAAAGATCAATCCGATTTTTGCTGTGAGAATTGGTCACCATGGTGTAGTTTATAGCAACGCATTTGCAGTGTCGTTAGTTTGTTATAGACGTTTTGTTATTAACGGACAGGAATTTAATATGCCACACGAGGTTCTGTATAAGCACTCACATTGTGCTTTTGCCCGTTTCGAGTTGGCGGATGACGTATTTGGACGGTGTGGCAGAAATGTTCAGATTTTATGCAGTAGGGTAGGATGGAGTAGATTTTAATACGGGACACAATGTAACTGCAACAGCAAAAGTAATTGCTGTTGCAGTTGCATTGTGTAATTGCTGGCATAGTATTATTGAAGTTTTATATATTGCTTATCATTTTGATTTTGTGAGAAAAAAAATTCAAAATTAACAAAGAAACACGAAGGTTTGAATACGTGATTTTATATTACCTAATAATTTATAGTTTTATTTAAATGCAGCGAAAAATATTGTTGCTATTGATTTAAATGAAATTTAATATTTTTGAAACTTATTTCAAGAAAATGTTTGCTCTGATATTCATGCATATTACATTTTCACTTCAAGAATATCCCGTTATTCTCAATCTAAGTAAATATTTAGTTGCCGCTGTAGCAAACAAGTACGTTCTTTGGATTGAAGCACATTGCTTGCAGTGAAGTATTTAATTTTCTGTGCTTATAAATAATTCGTAGTTTTTAGTAAATTCCGTTGAATCTATGTTGAATATATTTTTGGATACAATTTTTGTATGAGCAGTTTAATGAATGACGAAACAATCAATCTTTTTAAAAGGCTTAAGTGCAACCATGAGTAGATTTTACAAGTAAGCATATAAATGCAACTCGTCTGAGGAGGCGGTGCTGGTAAAAGCGATGATGACACCACACATACAATTCGTCCAGATACTCGAGATCACACCTCGGCTAAAAGAACAGCTGCTATCTTAATTTCCACTCCGGGGTATCAAACCGAAAAGCAATGAATTCGCAACGCATCGGGGTTTCTCAATATATATATATATATATATATATATATATATATATATATATATATATATATATATATATATATTCCACTGTAAACAAACTAGCACCGGTAATTAAATAGTTTCTGTTTCTCTTTTCGTTGGTAGTAGTTATCAGTTATCACACAACCAAATACTCGCTTTAAATAAACCACATTTCCTCTCTCGAAAAAGTAAAATCTTAGAGAACAATAACGGAAGGATTAAAATTATCTTTAGTGTTAACTCGTGGTGAAAAAAATATTGTTAAAGACTTAAAGTTTTTACAAAGATAAACTTATGTTTATTTAATTAAGTAGTAAAACGTTTTAATTGACTGAAATAATAATTATCATATAAGTCAATTAAAATGTTACTAGCTGGTTAAGTTAACATGTTCAGTTGTAGCTCAGGTGTAAGCTACAGGTTTCTTATTAATGCCAGTCAGCAATAAACTATTAGTTTTGTTTTTGTTTAGACCTACCAGAATAGTGGGATAATAGTGAGTAAATCATTGACATGATGAAGTGTCAACACTTTTGCAATTATTCAATTTCGTGAAGTTACAGCCACGCTGAATAATATTTAATGTCAATGACTGTCTGTCACCACTGACTGTCAAAATCAAAATCTGCTTACTCGCAATTACAGCGACGACGGCTGTGGAATTTCTTAGACTGCTTTTATAAGCGCTTATGGCACATAAACCGTGCATTCGATTGATTTGCAAATTGGTATACATATTGAATGTCACTGGAAGATGAGTTGGTATCAGTTTGGTCAAAATCGTATGAATCCCTAAGAAAACGCATGTAACATTTGCCACGTCAGGTTGTCAGATTGTCCGCAAAAATAATTCAGTTCGTCCCCTGGTAACTTTTGGGCGGTGTGAACACGATGTTTACAGATTAATTCTTTCCTCATTACGTTTCTGCACATGGTACATTAATATATTTAAAAAGCAAAAATCTGTTAATTTTTTAATTAAATACGTCATGTATCGTCGTCAGGAGTACATAAGTTTTCCTTTTTTAGGGGTGGGGGCGAAAGCTGAAGAAATAACACGACATTCAACGTGATGTAAAGGATAGTGTAACGGGCAACTCGCACTGTATCTCAAGGGTAGTTTAGAATGATAGCGCATGGCCATGGTCTTGGATGGACGCCTTGGCAAATATATGCGGCGGTGGACTTTACTTTCGCAATTATGAGCAAAATTATTAAATTATGGAAATTATTATTTCCAAAATTATAGGTCCCATTTAATGACACTGTGATTGTCAAGGATCTGACACATAATCTTAAGTGATTATTTTTTGTTATAATTACAATGTCACTGTCACTGTCACTGAACATTACGCAAAAAATAAAATTCAAAAACGTAAAATTTATGCAGCGACAAAATACTGGTGTTAGAAGTTCTTCAATTGTGAAAAAAATGAAGGTCACCCACTTAATGACATGTTTTGGTCTTCCTCGCACCTAAAAAATGTCTTGTACGTCCAGTTAAAATGACTTATTGTAAAAAGTTATGTTGTATAATCGAACTGTTTCGGACTATGTTTATTGCGGTGTAAATGTTTTCTGTTTCGACAAAATGTTAATTGCTAAAAAATATTAAATGCACTATTCAGATAATCGTTGTTGAAAATGTGCTTACACATCCTAGCAATATGAATAATAACAATTGGTTGCTAGAGTAACAGAAAAGATGCTTGTCATTTCTCTGAATTAAATAAATTGACAAAAATAAGTCAAATATAGAAGCAGAAATCGTAAGTGTTCAAAATCTACCATAGAACTCAAATTATGGACCCATTTTGTGGAAAATGTGTAAAATCACATAATCGGCGGGACTTTTTCAAATTTTAAAATCTAAGTTCAGTAGAAAAATCGTCATTTTGGTCATTACATAGATTAGGAAAAAATAAATAAAATATTTGTCGTTGCACTGTTCTTTAGCCCAATAAAAGAAACACTTTTGATTAATACGTACAATAAAATATTCTTGAGCAAAAACAGTTTAATTATTTTCAATCTCATATTAACCGTAATTCTTTCGATTATTTTGTTGTGTCACCTTTCGGTGAGAGCCTGAACCACACTGGTCACAACTGCACACAGGTAGGGTTCTGTACTGTTTATACTGAAATTTGGCAAACCGTAGAATTCTATTACGTACAGTTTGTTATATTTTACTACTTACATAAAGTAGAATAAAAATTTCGGTTTTTATTTCTATATGTATATCATCTCATTACGTTGTTTATTGGTGTTCGCAGTTAAACGAATGAATTTGATTATAAAAGCCAGTCAGCGCCACCTATAGTTGTGAGTGAAAAACGTATAGTGGTGTCTGTGTCGCCACCTGTGAGCACATCTCCCAATCTACAAATACAACGCTTTGCCTCTAGAGGTCCTAATTTTAGAGTTTTCTGTTTTCTTATTCAAAATTGTTATGCAATATGTATTTATTAATTTTAGCAATATATTCTTAATAACAATTTGTTCTCGGTAACAACGCAAGCTTCGGGGCCTCTGTCTTGGCATCTGGCCCCCAGGCAGTTACCTACATTGCCTTATGGATAATATGGCCCTGAGAACCCACACAAGTTTTACGCAGGATTTGAACCCAACACTTTTTTTTCTACTTTGCATTCACAATGCACACATTGTAACACTGTTTTCAGTGTTACAATTAACAAATTGTAACACCGTTTTTAGTAACTTTTTTCTAAGATTGGTGACATTGATATCAAATGCATGTCAAACGAAAATACACATAACCACAAAAGTAAGCACAAACTGATTTTTTTAGAATCGCACAAACTGCGAAGTATGTATATTTTTATACATATTTAAACATGCGTGTTGCATCCTAGGTTTCGTACTACTAGTATATGATGGTATATAATAATTATCAATAATTACTTTTTCACAGATATTTGAATTTAAGTGACAGATGACAGTGTTACCAACGGTTGCACCCATAAATACTCTAGATTGGAATTTTACCTAATATACTTCTAAATTTTTATAAAATTAATGACGCAAAGTCGAAAAAATAGTATATTACACTCGTTTTATAAGACATATTGGCGCATTCGTTCATTTGGGGCAAGAGGAGCGCCAGCGACGAGAACAACTCATGCGCCAATTTGACGTCTTATAAAACTTGTATAATAATATACTATAGCAGGAGAGCAACGCTCTACCGCTAAAGCACTAGTGCCACTCGTCAGACTCTAGGGCAGATTTATCTAATAAACAGAATTTTTGAATCTGCTAAAACAATAACTGTCTTTGCATTGATAAGATCCTCACTGATGATTGAATTGGGGATTAATGGGGTTAAGGATGGGGGTTTGTGGGTTTGAAATAAGTCAAGTAAGCTGTTTCCAAATAAATGTATATATTTATTATACTGCTCAATGAAAACACAGTCACAACATCCCGATCGATCTGACCGCAGTTAGTCTCGGTATCAGATGTCGAAACAATTGCTGTACACCAAATAGTAAAATTGTCTAATATAACATGGATACGGCACACGCTAAAATAAAAAACGAAAGCAACATAGGAAGGTGCTTTTGTTCGCACACTCACGAGTTCTTTGTACGTATATAGTATAGTATACGTCGCCACGCCTTCTAACATACGCGTACCAACACAGCGCGCCCGCCCCCCGCGACCACTCTATATATTATATATAAATTTTTATATACAAATTCATTTAAAAACTCCTAAACGTTAATTTCTCCCTTAAATTTATTATCAACCTAAAAATCTCTACAATAATCTTTTTGCTCGTCATACGAAATTTTGATTTACACCAATATAAATATAAAAATACTCTTAAATTTTTACACATATAATTCTTCGTGGGCGGCGGAAGGCGGGCGCGAGTTTTGAAATAAAATTTTGAGCTATATCGATTTTTTTTCACGTTAAATTTTTTTTGTACTAAATATACATTCTTATTCGATTCACTATCGACGCCTAACCTTAAAATTATTGAGTTGCGGAGCCTTTTCTAAAAGTAACGGCTGTGGCGGATTACAAATAGTTCACCAGTGACTGTTGAACGTCCTCGACAACAGGACCACTGTTTCATTTTTTCATTTTTCTTTAAATATTTCTCATACTTTTACAAGCCATATTTTTTCTTATAGCATAACTCAAGTTATATACACATCACTTCTTTTATAAATGGTTGCTATTCTATCATCCAAACATATCCTTTTAAATATCGAACTTTGTATACATCCGTATAATATAATACATCAAAAATTTTTACATCAAAACCAACAATCTTATCAACTAGTATGTTTGGAACGAATTTTTACACCAAAATTTTTAACCGTTTCTTTTAACTTCTTCTTCAACAAACTTGAGTTATTCGCAATTTTAACCGAAACATCTTTGTGAATATTTGCCAAATTCTGTAAAACTTAATTTAAGTTATATCTATGCAACTTTTCCAGCTGCATTTGCGGAAATTTTGAGGCCAAACTTTTAAAATACAGTGGTTGTCATTTCCCATTTTCTTTTCTCAAACCTTTGTTTGCGAGTTATGACGATTGTCAACAAAATCGTTGTCGAGACTGTACGAGGAAGACAAAAAGAGTCATCTGGTGGGTGGAAATTAAACTTAATAGGGGCGAGCGGTGACGTCTCTAAAGCAGGCCACGTGTATTGCACGTATCATCCGTAGCGGTCACTTTTTGGTGTTATGGACTATGATTGTTAATTTTGAATTTCCTTATGGACCAGTTATATTACATAAAAACGGTATTGCCAGAGACTTATGGAGGCTTATATATTATATGATCTATTGCATATGGCTTTGTGTATGTACATATATATATAAACATATGTGTCTTATAGGAAGCTATTGCTGTATATATGTGGTAAGAAAGTGACCGCCACCCTCCCGATTCAACGTTGGCAATGCCAGTGACGTCAACGCGCGTAACAAATAACAATAACAGCTAACAGAAAAACATGGTGTAACATGGATTTCAACTCAAACCATTGATTCTGTATGTTATTTTACTACCTCTAATTCAAAGTTACTATATACCACAAATAGTATTAGCATCACCGATGGCTATTAGACAGCCCGGCTCTGCCACCTTAGCATAACAATATAATATTTATGAAATAACCTTATGTTTATGATATCGGGTGCCCCTTTCGATCACAACTGAGGCAAAGTACAGTCGGCGGGGCTGCACCTTGGGACCGCTTTGGTTGGGCGTCGTGGCTATTTAGGGCCCATAAATTTGTAATTTTTTTTTTATTTTTCGTAAAAACAACTTTGAAGGCACTTTTTTGTCGGACGAATTGGCCCAGAGAATTTTGAATGTGTGAGTTGACCGGTGTTTTTTCTTGTCGAAAATTTTGTAAAGAGAACTGCAGTTTTTCGAATGGTACTTTTGTTTGGTTGCCTTCATCTTCTATTGTTTATCAGCTTTTTAGTGTGGCTTTTTGATGTGACTATTTCATGTTGAGAACGGTCCCAAGGGACGACCCCTTCCGGAAACTAAACATTGCTACCAACAAAATTAGTTCGTTTCTTCTTATATACTGGAAATCCGATTCATCGTTTCGGCTTCGTCAAAAACTCGGATACAGTACAAGAGCCGCATACGAATCATCGGAGTCATTCAAAGTGTACATCTTGATGACATTGCATATTGTTGTGTGGAAATAAAATCTTACATTAACTTATCAATTTATACATATCTAGCTGGGCTACGTCTGTAAAACACTGTTAATGTTAACGGAACACAGTTCGCGAACTTAGGTGTAAAGAAATGGAAATGAATTTGGGACACCCGATGTAGTTACCAACAATTTTACATGTATACTACAACTCACACAAAATGCTATGTATTACATATTGGACTAGATTAGTTGATACTTAATTTTTATGGAAATATGGTTATAATCGTCGGTATCGGGTGATGAGAGAACGACATATACTAGCAAATAATCACGCTATAATGGTAGGAGATTTTTTTTTCATCATAAGAAAATAGAATAAGGCAGATTTTGGTTATACACACTCATATCATTTTGCTTCGAATTTTTAATTTCTTAAGGCGCAGAGGTGCTTAAAATAAGCTTGTACTTTTTTCGTGATATCTTTTTTTCTTTAAATGTAGACTTTTGGAACCGGTGACCTAAACATTTATTTTTTCGCTTTAAAAATTACATTAGTCCGAACAGTGGTTGTTGTTATTTTTTTTTGTTAATTTGACATTGAGATGCGTTTTCCTTGGTGTGTCTTGCTCTTCCATTTAAACCTTGTTTGTTTTTGCTTGATGTTCAAACCATTAAAGTTCTGCTGTAACGAAAAACTGGGCGGGCATTCTTAATCGGCACATAACACCGCAATATAAAGTGATATGTGCTGATAAGTTGCGTTGCCTTTAGTTTGAATGTGTGTGCATAAAAAATCAAATACACAAATGATACACATTGCAAACTGAACATCCAAAAATAATGAAGTTATAAAAAACATTCGCCGAAACGCTTGTCGTAGATAGAACGGAAAATCAATCAACTAACAATATGCTCTTAAAGGGGGTTCTTGGGGGATCCTACCTAGGTTTTTTTTATTTTGGGGGTGGGCTATCTATACAACTACGTCATCCCCCTTGTAAGGGAAGCTGCTTGGATCGACCTCAAAAATTACTTTTACAGTCTCATCCAGAAAGCATTGTAATTCCTCCGGGACCTTCTCAGGCCTTTTCTGAATTCATCTGTGTTGAATTGTCTTCAACAATTCTTCGTAAAGTTCAGTGTGTATATATATATATTGTATGGTTTTACTTCAATTGCTACACGATGACTTGTTATAATATATTGTGGTTGTTCTTTATTTCTTCAATTGATGAAATCGTATCATTTTATATTGGTTTAATCTGCAGGTTTTGTTTCATTATTTTTTTTTTTTTCAGTTATAGGTGGTGAATTGTCAAAACCAACAGTATATTTTTGAGGTCTTATTTGTTTGTCAAGTTCTTGGAGACATGTGTCGTAGCGAAGGATGAGATCCTTTGCAAGGACACGTGTTTCCACTAGCCAAGTTCAATCTGCAGGAATATTCTCTAACAGTTAAAAATTAATGCACTTTGGTATTCTCTTCAAAATCCCTCAGTCACGGTCAGTGGTTCCCGAAATTTGTACTGTGCATCACCCTTGTAGATTAGATAATTTTATGCAGAAATAAGAATAAACATCGATTATTTTAATTATGTGCAGTTTTCTTTCACTATTTTTATTAATCATTACTGTAAGTATGTAAGTATTTATATTATGCTCTATTGCGAATGGAGGTAAGTAAGCTTACTTTTATGTACAAATTACACCGTTAAATATTATAATTATGTATGTAGTTTCTTTTGTTATGTAAATACGTGCTTTTTTGGGGGGATGCTTAAATTGTTCGAGAACCACTGACGAATTTTGGGGGTACTTTACAATCGCTAACGTCATATATTTACTTTCTTTAATCTACAAACATCACTTTAAACTTTTCACTTTTGTCTCGTAAACTCTTTTTTAAAAAAACGTTCTTGTAACGTACCTAGATTTTTTCATTTTTGTTTTCCCTTTTTTATCAAGATTCCGAGATGTAACATAAGAAGAACGAAAGACTTTTTAAACACCAAACCATTAATTTTGAAAGGTAACTAAAATACGTAACGTGAAACCAAGAGCCAAAACAATCGAAAAATGAACGGCAGTCTTCTCTTCGTAAAACTTCGGCAGTTTCCAATGTACAATTTTTTTCATAGGAACAGTAAATCACGATCGAATAGCTTATTTGTAAGCTACGATAATAAACCATCTCGGAATCCTTTTTAAAAAGTTTGCGCGATCCTTTTTTTTGGACTATTGCGGGATAAGAAGGAATACTGGACAGTAAATAATTTGATTTTTTTTGAGATTTACTCGAGCCCTAGGCTTAGGAACAAAAGTTGCTCTGTAAACTGCAGATTTAGAAAAAAAAAAATAAAAACAAGATAAAAAAATAAGGACAAAATAATAGTTTATTACTGACTAGTTGCTTCACACGTGTATCCATTTAGAGATCGTGTATTTATAAACATAGTGTGCTAGTGATTTGCTAAATTAAAATAATACTAAAAAGAAAATATTACGTAGGCATGCCGACAAATTATATAAAATAAAAAACATAAAGAGCAACTAGCCTAAACACAAAATAAATAATACAGGATTTGTTACAACAAAAATACAAAATAAAAACAAATAAATAAAACGGGCACACCTACTTAATATAGGAATAAATTTTTATTTTGTTTCTTTTGGCAAAGAAAGAAAATAAAAACTTGGGCACCAACTAAAGGAGAAATTAATAGGTTCAATTTGTCGTTCAGAGAGTGCTTTGGACTAGTAAGGAAGTGATAATAAAACTTTGGTTTTACATTCAAAAAATAAATCATAAATAATAATAATAATTAATATGTCATAAATATACTATGTACAATACTATATACATGCTTTACAGTTTACAGAGGCGATCTAAATAAATGCCGAAAATCTTTAAAAAACTAAATAGTGCAGATTAGTAACTTGTTTTACTGCTGGTTATTGTGTTTATTACAAAATGAACATAACATCTTCCGTCGATAAAGTTTCTATTTCTTTTAAATAGATTCAGGTAAATGAGTCGCAATGATCAACTATATAATCACTGTGTTAAAATTGATTAACTTCACTGTTCGCGTGCACGAACTTTTTGGCCTGAGGCGAGAAAATTGTCTCTTATTACTATACTCTTCAAATTTTTCATTCATCATTAAATATAACTGTCAACCTAACACAATTATTAATTTTATCTTTTAAATATGAGTCCTCTAATCCAGCGTATTATTATTATTTTTTGCCATTTTTTTTGCGTACCCTAATATATATATAATATAATAATATATCATCATATCGTCAGGAACAAAGGAACGAAACGTTGACAGTTTGTATTTTTGTATGTTTGTTTGTATGTTGGCTTGTTTAGATGCTAACGCAACCTTGCGTCACCGATTCGACGGGTCATACCGTTCTTTTCCGCTGCCAAGACGACCGATCAACACCACAGCTGCTGATGTAGACGCTGTTGCTGTTGCTGTTGATGCTGCTGATGGTATCCACAATGCCTTGGCAACGCGTTACCGCATTTCACGGTAACAGGTCACTCCAATTGTTCGAGGAAATTCGGAGTCTTAAAGTACTCCGGAACAGGATCATCTAACCTCGAAATGATCTTGTAGATGGACTTCTTCCACGATTGTTCTGCATCACGTCCCTCCTGGATCGCTTTGAAGAATTCTCGCAACGTCTGTTCCACCACAAACCTGAAGTTCGATGGAACCTACAAACAAAAAACATAATTCTTTAATAATTGACCCAAAGAGGAATAAAATGAAAAGCAAAGCTTTTTTAAAGAGTTTGGAGCGTTTTGAAAGATGATACTATGAAAGAGTCATTAGGTTTGTTCTAGAAGAAAAACATAGCATTGTTAAACCTGGGAGGTCACAATGTACCGTGACGGAACGATATTCTTATTACGTTATAACAGAGCTTTTATGACTGGCAGAAAATTATAAGTAAAAAAAGCAAGCTGAATCGTGATCATTCCGTAGACATCCAAAATAAATAACGCAAAGCCGGCAAAATAATAATAAAACGGTAAGTAAAAGTGTTGGGGTGAATTATAATAGATGTCTCGGATGATATCCACGAACCTGTGGGCCCCATACCTCGATGTGATTGTTTCTGTTGTAGTGGAGATTCAACACCCTGTAGAGTTCGGAATCGCCACCCACGTGTAGTTCGTCAGCGCTTTTCACACCTTCGGATACAGCCTGTCTTGCGTACTTCTCCATCTGGATATAGTAGAATTCCCTGCAAAAAAGAGAGTAACGCAATCAGCGACGCAATAATTAACAGAATCTTAAAGAGGCAAACAGGTGTAAATTTATCAGAAACTGTCGCGTAAATCCTCGCACTTTAAGGACTAATTGGCACTTGGGGCTAATCCATGTGCGCCAGATTATATGTGTGACTCTCGACACTCAATCCTGCCATTTTGCCTCCTTGCGTGATAATGGAAAAAAAAGTGTAGACTACACAACCCAACGCCAACAGGGCAAACATACATTTTTTTCTGATTCCTGTCACTTGTGGGTAAGAATTGTATCAATGGGTTATAAAGTCGGATTGTATTCGTCAGGCCGTGCAGGAGTGCAAGGATTAGTACTATAGGCTAACGGGGCGGGCCAGTTAAATGCCTATCAATATTGACCGAACATTGTGGTGTCATGTTAGTGTATCCAAATACCAATTATGAGGCAATTGGCCATACATAATTAATACAGTATTAGACCTGTTTAATTATTTACCTATCAACTGTTGCATTTATATTGTATGCGTAGCTCTCCAACTTTAATGACGGCTATTTTCCTATTTCCTCTATCAATTTCGTAACATGGGTATTAGGTATCTTGAGGACGAATTAAAAATGAGAGACTGAAGGTTTAGAGATTTCCTGTGGTGGGGAGTAATGTTTGTTGTATTCTTGTTACCTGGTTGAAATGTTAAATACTGACTGCTCTTTTTGCCCCGGAGCCAGCTCTCTGGTACAAGCTCAACAAAGCCTTCCTGTTTCATTTTCCAGTAGTAATGTTCGTTACTTGCTTTTTGAAATGAAAGCTACCGGAAAAGTCTCTTTATTGCCTCCCTCTGTGTGCTGACGCGTGGGGATGGGACGAGAAGCAAAAGGTGCGTACAAATGCAGCAGGATTCCCCGCCGCTACAGGACACCGCTGCAGCAGCATACGTCCACGCATGTACATGTGTATGCATACATGTATGCGTGTCTCATCAGCGTCATCATTATCGCCGCATCCCTTTGTAAACCTGAGCACAGCGCGGCCCAATAATCGAATTTTTACCCGATTCGCTAGCCTGAACCTACCCCAATGCATGGAACATGGACATAACCTATATATCGCCTCCCTTTTTCACAGCACGCAAGCCCCCAAATGATCGTGTAAATTGGATCAAGCTATTTCAGCACTCAAAAGCGTGGACCATAGTCAGTGAGCTTTTCACACAAATAAAAACATTTTTTTTCGGTATTCATTTACATAAAAATGTTCTATAAAATGGTAAACTGATTTTGAGACATTCATCCATTCCGATGGGTCTGGTCAAATCGATTTTGAAGCAATTAAATTTCAATTTGTAGGCCGGACCAAAGATGACCGGAAATGAAAATTATCGGCCCTCAATTTAGGCAACCCGCCGCATAACGCCTTCCTCCACCCATTGGTTAACACCCTGTGCTAACCGAAAGAATCTTAACTGACTAATTATCGACTCAATTAAGTGATCAATTCATTATTTTCTTTTTAAATCACACCAAATATAGTTTTGAAATAAATTAAATCTCCACGGGTGTAGTTTTGGTGTTGAATGAACCTTTTACAACCCCCTTGTAGAGGTTTCAGTCACATCGCTCAATTAAATATAACTTAATTAAGGTCTTGAGACTAATTAGCGCGGTTGGCGTTTTTCTTTTTAGCAAACCCTTCGTCGTACGGATTGCGCCTAGTCAACCCCCCACGCCTACCGACAACACCGTCGTCTCATTAGCTTTTATGGTAAAATTAGTCATTAAGGGTGTACACCGAAAGTATACATTAATTTATATTAATTGAGAACGGCCAGGTATATGGAACGCACTTTTAATTCACTTACAAAGATTTGCTGCTCCTTAATATTAATTAACGACCCCGTCGTTAGCTCTAATCGCAAATTACCCTCCCAATGCGTATAAACCCAACCCCCAACCATAAGCAAAATTAAAATAGTTCTTCTTATTAATCGACCGAAAGAAAAGTTTCAAGGAATTAATTAAAACTTGTATGTTCGATCTTTTTTTTCCTAGGTCTAGCTAGGGGTGCAGTTTTGGGATGGGGTAAAATCGTAACGGTTTTCTGCTAGCGAGCAGCTGCCCCTCTCGCAGTCGGGACCTACCTATGCTCGCAAGAATACCGGTATTGTTCAAATAAAGTATACACTCTGCTTGTATCTGACAGCTCCGTCACATCCTTGATCAAAACTGTACAAACTTTGGTGCATTTATTTTACGAAGGGGATGACTGACTCCCTAATTCATCGATTTTATTCCAATACATGGATGGGTGATCGTTGTTAGCTACATTGAGTGAATTTTTTTAAATTCGATTAAATGCATTGGAATTATGACGTTAATCGATATTTTGATACATTCTTTGCAGAAAAAGGAACTGCAAACTAACATATGTTATAATGATAGTAATAATTGCCATTAAATTTATGGTCAATTTAGTTTAGTTTTATCGCCGTTAAGCTGTAATACTCTTTCTTCGTTTGATAAAGTTATATTATGTAGAATATTTTATATGTTCAGCAGAATTATATAGTTATACGCCAAGCAAAAAGTACAAAATTAAATTAAAATTATATTGAGATATATTATTGAAATTTCATTAAATACATTAAAATTTCTGTTAACTGAAAACCCAATGGTCAACCTCCATCACTACGAAAAATAATAGAAGATATACACGTAAAATTATGTAAAAAAGTGAATATTTGTTTCTCCATGTGTTCCAAGATTACGACGTTATACAACTTAAGAAATCTTTCTTGGTTAGATAAAAGAAAATACGTTAGAAAATCAATTCAACCAGGTGAATAAAAGATGATGATATATTACGGTAAGGGCACGCGTCCATATGCCACGTGTCTAGGCGGCGAGCATATGGTTTTTTGTTGTGTGCGCAGCCTTGAAGACGTTAAACGATTTCTTAAGACGTTGAGGGAACGTCTTGGGGTCGCAATGCAAGCAAAAGTTGACCGACTTGGGAGGGTAAATCAAACACGCAGCTGTTAGAGTTTCTATTGTGTGCACCGGTAACGTCTTTTGCCTTTAAGAAGTCCGTTGCGATCTTGCAATACCTGCCCAGAAGGGCGCCTCAAGAAGGGGAAGACTGCAAATCTGTGGGAAAGTTTACGACGAAGGGATTTATGCACTTGAGGGTTCCGGTTGTATGTACATAATATGTAAAATAAGCAAATTTAATCGTTATGTGTGTACATAGTGTGTCTGAGTATATTTGTATTGAGTCGAGGCAGGTGAAGTGATAACGATTTGAATAAGACGTACGTATGCGGGTTTGAACCGAAAACAGGTCAAAGAAAACGTGATGATATTGATGTAATAAAATGTTGAAACTCACCTGAAGTTTGAGAACCATTTGACGAGTTGGGCAGTGTTGTTTTTGTTGAACTTGATGTCCGGGAAGTACATTTTGAGTACTGCTGAGCTAGGGTACCTCACCCAGAAGAACATCAGTTTTGCTTTTCTTAGGTGCATCGGCGTCAGTGTTGACGAGTGCTCAGAAGTTAAGGAAATATTTTGCTATAGTTGAAAAGAAAAGAAAACCAAAAATAATGATTTGTTTTTTTTTTTTTTGTAAATATATACGTTGGTTAGACATGTATCCCATACAACCGATGCTATAATAGCGAGTGATTATAAATTGAAACGATCGAACTTTGTGGTTTAGCAAAAGTTGATAACTTATTCTTTTTCTTATTGTGCACGTGTGCGTTTCTCACACTCGAGATATGTGATGTAAAATGTTACCGGCAAATATTTAATGAAATATGCTTGGAAAGCATGTAATAATAGCCATCCATGTCTACAACTCAATTTGTTAGTTTACGTTTGTGGTCGCCCCATCGATATTTTTCCCTTCGAAAACGGAACCTTGTCATTACATCCATCACTTATACGCGAACTTAATTCCTTGTGCGATTCGAAATCTTGTTTATTCAACAGTACAGAACATCGATTACGTATTACACTCTAAGGTTTCTTATTCAGTTAGAAAAGGATTGCTTGCGCAGAAGTCTTATAAGAAGATGGAATCCCTTTCAGACAGAGACCGCGAATCCCGATACAATCAAAATCGTTATTTACAAAACACAAATACGTACTTGCATATTATTCAGATTTTTATGGTAATCTTTGTATAAAAAGGATATTGTAGGCTGCATCCCGTCGTACGAAATATCGCCTGAATTACAGTCGCTATTTCGATCGCCGTTGTCCATGTTCATGCCCCCTGAAGGAGCCCTCATGTGTCCGTAATCTGGAGAACCGCCATGCTGGGCTGCCGCAAGAAGAGCTGGATGGAGAAGCGTAGGTGGGTGATGAATTGGAGGAGATTCCCTTTCAATTTTGTGCATTCGGGGAGGTGATGCTGAAGCCTAAACACAAGAAAACAGAACAATCAACATCAACATCATCGATAAACACCTCAAGAAATAACTTACGGGCATGGCCATGTGATGCCCATGGCTTGGTCCATGGAAGAAAGGGCTGTAGGGTGAAAAGACCTGAGATTCGTGCAGTCCTGGGTTGGGAATGGCTACCGATGTTGGCAGGGAAACTGGTAACATCGGTGGCGGCTGATGGTATGCGGGAGGACGCGGTGACGTACAAGAATTTTGTTCCATCGGCGCTGGTGACATACCAATACCATCCTGTCCCAAGATTCTGCTCACGGTACGCGGGGTTATCCTAGTGTCAGTGACCTTATGCCTTTTCTTCTTCGGTGTGACGACTAGACTTAACGCCTCGTTCTGTTCCGGATTCTCAGGTTGTTTTGAAACGCAAAAAGGGTGGTTCATGCCATACAACGCTGCCTGGCTTATACCCGGTGGTTTTGGCGGCTGGAACATTGGTGGCCTTATATGTAAATCGGAAGGTTTTTGCATACCGCTCATGTTGTGCACTTGATGCATCATCGGTGGACAACCGTTTCCGTTGACCATGTTGTGGTTTGATGTTGGTGGAGGCGCTTGTGGCCTCTCGCACACTTTCGTCCGCGGTGATTTCCTGTCCAATAATTGTGAGGCCATTAGGAGATCTTTGTTCAGTTGCTCAGCTGATGCTGCTGCATCGGATTGCTTACACCTTCTCTGATGCAAGAATCGTGTGACTATCGTATCGATAAGATTTGTTAGCGAGGATGTGATTTCTGTTTTGAGCGCATCTGCAAGACCCTCCAGATCGGTGCCTGTAGGTGTAGTCATATTCCGCATCACACTTATTCTATCGGCAAAATGTTCAGCCTTATGGTGTACCTGAGGGTGGCTTTGTTGTTGACTTTCGTGGGCTGTAGCGGCTGCTGCGGCGGCTTCTTTAGCCATCCGCGCCTCTTGTTCAAGCAGTAATTTGTGACTCACCCCTAAGTACATCGCTGCAGCGTTATTCATGTGGTGGGCTTGGGGGTGGTGTTCGTGTAGTAGCCCGTTGTGAAAGTGCGAATGTGGTGTTGGCGGACTGATCTTCATTTTGCTCACCTGTTGCGTTAACGTTGGGGGTGGTTGTTGGGGCACAGGCGTCGCCGAGGACGTCACCGGAGATGGCGGTGGCGATCGTTTGTTACTGGTTTCACTATCACTGGGTATCTCTTCAACTTCCTGGCTCTCCTCTGAGTTTTGTTCCATGCGTGTGCACAATTGTACGTACTTTTGTTGCATCTCCGCTAATTGTTCCTGCATAGTCCTAAGTTGCGATTTCAACGCGTTCTTCTCCACTCGCTTCTGTCTGATCGGTTCTGATTCGTCGTCCTCGTCGTCGATATACCTTTCGGCAGTGCTATCGTGTTGCTGCGGCTGGTAGAGTTTCCGTTTCTTGCAGCCGTTTACCTGAGGTGGTGCCGGACTGGAGCGCATTCCGGAGACGATGTTCTCCACTCGCGCCTTCTTCGCGTCCTCCGGCTTCGCGGGACTGGCCGGTTCAACTTTCGGAGACGGCAACGATTCAGTTTCCATGCCATTTAATGCTTCCTCCATGAGTTCAACCTGTTGTCTATCACCAACACCAGCTTCCGCGAGGCACTCCTTCATCGCTGCCGCCGCCTCCACCTCGCCTCTTTCCGATGGATCCGCCTTCGGCTCATTGTTGTTGTTGTTCATGATGTGGTCCTGGCCGTTCCGGAGGTCGTGGTCCAGTGCCATCAGTTCGTGTTTGCGTCCCTGCAGGATGTCGCGGAGCATGTGGTGGGCGAGTTGTTCGTTCGAAGGTGGACTACCGTCGCACCTGATCACCGAGTCGAATTTGCCGTCGTCGGAGTCGCCGGGCGTCGTCGACACATTACCGCCACTATCCGATTTCTGTCTGCCTAATAATTCGTTCAACATCTTAGCGGGCGCGAACCCCGGTCCGAACAGACCGAACTGTTGCTGTTGGGTGAAAATCGCGCCGTATATATTGCCACTGCCGCCGAGGAAGGTCGGTCTCGAACTGAAGTTCGGGATCGAGGAGTAACTGTTACGCGGCTCGCCGGCGTCCACGCGCTGTCTAGTTCTTTTGGTTTTCTTCAGGAGTTTATCTGCGTACAAACCGAACTCTGTCTCCTCCTCCGATGACATCATAAGTCGGAGCGTTATTGGTCGTTCCGTTCCCCCTCCAGAAACTTTGAGTCCCCACTTTAAGAATAGTCGCCCATGTCAATACCTGCAAGCACACCGAACCACGTTCAGAATACACATTACGGTCACGGCCCGGTAGGCAATTGCAAAGGGGTCGGACGCTCGCTCGCCTCGCTCGTACAGCACCAGCGGACGGACGACTCGCGAACCCACAACTGTTGATCTAGCCCACGATGCCATCCGTCACACAGACACATATCTCACACCGACCACATTGCATACATTAATACTTTATAAACACACAATTACATATACCAAGACAATCAAATATTTGTACACACATGTATTGGTCATTCGATCCGGATATACTTTAAAACGTTAATTTACACTTCCTGGGTGATTTTCTAAATATTGTTCGCTCTTGGACCTTAAAACTAGATATACTTAGTGTAGTATGTTCACTATAAAACACTCAAAACACATCAATATGTTGTTTATATGCTTTTCTACCTAATTGACCTAGATATAAAAGGCGAAACAGCAAAGTCAGAACATTAAAGTAACGAAAACAACAACAGAACTGGTCAACTTTAACCTCTAATAATGACATAAACCAAAAAGGAGCTTAAAACTTACTTTTTGATATGTATATTATGCAATCGTGCCCAATGGAAATAAATAAAAATAACTCCCTGCCAATAAAACCAGCATATCAAAATAGAAAAACAAAATCGCTTTTTAATAGCGACCCAATTTAAAACTTAGTTATATCCTGAAGGGTACTTGAAATGGTAAGTGACGCGACATGATGGCCACCAACCCCATAGGGAACGTATTGTTATCTGTCTTTGCGGGAGTATGTGCCATATGGCCGTGAAGTATACCAGCACGAAATTTCTCACAATATTTTACCATCTGTCGCGAAGTGTTGTCTTATCTGCGGAAATTAGACCCTTATCGGTGGCGTATTACTGCGCCTACAAGTTTTAAATTACCCAGCTTTTCCTATCTAAAAACAACTGATAAGCGTTTAGCTCGCAGTTATTGGCTCCGCCACTACGTTGTGTATACTCGAACTTATTGATTATACCACTCCTGATATCGACTTTGTTAGACCAATAATAATAATAATAACTGCAATAAAGTTTGGTTGCAAAAAATGCACCATATGGTAATTGTTATCAAATTATGTACCTTACGTACGAAAGTGGGTACGTACCTACGTTCGAAATATCCATAAAAGAAGGGTGGCGCACTAAAGTTAAACGCGTTAGGGGTCATTTTCTGAGTAATACAGCAACAGTAGGTGGCATATGGTTTGATAAAAATGTAAGACAAAGAATTACTTCCGGTGAACCGGTGACGTACCGATCGTAGAGTATAGGAATTTCCTGTCCGTCATGCGAGCTGGCTATGGAAATTACTGTTTCCCACCGGAATAGCACGCTCTTAATGATTAAGATCCACATCACCAAAAAAAAAGAGCATAATTTTCACAAATTGTGTACATTTCGGTTAGAATATATAAGCAAATGGTCACCAAAGCACCCTGCTGTGACATCTTCCCCCTTCATCTTTACAATTCCCACGAGATTCTTACCCTCTGCGGACAGGACAATTGGGTCTCCTTAAAGTCCCCGGTATGTCGTCTTAGGTAGAATCGATTCAGGGGTTCGATTTTGTGGGAAAATGTTTCTGTTATTAAGAATGAAGAACGTTGGAGGGAAAGAGATCAGCGCGGTGGCTATCGATTAGACCAAATGATATGTGAATAATTTCAAATGTTAATTGGGGATATTGTTAAATGGTTGTTAAGTGCCAACTACCCCCGTGTCATGACCGTCAAACCGCAAACTAATTAATAAATTAATGTAAACCTATTGATGAACGGCACTGGTTTACCGAGCATCAGCGATGTGTTTGTAATGCCATTTCGACCGAAATGTCACTTTCATCTGTGATTAAACTGCTAAATTTGCCAATAGGTTACTTTAGGCTAATATTTGAAATGTTTTATTATTTATTGCAACATTTTGGAAGAATATTAGAATCTTGTGGTAAAATATCGCTTGTTTAGTACGCATATTATCATGTTATGTTAATTGTGGTTGTGAACATCGCTTTGTATTTGGTTCCACATGACTACCTAATCATGTGGATAAGAACAATATCCCACAAAATTCTGAGTAAGCATTTATTTATAATGTCACAACAGAAGTGGCGCCCACATTAAGAAACATAAGAATAATCCAATTAATAGATTTTGACGAATTTTAAAATTATGATAGTGTAACAATTTTTGTTAAAACTTTGATTTCCTACTAAGATACGTAATATGTTACTCGAGTTAGTCATGTGCATCATGGATTGTCATGGATTTTAAAATGTTATACTAAAATTAATTATGTACATAATTTTTGATGTTTATTAAAATTATCAATCACATTGTTGTTGACAAATCTACTTTAGTATACCGACACGAATTAGGAATTCTATTGTAGTCTATCGCGCGAAAAGCGGGCACTACCTAGTTATAAGTTTCTCGAAATTATGCAAATTATTGAAGTTTTCCGACAGACAAATAATTGCTTATGTGCTGTGATATACAGACATTACCTAGGAAAGATCCATTACCTTAAATAACTGTGCGAAGAGAATTTACGACGTAACTCTATACGACAGCTTTCCTTCACAATAACAACTCAATCCAATACAACTGCCTTGAAAGCTCGATATGAGCAGGCTTTCCCAAAAGGTCAGCCACTTTGTCTCTCTCGGAAAAGCCGCAGAAACCGCAGATTATTATAACTGAAGGTTTTGCGAGATCGGTCAATTACTGACACTTACTGACGCGTGTGAGAATCGTTTCAGTCCGCGTTTCGCTTTGCATGCTACTTAAATGCTTCTTCCGTTTTCTTCAAATTGGCCGCCGGATGCTGGCAGTTAACAAGTGTGACGCTAAGTCATCACTTTAAGCCTATAATTAGATCACGACCGTGTACATACACACGCTTGTTGATATGTGAGCTCATTTAAATTTACACCGTTCTATTAAGCGTGTACTTAGTTCCAGAGATGCTGCGTTAGTCACTGTTCTACAGCAGATAGGTCATGAGAAACGATTTCATTGCTTATGTTGATTGCAGAGTTCGTAAAATTGCTTTCTTGGGATTGTCATAGAATGATTGTTAGATGACTAATCCTAATCTTTCATCTGAAAATTTAGAACAGTTTGGATCATTATGCGATGAAGTTGCACTCAATCGCTCGCAGGTGATACTGGTGTGACAAAAACTGTGTAGATATTATTCTTTAATACAACGAGTAGTTGTCGGACAAATTGCCGTGTGAGAAACGATTAGTAGTAGTTGAAAAAAGGAAATGTCGCGCATGGGCCCCCTTGCTCGACATTTCAACTCTTGCGTCGTCTATTTAAATCCCTGGGACAAGTCGGTGCATTTAACTAGATAATTAGTGCAGTACCCTGTGTGCATTATTAACTTGTCCGGTGTCTTATACTTGGAGGGATGTCTCGTTTCCTCATTACCAATTTCCTTTTGCACTTTCTCAGCCAGCTAGCTGAGATTAAACTATCACAGGATAAGTCTGAGATCCCCCATAGGGAAAACAGAGTGACTAATTGAACACACAGAGATAAACTCTCTCACGTGACAACTGTGCGGGAATACCATAGTTATCTATCTATATTGTCTCTTCACCACATAATAACATTATATTGTTTTATGCGTAGCGTTTTTTTTTGCAGTGTTAAAAGGGTCATCAACTCATTTATGAGATGGGAACTGCACAAATATCTTTTCGTGGTGTAATATTTAGATATTAATAGCTGTAAGGCGTTTGAGTTTTCAGCTCAAGTACTTCAACTGTCTGGCCTTTTGTCTCAAACCCTCCTAAGATGATGCGTTGAAAAGAGGGTGATCCGTCCTAATGACGCGACCACCCTTCAACTTTTTAAGCTCGGTCACTAAATGGAGACTGAGAAAATTAGAAAACCGCTTACGTAATAATTTTTCGTTACTTATTTTATTACAACAATATGAATACGAGTTAAATCTATAAGTAGGTATAATGCAAAGTTACAGTTAAAATACAGAAGAGAAAAATTAGTGAGTACTGCCTAGACATTATGTATTATATGTTAAAAAACGTTTGGACTCGTAGCATAAAGTAAAACTTTGATAATGCTACTTAGCGCAGTATAAAGTTGGTATGTAAGTAGTTTGTATATTGCATATGAGCAATTAAAAATCTCTCTCTGTGTTTCAGGAGTATAATATTTATGAGTGGTTTATAACGTTTGCGATCAAAGACTATGGAATATTAAAGGATACGTTCGAAAAGAATGGAGAGAGCGCATAAAGAATTGACGGAGAATGAGGAATAACCCATGCTGGTATTCTAAATAATTGAGCGATAAAGTATAAGCAAGTAGGTAGGAATTTTCTCGATAGTTATAGGTTGGTGGGGGTTGGCGATTTTGTGGGAAGACGACAGGTCGCCTAACCTATACTTTCCGTCACGAAAAATAAAAGAAAAACGGATTTGAATCACATACTTTTAGTTGTCTTTTGATCGTAAAAACGACCACGTCTTCATACGACGTTTATGCATATTTTATCTACGGGACGTATAGCGCGCTCACCTTTATTTATATCACGTTTATTTATCGCGGTATCACAAAACGGAGAGACGACCGACGTCGACGGGAAATATATCGTCAATAAACTGGCAATATAAAACGCCGGTGTAATTTTCGTTTCGCGGACGACATAAAAAAACGAACCCCCTGACTTTACACGTTTCCATATGAAAATTAACTATAAAAATCCCTATCAACCAAGGAAAGCGTAAATTTAAAAGTATAACCGTAACGGCCTTAGATAATAGTAAACGCGAAACAACTTCCCCCGCATGGTTCTTTTTAAAAGTCATCTTCTCAACCCCCACGACCGACCGCAAGATTATAACTTGAAGCGATAATAATAAAAAGAAACAACAACGACGACACCTCGTTGACAATAAAAAGGGAAATTTAAAAGGCAATCGTAAGAAATATTGCCTGCTTGACATTTTCCCTTTTATTAGGATTGTTTTAAGACGTACCAGCTTTCAAATCAACTTTTTATATCGCCCCAGGACTGAATACAACCATAAAAAACTAACACGATTGCTCCGTTCAACAAGAAAAACCATCAACACATAAAAAGTATAACTACCAGTTCGTTACGTTCCCTGAGGATCACGCCGTATACGATAGTCCTTAAGAAATAATTTAATACTATTATCTAATCCTTTGAATAAAGGATTTCGTTATTTCGTACGTACTGATTACCATACAAAAATCAGGGCCAAAGCAATTGAAATTTATTCTTAAATATCCGCTCGTCAAATAATATGCTATTATTGGATTGTCGTGTGACATTTTCTTATTACTCCTGATACAAAAATACCACATTTATAAGATAGTAAGAAATAATCCGTAGTAACCTTTTAAGAAACCACAACCCGCTGTCACTCATAATAACCGCAGTTGTTATGTCTAAAGTACGCTGCAGATAAAAATATCCATTCTGTGCGCATTAATATGAAAGCTTTGCTACAGTAGCACCCCGATTCACCGGAATTGCGGCTTTTTGCAGCAAATTAATTCTGATAATCGAGGTGCTTCTCTGCGAAAAAATTGTGCCAAAGTATATAAACTTGTATGTATCAAAATATATCGACTCTACTTCTTATCTGAAAACCGCAGTTCGAAAATATCATCACGCGGATATGACTATACGCGGTGGCGGTGCACGGCCGCCTTCAAAACGATGGGAAGGACCTCTGGTTGACATAAACATAAATTTCCCGAGTTCATTTAGCCAAACAAAGGCGCTTAATTATTATGCACCATAAGACGGTGTATAAATTAGCAGTACAGGACTAAGTGATCAACCTTTACACACATGAAGATATGTAAATCGTAGGTGGCTCCATTATTCGGAGGAACGGATACGGATACGGAAGGAAACCCTATTCCATTTCGCAGGAGTCATGGTGGTTAGCGCAAACCTACGACCGCGCTTACCAGCCCAAGATATCTCACGCAGATCGCTTCACTTCAACCGTGCTCCTCGGGAACTAAGTTGAAACATCCTTGAGTGGCTATCCTGGACCCTTCTCCGACGTCTCTAAGCTATTGTTGCGAGGAGATTATAGATAGAAGAGGTTATTGAGGCATCACGGTTGAGATAATTAGCAAAAAATGTTTTTGGGTGAGTTTTACACAATATGTAAAATTATCACAATTCGCCTAGAAGTCTCATCTGGACATTAGGTACGCGATGCGTATAAGTTGTCAACAAAAAAGGGGTATAGGATGTCCTCTTCCGTTAGAGGCACGCGTCATAACGCGCCTCTGATACCCTAATTAACCCAGGAAATAAAGGAGTCGAAAATGAGCGTGAAAAAGCGTGACCATAGACGTACGACTGAAGATGAAAACGGCAAGGTGTGATTGTCCGGTGTGGAGATGCGCTTAGTGACGATAACTTCCTCTTCCGGTCTTCTGCTGTGTCATCACGACGCGTGCCTCATCGACATGTCATTAAAAGTTTCACCATTCCATCCATTAATAGTCAATAAAACACTGTGTTATATTTCTAGGTAAGGAAACTTTGTTTGAGTTTCTAAGTAGGTGTCCATAGATGATGGTAATATGGTAGGTAAGTATAGCCACAACAAAAGTGTGAGCAAGTTGTTTGACAACGTATCATTGCTGCGCTAATGCTGGGCAAAACTTTAAAGTGAGAAGTTAAACAGGTGTATAAGTAGATGGTAGTTGTCGTATCGATTTAATAACCACTTCGGGAAAACTGTAGTTAACCAGCATAACGGACTAGTAAAAAGGAGTATTACTTACGTTCTTGTTTGCGATGAAACATTTACGTTACGTTAAGTACTTTTCCAATCGTCGTTAAGCTTTCTTTTGTACAAATATAACCCAAAAAAATGTAAGCATTTAATAGAATCAATTTTCCTTTTTTTGCTAAGTCGTTAAGCTTTGTGTTTATAATGTAGATTTTTAAAGAACTGCTTCTATAATATTTTTGTTGACCTTTCACTGAACATATTCAATAATTCAAATTTCAAACAACTATTTCCAAATTATTTACTCTCCACTTTTTCGGCTTCTATCACAATCTCATTTTCCATTTTTCCCTTCGTGAGTAATTCTCCATTGGCTTATTTCTTTCTTTTCTTCCTATGTTTTGTGAATATTTGTTGTATTTAGGTTTTAAGATTTTCATTTTGATCCATTATCAGATTCTCAATGTCCAAAACCTGCAAGAGTTATTCTCATTACTTGCATTGCTCTATATTTTGCTCCATCTTGTTACTTCTGCACTTTATTCTCCAATCTATTATTCTTTGTGATCAAGTGATGCACACTTTCAATATGCGTTCTTTGTATCTAATCCTATGGCACATATTGTAGAGAAATCAGAACTGATGTATTTTCATCATAATCAGTAGTAAATCTAATTACCGATTTACATTTTTTGTTGGAGCAACATTTCTTGCTTTTCCGAAGCACAAGAACAAAAGGACGTTGGGCTGCTACGTACAGAGAGCAAGAGGGTTAAAATGAACTCCTGGTTAAGCTGCCGATATTTGCTCACACGCCGCAGATTATGAGCCCTTAAGTTATCGATTGTTAGTTATTAACAATCTAGCCTACTTCCGCTTCGTTGAGCACCAACAGACAACAACAGCGACTTTCAATTTGAATTTATCTCCGAGCCGACATCCTGCCGGATTTATTGATACATAGCACTATTTTCCTTTGTGATTTTACATTTGCCTCATATTAGACACAAAGATAAATGGTAGAGGAATTTTCTGTTGGCACTGGAGATCAAAATTTGGTTTATGTTACGTATATTTTACACTAGACAATTTCACAAGTCTCAGCTCCTGAAATATAGATCTTTCCTCAATTCTACGTGTATCTTGTGCAGTCCCCCCATCTCAAACTGGTAAATTGCTGCGTTTTTTTCTGTCGTTTTTTTTTATTCAGCATGCAGAGGCTCACGTATTTCTTATTTCGAGTGGTGGAGAAAGCGTGTAGAGCGAGTGGAGACGAAAGGGGTGAACAAAGTCTCCGCTCGGAATGAATCTTTCGTCGCCCGGTTAAGACCAGCCAACGAAGGAAGGGTTGTGAGTGGTCTTGGGGGGCTCGCACGGCAGCGGCGGCGGGGACGTCGTCGGCGTGCAGCGCCTCGAGTGGAAAATGTGATTTCTTCATCTCCTCCTCCGCGGGTGCAGCGGGGCGTCTCTACTGCACTGAAAAATCCATGAAAGCCCCATTCCGTTCACGCACCGAGCATTAAATTAATTTTGTGCCAGTGCATTTCCGGTTTTCGTCAATACTTCAAATACGCGAACTTTTTACCCAACCCCGACAACTTTTGCCATCTAAGTTTCAGCATAAAACCACACACATTACTATACTATGATGTTAGAAATGATACATTCTTATTTATAAGTATTATTTTTCTAGCCGTACACAAAAGTAGCCGAACTATTGTAGAAATGAAACGAAGAATCGATTAATAATCGAAAATGTGATTTTTATCGAAGCACGTTTCAATATAAGGTAGAGATTAGAATCGAATTCACTTGAATGTTTAGAATCGATTTTAAACATTCGAGAATCGATTGTAATCGATTCCTTCAGTCGAATGCGCACATCACAGTGCAAATGTCTCAACGATATGGTATACTATAATTATGGTAACTTTTCGTTTCCAATAACTTTTGTAGTCTTTGGCAAATTTTGACGATTCTGTCAGCAAATTATAGAAAAATTCTTCAATATTCTTCAGAGCTAATACTATTTTAAAAATAGTTATGTCTACAATTCATTTGATCTGAGTAAGCGTGATTTTACTGATTGAATTTAAAAATGGAGCACTTAAGGACCTTGGTCAAGTTTTTGCCTCCTCACTTTTAAACATAAATTAATGAGCAATGTAAACGCAATAAATTCCTTCCGTAATTTTTTAAAATGAAAAATATTCTTTCCTAAAGGTAATTGTATTTGTTTTATTAGCCCTGGTCGGTTGAATTTGAGCCAGCGAGGCTGCTAAACAAAAGCTATTGTGTCCAGAAATCCTCGAGGATCACTACTATTAACAAACGCAGAAAAACTTTATTTTCTCTTTTGATAGAGCTGGAGCTAGAGAAAAAAGTTAATAAACGTAAGTATGGAGAGACAAACTGTATGAGAGGGGGGTTAATTTTTCGATTGAGGCAGCGAGTAGGTGAGATGGATCCCTTGGGTCGGATGAAGCGGGGAAAGAAAAGGAAAGGAAATATGGCTTTGGAGTAATTGTAATTATATGAATCTAGTGCACCGAGTTAAGGCGATGGAGGGGGGCGCGAGGAAATGAAGGAAGCAAAGACTGCAGTGAGTGCAGGCCTTCCCTAACCTGCCTCACACCACCAGCTTTACAGTTTGTATTGATCTCTCGTTTCCCTTCCGTGAGCCGGTGAATCAATGGTCTCAAGTCGTTGGGAGACCCGCATTCACAGCGCATTTCTTTCAAAATGAATAAACGGGGTCCGAGACACTTTTTTTGTGTTGCCACCTTCCTACCACTTCTTCACTCAGGTGCGTCTTAACTTGACGTAAATTATCACCAACCATTATGCATGTAGTTCACTAGTTTATTTCAAGGTTTTCCAGGATTTGCTTCAGACCGGAAGGAGCTACATTGTTCCCATAACTTACTTATCTGTTGCCATAAAGAATCAGAAGATGTCCAAAAGATGTTTTCTTTTTCAGCATTCTATATGGCGTAAGGCAAATTACTTCGTTCCACCAGTGCGTATTTAAACGCTATTTGGTATGCATTACAAATTTCATTATATGACATTCAACATAAAAATATCAGTACCTAAATGCTTTAATAGAAAACACATTTACTTTCCGACTAGTACCCTAGAAGGAAAGTATTGTAATCGACGGAAAATATATTCCAAAAGGTTTAGACTCTTCAAAGTAAACAAAGAGCCAATAAACATTTATAGAATGTGGTTTTAGTGGTTTATATTGTATTTTCCATCTTTAAAGACATGAAATCAGCAGTTAACAAACAGAACTGGAAATTCCAAGATATGTGGTCAGATTTTGTAACGATGAATTATTGACCTAGAGCCAATAGTCTCTGTTCCAGTTTATGATAAATCAGCTGAAAACGTAAACTATCAACATTAGAAATAACGAAACTGTTTTGTTTGCAATACTAATTCGGTTTCGAATGGTTAAGCTATTGTCGATAATTAATTCGGCCAACTATAACAGTTATATACGTAGCTAGAATTAATTGAAACTTGGAAATGATCAAAACTGATTTTCAGAGAGGGCTTTTCGCGCGCTCGTATGCTAATTAGGAATAGGATGTATAGCCGCCGGGAGCGAAAAGAGCAGCATTCATAGTGTTTTTACTTTTTCAAATGAAACAAGGCAAGGGTCAGCAGTGGCGGGCATATTCATCCCCGGCTCTGGTTTGAAAAAAAGTTTAACTCCCTTTTCAGAGTGTTTGATGTTCCGTTCTAGGACTGTACTACGGCGGGAGGGGGTGGTTGGCATGGTGCGTTTCCTATTCTATATGAAACTGACCCCGGATCTATTCAAGCAAATCAAGCGTACGGAAAAAAAGCGTATCTTTCGCATCGCACATAACGCCATCTATTAACAAAATTACGACTTCGTATAAATATAACCTGGAATGGTTATAAATCAAAGATTGACAGGTGCGGTGACAAAATCTTAAAATATCGGTTGTTATTATAGGATTTAAGGGGTAATTTTAGGTGTGCTAATGGATCTTTTTTGTCTTCAGAATTAGGACAAAATTTGACCGAAATATTTCAGAATGTAGGCCTTAAATGGTTTATTTTATAATGACTAGCTGCTATATTTAGATTTTGGTGTAAGAGCAGTTTTGAATCAGAGAAATTATGACTAAAATAGCTCATTCATACGGAAACTCAGGATATAACTGCATGATAGCTATAAAGACAGCTAACAAATTTAATTATATTGATATTGAACAGTTGTTTTGTTATAAAGTACATTATTCACGGTCTGTTCTTTTAGCTAGCCACCAGGAACCACTTTCTTCGCCAAATTAGCACAGATGTCTTATGCCTTTTGTGTTTCTAGCGTCAAGAAGTGCCACGTCATCGCCAAGTCATCAAAGACATAATACAAGTGAGTCAGCAAATCTATAATGCGTTTGAGTGATCACGCGGAAAATTTTCTTATAGCAACCCCTCAAGAAAACTGTTTTCATCGATTAGCATATGTTAATAAAAGATTTGCATGAGTAATTTTTGAATGTATACCTACCTAACAAAGCAATACCTATGGGTCGGTATTAATAGGTAGGTATAAATAGTAGGAATTTGTAAAATTTCATCAACATTCCGCAGTATTTACTTTAGATATCCGAGGATGCCGAGGCGGATTCGATTTTTTTTTGTTATGGATCGGATCATTCAATCCCGCATGTCGACAATTGATGGGGCCATAATGAAAAATAAACGCGAGGTATGGGAGCGCGCGTCGAAAGTGCCCGGAAAAGCCCTAAATGAAAGATAAACAAACGGCCGGACCGTCCAAAATAATTGATTGGTCACCTGAATGGCGGTCGCAATCATTAAAAATTGCAGACGCATTCTTTCCTAATTTCCACACAACAACGCGTACCTACCGGCCATATTTCGATATTGTTCTTCACAGATTTTGGATATTTGACGATATCCAGGTCGATGATCTCTAATTACTTTTGTCGAATTTGAGAATTCGTTCTTCGCAAACTTGACCTAACGTAAGCCTTGTTTTTTCTTGTGTTATAAGAAGAAAAATAAATGTTCTTTATACCATGTTGAAAAAATCGTCAACATTCGTTAACAACGGACACGAGTTATGGATGAAGAAGTAAATTTACAAAGTTTCACTGAAAAGACTGCATCTCTTTGACAGTTAACCAATCGAAATGAAACAATATATTACTAATTAATTTGTCTTCAAACCCCAGTAAACTTTAAAATTTGACCAACGTTCTGAATTGATCCACAGGGTATTTCAAACTTAGACCACAGATACATCATGTCGGATATAGATCAAATGTATCGTAGAAACAATTATTTTAAAAATTATATTAGCTAGGAAGAATTTGTCTGTAAGTTGCAGACAGAAACATAAAAATCCACAAAAGATAACAAAAGTTATTGAAGGTCAAGTTTTTAGGTAGACTTTTCGATAAGCATAAACTCTGTTTTTAAATAATTATATGCGTTGGAGGCGGTATATACGGTGGCAGTCACCATCACCGCGTAATGGAGAGCGTAACCAGGGAAAACTGTAGTCCAGATAGAGAATGTGGAAGCGCATGTGCGTCAGGATTTTAAAGCGGCAATGAGGGAATCAAAGAGCGAACTTTTGAAACGATGACCGGTACGTTCGATCGATGTTTTATATAGCGGTTGTGGTCGTGGCCACACCCAGAGCTAATTAAATGATGGCCTGCACCGGAGAGAACGTCGCTGTTGAGGCTAGACGAGCGGATACCGCCTCTCCACTCTCGCACTTTTCAGTTTTTTCCAGCCAGATTTTTCATCCGCACCGTTTTCAGAATATTTTTACACGTGCACCAGTTTTCCCGCAACATTTTTTGTATTAAGGATGACCCCTGATACGATTAGAATCATTAACATGGATGCCATAATACATTAGGAGAAAAGCTTTAATATATGCACTGTAGGCGAGTGTATACATAACTGCTAATATGCCGACTGATTTCAGAATAGTCTAAACTAAAAAGTACATGAAAACAATATTCATAATGACTAAACCATAATCATAATGTACTGAACTATATACTGGACTGAACTATACTACAAAGTAGCATAAAGGTAAAAGAATAAAATAAATAGGCAAATCTTAGAGCAATAGTCAAATAATTCACAACATAAAACCACAAACTTGTAATGTTTACCCTTAAGTGTTTAAACTAATATCATTACAAACAAAACAACCCTCGAAAAACTCACAAAAGATCTAAAAATAGTTAGAAAAAATAAGGATAATGTAATCTGCTGACAATAAGATAGTACAGACAAAATGATATAAATAAGCAAACATTTTAGATACAACACCAATTAACCAAAATCTAGATGCTTGTAGAAAAAGCACAAGATTTGTGTAAAAATGCTTTCTTAAACACAAAGGAATCTTGGGATAGTGGTTTCTATATCGTCTTTATACTTCTAAGAACGTGTTCTAATCTTTTATGCCAGTCGACATATTCAATAAATTTTATGTAACAGAATCACAAAGAAACCTTTACGATCTCTTAAATTGCTAAATACATCATTCGAAAAGTGCTCACGTCCATCCTAGTATTCCCCATTATTATCCTGGTTACGGATAGCAGTCCTCAGAATTTTTATTTCCTTCCTTTTACGCGTAAGATCAAACATCACGCCTACCACCTGGTTTTCTACGCACCACGAGTGTATCCAATAAACTACCTACGCGGCTACCTTCTTCTTAAGGAGAGCACCCACCTGTCCGAAATTTGCACAAAACCAGAACAAGCATTCGCCCCGGTAGATTTACGAGTACTACTCACTTTCCGCAACATCCGGTGTCTTCAACACCAATAACTGACACTTAAGTAGCCAATGTCCGATGAATTACCTACAGATAATCACAGGGGGTCGGGTCAGTTGTACACAATGTGATACAGATGTCTTCATTGACCAATTTGCCCAGAGGTTTTATTTATTGCCACGGTTTGTTAATACATAAAGGAATATGTTTGCTGACAACTAAAAGGTATTGGGGATGCTATTAACTAATAGGGGTTTCTGTGAAGTCGGAAATTGGGACATCTTTTACAACAGAATCTCTGGCACACTTTAACACGTGAGGTTTAAATAATACAACATTTGCGCAACGAAAAATATCAGTAGACTCCGAATTCTTTTAAAACCATGTTTCATTATAAAAGGTGTGTACATATTTCGATTCTCCGTCGGTTTGAAATCAATGTTGCTTTTGAAAATGTTTTAAAAAAATAGTCGCAAAATTATGATATGCGTAGTCGACACTCGACAGATCCAATCATTTGCAAAATCCATACACATTGGGGCCTAGCTGGCTATCCCGGGCAGGCAAAAAAATTAAGTTTGGCAGCACTGCGGCAATGCAACTGTGCATCAGCGGGGCCGATCGGTAATAATTTAGCCTATGCGCCGGAAAAATCAATTTGTTCATCAGTGAGTTGTTGTTAGGGTCGTGTTTGTTTGGCCGTTTGTTGTGTTTTTTGTTTTGTTTTTTTTCCTGTTTTGTTGGTACGGTAGGGACTCGCACCGTGCCCGCAGGATCGCCCATCCCCGAAAACATCCCGCCCGCTCCGGGAACAGGCCGTCTCTGGGAATATTGCGAGGTATATCATCATTTGTTCCTAATTTGTCCAGTGGCATATTTTACGGCAAGCCCCGGCCGCCGCCGACACGGAAACGAAATTAAAAACGGCCGCCGGACGCTAACAAGCAGAAAACGAGCTCGAAAAAATGGGACCGCCATAGAAAAATTGAAATTGGAAACAATATTGGCCTCGCCGAACCGCCGACCAAAGCTCGGACGCGTTTATTCGATTTCCGGCCGTGAGTACTGATTTATTAAATTTGTTAAAGGTGTGCGTGTGTTACTAGTGCTAGTCTAGCTAAACAAATCCATCAAAATGACCAGAAGATTGTACTGAGTTACAATGATAAGGAATTTTAAGTTTCAAGAAGAAGAGTTATGTCTAAAGAGTGTGAAATTTAAACACAACCGGTAAAAAACACCCCTAAAAAATACCAAACAACAATTAGTCCAAACGCAATGCTACACAGAGGGAAAAATTTATTCGATACAACACGAATATCTTTGAGTAGAGAATATCACTGTTTCTATATCCGCAGAAAGATCATTTGGTTGGTTCAAGTAAAATATAAAATTCTCAGAGTAAGAACATGATTTTCTTGATATTCCAAGTATTCCTTTTTCTTGTTTTAAGTGTGAAGGAACTGCTTGAAAGGCATTACATCTGTTTTAAGCGATACTTAAGTATACTTTTGGGTCAAGAAGCTGTGTTCGTTGAAGCATGTACATTTTTCACCCAACAAAATATTGTTGTTGACGTAAAACGAACGTCTTACTCTTTTTATATGTAGAAGAATAACATTTTCTTCGTCAGAGCAAAATATACTCAACATAAGCATACTAAATTCTTAAACCGGAAGAATAACTAGCCGTTAACATAACTACATATATTGAAATTCTTATTACAATAAAATATTATTTGGATAACAAAAATATCTCTTCATGCTACACTATATTCTCAAGAAATTTTTTTTCTTGATATCCAAGAATAGAGTTCTCTCTGTGTAGGCTATTCCTCTACAATCCTGGTTTTCCACATAATCCTTGTAAGTCACCCATGCAAACACTTATGCATAAATGTAAACAATCAATATACGAACACTCAATATCGTCGCACTTATATAGCGGTGATATGTGGCAAAAGACGCGAGAAACTGTTAGCGCCATCTGTAAAGTAATGGCACAACTTTCTATGCATCTCTCAGAGTAAGAATCTTGGACCAAGAAACTGTTTTTTCGTTGAAGCATATATATTTTTCGTCCAACGAAATATTTTTATTGTTGTAAGACGAACGTCTACTTTTTTATTGAAGAATAACTTTTTCTTCGTCAAAGAAAAACATACTTAACATAAACATACTAATATCTTAAATCGTTAGAATGACTAACCGTTGAAACAACTATATTGAAATTCTTATTAGAATAAAATATTATTTAGATAGAAAAAAAATCCTCTTCATGCTACTAAAAATCGCCCCGACAATTTTATCTTTAAAACAAAACTAATGACGAAATATTTTAAAACTGAAGCAGTAAGAGTAACAAAATATGACAAATGTAGGCGTTTTTAGCCAGGTTTAAAAACAAGACCAGAGAACCTTGAGAACAAGACTAATGTAGAAAAAAATGTATAAGTACTGCTGCTTTAACAACTAAAATAAAATACTACTAATTCCGTCTCTGATGAAACAATATATTTAATACAATAACAGCCACAATCAGTAATATCTGCATATATGACATCTAACATCATAATTAGACCTCCAATACGGTCATGCCGGCGAATAGACTGTCATAAGGGTTTCCCTTTAAATATTTGATGAGCGTCGAGATATCATCGGAAGTAATTCTGGTTTTTCCTTGACGCACGCGTCCATAAGTGTCATTAAAGTTGCATTTTCCACGATTTATCAGATCGCTAAATGACCCACTGTCCGTCCGTACCGTCCGACAAATCGAAACAAAGCAAATATTTTAAATTGCCCGATAACATACTTGATTATAAGTAATTTATTTTCCGTCTAATCCATCTACGATACGATAAAAATGATAAATTACCAGTCTACCGACCAGTCACGATGCTTACAAACATACCTAAAGGGTGCTGTTTGGATCAAAGAAAGGATTTTGCCTGTTTTGCAAAATCGGTCTGAATAGCGAAGCAGATGTAAATTTTCAGTGTAAAGGTGCACAAATTGCAGATGCTACAGCAAGGGGTAAGAGTTCTCCTCCTACACCCTTTCGCAAACACGGTCTCCTTGATCATAACAAGAGGTTACCTGCATCTTGGAACCTTTCTTTTGTCCCCAAGAACAGGTCTTTGAACCCCTTCAGAAGGAGCAATTTTTCTTATACAGATGCTGTTTTCGTTCAGGGCACAAGGTGGCGAAACAGATGGACCACAGATCTATGATATTTAATCGAAATAGGGTAAAAATTACAATACCCCCACCCCAATACGAGTTCTCGATCACCAATAAGGGTTTTAAGTAGATATATGTATAACAATAGTGACGTAATAGCACATATCTCCATCTTTTTCATCTCATATTTGAAGCTTTAAATGTATTGTAATCAAAATAATGTCGATGATAAGTAATCGTTGAGACATCTTTGTAACCGAGAGTTACATTATAACTGATTAATTATATCGGTCATTAAATCTGTGACATGGGTATGCGCGGGGGTAATTCGCCCTCATTTTTATATGCATATTATGCATTTAATTAATGTGGTCCCGACGCCGATCAACAGGTGGCGCTTTCAGCGACGCGACCGCTTCCCTTCGGAATAATTCATGTGTCACTTGTTTATTTTATTAATTTTGTTTTACTTCAATTATTTTGTGACGTATTCATTATGTGTTAACCGGTTCTCGCCACAATAAAATTCGGACACGGGACAGAGCAACAGATATTAACAATAATTCAGTTAGCGAGCAATGATGTTTGCCAGCCAATCGTTCACCAATAATAATAATAACCGCCCCGTATTATCATAATGAATAAATGATTTTATTTCGACGAGATACGCGTTTTAAATAATATTTCGTTTTGAATTGTGATATTTTGGCTGCGATAATTCAATTTTAAACGCCGATGGAATTGTTTATATTATTGTATAATGTGATTTAAATGACTTTGTAAAAGAACAAATCAGCATTGTTTTTTAAATATCTATGTTTGTGAATCTGGCTCGATGGACCAAATTTCGTATTTTGTATATCGGATTGTTATTTAATGACTAAAATAGTTTTAGTCAGCTAAAAAATGCTCCCTAGATCTTTTCACCATGATTACGAAAAACCTTTATGAGGAACTGTACCCCACACTCAACCCCTTGTACAAATTAGTATCAAAACTTCGTGGGGCAGCAGCAAGTCTATTCCAATCGGCACCAATACTTCCAATAATATTGATAAGGCGGTATTGCACACGGAGTTTTATTCGCAGCTGCATGACAAAGGAGGGGATTGCCGACACACACAAGCAGCCAGCTGACTTGATCCTGACAACAAAGAAAAGTGCACCCTCCTTGTCTAGAGTTGCACGCACCCTTCTTGCATTTTTCGTGGTGATGGTGGTATAGGTTCAGACCCTTGTCTTACAGTATGGGGCTGATTCTGCATCCACACTGACGACTGTAGCCCGTGCCCGACCAGACCTATCATCTAGCATTTTCTTTGTCTGCACCTAGGGGAGATCGGAAATTGAATGAGCGATTACGGGGTCTTGCTTGATGGGGTGATCTCGCAAAAACTACGGGTGCACCATCCTCACTAGGTCACTAGGGCCTGCTGTGCACATTTTTTCGAGATTAACGCATCATTAAGTACTGCATCAAGCTTAACTAGATGCTGTAGTTATTATAAAGAGCGGAGATTTTGTACACATAGTATGGTACCATACTTCTAACAAGATACTCTTGCTAATAAAGGAGATAATAAGATAACGGTTCATAACTTACATAATCCACAAACATCAGTTGGTGTTATTCGGGTGACTGCCTAGAATTTGATTGGGTTGCCTATAATGTAGGCAACCCAATCACTGAATGGTAATAATGGAAGACCACTTTACCGACTAAGATAACAGAGCCCAGTGTCGACATAAGAACTTAACGATGCAGAACTTGCATAACACGCCGAACATCAGTATGAAAGCAAACTTGGGAGCGAAAAAAAGCCATTTTGGCAGCACACGACAGCCTCCCCTAGTTGGTCAAGTCCTCCAAGATAAATACTAGTTATGAACCATAAATACAGTCTCGATACAAAAGTGCACCGCGTCTATAGGCGTACAGCTACCTCTCATTTGATTCTGTGGTGCGCGTGTCAGGCACGGGACCCGTTTTTTGACCCTCTCCGTTCCCCCATAACAAAAGAAAGTCGAATCCCCCTTGGCGCACGCCACATCGACAATACGACACGACGCACCGGGCCCCGTAATCTTAATACACCCATTGTCATGTAAATGCCACGTAGGCATAGGCAAACATCTGCCATCTAGTACTACGTCTGCTACGTCACGAGTGGACGACGGGTCGGCGACGCACAAGACGGAATTCTTAGTGTGACGTTGCCGGGTGTGACGTCATCTAAGGAAACGGTCTCAAGGCTGCGTTGCGTCCGGTGACGTCACATCTTACGTAGTAAGGAGTTCCCTCTGTCAGTCTGGAGGTGCGTTCCATTCACTGGCGCGCAGATAACAAGGATCAAGTTGCCTTGTCGTGAGTGAAGGGTCGTCACGCTTTACTTGATCGCAATCTAAGGTGGTGATTCAGTTTCTTAAGATTTTAATTAATTGTTTATAGATTTTGTGTTTTCTTCCTTGCAGGAAAAGTGTCTGCAGGATGTCTTATGTTATATGTCTTCCAGATGATCAAAACGAATTGTAAGTTTTGTGTTTATTCAACAAAATTGCTTATTTATGAAACACTTGTTACCCAAAGAATTGTTTGCGGGTGAATAACAAATGTTGTTGAATTAAAAAAAAAACATTTGTTTATTTATATGATATGTTAAGGTAAATATAATTAGGTAAAAAAATATATAATTTGCAAAAAGTGTTTAATTTTGACAAGAGAATTTCTGCTATTTTTTAACATTGTTGCTTTGAATGGCGGAATATCAACAGGCGATAATATAAACAAAAAAATAACAACACTGTTTCCTATATTAAATTTCATAAAACATTTTTTCTACTTTGCATTCACAATGCACACATTGTAACACTGTTTTCGGTGTTACAATTAGCAAATTGTAACACCGTTTTTAGTAACTTTTTTCTAAGATTGGTGACACTGATATCAAATGCATTTCAAACGAAAATACACATAACCATAAAAGTAAGCACAAACTGATTTTTTAGAATCGCACAAACTGCGAAGTATGTATATTTTTATACATATTTAAACATGCGTGTTGCATCCTAGGTTTCGTACTACTAGTATATGATGGTATATAATAATTATCAATAATTACTTTTTCACAGATATTTGAATTTAAGTGACAGATGATAGTGTTACCAACGGTTGCACCCATAAATACTCTAGATTGGAATTTTACCTAATATACTTTTAAATTTTTATAAAATTAATGACGCAAAGTAGAAAAAATAGTATATTACACTCGTTTTATAAGACATATTGGCGCATTCGTTCATTTCAAACAACTCATGCGCCAATTTTACGTCTTATAAAACTTGTATAATAATATACTATTATGAGTTACTGATGTATAAAGACAACTTTTATGACATGATACGCGTGCATAAAGTATTACTCAATGCTCTAGCCTTCCAGAGCATTAAGAGTTGCAAAAGTAACCAACACGCAAAAATGCCGCCGCACGACATATGTTTGTCATGTTATGTCCAAAGTGTGTCAAAAGTGTCAATGCTAGAAACATTTTATGATTTTGTGGAACAAAAACGTGGGTAAGGCATAAAATATTGTATGGCCGATGGGCCTAAAACGATGTTTAACGCTGTCGGGCTACTAAAAAGCTCTCTGTCCTAGAGCTTTTTAACAAGTTGCCCTCGAGGGCGTAAACATGTACTTTATGCACCTGGTACATAAATAACTACAATTATGAACTAAACATAATGAGAAGAAAGGCTATTTATGAAGTGTCGTTTTCTTGAATGTCATGTAAATTGTCAAAATTCTATCCCAGGCTTTTGCCGTGTTTGTCCGGCAATAACTATCACCTGGGGGTGTAACTCAGTGGTAGAGTGTCTGCTTCGCATGCTGAAAGTCCTGGGTTCAAATCCCAGCTCCTCCAAGATCATTTTTGCCCTAAAAATCTTATTCTTATTTTTTTATTGTAAATTTGGCCATTATAAAATTTTTTAGATCATTTTCAATACTACATCATATATTCATAATTTTTATCAAAATAGAAACATATACCAGATAATTTTGAGGAAATTGTGAAAGAACAAGGATCAAAGACCAATTCCCATAGAGTCCACGACGTACAACTAATTGCATACCATCAACATAGATCCATAACGATAATCTACAATTTGAAATCATAAACAGTGCAATGATAATTAAGTCGCACCTGTGGAAAGGGCTGTATTGCAGGAACAATATAAGGAAACGGGTAGGAAGTAGCGTGGCGGAAGTGGCGTATTTAACGGAAGTGGCTAAGTAGTGAGCACAATGAAACGGTTCCGGTGGCGTGTACACCCATAGTGTTCGCCAGCAGCGAGTCTAGTCCAACTCGCTAACCCCAGACATGGGAAACGACGCCGCGGCGACGACATGCAAGATCGTATCTCCTCGGCCACCGCCACCCGCGAAACTACACTTAAATAATTGATTAGCATAGGAAGTAGGATTGTCTAGCTGCAGGCCTATACCACCTACAAACTTTTATTTTGTTCCCTTTTTAACCGATCAATCGGGGTTATATGAATTAATGAATAGGGCATTTCTGATCGATGTTAATATTGAATTTGTTCTACCGCCTAATAAATATAATATTTTTTGATTTATTCAAAAAAGATAATTTATTCAAACCATTAAATTTGGGATAATTAACGGTGTTTACGAATTGTTTCCCATAGACGGTAATTAGACGTATGTATACGGCATATACGTACGGATATTGCATAATGAGTGTAATAAGTGTTGCGTTCAATCTGTAAGCCTAAATGATGACTTCTACACCGTGAATCCTGGATACCTGGGAGTCCTTGGACCGAATCGCCAACGGATATCCTATGGTCCACCCGCGAGCGACACCGAGGACAGATCCGGGGATCGCATTGAATATACCCACGGCTGGCTACGACTTTTTCTCGCCGGAAGTTCCGATTCCGTACTCCGGTCGGGTCCATTGTCCGTCGCACTCGTCCGATACGAACTTAGGGCCTTCAGCTTTACGGACAAAGTGAGTAGGTATCTACATTGTCGTCACTTCCCAGCCAGAAGTAAATTAATTTAAGAAAATCGACCGATCGAATCACCGTAGTCCGATTAATTCACTTTACGGTGACCGTTTGTAAACAATTTCGAACTTGTAAAGTAATTTATCGTCCTGACTGAGGTTTGTAATTGATTCCGAAGAACTTTGCCGTTTGCTTGGAAGCAGAAGTCCAATCATGCGTACTCTATTATGGTCACGGGAAGATTCCGGACCCTTTAAACTATTAGAAAAGTATTTTGATCATTTCGAAGTAATTAATTACCCATTTTTTTGTTACCACTATTCATTGGGATACCTCCATTGGTGTAGACAACAAATTTATTTATACAGTATGGAAAGAAAGTCTGGAACAGCCAAAATAGCTTCAAAGGTATACTATACCAGAGTTTGAAGGACGAAAGCGGCCACATTTATTAAATGTCCATTTCTATTCTATCAATAATATGAAAGAATACCTAATTTTTTTTAAATATTAAAACACAATTTTTTATTAGGTTGCATAAGAATTTTTTTTGAGAAAGCCAGTTATTTATTGACAAATATTGAACTTGGAACAGTTACTGGTATGTCCTGAAATAAAACTTCTGTAATCTTTGGTAAAATTTGATAATTCTGTCAGCTACTTATAGGGAATTGCTTCGAAATAATTATTTATACAATTCATTTGATCTGTGTAGCAGAGATGATGTTTTTGTGGTTTAAGTTTGAAAGCAAAATTAATTCTCACAATATTGACATTTGTTTCAATTTAGCATAAAAATGTTCAAAGGAGACAGTCTTTTAACGTTGTATATTTAACTTTTATATTCCTCAACTCAGGTAATTTTTGATCGATTGTGACAGTTTTTCAATACGATGTAAAGACAATTGTAAGAATTAAAATGCGCTAGTCCAATTATAAGAAAAAAATACTTTAAGAAGTAAGACAGTAACAAAACTCGACCCATTTGTATAAAATATGTTTTTACTTTATCATACGTAGTATGACAAAGTATTGTAATCGTGTCGAAAAAAAAAAATTGAGATTTTAGCGGAAATAGGTCTTTTTGAGCCCCCCGAACATTTTTGACCAAGGTACAACAAAATGTCTGTGTGTGTGTGTGTGTGTGTGTGTGTGTGTGTGTGTGTGTATGTGTGTGTGTACCCGTTTTTTGTGGCGACGATTCCGGAGAAACTACTGAAGGTATCGAGACGAAACTTCATATTTAGAAGTTTCGTGACTAAACTTAGAGCTGAAAGAAGTTTTGTCCAAAAGGGCCCAAAGGAACTCGAGGTTTACTCTTATCATTTTTCAACGATTTTGCAAATTAGCCGCCATTTCTGTAATTCCGTCAAAATAGTTAAATAATAAACTATAGTAGAGAACATTTTGTATAATTTATGTCCATTCCATTTTTTGGAAAAAAAATTAAATCATAGTAAGCGGATGCCCCTTGAACTTCCAAATTGCCCCCCTGAACACGGCTGTATCGTATGATAAAGTCATGTGCCTGGCCACATCAGATTTTTTAGAATGTTTTAAAACATTATATTCAAAAGAAAATGCTTTGTTGTGTATAAAATATTGAACATGGTTAACACTTGGACATAGTTAACAATCATTACAGTTGCGTCTCATATCTACTGCTTTCAGATCTTTATTATACAGATGTGTAACAGGTTTGAGTGCGCAATTTTTTAAGATAATAGGTTCTGCCTAGCTGATAACAAAGTTTCTATATCAATTTCTTCTATTCTTCTTAATAACTGAAATATCGACCATATTGTTTGAGTATCGCATGTGGTTAATAGCTATAGCGATTAAAATAGTTTTTAAATGATTTTGGAACAGTAATTGATAACCTGCATACCACTGAACCAATGCCGCAGCCAGCAGTAGGAAGAAAACGCCGCTTGTATTTCATAAGGAGGAAACCATGTTGACCAAAAGTAGCCGTAAACTTTTTATGAAATGCATTTCATATGTTATTTATTACTTTGTCTTTGTTTTTTCTTGCTATGTAACGTTTAAAGAAACTTAATTCATTTATATGACAAGAAGTTGACTATTGTAGTCCGTAACTTTGTCCTATGATATATCAGTTATTATAAAAAAATTGAATAATTTTTTATAAGAATATAATTTTCAGTAGCTCAAAATCTATTATCCCTCAATGTTTGAACACTGAAACCTGTTATTCCCTGTATAAACACTTTGTTTGGCAACTTTTTACATAATAGTGATTATCCACTTGCTTCAAGAGCATGTGCTTCTGCCGTCTTTATCCATTCACAAGTAAAAAGCAACACTATAGGGGTAGTAACACGCTGTATAAGACCCAGTTCTTTACATTCCCGAGGCCATGAAAGGCACCTGGTTCATTCTTAAACCGCACAACAAAAGACTCACGGTGCACCTATATAAGAAGGTATCAATCCACCTTATTTTGATAGATCCGGTCGCAAATATTCGTTATTGTACTATCGCTCGAAGGAATTCACTTGCAAACTTGAGGGTGGTTGGAGATTGTAAGAGGTTGACACAGATGGGCGGTTCGCCTTAAAGTTGCCCTTTGTGACATCTCGGGGCAGGAATACTTGTCCGCGAGGAGGATGGAGACTAAATGATCTCTTACTTGACACTTGAACTTTGGACAATGGTCTTGAGATTAATAGTTCGACTATGGTCGAGTTTGAACAACTATCAGTGTAGTTTGTGGTCGCCTTTTCTCTATTGGACGCGCTAGAGCCATTCGTGATCATCTAACTATGCAAATTTGCTAGGGTTAAGCAAAGAGGTATCTAAAAGTTTGAGGTACAAGTTTTGATGTAATTTAATATCTTCAGTCTACAAGATTAAGAATTCATCTATCGAGATGGATTTGACAATTAATTTAACTACTTTAATAACGTCTACTGTCAGAACAAAGAGTAATTTTTTCATCCGTTATTTTTTTCTAATTCGACGGCATATGGTGCATAACAAAAACTTTACGAGTTTCTTAATTGCTGTTAGGATATGGTTGATGGATTCGTAGGTTCATATGCATGGGTATTCACCCCCTAAAACTGGACAGGTGGTCAGAAGAAATTAATTTCTTCACAATAGGGCTGGAGCCCTAATTCATATAGCACGTGGTAAGTTTTTCTAGTCGGTCTGTGGGGTTAACGCCTTTTTGGGTGCTTAAGAACGCGAGAGTAAAAAGTTATTATATCGGTTTAGTTGCTTTACGTGTGGGTTGTAATGTTTGCCCTTGATATCTCGGATAGGTTTTATAAACGTTGGGTTATGACGTACCTAGTGTGATAAGAAGGTAGTCAGTGGCATATGCCTTTCTACGTCCAGATGTGTGGCGCTGTCTCCCTTGTTTGTAGACCGTGGCAAACCACCAGGTGGCAATTTCTTTCCAGCGGAGGGTTACGTAGCAGATGTACATTACCCCTTACATTACCCTTACCATTTTCGCCAATATCTTGCCTTACCTCACCCCTCTATTGTCTACCAGAAAAGGTAGACGAAGAACCGCTAACTCAAAATCCCAAAATTGACCTACATATCCATCATACGGTACTTTTTTTCTACCTATCGCAAAAAAAACACAACATTGAATTTACAATGCAAGATGCGCTCTTTTACGGGAAGCGTAGGTACTACGGTAGTAGGTACTGATGTGGCGCACTCTCGACGGCCGCCAACGGAACTACTGGAGGGCCTCCTCACTGATAATACCTTGAAGTGTGTTGGCTCACATGCGGCTCTTTATTTCCCTTTTTGATGTCGAACGTGTAGTTTTCTACAAAATTTATCTTGTTTACGCCGGTGGCCGAATTGTAAACACTAATTTAGAGTGTTTACCAGCGACGATAAGCTGCCAGTCTTCATTCTATAACTCGTTAATTATGAAAAGAACTCGCACGACAGCACGCTGCTCTGCTACTTTCATGGGACGCAAATTAAAAAGAACTGGCGTTCTAAGGACAATAAAAAAAACTCCCAGTTGATCATATAGAAGTTATATATGTGTGAGTTTTCTGATTACTTGGGTGATTAATTAGACTCTCAGTTTTAAAATGCTGAGATTATAAAAGGATTTAATACTTGTCAAAGATTTTTAACAATCGCAACAATAGATAACTGATAAGGTGTGAAAATGTCGAATATTTACAGAAATAATGTGCCTACAAGTCTGCTCGACTAGTAAATCAAAAAATTGACCATTAGGGGGTGTACTCAGTGGTAGAGTGTCTGCTTCGCATGCTGAAAGTCCTGGGTTCAAATTCCAGCTCCTCCACGTTATTTTGATTGATTGTCGTTATTAAACGTACAGATTTGATAGAAAAATGTTCTTTTATTTTGTACAAAACAATCGTGTATAATTTTTAATTTTTCATAATTACCACAGCCTGTGTTAATGTATATAATTATGCCATAAACTTTTCTTAGTCGCAGAATAGCAAATTGCGGCATAATTGATATTCATGAAAACGATTGAAAAGAGCAGCCCAGTAGATAATTTGCGGTGTGGTCCGACGTGTCATTGTTTTAAAGTTTCCGTAGTACCTATATCAGAAGGAGTGTCAGACGTTATCGTCATTTTTCACAATCGGATGGCAGTATCGGCTGCCATTATTTACATGGACGGCAGAACGCAACGGCAACAGCAGCGTCGGCGGGGTTATTATTCAGGGACATGATGTGTCGAACCCTGGACACTGTCACAAAAATAGCAAAAACCCATTTGCCGTCGTACATTATTTATCATAACGCTATTTACTGCCGTGTGTACAGAATGTACTAGATGAGGTGCGCCAAAAAAAATCAACTCTACATGTTGCAGACCGTGTCACGAAAAATACGCCTCTATACGCCCTGTAAACTTGTGTATACAGGGTGGACATCAACTAGAAGATAATCGATAACTCTCAAATGGGCTGTTAAAAAAAATCACGAATTTTTATGTCTATTTCCACCCATTGTATCCGATGTTTTAGTTGTTTAAGTTTGGAACATCCTCTAGAATAATTAAGAACCGTTGGCAAGATTCCGCACATGCAGCCAAATTTAAAGCCACATTAATTACCAATATTTTGTTATATGTTTCACTTCATTATGACAATTTTTGACGAAGTTATAACGATTTAACTAAAACCTTGTAAATTTAATAGTTTACACTTTCACCTATAAATGTAAACACGCGTACGATTTCCGGTGAAAATAAGTCGGTGCCGACGCCTCTGCGATTATCTGCGAGATAAGGGTATTAATAAATCACAAGTGCCAACTGTTGCTCGCTCGCTCGGGGTGAGACTTGGCCCACTTAGGAAGTTCCCCTAAGATTCTACGATGTCAACAGGTGGCTACTCAAGGAGCTCGTATATACTTAGGTCCGGAGACGGCCCGCCCGTCCCGGCTTCGTTCAAATATTAAACGCCTCACTTCCTACCACAATTTATTCCGCCACTTCTTGTTAAATCACCTGGGTTAAACACAGATGCGGTTTTTGTGGCATCTTTTATTTTTGTAGTGATCTTAGTGTCTTTCTTTGTTATATAGGTCATCTGATAGTCTAATAAAAGGAATAAATGTCTCAATAATGTTAGTTGAAAGTGAGCTGTATTCTTTTATTGTGGTTGTCATAAATTAAGCATAAAATTTTAATTTAACATCTAGTTCCAAATTTCAGGAATAAGTTTAGAAAATTATTCTAAAGTGGAAAAGGCGGGTGGGTAAAATTTACCTACATATAACTATTATTCTTTACTTACATAGACAATTTATTCAACTTCTGATAGCTTTTAAGTATAGTGCAGTCGACTTTTCACTCTTTGAGTGAAGAATATCACTTGGTTCTATATCCGCAGAAAGATCATTTGGTTGGTTCAAGCAAAATATAAAATTCTCAGAGTAAGAATATGATTTTCTTGATGTTCCAAGTATTACGTTTTCTTGTTTTAAGTATGAAGGAACTGCTTGAAAAGAATTACATCTGTTTTAAGCGATACGTACGTATACTTCTGGGTCAAGAAACTGTTTGTTCGTTGCGAAGTATGTATATTTTTTACCCAACAAAATATTGTTGTTGATGTAAAACGAACGTCTTACTCTTTTTATATGTAGAAGAATAACGTTTTCTTCGTCAGAGCAAAATATACTCAACATAAACATACTAAACTCTTAAACCGGAAGAATAACTAGCCGTTGAAATAACTACATAATATGTATTGAAATTCTTATTACAATAAAATATTATTTGGATAGCAAAAATATCCGCTTCATGTTACACTATATACGCAAGAACAATTTTTCTTGATATCCAAGAATAGCGTTCGCTCTGTGTAGGCCATTACACTACAATCCTGGTTTTCCTCATAATCCTTGCAAGTCACCCATGAAATAACACATTTATGCATAAACGTAAACATACAAGATACGAACACTAAATATCGTCGAAGTTATATAGCGGTGATATGTGACAAAAGACGCGAGAAACTGTTAGCGCCATCTATAAAGTAATTGCACAACTTTCTATCAGAGTAAGAATCTTGGGTCAAGGTACTTTTTTGTTGAAGCATATATATTTTTCGTCCAACGAAATATTTTTGTTGTTGTAAGACGAACGTCTACTTTTTTATAGAGAATAACTTATTCTTTGTCAGAGAAAAATATACTTGACATAAACATACTAAATTCTTAAGCATAAGAATAACTAACCGTTGGAACAACTATATATATTGAAATTCTTATCAGAGTAAAATATTATTTGGATTGAAAAAAATCCTTCTTGATATCCAAGAATAGAGTTCTCTCTGTGTGCGATGTGAATACGGGGCCAGTTGTGTTAGAGATTGAATCCTGATTATGCTAATTTTGATTCTAAATCCTGAATGATATAAGATTAAACAAAGCCACTTATAAATATGCTTTGTTTGTTTGTTCAACAAAAAAATACGGAAACATTACGTAACGGATATTATTCGCCCAACGAAGATTAAATTACAAATCATTTGCTTCGCACATACAAGTGCACAAAACACAGAAAGAGCAACAACAATACCGCATAAGTAATGACTCTTGATCATATGACCGTGAGCTATAGGTTGAACAATGTCACAGCAATCGTTGCTCCCAGGACTCCCAGCCCGTGTATTTATTATAGGATAGGCGATACGGATCAGAAAGAACGTAGTTGTCCCATCTAGATACATATTAAGTGCGGTCGCTGGCGCGGAAATTGTTTAAACAAATTGAGGTAGCAGAGAGGCAAGCCTCGTGTAACAATCCTCAGCTCGTCTCTCTCAGCTCATCTCACTCCTACACATACATCCGGTGGAATCTTATTGGTCTGGCCCAGATAAGAGATCGACGAATCACAAGTATAAATATCTAATTATGCTGATGGGAGAACAGAAACCGCGGAACGAGTTGCCTCGTCAATTGTCCAGCGTGAATAAGTAGCGCAAAACAGGATATGTCTTGTAATGAAAATTGGCCCGCCATTGTATTCGTCGCTGCTGGAAAGAACGGAATACACAACAATTGAATAGAAAAAAATCGGACGTTGCACAGATTTCAATGACATTTCGCAAACGACGAGCGACCGCTTCAAAAGGTTGTATTTTATTGTAATAGTAGTTAACCTATTTTGACGGATAATTTCATGCATAAGATTAGAATATAATGGAGCGGCATTACGACACAGCGACTGAATCCGAATTACGTAGTTTCTAAATTTAATGTTACTCTGTGTGTATACAGGATAATACGATTTTGTTTTATTCGCATATTTGAGTTTTTAGGTAATTTTAGGTAATCATTGAAATTAAGTTTTTTTTAATGCATTTTAATGCACTACAAATAAATTTGACATCAAATAAATGGGATGAACACGTTTTGCGCTACTTAGGTCAAAGAAGAAAGAGCCTATTATGGTTGCAAACTGGCAAATTTTGATAAACGTCAGTGGCAGTTGGGGATCCTAATCATAAATAATAACTAAATGATGAGAGATAATTCACTTTACTTATGTTACATATTGTATGATATTTTAATTGACTTGGTGAAAAATTATGGCGCAACAAGAAAACGAACAATTTTACGATAAGTGTAAACAAATCATTCAAAACAGAGAAAATCCTTTTTAAAATACTAGCCAATACAAAACTTTTTTCAAATAGTGAGCTAAGTGAACCAATAGATTTTTTAAAAGATGGTTGACTGTTATTTCAAATCTGAGGGTAATTATTAATGATATTTCTCGGTAGTTGCCCTTATGCCTGGTTCACACATTTTAACCAGATCTTAAGATCTAGTGATGGCGTCCTTGATTTCAGACCTATCACCAGCTTAAATAAAAATAATCTTTTTCCCATACGGTGAGGACTTTCCTGGACATACTGTAGGTACGTGTAGGCACTGGGCTATACAGTTGATGGATGACCTCAGCTGCACCAAGATAGCTGATAAAACGAAATATTATCTCCGCAATTATATGAATTATATGACTCAAAGTAAGAACGTAATGGCACAATAATAGTTAAGTAAACCAACACAAACAAGTTACTTAAATGTCTGCCTTTCATGGTGTAAGTTTTCGTCATAGTGAGTGACATTTTAATATTACAGCTCCATCATAAACACACTCCACCTTTACGTAATAGCTGCGCAGTGTATAAGCCAAGACGTTATCAATCTCTTCTAAAATAACCAATCCCATTGGATTCGCGTAGCATTAATTAACGCGGGGAGATTGTCAAGAACAGTTGACATTTATGTAATAAGTAACAACATCAGAATAGTTCGTTATATAACCATATGGTGGGCAGACATAAAATTCTGCGGCGTCGTCAGTCGTCACACCTGAGTCGTCACATGTGAACATTCCTTAGCTCCGCCTTGAGTCACGCAAGAAGTAACGCCAATAGAATCAAGCAGCAGGTGTACCAATCGCGTCGCGTCTCAACTTTCTTACAAACTTCCCAAGAAAGTCCCACCCACACATAATAAATTCGTACCCCTTGTATTTATTTTAGAACTAGTTTTGCTCCAAATTTGTTTTTGAAAGCAAGATTTATCTAATTAGATTTGATTATTTTTGTAATCTTTGTCCTCCAGACACTCGTAAACAGTCCGATCGATCATATTAACAAAACCACCCCAAAGAAAACGTCAACCCTCTTTAAGATCCTTTAAGGATTCGGCCCGCAAAATGCGCATCCAGCCCACAGGACAGTCGGCGTGAGTTAATAGGCAACAATTGGGCCCTTGTCGACCTCCTCAATACGTAATAATGGACTATTAACGCCCTACATGTATACACACATACACATACATTTGATCGATCTGCTTTGCAAGCATACCTTTAAGCAATAGCGATTGCTATTTACCTTCGTTGTTCTCTTAAGGGCATTGATAGAGACATTTGAGATTGCATCTGGATAAGTCTGAAGATGCGGTATAGGTATATCAAATTTCGCAAGCGATCTTTTCTTTCTTCTTTTTGCGGTCAAATACACAAACACGATCGATTAGATGGCTACGGCAGTTGTTCATTTGTTGGTTTGTTTGTTTGTTGACCACCTTGAGAATTTCTTTTCTTTTGTATGGGTTTTGTAATTGAATAGTGCTGTTTTCGATCGGTCGAATAGTTGGTTCTTTAGGTATAAGGGTGTTTCTTTGCGTATAAGGTTTTTGATTAATAAATTTAGAATTTCGAATTAAAAACGAAGAAATGATTTTAGTTCACATCTTTTTCAGTTCAAGTAGATAATGATTTCTTTGTAAGTTATTTGTTGTAATTTCCTATAAATAACTAAATGACCATAGAAGATAGATCTTTAGGGCTACAGCTCTATTTTTCACGACATTAAATAATTACACGCTTCAATGTATCAACGAGGTTGTGGGAAAGTTGAGTGGGGTCCACCCCAGATATTTTTGTTATTAAATTTTCTGGTAATTTAAATTATAAAAATTGTACTACTTATTGGCCTACGTCAGATATTGTGGTGTAGAAAACTGTTGATATTGAAAGAAATAATAATAAACAAATTTAATTAATTTGGCATTGCACTATGTTCATTAAAAAGTGCTAAGTTGATGCTCACGATGAAGAGAGAAAAAATAGTCTGGAAGTATTTCCTTTGGAAACGTAATTAGGCCAATTTGAACTCAACATGATATCCAGAAAGAAACCTTAATTGTATTATTAGCTGTTAGTAATTAATTAAGAAAGCCTTAAGCCACGAGGAGACCGAGAGCGACAACAGAAGAGCGTAGGTACTTGAGTCAAAGCTTCGTGCGTCCTCAAGAAAAATACAAGTCGTAATTAAGAAGAAACATTCATGGAAATTGAAAAAAAGCCACGTCGGCGGACGGGAGATCTCCCTTGCCATATCTTTAACAATGCAGACAGAGACCTCTGTGCGTATTAATCGTTTCCAGTATACACACCGTGCAAGGAAAAAAGAGAAAAGTGAAAGAAGGAAACATTCATAAAGAGGAGAGTAATCCTGACAGTCGTAAGGGATAATTAGATAATTCGCCGGATATAAAAGAGCCCCCGACGTGAGGGTATAAACCTAAAAGAAACGTATGACCGCCGGCTCTCGACAGCGAACCGCTCCACGGTCGAGAAAAGAGATGAAAAAAATGAACTCCTTCGCCTGAAAAAGCGGCACGAGCCGCTCCGATAATGGCACAATCTAGAAGGAGTCAGCCAGCCCAATTTAGAAACGCGATAACGAAGAATGACACCCCGGAACGGAAACGGAAAATGATACGAAACGATTGTGCTCGCGCGCGCATTCCTGTATAATTAACTTATGTCGCCTTATGGTACGACCCAAGGGCAAAACTGTTTTCTTCTTATCGACACTTGCACTCATTTCTTCGTAGTACATGTGAGAGCTCTTATCGTTTATCGCTTCGAACACTTAATTAAGAAACTAAACACGAACGAGGTTTGTAATCCGAAGACGAAAAGAGAATGTTTTTTTGGTAAGTATTTTCGTTTGGAACATATACAATCATTGTAGATGTACGCAGTAGATGTATGTTGATATTAGTTGCGAAAAAGGCTGATAACGGGTTTTGATGAATTCTATGGAAGATTTGACATGGCTGTAGAAGATAATGGTAAAAAACTATTTTAGTTTATTTAAAACCTTATGTTATTTTAGAAAATCGATCAAAGATGTTGATAGATATTCATTGTCTAAGCTTCAACACAGATAAAAAGCTGAAAATTACAATAAATTACAATTTAGCAAGTTTAGTAAAAATGTTTTAATAAGTAAGGTTTTTGAATGAAAGTTTAGAATAGGAAAATAATTTCGTAATATCGTCATCAATGTTAACACATAAAAAAAGTTCATACTTCAACACACAAGAATCTCAAGCATTTATTTTACTAGTTATTTTCTGTGCCATTAATATTTATCAGATTATCAGAAAACATTTTTATCGACATGTAGAATCGCACCTTGATTGGTCCAAAACCAAATTTCTGCTTTCCACTTGCCTTACCATGGCTTACCCAAATGTCTGCTTCTGACATCTAAGGCTAATTGCTAAATTGAAGACACCAATAACAACTTCAAATCGGTGTTTTGTAAGTCAAAATTATTACAATCGGGATGACATTTATTTGCTAATCGACACACGCCCGTAGTTACATGTGTTAGCTCAATAATTTGTTCAGTGAAAGGCTACACAGCCTAAACTGGAAAATCGCGTAGTTTTCTTTGCAGAAATTCCAATATTCAAAACCATTGGTTACAGTATTATTTATACATATCAGTTAAATACAATTTACAGTTTAAAGTAACTTGTCTAACTTTATCAAGTGATTGGTTGGTATTCAAACATCGTGACATTATTACTCCGACTCGTCAATTTTGCATATTGTACACAAAAGCAAACAATATTTTAAATATGCTTTATCATTATCAAAAAGTATTACTTGACAGAAGTAGCTACAAATATTTCTTTCCAGTTTTCCGTCTTTTGATATTTATTCTAATGTATGATTTGATTGTCTTGATATTAGCAAGTATAAAAGATTAAGTTCTTTCATATCCCGATGATAAAAACTTACCTTTATTTTGAAGGGAGGGAAGTTGATTTGCGCGAATTGTAGTCCATTTATTTAGTCTGCAACAAAACGAACTTATTACAACAAAATCACACCTTTATTTCTTCAAATGAAGTAAAAAATGATAATAATACCGAAAGAAACATAATATTTACCCTTTGATAAAAATATCAACTTTCGACAGTAAAGAATAAAAATGATTAACACTTCAAATTGCGAGTAGAGAACTATAATTTACTAGTTGGCCAGTATCCGTGCTAGAAAAGTACAGTTGGGCCGACGAGTTTACTCGCATCACCGCAAATATCGTGCAAGTGGAAGTGCACTCGCGTCTGAAATCTAAAGAGGTTAATTTCGTATTGATTAAATAAAATTAGAAATTTAAATACGCCCGCTATGTATGCGGGCAAATAGAAATCTTACACAAAGAAAGCAAGTATGTACACAGCAACGATGGTGTGTCTGTCTGCACTGACAAGAAGCGTTTACATAATTACTTATTCCCAACGACGGACGCCACTGTACACCACAGCCTGCTTCAATAAAATTTGAATATCGTCGGTGTTTTTCCATTTTCTATAGCGGTTGCGTTATACGGGTAGTTACGAAAATCAATTTTACAAGTTCCTTAAGCTTGAACTAACATATCTCCTGGATTTGAAAAGGGACCACTTGCAGCATATGGGGGATTTTCATTATCAAAACGAAAAAGTCGTTCTAAAACTAATATATGCCCTAATACAACAAACTAAAAGCCAAGAGACAGCCAAATTAACATTTGAAAATAACATATTATTTCATTCAAAAAAATTTGAGCGATTTTAATGTATTGATGAAGCGTCCGAAATTGAGTTGACATGCAACGATCACGTATAAAAATCTTGCAATGAGACACAAAGTCGTGTATAACGTTTAAACAGCCTCAATTGTGGACGATTATCTTTAAAACTAGATACCGCCATGTGGTCCCTTTTCATTTCCGATAAGATATAATTCGATTACTGAAATTAAAAACAAGTGTAAGTGGAGTAGGTGGGCGTCTTAGGGATGTTGAAATAAGATCGACAGCAACTGTTTTTCACACATGGATGGGCGGTTGGTATCAAGTGGAATTTCAGTTGCAAGATATTGCGTTGTTCTAAATATAAGCGCTGACGCAAACTTTTGTCGCAAAGATTATGTTTTAATGTTGATAATGCTATTTGAAGTCATGTGATATTTTATATCTTTCAATAACTTTTGCAACCTTTCATGTTTGTGCTTTCAGTAAACTGGGAGCAAAAATTCTTGAAGACTTTGCTTCGGTGTTGCAATCGATTTCTACACCTCAGTTTATCTGCATAGCTGACATAATATTTTATTTTTTGGTCACCTCACTTTCAAAGCTAAATTAATGAGCCATGTATTGTCTTTTGATTCATTTTAATTTGTGAATTTTGGACGAAGATGTAGTATAAGACACTAGACGATTTTGTCACCAGATCTACTAAGTCCATTCCATACTAAGACCATCATGTAAGTTAGAAATATGTTGCCTGTACTTTTCTGCAAAAACATTCAAAATCCATCAAACGCTGTAGAAGATATTAGAGCTCAAATTTAGTTAAATATTTTATAATATACAGGGAAAGGCAAAAGTGTAGAATTGAAAGAATAATCAACAAAATAACCTAATATCAATGTAAAATAATCGTGATCCTAAATTACAATTAATTTGAGATGTTTTAATCACGAACATCGCAATATCGTCCGCCGCCCTGATGGACACCACACATAATGTTGAAACGTAGTGACTTGTTCTGTCGAAATACAAAACATCTAATTAACAAATTACGGCAGGAAAATAATGAGCTCGGAAATAGTAGGTCGTGCGCGGACGAAAGGGCTGTGTTATATATATTATTTATATCGCGTTGCTGCAACAAGCCAAAATGAGGGTTGGGGACGAAAACCGCGACAGTTTGTCGATGGTGTGTGCTGCTGCGTACGCAATATTAAAATAAATGCGAAAATTAAAATGACATGCATCAAAAATCACATTTCATAATGTATTTGGGCTGGTCGGAGCGCCGCGCTATATACACCAGCGCTCCACGTGGCATTAGTTGCAATTACCGGTAACCATTTCCGGTACGGAAATAGCTGGCGCCCCCCCGTGGCAAACGCGAGCGAGAGCCACGACAACTCAATCTCCTCACCTGGTTCGCACCGCGTCGCTAATGGTAATTTGCCACGTTTATAAAGACAAATTACTTTCTACTACTTTTCCACACTCACGCACACCCAAACAAGCCTCAACCACACGTCTGTAATGATTAAAAATAATTCTTTCATAAAACTCTATAAGTTATATTTGAATATATCATAATCAAATGAACAGAAATCCAAATTTAAATAGTATTCAAGATAGTAAAACAAAAAATACCTTTATTATATATTTGCATAATTATTACAAAAATGTTTTTTACTTTTAGTATTTAAAATTAAAATGAATTGCTGGAATGCATGTATTTAATTCCTAGATATATGCAACACATCGTACGTCGCATTAGTTAATACAAGAGTTATCCGTTAGGTGGCAGATCGTACCCTATGCGTCCCCTATAGATTGTAGTTCTTATATGTATATGTACTATATAATTATATATTATATATAGTTCTAATATATGTAGTAATATTAATATTATTTAAAAAAGAACAGAAAGATGCAGGTTGCTAGCACAAGATTAAAGTCTTTATTGTTTGGTATTTACCTATCTAGGCAACCACAACTTCAAGTGGTTTTATGGTATCTTTTTTCTTTCATGACCCCTAGAGTCCCCTAGAATTTATTATTTTTTAAAAAGTTTGTGTTGTGTGCACGCTCTTTCGTGCCTTTTCTCAGGGATTCAACCGTTTTGACCTAATTGGTACCACCATAGGATACCACCTTAGGTTGACATTCAAAGTTGCTGTGGCATGGTGAAGTCTACCATGACACCGTGTGCATTTTTGCACGGGTGAGAAGTGTAGAGATGGCCTTTTTCGGTAACATGGTGATCAGCATAAGACACAACCTATCGCTACACTTAGAACCCGTGGTAAGTGTAGCGATGGGTGGTGTTGGTCTTATGTGAATCGCCATGTTACCGAAAACTTCCATCTCTACTTAGCACGCGTGAAAAAATGCACACGGACCAACGTTGACAGCTCATGTGTACAATTGGTTTCCTATAAAGCAATACACTTTTATATTATTATTAGAATCCTTATGGGCAACGATGAACTAAAATTAATCGCCAAATAATAAAATATGACAAGCACCTCGTAAAACACATGTAACATATATAGTACCGTCCTATTGACAGTTTCAACAAGTGAGAGGAGTCTGGTACCACGTGACAATCACGTGTAGTGACGCGTAACATTTAATGAACAGTCGTTGTGGCGGACCGCAATTAACCATAATGTGTAAACTAGTGACCAAATTATGTACGCGGCGAGGGGTGGGGGGCAGGCCATTGACGCTAAACGCGCCGATTGATATCACATGTGTTTAGCAAAATTCATTAGTGAATAATCTATTAACATTACAAGGTACACGATTATAGCCGAAACGCCTATACCGTAATGCAGTGCATGTGCACGCAACACGTACAATACACTGGCACAATTGTATTCGCACGTGTGTAGGTCTGTGTGAGCGCGTATGATTTTGCATGCGTGTGTGTGTGCGTGTAGTAGTGGTAGTAACATCATGTGTTGTCATTGACCATGGGACCTCACCGAGTACACACGCATTTTTCGATTGTTTCCAAACCAATTCATATTTTCAATAAATTTCACCATCGCGATTTAATAAAATTTACGGCTCGCGCGTATTTTAAACAAATTATTGAATATATCGCAATTATGAATTAAAATTCGCGAAATTTATCACTTGGTGGTTAAAACCGGCGGGGAAAATATCAAATATCGGTGTAAATTCCTATTAGAGAATGATTGCGTTAAGGTTACATTGGAAACTATTGTGCACCTCAATATATTTTTTAAAAGCTGTCCGTTGTTTCTGTTTTACAAGATTTTAATGACCACAAAACAAATTTATTTTCCAATGAATGTTCAAGGTAAGTGAACAGATTTATCGTTTCAAAGAAGCTAGAACATAAAACAGAAAAATATCCAACAAGATTGGTTGTTATCTTTTTATAACGCAACATTAATATAAATAATGCCAAAATGATATTCTTGTGCACTGTGGACACGTGTACGATAGCTGTATAAAGAAGCAATCATTTATGTAGAAAGTAGCTTGTTCTCTAATCTAGCCAATCAATAAGAACGACTTTTTTCACTTTAGAAGAAATGATATATGAAAATTCTACAAGCTACAAGATAATAGTTTTATTGAGAAAAATCAGAATTGACAACAGAAAAAGTGGGGAAATCGACAATTAATTGATTCGGACCGCAAAAGTCTTCAATATTGATAAAAAAGTAACTGTTTTCCGGTAAATAAAACAATTATCGATGTTAATTGACGTAAATTTGGGTCGGCGAAATTCGCTAATTTACCATAAATAAAAACAATGCGACAATTAAACGTTTTAATTTATTTAGCGCGACGCGTGAAAATATGAAAAACAAATTACATTTGTGCACGGGCGATAAAATTGGCCGTTGTTTTGTTTATGCCGGAGCTGAGCGACCGGCGCTAAAAATTTAATCGGCCGCCCAATAACCAGGTTAATTATTAAATACAATATCAGTTTCAATTACATTAATATTCACAGATGTTTGACACTGACCTATCCATCGACCTGTGTTCGTGGTGGTGTGCCGTACTGTTTCATGTATTGTACAATACATACCACCACACATTCACACACACACTAATGCTAATTATAATGGAGCCGACACAAAACACACACACACACACACACACCGTTCGTTCCATTTGGTGTTCGATTATGAATCGGAAAGTCAAAGGCTCTTTATAATTGTTTTTGATTGCCTACCGACAAATTTTACGTTTATTTTTTTTGATACAAAAGCAGCAACTCAAACAATTTTGTCGGAATTTACAATTACCTACATGAATTATGAATGTACGTATTTGTCGATAATCTCTCTAGTAATACCTCGAAATTAAAAACTACATGTCGCTTGGATGTACATATTGTTTTAAATTGTGCTGTAAATTTAAGTTTCTGAGGAGGGTTGTTATTATTTATTAATTTAATTTTATATAGCGAATACATGCGGTGGCGCTATCTATGTGAAGGGGTCCGAACTGCGACCCCCGTTGTACACAAAAGACTACCCCTATTCGGCAAACACAAAGCAGTTACATTGGCTGCATATATACATATACTATGCTACTACTCTATTCATATTTCTTACGTAAGGGTGAGGACAAACTGGTCAAAGCACCACCATATTCTGGTATATGCAACCAAATTTACAGATGTGGTAAGTATAATTGCATATAATAATAATGATAATAATAATAATATGTCGCTTGATCACTTTGCATTCGTTCATCATTCCTCGTTTGCCGTATTTGTCTTTACCATTAAAGAATGGCATTTTCTTCACATATCAAAGGAATGAACGGTTTATTAGACGCTACTATAGGCGTTCGTAGAAGCAGTTTGGCCGCAGCTTTAATAGGTATGGTTGTAAATTGGTATATTTTGAAAAAACGTCAGTAACCACTGATATTAGGGGCATCTAGGTAGATGTGGGTTCACGAAATTAAGAACTGCAGAAGATTTACAAGCATTAATGTACTAACGAGGTAGTCGGGAAGTTGGTGGGAACCATTTCAGATCTTGGTCTTATATATGAATCTCGTATCAATAAAATATACGGCTCAAAAGTTCCATTTCATATACAATAATATTATGGTCCTACAAATTTTTACGTGTTGTGTTAGTGGTTGCTGGGTGCGACATCTGTGGCGGATGCATACACTAGGGTGAGATTTGTCCGAAAGTGTACCTTTGGTGCGGTAAAACTAGCGATAGTAGCGACAACGTCGGTAACGCGGCGGAGGGAGGTACCATTTTACCGGACGGCCGGCACGGCGCGGCGGTGGTAAATAAAATAAATCACAGAATTTCGAAATTGAAACGCACGGCGGGCGGCGGGCGGGTGGCATAAAGCAACGGCAAAACAAAAACGCGCCAGGCCAGCACAGTTGAAAATAAATCTTCAATAGAGGAGTTACAACGGCTATCAAATATTTCGAATTTTAGATTGATTTATTTTCGCGCGTGTAAAATATAATGCAGCGGGTCCAAAATGCATGCAGGCTCCCTCTGCCGTCGAGATCGATCGTTCGCTCACTCGCCCCAAAGCAAACACATCCATCCTCCACCACCCACACTCACACACACATAACCCCCAACCCCTCTGATATATCCAAAATTTCGAATGCGTACGCCCGATATTTTCCTTCTGTGTCCGCATTTGCAAAACGCTGTTATCGTTACTCCGAAACGCTGAAACGCGTAACGCGATACTGCTAATTGCCCATACTCTACCGCTATATATTCAACGTTACGTACATTTCATTTTTTTTCGCTACATTTAATTCCCATTATCATCCCATGAATTAAGACAGTCTTGTCCACACAAACAACATATTTGAAAAGTCGGCGATATTTTTCTTTCCAACATACCTGAGAATTAAATGTGAGGTATAAGGACAATACAAACAGTAAATTAATGTCAGTTTTTTTTAACTGGTCAGAATGAATTGTGACATTTGCATTTATGACAAGCTGTGAATTTAAATTAAATCAACAATACACAGTTCAAGACCCGGACCTGGATCGACCTTCCCTCATCCTTTTTCCTAATAAAATCTATTTTTTCATCCTGGCAAGGCTATTTTTAATTAAATATTTTTCTTGAAAAATTTAGTATCAATCGAAAGCCAAAGACGTACAAAAAACACTAAACTAAGCGCTTGTCATATGAACGTACCCTTTTACTCAATTATTCATATTTAAAATCGCAATAACTCTAAGATATGCCAACTTTTGCAAAGGCAACCCTACACCGCGATGTTTGCAACAAAGCACCCTACATTTTGATATACAATCAATTAGGAAAAACGATGAGGGTAAATTACTAGTACCAATGTACCTTAAATAATTTTTAATTAAAAGTAGCCTTGCCATGTTATGGGGCGGCAACTCTAGGACAATGTACTCATTTATACCATATATTGAAATATATATTTGGACTAACAAGCTCAGCTAAAACATATAAGAACTGTTGAAAACAAAAATATATCAAGTAGAACACTCTTGAAACTTATAAAACCGCATTATAAAAATATTACGTTTGCCTTCTAGTTTCAATTCAAAATCACACAAACCAAATTTGAAATTTACTTCTGCCGTGCTTCTAAGCGAAATTAAAAAGGTGTGCTTGCGTATTCAATATCCGGCCTTGAACTTTTCGCGACGTGAACTTTATTCATTCGAAAAATAAAGAAAGAAAAAACTCTACTTAGTAACAGAGAACGTTCGCAATGAAATCATCGGACGCGCTCTCGAAAAACCTGTCCCCGCAACTCTAATCATGGGCAAAAGATGAGGGGCAAACAAGGAAAACCGCGTAAAGAAATCGCGGTGAGTAACTAGTCTTTTTCTCTCTCGTCCGATGCTCGGACAATGGAATCCTAACTGCCAACGGTTTTAATCCCCACATGTGTGTACGTACAGAGAGAGCCCGCGTATCTGGTTTTGTACCTTTTGTCCTCAGCAACCCTTTCAACGGACCTGTTTTATGGGACAAAGAAGTAGAGGCAATATAAGGAGCATAATCGCCGGGTTATAATTCAGTTTCGGCTCGTTTTTTGGTACCGGCAGTTCAGAGAAAATCACCATGTAGAAGATTATTTACCTTTCAGAAGTTATCCGCAAGATGCTAGCATCAAAAACCGAATCATCAGCAAAATTCTGGTGAGTGGCATACAAGTTTCACTATGTTTTAATTTTTCGAAAAAAAAAAAAATATCTGCATAAGGGAGGTATTCGTTCTGTATACGTTTATATTTTGTTAACACCGTTTGACATTGTTGGCTTTTCGAGAGATTTCTGACTGGGGAAGAATTATAATGTATCACTAACTATAAAATAAAAAAAAACATAAAAATAATCAAAAATAAAATTTATTAAATAAATAAACAAAAAACTCGTCGGGGCAAATCACAAAACACAAACGTCAAGTTACCTTCATAGTCTATTTCGAGTATGGGGGTCCATGCTCAAAGTTCTATCATCAGAGGTAACGCACTTAACTGTAGTCTGTATAAGTCTTCTTTGGGTTGCACAAAGTCTTTAAGGTATGCACTGTGTCTTCTTAATAAAAAATAAAATTATAATCACTAAGTGTCCACTGGTGTGTGAGTAACGTTTTGTCGTCAAACAGGTTTACAGGAGTCAGCCTAGACAGAAGAGGTGTCGTGGTTCAGGAGTCCATCTGAGCTGAAGTCCCAAGTCGACTGAGCGTCCGTCCTGAGATGCCGGCAACGTCTAGACGCAGCAGGACTGTATACACACGCGGGGTATCCTGCGCAGGACCTTACGCGACGGAGTATACCGTAGGAGTGAAGCTAAGACATGGGCATAAGGCGCTCCTTGGGGAAGACGACGGCGATGCTGGGCACCCGCCGACGACTGACGACACAAGACGTCGCGGCGGCGATAGAGACGCGCCGGCGTCATCCCCACCGCATAGGCCACGCCTCCCCACGGAGGGGCACCCCCCACATCATCCCTTCAAGGGTATTTTTAAGTAAGCGCTAAGATTTTTCAAGAACGACACCTCCCCCACCACTATTTTGCCAGAACAACTCCTTCCCTTACGCTGACGCTACGATCCTCAGGACCCGACAGGACTACCTCTCTCTCTGTCACTCGCTCGTTTTATTTTTACAACACGTGCTCTCGCTCGCAATACTTTTTATATTTTTTAACAACTTTCGATATGACCCAAATTTCCAATGTTTACGTCTATCTACGCCAATGCAAACTACGACCATTTACGTCACTTAATTCCGAAAATAAATCTACTAACCGACCTAAAATTCTTATTCTGATTGACAATACACCAAATTAAATATACAGCTAACTCCTAAAAACATCCAAACAAATGAACTTCAAACAAATTTTCAAAAACTGAATTATTTATTAGCTTATTAACCAAATATTTATCAAAAACCGCACCTAACCGAAGAATTTCGAAATCAAAGCCAATCACCGCTCATCGCAAAAAAAAAACAATTACCCCGAACAAAAAGATTGATATCTGGCTTAAATTGAATTGGTTGCCGATCATCAAGTTTGGCCTCGAAACAAAAAAAAAAGCGCACCGCCTGGCCCGATGGAATCTGAATATATCGGAGTAGCGGACAGAGAAAAAGAGTTACCAAGCAAACAATTGATGCCACATCAAGTCAACCGGTTAATCAAAAATGGATTGAAATCAAATCATTTCTACCGATCCACCCCCACCCTTGCAAACACCCCACGGTTCAATGTAACGAAACTTTCATTTTTTTCAATATTCTGACCTCATATATTTTATTTACAAAAAATAAGGAAAAATACATTCTTACGTGGTAATTGGGGTTTTGGTATGCAAATTAAATTGTTAAAATTATCTAAAATAGTCTAAAATTATCTAAAATTGTCTAAAATTGTTTCAAATTTGCAAAATTTTAGTGAAAAAATCGACTTGTCCGTTGCCGGGATTTTACCGGGCGTATGCAGAATTCTTGGCGGCGACTGACCGCTCGGACGCGGGTAAGTCGCCCGTACTAGGGTCGGTAAAGTGACCGCACCTGACTTTTTGGACTATTTGCACGACTATTTCGACGCTTTTTCTGTTATTTTTCTGCACGAATCTGTTAACTTGCATCTAGAGCAATGTGATAAATCCAGTTTTAAATATTATTATTATTTGCAAACAAATATTCTGTAAATTTATTAATGTTTGACAATAAAATCTGATTTTTTTAATGTAAATCACTTGTAAACGCTACCTATGTCTTTTTCTTTTTGAGTACCTAATTATTGTCTCTGTACGATTTGGAGAAATGTAATAAAAGATTAAAACAAAAATTTGTTGTTTTATTGAATTATTTATACACCCCGCACTGTTTTTTGTTATGTTTAATCACTTTCACTTTTGACGCACGCGGTCTAAGAAAAGCCGGTAAACATTTCGAGGAAATCGAAAGAAAGTAAAAATAAAATTTCGGATGCAAACAAGAATTGAAAATCTCTTACCTTGTGTGTGATACTTAAGTAATCTAATTGTTTGTTGTTGTTTTTGTTTGTTGTTAAAAAAGGGCGCACACACTTATTTTAGGAATCAACACACTTAGGGGACATGGTAGTGAATGTTCGTCTTGTGCCACACTATCAGCCCTTATCGGAGAGTGGGGAGGACGCATGAGCACCGCCGCGACGGCAAGGATGCCGACTAGTGGCGACCCGGAATCCTGCGGCAAAAACGAGAACTACATCTGGACGCCCCGACGAAAAAGCACGCTCTCGCTCGGCGCTGCTCGTCGCTCTGCCCCAACAAAACGATCGAAGATACCAACCGCCCATACGCGCACCCGATTCTATTTTGTTTTTTAATATTTTTTTTATTACTTACTAAAAAAAATCACAAAAATAAAAAAACTTAAAAAATATTCTAAAGAATTAGAAAAAATTGAAAAAAAAAAAAAAAAAACACATGCATAATAAATTCTATAATTCATATTTTTAGTTGTCTAGGTAAATAATTTTTTATTGTTTTTAATTTTCAGCTCCGGTCGTTGGTGCAGTAGGCATTAGAGTTGAATTATTAATTTGTGAGCTTGGTGAAAATGGCACCCTAGTTTAGAGATGGTGGTGCTGCATGCACGTGTAAATAAATAAATAGGGGAGGGTGACTTGGTGGATGCTGTACACCCTCGCAAAATAAAAGTAGGGCAAAAATTGGCGACCATTGTTTCCGTTGAGTGTGGCTACAGGAGCGCATCTTCATTGGCCAATAGGGTGGAATAGTGTCCTGTAAAATTATATTCCGTACTGCATTTTTATATTTGACATACTCAATTGGTTGTGTTACTGCTAGCTGGGGTCGTTGAACTTTATACAAGTCTGCCAGATGGGTATTTGGAATTATTATTGCCCATAAGCAAAATTTTCTAAATGCATAATTAATTTGTTGGGGCAGGGCTGATGGTATCCCTGATATTTAGGACGCAGTTTTGGGCACAAGGGAAGGGCTTACCGAGTGCTTCCAAGGCTGCTGGTTCTCCGGATGTTGGCACCGTCTTCGCTTCTGCGTGGATGGAGAGAAGAGATAGGGGGCCCAGCGATGGCCAAACAATTGTCACTTGGGAAATCTTTCTAGAGACCGGGGCGTAAACTTCCCTTCACGCACACTGATTCGCACACAAAATCTAATACCCGCTCTATATGTCTCTCTAGCAATCATGCACTCGGCAGAAGGAATATTCGGGAACCGGAATGGGGTGGGGTAAACAGGTATTCCTGCCTCTTACCACTTCCAACATTCTGGTCAAAATAAAATAAAACTAAAATACATTGTTGCGACGCAACATAGCCGCCCACCAAATTTCATAGAAATTTTAAATAAGAAAATAAACGGAAAATTAACACAAATGAGAGAGAGAGAGAGAGAACTTCGAATTTAGTTGAGAGGCGGTAAAGCCACAAGCTTTCTGACGGGGCGTTTGTAGGTTCCGGTGCTAGTCTGGACATCTACAACGCGAACAATGTTATCATGCCCGGGATAAATGGCTTTAATCACGCCACAAGGCCAATTTAGGGGAGCCGAATTCGGCATAATCAGAAAAACTAAGTCACCGACTGATAGATTTTGGGAAGAGGTGGTCCACTTGCACTTCTGTTGCAAGGTGTGCAAATACTCAGTCGACCAGCGTTGCCAAAAATGTTGGGTAATCTGCCGAAGGAGCTGCCAACGTTTTACTACGGGCATGTCACTCCCATAGTCCGGTTCCGGGGGTGCTAATAATGGGGCGCCAATTAGAAAATGGCCGGGAGTCAAATAATCCAGATCATCAACGTCGGATGACAAGGTGCACAATGGACGCGAATTTAACACGGCTTCTATTTTTGCCAAGACAGTAGCAAATTCCTCATACGTAAGAGGTCGATCACCAATCACACGAGTTAAGTGATGCTTGGTACTCTTTACACCCGACTCCCACAATCCTCCGAAGTGAGGTGCGCCAGGGGGAATAAAATTCCATTTAATGTTTCTCTGAGCCAATCTACCACCGATGTGTCGCTGAACGTTGCGATCTTTCCAAAATGCATAGATTTCGCTCAAATACCGAGAAGCGCCGACGAAATTCGTTCCGCAGTCGCTGTAAATATTTTCGCAGAGTCCCCGGCGGGCAACAAACCGATCGAGAGTGGCGAGAAATGCATCGGTTGACAATTCTGACACAGCTTCCAAGTGTACCGCTTTCGTGGCCATGCACACAAACACGCAGAAGTAGGCCTTATAGGTTTTAGCCTTCCTCCGGTTGGATTCCTTCAACCAAAAGGGACCCGCAAAGTCGACACCAACATTAATAAAAGGCCGACCGGGGTTTACACGAGATTGAGGGAGGTGTCCCATAAGTGGAGTAGTCACCTGGGCACGCAATTTGGAACAAGTTAAACATTTGGACAGACATTGGCGAATTACATGTCGGGATGAAACAATCCAAAAACGCTTACAGAGCAACGCTTGCAAAGTGCGGGTACCTGCATGCATGTACATCTTGTGATAATGATGGACAATGAGAGAAGTAAGATACGCATCCTTTGGCAGCAACATGGGATGCTTTGCATCGAAAGGCAGCATGGCAAAGTGTAGACGGCCGCCCACCCTGAGAAGACCCGCCTGGTCAATAAAGGGAGATAATTTTTGGAAGCGTTTTGACGCGGAACCAGCCTTAATAGAAGCGATCTCATCAGCAAAATGGTATGACTGGATCTGTCTAACCAAAAAGTGGAGAGAATCTTCTAGTTCCTGGGTGCTAATAAACCCTTGAGAGCTCGGGAATTTACGGGCACATTTAATAAAACGTAACACATAACACAGACTAAATTGGAGTGTGAGAAGGGATGAGAATTTCTGAGTCCACTCTATCCACATATTGGAGGCCTGGGCAGCTACAAGGCTCAAACTGGAGGCTTTGATATCAGGGAGGTCGGAAAGAGAGACAGCCGAAATGTTGGAAATGGGCCACAGTTCTTGGCACTGTGTGAGCCATGAAGGACCTTTCCACCACAAAGTGTGAGAAAGGATCTGTTCCGGGAATAAACCACGAGACGCACAATCAGCCGCGTTGAAGCCAGATTCCACGTGATACCAATCCTCAACACGTGTTTCATTGGTGACCTCAACCGTCCGATTGGCAACAAATGTCTTTAGCTTGTAGGGAGGCGTTTTCAACCAAGATAGGGCAATAGTTGAATCGCTGCACAGCACATAATCAGATATTGATAATCTGTTAATCAAGGGGCGCAGTGACTGAAGCAATTTGGACAATAATACAGTAGCACATAACTCCAAACGGGGAATGGATAGAGTATTCAGCGGAGCAACTCGAGTCTTTGCCTTCAACAAAGAAACATGAACGTGATTATCACGTGATTCAGCGCGCAGATATACCACAGCAGCATAACCGCCCTGAGATGCATCGCAAAATCCAACAATTGTGAGAAGCGAAGCTGAGTCAGGAATAATTAAGCGGGGAATCTGAATTTCCGAGAGACGAGAGAGTTGATGGTGAAACTTAACCCACAAATCCGTCAAGGACTCTGGCAGAGGGTCATCCCAGTCCAAAGTTGCCTTCCAAATATCCTGCATCAAGCGCTTGGCAAAGAACACAACAGGAGAAATCCAACCCAATGGATCAAAAATGCGCGCTATGCAAGAAAGAACAGAACGCTTAGTAGCAGGCCTCTCTGAGGGAGTTACTATATAGGTAAAAGAATCTGATACTGCATCAAACTGAAGACCTAAGATCTTAAAGCATGGAGAGTCTGAAGATGCGATGCTTAATGAAGCTTCACGATCTTCGGCCGGGATCTGGTCCAAAAATGCCTGCGAATTACTCGTCCACTTTTTGAGCGCAAAGCCACCGCTTCCCAAAAGCGCAACGAGTTCCTCCTTCAACTCAAGAGCTTCATCCAAGGTATCTGCTCCAGTAACTACATCATCGACATAGACGTCATGGCGAAGGACTTTAGAAGCAGACGGAAACCTGTGGTGTTCGTCGGAGGCAAGTTGTTGGATGACTCGCAGGGCCAGAAACGGAGCGCACGTAAGACCGTACGTGACTGTTTGCAGTTCAAACTCTTGAACAGGGTCGTTGGAATTATGTCTCCACAAGATATGCTGAAACTTGCGGTCGTTAGGGTTTATCAGAATCTGCCGATACATTTTGCAGATGTCAGTAGTGAAAACGATCTTATGACAACGAAAATTGGAGATGATATCACAGATATCACTCTGTAATTTGGGTCCCGGGATAAGGGCATCATTGAGGGATACAATCAAATCTGATTGGGACCTAGATTTAGCAGAGGCATCAAAGACCACTCGTATTTTAGAGAGAGATTGGAGATTTTTATAAACACAATGGTGAGGAATCAAATACGCACCGCTCTGTGGGACTTGTAACATATGCCCAAGATCGATGTAATCCTTCATAAAGGAATTATATGCGAAGCGGAGAGGGGAATTTCGATTGAGACGAGATTCGAGATTGAACAGCCTAGTATGAGCTAACTGACGGAAGTTACCAAAGTTCAGACGTAAGTCTCTCTTGAAGGGCAAAGAAACGACATAGCGACCCTCTGGGATGCGATAGTGTGATTTTACGAAATGGTTTTCGACTTCGATATCTTCGGGATTGCTAGGAATGTTTATCTCTGGCTCCTCCAATTGCCAAAACTGTTTTAATTCAGCCCATAAATTGTCTAAGCCCAAGAGAGATGTTGCGTGATTCGATAAAGAAGAGGCATCCTGTAACTTTCCTAAAAGCACCCAACCAAAGGCGGTACTTATCGCCGACAAGCCACACGAAAGTGGTAGAGATGGTTGACCTCGAAGGATCTGCGGAAACAAATCTGCGCCTAGTAAGAAATCTATTGGGCCAGGGCAGTCAAAACCGGGATCAGCCAGGGCTACATGCTGAAGATCAGATCGAATAGATTGGGACAACCGAGAATGAGGGAGATCGGTTGTGATCTGAGGGAGAATTATCGCACGAGTGGATAATGCAATGGGAGGATCTCGTAGCGATTGTAACTCACAAAGAACCTTGCCCTTGGACCAAGAAATATTAGAATTACCTAATCCTAGAATGGGCGTACTCTTTCTATCGACGATTAAATTCAAACGGCTTGCGCATGATGACGTGATGAATGAGAGTTGAGACCCGGAATCAATCACCAATCGAATATTGAGAAAGTTACCAAAAGCATCCTTTATTCGGGCAATAGCTGTACCCAATAAAACGGTAGAGTCTGACGAACAGGAAAGAGAGTGCGATACCGAAGAACTGAGTTTCTGCGAGACATCATTGGGGGTCGGAGAATAAGTGCGATTTGAATCCGAGGTGAAATGCAACAGTGAATGGTGTTTGCCGTTGCAAGTTCTACAGGTGAATTTGGATTTACACTCGTTCAGCAAGTGGGAGTTTGCGAAACAATTAAAACACAGCCTGTGACTCCTTATAAAATCACGCCTTTGAGCAGAATTAAGGGATAAGAAATCTTCACAATTCGACAAACGGTGGGAACCTTTGCAACGAGAGCATTTAGCGAAGGTTTCTGCAGAATAAAATGACCGTTTGGTAGCAGAGACGGTGACTTTCGGTTTGAAACTTGAACGGGAAGAAGAATTAGATTGAGCCATTTCTAGCGCTTGACACTTCTCTCGCAAAAACGTCAAGAAATCATGCACGGTGGGAAACCTTTTCTCGGAAAACTTCAGTTCAAATTTCTCCCGCGTTGGGGAATCCACTCGTCTTAATAACAAAGAGAGTAAAATAAAATCTGAGAGATCTGGGATTTTCGAATTGCTTAAAGCCGACACATTATCATGAGCCAGGTTATAAAACGTCTGGACGCTCTCATAAGAACCATCCATAAGAGGCTTTAAATTCCAAAGAGATTCCAAATAATGAAGGGACAAAACTCGAGTATCGTTATACCTATCTAATAGGGCTTGCCATGCGGTGTTATAATTTGCGGCGGCAAGAGGAAGCGAGCTCACGATGCTATTGGCAGGACCTTGTGTCGAGAGAAGTAAATAGTGAAATTTATCTATGTTCGATAACGACGAATTGTTGTGGATGAGAGAGGAAAAGGTATCAAAGAAATACTGCCAGTTTTTTAAGGTACCGTCAAACGCGGGTAACTGTATGTCAGGCAGTCTGATGGGACGGTGGGACGTAGTAGCAACGTTTGAATTTGACGCAGCATGTAACTCTTTATCCAAACTAGACTTGGCGGAAATAATTGTGTAGTAAGCGATTTTGTATTCCCCAAGCCTTTCGACATCCTGTTTATAGTCCTCGGTTTTATCTAATTTGACACAATCACTGCGAATATTTGCATGTGTCATTGTGAATTGGTCAAAAGCAACATCAATATTTTTACATCGGGCTAAAAAGAGGGAACGAGAACTGGGTTCGGCGATTGTTTTCGCTAATTCGTGCGTAATTTTAATATCCTCTAGCGCTTCGTCGCGGCTAAGACGTAATTCTGTGAGATGGCGTTCTAAACGATCAGTGTCTGAACGAACGGTCGGAGCCATTTTCAAATTGAGAGAGAAAAGAGACCGGTTATGAGAGAAGTAGGAGAGACCAGACTAGCAGAGCGGAGTGAGCGCCAAAAAAAAACTGGAAAGTGAACGACAAATGCGACTCTACACAATTCGAAGCTCTTAAGGGACAAATAAAAATGAAAATTAATACAAAACGCGAATCTGATGAGCAACGATCCGGCTCCTCGACGGACCAGAATGTTGGGGCAGGGCTGATGGTATCCCTGATATTTAGGACGCAGTTTTGGGCACAAGGGAAGGGCTTACCGAGTGCTTCCAAGGCTGCTGGTTCTCCGGATGTTGGCACCGTCTTCGCTTCTGCGTGGATGGAGAGAAGAGATAGGGGGCCCAGCGATGGCCAAACAATTGTCACTTGGGAAATCTTTCTAGAGACCGGGGCGTAAACTTCCCTTCACGCACACTGATTCGCACACAAAATCTAATACCCGCTCTATATGTCTCTCTAGCAATCATGCACTCGGCAGAAGGAATATTCGGGAACCGGAATGGGGTGGGGTAAACAGGTATTCCTGCCTCTTACCACTTCCAACATTCTGGTCAAAATAAAATAAAACTAAAATACATTGTTGCGACGCAACATAATTAATAAATTTTGTGACTTAAAAATAAAGGAATATATGTCAATGTGAACGACATGAAAATATGTCTTCAGCCAAAATCACATAAAAAATATATGAATTTGCTAATCATGTAGATATCAACATTATCATATGTCGGTTATCACTTACTTGTTGATTTGTCGAGTTACATATGTCCAGTTAATTTTAAATAATTCATCTTTAACGCTTTGACACTGACCTTATATAAGATATTCTTATTCCACCAGCGCATCCACCAAATCTGATGAAGTATAAAATTAGGGAAGTGATGTTTTTAAACAATATAACAATTTATCCAACCACGTAGTGGTATATCTTTTAACTTTTTGCATCAATTTCTTTGGAGATAAACCTGTGCTTGATAAATCTGCATGTTTTTAAAATTATGGAATTAAAATAGTGCCTCCATTTCTCCGCCCAGTTTGATGTACTAATTTTAAAATGCGGTATTTTTTTCTTTAACTTTAAAATCTCCATAAGACATAAACCAATGCACTTCTTAGTGGTAAGGAGACTTCTATCTTAAATCATGTAAAAACTGAGAAAAGTAATATTGGAATATCTTTATAATATTCCATAGTCTTGCGATTTTTAAGAAAAAAAGAAAAAAATCTTACCCTTTAGACACCAAACGTTCTAACATCAAATTTTAATGGGCTCCATAATCAATAATTGTTTAAAAAATCTCACAGGTTAGGTGTTAGAATTGCAGCAAGTTTTACGACAATTTTACGCAAAACTCAGAATAAGGTTAATTCAATGAAACTTGCCATATTGACATACAAATTTATGTCTGGGAGAATAGTAAAAAGTATGTTGTAATATTTAAATTGAAGACTTTCGCGGTCCGAATCACTAGATTGCCGGGAGAAAACCGCGTCAACGAAGATAAAGTGGTCAACGTTTCACACTCTGTTGCAAGAGGCATCTTCGAAGAGTGTCATTCTCTTCGTGGCTGTCTTACTGTTACGTCCTGAAGATGCCTCTTGCAACAGAGTGGGAAACGTTGAATACTTTATTGTCGTTGACGCGGTTTTCTCCCGGAAATCTAGAACTTAGTATGTTGTAATTTTCTGTGTTATTTGTTGTGCCTTTTTCATAGATTAATCACTGTCCGTTAAATAAACTTAAAAAACATTTTGAATATGATTTGAGTATAATGATGCCAATAAGGAACACAATTACAAATGTTCATTATCAACAAGAATAAAACCCCTACATTGGAATAGAGTATAATAATAAATATAGTACATGTTATATTATAATTATTACTGTATATAATTATAATTATATATAGTAGAGTGGAATACATATATTGGTTGACATGTTCAGACTGTTCAACTCATTACAAAGGGCAAACTGGTAGAAATCTTAAGATCAGATACAGAAAACATAACAAAAGAAAAATATACATCTGCATTCAATAATAAAGTTTCAACACCGCTGTACTTTGAAAATCTGATGATAATGTAATGATCAAAATCGATAGCGCTAAAGACATAATATGTAAATTACAATGTATTTTTTTTATTCTCTCAGCATAAGGTGTTGTTGGTCAAGGCGTGTCATAATTCTGTTCAATTTTCGGCAGTACAAAATAATACAAAATAAAAGCAACAAATAATTAATTATCCATAAGTACAGTACGAAATAGTATACAAGTCATGTAGGGTGTTTGAGTGAACAAAGGAGAACAGTTGAACAGTTGAAGGAGAACAGGTTTTGACTATAAAACTATTACATCAACTTATTCTTTTGTTTTTAATAACTGAAATATCGAAGGAGTAAGTTAAGGCCAACCTGTTTCATTACCGCGTATGTTTAATGATTAAAGTGTTTTAAATTGATTGTAAATTGAAGATGTTCGTTGGAGTAGTTACAGCAAACCTGCATAACTTTGAATCTATCCGACAGGTTGTAGTATAAATTATACCACTCGTCTTCCATAAGGTAAAATTTTTATAAAATACATTATGAAGGTCATTTATTACTTTATTTTGTGTGACTATTCATCATGACAAGCAGGTTACCACCCAGATTTGTTGCACCCAGAGTTCATTTGATTGTATTTAGTTCACAAATTCAGATTCTTAATTATTCTATTAATATAAAGCTTGCAGTTTTATGCAACGCTATTTTTTTAAAGTAAATCGAAAATAAACAGGAATGTGTTTTAGTTAGTATAATTTTAATATGAATGACGTATTTATTTGATAACGTATAGAAACTTATAAATAAGAATTTTCTATGCAGATGGCTTTACACAACATCCGTTTCACACAAAATAAATCTAACATCGTAAATGACAATTGCCCTTAAATTTATCTGACCGCAGCGGCCAATATCGGCAAGTGCTGTTAGCCGTTACTCGTGAATAAATACAATTAACTGACCAGATGAAGACAATAGAAACACACCGCTTCCAGAAATTTATAGAGGGCAGCTAGCATCTTGCCAGATGTCCTCTCATAGGTCCGGATCTGGATTATCAAATTACAAAAGAGTCCACAATTTATTTCGTACGTATAGAGTTACTTAGCAAAGAAATTAATGAATAGCAATTCAAATAGATGTCGTATTATTATGTAAAAAAAGTTTCAAAGTTACTTCATTAAAACATACTTTTATCAACAGACATGTTGTTAACATGTAAATATGTACCTAATTATTTTCAATAAGTTACGTCACGAAACCAATAGCGCAGAAATATTTTACTACTCGTCAAACGGCACTATAATATAAAATGTAAAAGCCCTTGTGTACAAAATTTGACGAATTTAGTGAGCATTTAGTCAGATAGCCGGCAGCACATGGGGCATAGGGTGTTATTCGATTCGTTCGAGTTTAAATAAAATATTTCTATTTAAAAAGTAATAAATTGATAACGAAAACCTTTTCCCGATATTATCACGTCAATATAAACCTTCAATTAGGGGTTCTTCACAAATGTTCAGAGCAGATTAATGATAAAATTCACTTTTGTTCGAAATCAATCGTAAAATACCGAGATAGAAATAGATATAACTAGTGGTTAGAGTGAGAGAACTAATAAAAAAAAAACAAAAAACTAAAACAACAAAAAAACGCGTACGAAAATATATTTGTGCATAATTAATTGGTGTTCGAGTATGTAGCCCAATGAACTCACACAATATATAACAGTGGAATGTATTAATAGGTGTCATTGATGTCGGTATTGGAAAAAAGTGGGACTGGAAAAAACGCGCGGCGGTCGCGCTTTTTTATTATTTTTTATACAGTTTTTTTGTTACTCCAAACGTCGGACACCTGTTGTGTGTTGCCAACTAGTACTAGGGTATCGATGGAAATCGATATTGGCGCTGTCTCTTTTCAAGACCACGCTTTCCCTTCGTGTCGGCATGCAAATTTTAATTTGCCACTCTTCGAGTGTTTTGTATCACTATAAGCTTTTTTATACGAATGTTACTCATCGCCAGTCTAGATACTAACTGTATTTTGATTAAAGAGGGTGTCATTATGTGTTGTTATGTATTGGTAAAATAAAAATGTATTAGGTAAGGGTTGTATGGTTCATCTAACTATAGCGAAAAATTACTTGCATACAAGATTTTAGGAAACAGAACGTTTATCAAAATGTACTAATTTGCATCTCATTGCATTGATCTGGTAGGTATACATGTTTAAAGCCGCAGATAAATGAACTGGTCCCAGTTTGGTCAAAATCGGGTTATTTTCTAAGAAAGTGCCTATAACATTTGTCAATTGGGGGCAGTTTTACCAAAGATTCAGGGGACCCCAAAACGGGGTCCCAAAAAAAATTTTTTTGTCGTCGATTACAACACTTTCCTTCTAGGGTACTAGTCGGAAAGTAAAAAGACATTTTCCAAAAATCATTGCAATAAAATCCCGATTTTTTCGTCCATTACAATATTGACAAAACTGGACTTACTGGTGAACTGTTGACGATTTTGATAGATTTCCTGAGTGATTACATATTCTATAATGGAATAGTATTCAGTAAGCCTTAGTTAATCATTGCCTTTGCATTTTTATATATTGCTTTTCTCAAGAAAACCTTAGTTTTACAAAAAGGAAAACCCAAGTGGGAACTAATATTGTTAAAAGAATGGTAAAAACCATACTTCAAATAAAGACAAAATTAACTCTTGTTAGAAAACAATACCACAAAATATACATTAGCTATAACACAAAACAGAAACTTACAAATAAAATAAATATCAAATCAAACAAGCTTACCTGCACATTCACTAACACCACATATAAACGTTTTAATTTAAAAAGAAATAAAAAGAAAACACTAAAAAATAACAATTTCCGAATTATCACAGTAAAAAGTTGCACAAAAGTTTTAAGAGCAGGGCAGACCCTTTTTTTAATCGACAGCTTGAACGTCTTGGGGTAGACTGGGCGTCTTAGGTCGTAGTTTTAAGGAAACTTATCTAAGACGCTAAGCACCCCCACCCCTTACAACCAACGCAGCAACGTATTTATTTGAAATTCGAAGGGAAGTAATTAGCGGACGTAGCGGACAAGGGTGAGGTGATATACCTAGAAAGCCCTAAAGAAAGCGGCACGCGACCGTTGGAGATGTCATCCTTGAGTGCTTTGGCTTGTGCCGGGCCTTATGGTTCGCTGGTTACGTACCGGTCTTTTTCAAGGGGTACGGTACCTATACTAGCTATCGCATAAATTTAAAGTACAGTCAAGAAATTATGTCTTTGGAGTTTTTCGGGTTTTTAAATCACCATCGTTATTATTATTATTATTATTATGTGTATTATTATTTTGTAATGTAGAAATAACCCTAAAATGTTTCTTTTTTGCTAAAAATGATTGTGTCATTCCTAACGCAATCATTTGAAAATGAAGGCAGATGTATTGTGTCCGTTCATCATTTGATACAATAATGTAAATCTGAGTAAAGTTGTGGCCATAATCTGGAGTGAAATGGATTGCTTATGCGATCATTAGAGGCGAGAATAATGTATATATAATCGTCCTTTAATCGATGGTACGCATACAGGAGACAGCAATTAAGGCAAAAAAGAAATAATAACTCCGATACGCATGTAAGTCGAATCGATATTGTGTGTTGTTGAGATATGTGTGCGTTAAATAGGGTTGCCAGAAATATTGTTACACAAGGGAACAAGGGTCCTACAACCAAAACAAAACAAGTTAAATTATACAGACATTATGTGCATTAAAATATGGGACGTGATCAAAGAAGATGTTGTAAAAATTCAACATCTGAAAAATATTACGGAAGAGGTAATATCTGGATAAGCCACGGATACCTAATATTTGCTGTATCTCCTGTTAGATCGGATTTTTAAAGTGGATGAGAAGGAAGCAAAAGAAAATGCCTTTTGCAGTTCCCATGTAATGGCGAGAGCCTTCAAGTCATGTAGATTGTAGATGATTGCTATTAGCTATCATTTTTACTTTATCATACGTAGTATGACAAAGTATTGTAATCGCGTCGAAAAAAAAATTGAGATTTTAGCGGAAATAGGTCTTTTTGGGCCCCCTGAACATTTTTGACCAAGGTACAAAAAATGTCTGTGTGTGTGTATGTGTGTGTGTACCTGTAAACTACTGAAGGTATCGAGACGAAACTTCATATTTAGAAGTTTCGTGACTAAACTTAGAGCTGAAAGAAGTTTTGTCCAAAAGGGCCCAAAGGAACTCGAGGTTTACTCTTATCATTTTTCAACGATTTTGCAAATTAGCCGCCATTTCTGTAATATCGTCAAAATAGTTAAATAATGAACTATAGTAGAGAAAATTTTGTATAATTTATGTCCATTCCATTTTTTGGAAAAAAAAAATTAAATCATAGTAAGCGGATGCCCCTTGAACTTCCAAATTGCCCCCCTGAACACGGCTGTATCGTATGATAAGTCATGTGCCTGGCCACATCAGATTTTTTTTTTTGTTGTATCAGAAAGTTGAAAATTTGTTCCCTTGTGTTATTAATAGAAAGTCCGAGAGCCGATAGGCCAGACACAGAAAATGTCCAATATTTTACATTCGACAAAGAATGTTGTTGGTTACCTCGGCAACCCTTAATGTCAACTTGTTTTTATACGTCAGTATGTAGTAATACTTTATCTGAAATTCTGTCACCGTATTATCGAAGGAACTTCTTCAATGATTATCATCAATTGTTAGCATAATTATTTCTAACATTTCTAACGTTATGTGATACTTTATATGAAATGGGTAGAAATTTAAAGTGTCGTTACTTAGGATAAAAGTTTTGGCACACGTAAAATTAAAATATTTTGAACTGTAAGAGTTTGGGACTCGGAATGGGGGATAATAATCTAAACATCGAAGGTCTGGCAACCCTAGCGTCAAATAACATTAGATTGTAAAGCGTCATGCACGAATATTCGTTCCGATGGGCCTCAATTATTAAAGCTCTTTATCGGTCTCAAGATCTCGCACGAATACGTTTGCAACTAAAGGCTAAAGCAACCCACACGCACTTTTGTGATTGCTTGATATATGTACGTGAAAGTATCGAATATGGATACGTGTGCATGGACGGTGGTTTATTTTATTCAATGAATTATTTATAATGTCACTTTTTATAACGTGCCTTGTAGAATACACGAGCTTTTGTGGTGACATCTTCGGAAGCTTTCCAGTCTACATTAATAAAGCAAATGTACAATGACAAGACTATTTTTGATCTTTAGAATCTGGAGCTTAAGTAGTAAAGTGTACTTAAAAACTACAATGCCACATTTTAACAAAAAAAAAAAAATATCTGGTGTGGCCCTCACCCAACTTTCCGACTACATTGTTGGCACAATGACGGGTCTGAAGACTTTTGCTATTATTCAATTTTGTTTAAAACAGAGCAACTCTGGACCTGTCAGTTTCTATGACATAATGACATTTGTCATACTGACATTTAATGTCATGTCATGTCAGTGGCACTGACGTTTGTCAAAATCTGACAATTCGCAACACAGTGACGAAGGCTGTGGATTCTCCCAAATGGCTTCTAAAAACTCTTATAGCGCCTAAACCGTTCATCCCACATATCTGTAAATTGGTCAAAAAAAATTCGTTAAAATATCCACATATAAATCCACATCAAAACACATCTAACATTTCCACTTCCTGTTGTCAGATTGTGACCAAAAGCAATCCAGTTTGTCACCTGGCAAATCGATTCAGGGGACCTCAAAACGTGTATTTCCGCGGAAACATCGAAATTTTCTTTTCGTCGCGTCGATTACATTACTTTCCTTCTAGGATACTAGTCGAAAAGTAAAAACACTAGTTTGGTCTTTCATCACTTTACACTGTTTTAAAATAATTTATGGAGAATTAAAATATATTGCCAACAGCTTATTTTCAGTTACATGAAACCCCATTCGGTATTAGTTATAAATAGAATGATTTGTTGTAGAGCATATAGCTATTGATTTATTGTAACATTATCCGATATTATCTGAAAAAAGCTTATCAATCGAGTTGTTCTGACACATATACATGCATATTATTTTAATTAATTTGTCTGTGTAGATGGATATATGTATGTTAACTTTTGAACTTTGTGTATACGTACGCTTTGTTACAAAGCTATTTCACAGTTTATAGTGACTTCTGACAAAAATGAATTTTATTTCAGTCCAGTCATTTAAGCGAAAATTTGTGTTGGGAAATTTGAACCACACATGAAATTTCTCCGCAAGCAGGATAAAATTGAGAATAATGTATTAGTAATCTAATCCCTCAAAATCGTACAACATGTACTCGCTGCTCTGAGGCGGATATTTAAAATATTTTTTAAACGCAATAGGGTATCCATAAAATGCATATGAGTCGTTGCAAATAAACGGAGATTAAGAAAATGCTTTTGATTTATAGGCCAACAACGAATATGAATCGGTTTCTCCAGATGTGTCATGAGGTGACGTCAATCATCGGACTCATGAATAGTTTCAGTTGAATTTAAAAAGTATATTTTAGAGATACACCCTTAATGAATCTATTGCAAACACTGTAATGGCATCTACAGCTTCTTAGTTTACGGTAAAGTATAAACCAGATCTTTTCTACACAATGGTTGTAAGAGCTGCTTGCTAAAAGCAAGTTGTGTACTTTTCTAAAATGAATATGAAAACACAGCATTGCTATGAAAATTCATCATTCAATCCGACTGAATTGAAGTTTACATTAAAATTATTTCTAATCACATGATACAAAATAGTTTAGTTTGAGACTTTAGAGAATTGCTGAAAAAATTAATTGGTGCAAAAATCTTCTTGGTTGCCTAGAATCATTGGTTATAGAATAACTGCTACTACGGACATCTTGGAGTTTGTACTGACTTTCTGTTAACCTGGATATAAACTATAGGATAAAGTGTTTTGTAAGAGAGAAGGTTTATGGATACACAAACTTTGTTCATTGAGTGCTTGTTTACTGGAAAATAAAGCTATTTTATCCATTTTCCTAAGGATTTCCTAACATTTTTCGACATATATGCGTCGATTTACAAATCATGTTAATTTCATTCTCACATTGATATTACAATAATTGATGATATGAAACATTTTAGAAAAGTTTGTGTAGAACATTTTCCATAAAACGACAGAACAAAGGTGGAAACAGTAATATCCAAGTATCCTACATTAATTCGTTCCGCCCAGTAGTAGTAGGTAATGGCACATTCATTACGTGGCGCGCGCCGCCCCATATGTACTTATAATATTTATCTTATAATTTCCAGGTAAAACGATGTCTCGGTTATTATTCTAAGCCCAACCTATATCGAAAATGGAATGGAGTGAATTCATTAAAAGGCTAGTTTACTTTGCTCACGCTAAGGGACCCACGCCTTGCCCTGTTCGTCCGGAGTCTCGGCTCTCGGGGGGCAAGGAGCCCCTCCTAGAGACATCTCGCGGGAGCCGCGCCTTCTACTAAAGTAATTCACTTACGTGTCGGTTATCTGTCGACTCATCTTATACTTTATGCGACGATATTAATCTTGTCACTAGCTCTGTAAGAATGCACGTACACCGGCTCATTTTAAAATGTTTAAGTGCTTACTTACTGCACCTGAAGGAATAATCTTAATAAAAGTACTGTTAATGTTCACGAACGTTATATTATTGTTATTGTTAGCGAAGAATAATAATGAGGGTAGCATGTTAACGTCCAGTATTAATTACCTTAATTGGCAAGTAATGCCATTTTAATTCGACGTATAGTCCCACTTGATAAAAATAAAATTAATGTTTGCCATAACAAATGCATTACTATCACTGTTATCAACTTATCAGCACTTTTATCAAACCTATTTTTTGAATTTCATTATTTTCTCGAAAAGTAATATTTTTTGTACTACCAAGACTGCTAAAATCAAGATGCCTTTTAACATATTATTGAAATAAAATTTAGCATGATAAAAAAACTATTCCATGCTTTTGTACAAGTATCTCCAGTTAAATTCCTCTTTCTAGTCAGGCCAAACTGACATGACGATGTTACAATGGGTTTCGGTTGTAATGACAAAGCTGCTGGACGCTCAAATTAATTAGGTGCTCTCCCACACATCCAAAAAGGCGAAGACGACCAGCAAAACTATTAATAATCCGTTGTGTCTGGCGTTTAAAATTTACTTCTGTCCCGTGTAGTAGGTAGTGACAGGGTGAGTGATATTAATTTCGCACACATAGCCAAGCACCGTAGGGCAACGTACATAAATGTGCACATATGTGTGAGTGTGTGTGTGAAAGTCGCATCACAGGAGTCGCCAGCCGAGTCAAATGAGAATTAATCGTTCCTACAGAAACGCGGCAAACTGTTAATTAAAAGTACGGAGAAGACTGAGTGTTATCATAATTATTCCTAGATCCTCGGCAATCGCCATTCCATTAAAACTAAGAGACAAATTGCTTTATACAGAATGTTTCGTAATTTGAGAAACGACATATTCTCTGAAGAAATATAAGACGATTTAGGATAATCAGGGCGAACAATTATTACACTCCGACTAGTACCCTAGAAAGAAAGTATTGTAATCGACGGATTTTTTTTTATTCCAGAAGAAATACGCGTTTTGTGAATGAAATGTGTGTGGGTATGTGTACATGTATGTACGTATGTATGTATTTACGGAGATATGTGTGTATGTCTGTGACGATCGCGTCGAAACGGTACAACGGATTGGACGAAGTGGTAAATGTTACATGCGCCTTCTGAGGGATTCATCCGATAGTCATATAGTTCTAAATAGTGTTTCTCAATATTTAAATTAAAGGTAGTACTGTTCTGCTTGGTTCATACATTTTGAACCATCCGGTAGATGCTGCACTATTTTTTAAGATCTAGTGATGGCACCTTTATAAAGAACAAGCTTTTACAAAGAACAAAATTTTATGAGAAATTACATGGTTTTATAACATTTCTATTACAGAAATATTCTATATCAGATGATCTTTCGTTGCATGTATTTAATTTAACGATACGATAAAAATCACACATTCAACATTTTATTTTCTTTCCACATGTAACAAAGTAATGGGTCACCAGTTATACGAAGCAATATACTAACGCCGGTAATAAATTCAACGTACAATCACAAGTCGTATACGAAACGACGATGAAAAACAGACCAGCGACACATATTCAAATACTAAGACAATCATTAGCGTCGTATCAGTAAACGGAATCTAAGGTAAATCCGGCACGAACACGACGAGAACCGATATATTATTTAGTAAGTCATTTTTAATATTATTTGACATTAAATAGAACATTACCGGCGCGCGGACAAAGGCCTCGTCTTAATGTATAATACATGCTGGCGACGAGATGTTATCATACACCACGTATTAGAAGGTACGGATAAGAATCCATTTCAGTATTGTCAATATAAAGCAGTTCCTATCTGATCACTGAATACTTAATGTCTGCGGTCCGAATTACCGGTGGTTTGAGCTATATGTACAAGGTTTTTGGGGGTGAACCACCCCTTAAATTATCCATTTTTTTTGGGTTATTTGAGTGACAGTGTTGTCCGTATAATTTCCCCACTTTCATAATTGGTCTTTTTCTACCTGATATGCGTGTCCCTTTTCATTGATTTCTTCAAAAATATATTCTATTTGTTTATGTTAAAAACTTGTAGCAGCTTCTTCTCCAGTACATCTTTTCGAAATATGTATCTTGCATATTACAAAAAAAGTAAATAGTTTATATTTGCATTTTTACATCATCAGAATTGCTAGCTATATTTTTGCGTCTACCACATCAGTATTAAACATGACTGAAATGATGTAATAATGTCAGTACTATCATGACAGAACACTTATATATTTTAAAACAATATTTCTTCTTTCTTTATGGTGTACTCCCAGATATAATTGGGCAATATAGCAATTAAGCATCTTGGCCTCATTTTCTCTAAACTAATGTTCTTGTAATAAACTTTGAACAATTAATACTAGTCGCGTGGACGACAGATGCTATCCGGTTTTTTTTTTCGTTTCGATCCTCGATCTTAGTTTTCTAGTTTATGTCTCAAGACGTTTGCTGGGTGGTAAAGAAGTTGCATGTGGCGTCTTCCCCGGAGTGGGCATAATGCGTGACATGCCGGAAATGCGAAGCGTCGACTGGAACGTTCTTGCATACGACCGACACACGCTGGGTCAACGTCAGAGACAACCACTTTCGATTGTTTCAAACGGCATGAGAAGTATTGCCATCTGTTGTTGTCTGCGCCAATTATGGAATTATGTGAATAAAGCAATTTTTGTTCCTAAATTGGGATAACAGCGATAGCAAAGTGGATGTCTGTCACCCAGTTAGATTGAGATTGTCATGTCTTGAGACAGTCCGTTTATTAACGTTTGGTTCTCTATGGTTTACAGAGTAATGCAATGAAACAATTTTAATTTCTATTTTTTGTGTGATAGCGATGACACTTGATTTACTTAAGGCTGAAAATGGGGTATTATGGACATACGCCTGTTTTCTTCTTTGTTAGAGACAGACATACTTTTATGTTCACTGGAATATAATTACAAAAAATTGAAACATTTATTATGAAATGATCATAAATATGGAAAACGCAAAAAGTAGGCGTGCTGTAAGTCTTTGGAGACATTGGGACTGCAAGAGGGTCGTGAAGGGTGTAATACGAAGCACATGCACCAAAAGACACGCGTGACTGCGACATAGCTACGCTCAGGTGTTCCTCAAGGGTATAATATTATAATATACCTATATACCCACATCAGTAATTACACCTCGCGAAATAAACATTCGAGCTCACCGTGAATAGTTAATCAGAAATTTAGTGCTTTTGCTGTAAAGCGTAACAACGTTGGAACAAATTAGTTATTGTATGTGGTTAATATTTATAAAGAGACGAATTTCTACCTTTATCTAGGATCTTATTTGGAATTATTATATAATAAATTATATATTATAAATAATATTACATAAAGTGGACATTTCCTTCCTCAAATGAAACAGAAAGTACGTTAGCGAGAGCAATAACACACTGAGCGGGAGCAACTCAACTACATTTGACGTTAATCGATATATCAGCAAGTGAATTGAGACGGGTACAAATTACAAGCTTCGCCGGTTGTCGAAAGAGCGAGCGGTGAGCTTGAACCATTCGAATCGTAAAAAGAAAAGAAACGTCACCCACCTGTTACGTGTCATAACACTAAATGGTCTTAGTTTATTTCTACCTGTTCATTAATTTTTTGCCTCGCCATTCCACCGAAATTATACGCTCGTAATTTCGTGCCGGTTTGGAAGGCGAAGCTAAATTGCCCTACATCACCTCGTGCATCGAGCATCCTTGTTACCTGCTTCAAGATATGAATGGAAACCCACAATTAACAAGCATATATCCATGAGCGTAGTTTAGTGCAAAAGTGAACAAATGTAGTAAAGTCAGTAACTGTGATTTGTTAATTGTATTCGTAGTTGCTGGCTGGAACAGTGGTGCAGTTTAAATTAATGTTTTTAATACGGGGTTGTGGGACCCATTGAAGTGCCTTGAGCCTGTACTAGAAGCCCTAGGAGGCCACCGCCAAAAAATAAAAGAACATTGAAAGTTCCAAGTTTTAAAATAGTCAAACAGGTGAAAATACTGTAGTGTACGATTACGTATGTTCGCTCGGAAGATTTTAGTGTTAATTAAATAATAAAAAAACACGTTTTACTTGTTATTTTCTGGCTGGTTCTTTAAACTCAAACTTCGTGCCCAAATAAATACTTCAACAAGCAATTTACAATTGTGTGTCAGCTGGTTGTCAATGCTATTTTCAAATAAATATTTTGAATTATAACAGGAAGCTAATAGTAGTCTTAGGGGACTGTTAGGGGACAAACATGATTGCTTTTGATGACAATCGGACAACCGGAAATGACAAATGCGTTTTCTTAGGGATTCTTCCGATTTTGACCTCATCATCCTTTAAAAATGTATACCTATTTAAAGATAAGTGAGATGGACGGTTTAGGCGCTATAAACGTTTATAGAAGCTGTCTGACAGAATCCACAGCTTTAGTCACTTGCAAATTGAAAAATTTAGAAACGCCAGTGGTCACTGACATATAATGTTATTCTATGACTGACATTAAGTTGGGATCCAGAGTAGCAGCGGTTTAATTGACACAAGACTACAACGTGTCTACTATTATAGAAGACTATCACGTGTGAAATGCAAACGAGGTAGTTGAAAAGTTGGGTGGGGACGATCCTAGATATTTGTAAGTAGAACCGAAATGGATAAAAATAGCCACTGAAAAATTCCTTCTTCCCAATTATTTCCAATATCAAAGGTACACTGGAACTGGACTTTTAATATGATGTGTCGCAGAAACAGGGTTTTTGAACAAAAATATTGATGAGACATAAAATTTAAAAAGTTTTGTGTGTTTTGGTTTTATAGATTGTGGTTATTGTCCAAAATTGCATCCGGGAGAATGTAGCAAAACGAGTCAAAATTGAAGCCAAACCAGGTGATAATATGACTACCAAAATATTTCTAGTTTGTCACAGGCTTTGACAATATAACATATATATGTACATAAAGGAAAAATGATTTATTTGAGGTGAAATTTAAACAGTAAAAGTATACACGTGTTACACGTCGGTCTTGTTAGTCCTCATCAGTATTGCATATTCAGTATTGCTCTTTGGCTATACAGTACTGATGAGGACTAATAAGTCCGAAACACGTGATACGGTTGCATTTAAGATAGCGGTTATGTCCGAAAAAATACTTTTACTGTTTAAATTTCACCGCAAATAATTCATTTTTCCTTTATCGTACCTCGGCTAAAAGTTGTACCTTGGGGTATACTTGTTACCTCGACGCGCCGTTGCTTCTTGTCCCCCATACCGAGGATATTGCGACCGAAGCATCAGTTGGTGACGTTGGTCTCCCTGATTAAGGTCCCTGTTGTTGACTTCTCTATTCAGCTTCATTTAGCTCCTTGGCTACACCGTACTGGTGAGGACTAATAAGTCCGAAACACGTGTATACGGCTGCATTTAAGATAGCGATTATGCCCGAAACAATACTTTTACCATGTATATAAACATAAATGTTCTGTTCTGCTATATGCTTAGGTCAATGGTTGTTATGGAAAAACGATAATTATGTTTTATAAATCACGTTACCATTAGACTGAGCTCAAAAAAAGTCTTTTAGTAAAATGAATATATTGGAGATTTGTCCAATACATTCAAATACTTACAGAACTGGTGAAATTAAATTTGAAAAGATATTTTATAACTCATTATAAACTCATTCACAAAACAAAGCTGATTTGTTGATGAAAAGACATTAATAGTAAAAACATTTTGTTTTTACTTTTCAATATGTTACTAAACCTGAGACTAAAGACAAAGATCTATTCAAAACTGAAGCTATTTGACTCGGATTGTTAATTCTGACAAAATAATTTGATAATAAACTAACATGGGTGTGTGGTAAACACGAGGTTGATAATTGACTCATGGAACGGTAATAATTAAGCCATAAAACATTAAAACCGCACATATTTTAAAATAATTAAACGCAAAACGGCCGATTTAAAACAGAGCGCGCGGTCAATTCGAAATTAATTAGGCGACACAGAAAGTGTAAATATTGCCCGATGTGAAAAATACTTTCACCCATAAATAAAAATGTAATGCGGCCGAATCGCGTTTACCGAAATAAAATAATATCGAATAAAAAATGTAAAAAATCATGAATGAATAAATGGCAAAAACGCACGCGAACCGACCGTGATTTCTTTTTTGTTTTATATTTTTTCGCGAGCCACACATCGACCGATTTTTAAATATGTGTCAACGTAATGAATAATAGAAACGTAGAGTATTTGCATTTATAACTGATATTAAATTTATAGCTGTACGTGCCCGGCCAAAATAGTGAATAAATAGCGAAATTTAATTATTTTTTCCGCATTTTTTCCTCCCGTTTAATCCCATTATTGAGCGCGACCGAGAGCGAGAGTATTTTTTTATGGATTGTGTCAATGCAATTAATTATACATTTGAATTTATTTTTAACGTGTTTGCGCGTTTTTTAAATCGCTGTTTCATTTTCGTTCATTCATCGATCGGAATGCAGGTTCTTTTTTTTCTGTGTCCCGTTTGCGCCCGCTCATCACGGTCCCGCACCAACGCCGAACAATAAAATTCAATGGAAATATTGTTGCAGTTTTTTTTATTGCGCTATTTCGCATTATTAGGGCACGCCATTTCCCGTTTCGATTTGTACGCGTTTACAGTTTTTTAGAGCCAGTTTGTCACACAAAAAAGGTACGGAAATTATAACAAATATATTAATCAAAATGTTAACAAGGAAATTGTGTTATTACTTAAGTCACATTTTCTATTACTTTCCAACTAGTACCCTACTAGACGGAAAGTATTGTAATCTACGGAAAAATCGAGATTTCCGCGAAAATACGCGTTTTGGATCTTCTAAATCTGAATAATTGCAAAAGAGTTTAGATATTTCACTGTACGATTTAGTCGAAAAGTTGGGTATGGCCCCCACTCGGATTTCTTTATGGTTTTTAGGAGTTTCAGGTTTTAATATAATGGAGAATATATGATTTAGTATCAAGTTGTTATTATCGTATCGTATTGTATGCATATTTGTCTTACAAGATCCTTATAAAAGCACAATTTTTATTAAAATTGTGACAAAATTTGAGGAACAAATGCCGAACATAATAATAATAATAATAAAATGTGAAATGGTAACGCAACTAATAGATACACAGCCTTATAGAACTGCTGCAATCTATTAAAACAAGAGTTTAGCTTATGATGAAGACAATTTATATTGGACATGTCTTTTTTTGTATAAGTTGTTCAACTTCATCCTTGAACCTCTCGTGAGTGATACTGAAACAAAGGTCCCTAAAGTTCAGTCTGTTTTATTTTCAAGTCTAATTTTAAGTCTAAATCATTCCAAAAGAAGCTATTACGAAATATTGGTAAATATAGTTCATTATGTATCTATTACAAAACTATTTCAAAGCGGTAAAACGTAATCTACAATAATTTAAACGTCGAAGAAGTATCTCCCAAAAAGATTCAGTTTAGTAAAATAGTTTAGGAAAATACTATAAGATACAAACCCTCACTGATAGTGAAAACTGGTATCGTGTCAGTTGCGATGTTCAGGAGCAACAAAAACTTGCCTGTACACTCTATGTGTTGGAGATACTCCAAGGCCATACAAACTTTTCACATCATGTGTGTTATATTCTCAAGTCTTTGAGAACTATATTCTAAAGAACTTGTATGAAGAATTGGTTTTGTTTATTTTTGTCTTTCGCAGCAACAAGCATGGATTGTATGCCTTCAAAATGTTTGTATTATTAAAAATGCATTTTACGCAATGCATGCACGATAACTTCTCAAGCTAAGCCATTGTTGTAAACACTCAACAGAATGAAGAAGAATTATGTTAGCATATAGCCAATTACTGGTGACAAAATTACTGCAACTAAATATCCGCATCCCATTCATTATTCCCTCAAGCATTACATATTGCTACAATTTCTTTTAACGAATAATAAACGATAACAATAATTGACATTCAGATAAATATTGACAATATTTCTCAAACTTGGAATCAAGGGAATCCGCTTTACTTGACTTTAACGCAACGTAACGAACGAAGATTAGTAATAATTGCACGACCGTTTGGTGGAGGCGACGGGCGACCGTTCGTAGGCGCACGCACGGTGGCGTTTGAAGAATATTGACAGTGGTCGGAATTTAATTTGCGGGATTTACGATTCCGGCAATTAACCGTCCTGTAGGATGCCAAGTTCGCACTAAATACGCAATAAGTACGGACAACGACAGACGGATTGACGGCAGTGCCGGTTCACAGATCCGTTAATGTATGCATCTGGTATTAGTGCGACCAAATCACATCACTGGCGCTCGCTAACTAAATGCTAATATGTCACTGTTTACGATCATTGTCGCGCCGGGACGCACGCCAAGATTGACAATTAAATATCTTCGCTATCAACCGCTGATGCACTCGAAGCTTTAATATAGTTTCGAGCATTTTAACTTACTTGCTAAAATACAAAACAAATACACTTCTTCGGCGTTAATTTTTTCCTTCTAAAGATTTTATTTCACCTAAATATGAGCTCCTGTATCTAAACTATACTGTTAAGTATACTTTTTAAGTTAATACATACAGTTTTATATTCACACAGAAAAAGTAAATAAAAAATGTCTTGAAATAATATATAGATTACAAAAATATACAAAAAAAAACAAAAAAGAATCTTACTTAACTTTTAGTTTTAAGGTACCCATAAACTCTTATGAAGAAATTATTTTCAGAACATGCATATTAGGCAGGTTATGAAAAGACATTGATTTTGAAAATCAATGCCTTTTGAACGAAGTCATTATTAGCATACATTAAAACTTAATAAATTGCCAGGGTATACAAGGATTCTTCAGCGTTTGGTTGAAGAAAGAAATATTTGTTAAGAATCAAAACAGAACACTTGAAATTTTGATAATAGGGAAAGAAATAGATTTATTTACACTTATACAAACGTGGAGAAAGAAAACTGTATTTTCCGTTTCTCTCACACATAGCATAATTTTGGGGTGCAATGTTAAATATAGTACAAAATTTTATTGTCAATTAATTGCATAGGCGATCGACCTGGTATAGTAACAGACCTTTTCTTTGGAAATTTATTACAAATGCAGGAATAGTATTTTTTCCGTGTTTTGTTATAACAGATTGTAATTACTAAATACTTAGAGTTTGTAACTTACATACAAAAAGAATCACATTATATTTATTATGCATTAATTTATTTTCGTGTTAACGGATAATACCTTAAGAGCTTTCTATTTCTTTTTTTTATGACAACGGAGGTCGGCAGCTCTGCGATCCTCCAGCTTGAAGTAAATTGAAATTAATTGCGCTGCCGGACGCTCCCTTAATTATAAAGGAGTTAGGAGGATGAGACCTAATCCATTATCTGACTTACGATGATTTCACGATATTACAATGCAAGAATTCACCATCACACGAACTAATATCGAAACAAAATACTTAAAAATAAGAGCTTAACGATATTAACATAATTATTCGATATTAACCAATCCTTAACTTACAAAATCGATAACCTCAAGTTAAAAAACAGCATTTTTTGGTAATTCAGATACTAGTATTTGAATTATTTAGAGCGGAGCTGTGCAATCAATATAACGTGCCCAGTAATGAGGTATGCAAACATTTGCCGCACACACAAACGCAGGAGACGTACCCCACGCTTTGCCTAAAACTTCATATCAATTCCAATAAACTCGGCAAACACTTTTTTCCGGCAGGAGCATTCAGATAATTTTCGGGGGAGCGGTCACCTTGTACAAACAGTGCTTGCGGCGGTTATTAGTTGGAAATACAAGGGCTGCCGAGTAACTCCTTCGCGCGGGGCCCCAAAGTTCTGTTCCAAGGGTTCCCTAATCACTCCTATTCATGAACGATCGGCCGGAATGGCCTTAGGTCTGGTCAGTCAGTTCTTAAGTTATCTATCAGCAATTAAGATACTCATTTGAATTTCGCTAGGGTGGCTAACGGTCCCGCTTGATAAAGAGGGTCTGTCTAAGGAGGATTACAGGATGATCTCGACAACAAGTATTTATCTTGTTTCGACTGATTGTGAACTTTGTTCGACAAAGTTTCTGATAGCATCTTTTGATATGTAAGTATGTTGGATGTGAATTATAGTTTAATAAGCTTTCTACACATGCAGTGTTGTTAAGATTTTACAATATCATAACTGAAAAATTAATAATAGGTACTAAAGGGTACGTCTTTCTCTTTTAAACAATTTCAAATAGAATATGTATTTACCTCAAGGCCGGTCTTTATTTCAAATAAAATCAGATTTATTTCATTCAAACGTCTTTCTGCAATTAAAACGAAACAATTTCTACTCTACGGAAATTATGGAAAACCATTTGGTGTAAAAGAATTGTTTTTTTTTCCTTTTTATTTCGGAATTTTTTTTCGGCCTATGCAACTCATTTTTTTTAAATTTAATAATACTTATTTGTTTCAGATTTTACATTTATTTTCTCTCATGGTAAGAGGAATATTCAATCCTACTACTGTTCTGAAGTGTCTTCATGTTGAAGAAATTTTCATCAGTTGCAATTCTTGTTTCTTTTTTAGAAAAAAATTCAGGGTTTACAACAGGTTGTGCTTGTGGTTTTTATATTAAAATCTTCCAGGCATAATGAAAAATGATAATAACTAACAGCGTGATTAGTCACTAAACAATTTGTATGCGTTTTTCGTATAATTATAAATACTGTTCAAAACTGCCCCCTCTCTCATGCGGGTACTTTAAAATTCTTAGACAGGCAGTAAGATACGTTGCCGACTTCTGATATCGATGAATACTCGGGTCTAAGAAGAAAAAGAGCGGAGTGCCCCACAGCATTGTCTTGGGTCCAATCCACTATTTTCTCAACATGAGTATATTTCTTACGACCAGAATATAATAACGATGGCTAAGATCAATTAATTGAAATCAACCTGAGACTAAAGATTAAATATCAACAAATCTTTCCACTAACTGCAATCCGTAAATCAGTGATATCAATGTACAATTTATTATGAACGAGTTTCAACGTGTATAGAAACATTCTAAACATCATTACTTTACTTTATGTGTGGTTATTCCTTCTTGAGATAAAAATAATATTTAGAGAGAACATTCGTAAGAACCTATAACGTAACACAATCAAGTGACGGTTGTTCCTTTCCGGGAAACAACTGCGACCTTAAGATCATCACAGCGGGTAGAGACGACGTACAAGAAAACTCAATCAAAGGCTGGCAAACCACCCTGCGGTTGCACACATACTTTCCCAACCGAACGACAGTTACGATCAAGGTCACCACGGTCACAAAAAATAAATCGATAAGTGCCTTTTTCCGGTACACCCTGCAGTACACGCACTCCCCCAACAGACAATTTTCGACACGTGAAGGCCAGCCACGCGTGCAGGAGATAAGACGGACGATACGAGTATACGACAAAACAACACAACGTGGTGTTGGAGAAATTAAGTATAGATTTTCCGTTTCCCCCTAAATACGTCGCCCTTTGTCCACGTAAATTACTTGCTTAGGCGGCGCACCCCAATCCACAATCTCGAATTTGCATATTTTATAAGATTTGGAATGACCGCCGGACTCATGTCACGGCCCTAATCTTCGTCAGTAACATCCAGGCAAATCTTGCAGCTCACTGAGTTATCGGTTAGTAGGTAATATTGTGGCGTCTTCGTGGTATAATTTGTTCTAGGGCTGTAATTTTAAATCGGTAGGTTTCTGTTGATTTGGGGTTATAGAAAAATTAATAACTTTATCCGAAAAGACAGCTTTGCACTTTACTTGACACCAATCTTACACAAACTAAACGCGAAAAATGTCATTTTTACTTTCCGACTAGTAGTAGAAGGAAAGTATTTTAATCGACGGAAAAAAAACGAGATTTCAGCGGAAATTCGCGTTTTGAGGACCTCTCAATCCATTACAATGATTTCTGGAAAATGTATGTGGGTACGTATGTGTCCAAACAGAACAACGGATCGGGCTGAATTTGGTATACCAATTTAGAATTACCAACGGACGAACTGGATTGTTTTTGGTGACAATCTGACAACCGGAAGTGGCAAATGTTACATGCGTCTTCTGAGGGATTCATCCGATTGAGATCAAATTCATACAAACTCATCCTCCGGTCACTTTAAATATGTACCTATACATATACTCTATACTATATATATATAATTGCAGATCAATGAGATGAACGGTTTCGGTGTTATAAGTTTTTATAGAAGCAGTTTTACAGAATCCACAGCCTTTGTCGCTGTATTCCAAATTGTCAGATTTTAACAAACGTCAGTGCCACCGATATGACATTTAAATGTATGACAAATGTCGTTATGTCATAGAAACTGATCTTAAGTAGGTAGGGACCAGAGTGGCTGTGGCTTTACAAAATTGAAGTGTTTAGACATTTTACCAACGTTATAGTCGGAAAGTTTGGCGAGGGCCACACCAGATATTTTGGAAGTAGTTATTTCAAAGGTCATTTTCTGTCAATGGGTGACAGAATAGATTCTGGATACAGAAGAAACGATATTGTCAATTTAGAGGTTATACACTTGACAAAAACGTGAGATTTAAACTTGAAATTACTCCGAATCTATTCATATAAACAATGTTTTTGTTCATTGCCAGTCGAATGTTTCTTTGGCACTTTCACATTTGACTACAAGCTTCTTTCTCTTGAGTCTTCCTATGGGATTGGTGATGTCGAGGAGTTTGGTGGTTTGAACGTGTTGGTATAGTCTTTTTTCGTAGATCCTTGCAATTTTCTGGATTTTACTGACTACCTTTTCATTTTGACGTTCTTGAGATTCTTATTCCTAATTTACCAAAGAGCAGTAACAATATTTCTCAATACTCTGTTTTGGAATATATGGACGACATTGAATTGGTCTTTTAGTGAAGTTCCACAGTTAAATACCATTCATCCATACAGGTTTCAGTATTGGCTGATAGGTACAACACGATTTTGTTATGTATTAAAAGAATAGAGTGTCTTTCAAAGAGCTCTTTCTTCTTTCTATAGCAAATTTTTAACTCTTCTCTTTTCTTCCTTGAGCGGGCTTTCCAGCGGACGTTTTCGGCAAGTGTCATGCTAAGGTATTTAGCTATGTTTGCACGGCGTTACTGAATCTTGTTGTCACCATGTTGTCACCAACAACAATTAACAACAATACCCAGTTATCATTTTACCTAATCTAACCTTGAATTTTACAACTGATGCAGTAGCAGAAATGTCAAAAAATCGGTCATAAGACAACTCTGGTGTTTTCCTCTAAAGTATCATTTAAGTCCAATATTTCTGCAAACTGTCCAGCGATAATTAAAAAAAATCATGTAGTTTATTAATGAATTTTACTCAACTGCGTACAGTTTCCTCAATATTTTAATATAGTCTCAATTATGTACCCCAATATCCATAACATAATAATGAAATGGATACATTGGCATCTATTAGTCGATAAGCAACAAGTGCGACATAATACACGGAACCGTAGAGCTCGTTCGTATCTAGAACACTAGGATATTGTTGTTTAATAGCGTCGGCGACGGACGAAAATAACGAAAAAAAAAAAAAAAAAAAAAAAAAAACCAAACGCCGCCGCCATTGAGACCGAATGAATCGGATTCAACTTTGACCCAGGCTCTCCTGTTGTGGGAGTATGTGGCTATATCCGAGTTCGTGTATTAATTCTGAACACGTATAGAGAGGGAATCTGTCAACGGTTATGCCGTCGGCACCAATGACAAATGTACTTCGAATGGCATTAATCGAAAGTCAACGGAACAGGGCACGCTTCTCGGCCGTATTGCCAGAGGGCGCTCACGAGAGACACCAACTAACACAGTGATTTCCAAACATTTTCGGGAACACCGATTTACAGTTCTATGCTTCTGGTAAAGAATTTGTTGATGAAATTTGTTTGCGTATAGCTATTGCAAAATGTATTGCGTCTATGATAATGTGTAAAAGAAAAACAATTGAAGAGCTCGCCCTTAAGTTAAATTCCCGTCGCGAGATGTGGCCGGATCTTCTCTCACAATAAATGACCTTTACTAATCTATAATATGTACTGAAAAATGTCTTTGAAAGGCATATTTCATATATACACTGTTTTGGGACTGCTGGGACGGAGTGGGCGATTTCGTCCTTGTTCGTTTGTATGTGGGCTGCGATAAAAAAATCCGACTGAATTAGATGAACCATAAACGTCAGGCGATTTTTTTGTTTACCGCGACCCGTTCTGATTTACTCGTACATTGATTTTGGTTAATAAATAAGGGTGTAAAGTGATTTCTTGTCGGGCCGCGGGTCGCTGCTTCCCCGTGACAGATTCGATGGTTGCTCGTCGACATCACGCCTATTCCAGGAGGAGGCACGACAATATTTTCAGATTTTAACCGCCGATGAAAAAAATTTTACAGACCTCTTTTATTTGCATGTCTGTTTTCGTTTTCTGTGTGTTTTTTTACTGTGAAGTTAAATGAGACATTTGGTAGAATGTGGTGTAAATCTGTTTGATATGCTTGTTCAGAAAGAAACATAAAATTAAATATTTTTTTTCTATGATATTTATTCTAGCGACATATCGATAGTGCTGACTACCAAAATTGAAATTCATTGAAACAGAAGTGTTTGTAAGGTATTTTGCCGTTCGTATTTTGCAATTTGTAATTTGCTTCTTTTAAAGTTATTCTTCAGCTACCAAAGACAGATTCAAATTTGCAAAGTTCAAGTGAAAAGCTGTAAAGTAATTTTGTGAAACAGGCAATCATTTCTAAACATGCTTTCTTTCTTGTAAAAATCTGCAAAAAGGACGACTACTATCTCAAATTCTCGTTTTGTGTAAAATATAGATTTTTAGGGCTGAAGGACCCATGGTCGATGGCCGTTTCCAGGCGAAGAAATTGTACAACATACCACAATAACATGTCATGAATATACATTGTAGTACCTACCAATTTGTCTGGAAATAAAACTTGAATATATAGATTTTTAGTTACTAATCTGAACTGGACGGAAAACTTCGAAACCACTTAATCAAATAACTGCCTGTCATTATGCGAATGATTACTTTAATTGGCATTACTTTAATCGGCAACGAAGGGTCTGCGAATGTCGTTTACTAGACGACAAGGAATTGCATGAAATTATAATGTGGCCGTAACGGCTTTGTGCGAAGGAAGAATTTCCATGATGTGGCGGGATCGCGATAAGGAATACTATTGACCTAGAAGCTTTGCGAATGTAGCGGCGGAAACATCTTGCGCGATCCCACGATCTTAATTAGATACGCGAAGCAAAATTTCCCCTTTCAACATGTACACGTTATCACGTACCTAGTACCACACACTTAGGTTTCCATGCAAATTTTACATATTTCCGTGAATCGTACTCCTTATGCCATTGTTAGTATACGTTTCATCGTTAAATGAAGGAAGTTTTAGTGTGGGATATTGGGGTTAGTTTTGTTTTATTGAGGCTTCATTTTAGCTTGCCAGATTCTGGTTGTAAATCCACCTTTCAGACATATAACAATCGATATAATCTCATTGCTACCAGTCTATCAATGAATAAAGAGTTCCAAAAGAGACCCCCATTCCGAAGAAAGGATAATAACTGACCTATAAGGATGTAAAATGGCATGGGTTTTAGTGTGAGTTGGGGGAGTTGAGTTTGTGAAAAAAGCTTATATAATCCGTATCCTTTTTATACGTTCTTCACGGAATTAAAACGTCCGGCGTGTTTGAGATTAATGCCTGGCTCTCAGCGGCTTTTAAAGAGTACAAAGAAGTGGTCAGTCGGATAAAATATTGAAGTGCACTTGACGCTCTTGTAATATCTTTTTCGTCGATAACCATTTGAGTTAATGGAGAGCGTTTAGCCAACCACTAACATAGGAAATTCTTTAAATATAGAATTCTTTTGGCAGCTGATTTTGAACCCATTATATATGACTATATATTACATTATTTGTTTGTATTTACTAATATTTATTATGGAAACCCTTATGGTTCATATACCTATAAAGGGAATATAGCTCCTTAGGAAGTTACTTAATTCGAGATAGGACTAGGAAATAATCTTGGGTAGTAGAGTCCGTTTAAGGTGTTATCTTAATCTTACTTGGGGAAGTTAGGGTCGCAGGAAGATCACTCGGTATCCCTGCATCGTAACCATTAAATGCTGCAATTATAACACTTGAAACTCCCCTATCTCGCGGAATAGTTCTGTGTCTATTCAATATTATATTACAAAGATTTTGGTATATGAGCAAAATTATACAGGCTGTACAAACTTATCAACTTACCATTGGTAACTTTATTGCCAATTTTTCTTTGAAAAAGGATTTTTTTTAGAATATAACACCTTATTTAGTTTAGCATATTTTGAAATAAAACTTAATTATGTACAAACAATATTAATGCATAAAACTTAAACATAAAATTAACGTAATTAGCCGTGTAAAAATGCTAGATTCATATCAGGTTTATGATCAAATATCAGCATTAAGTTTATGACAACAGAAGAATAATTGAAAATTTCTTTAGAAACCATTTATTATAACACCCCGAGTATTCTTATCTACTTTGAAAATCAATTTAAGAAACCGTTGATTGTTAAGCTCAACTTAAAACAAGTAATGCACTTTAATGAGAAGTAAGTTTGTACTTGGCATTTATCGGAATAAGAAAACTATGTAGGCTAGAGGGCCGTGTTAAAGCGGGGGCGAAGAGAGCGCCATAATCCTACTGAGAAAAGAAGAATGAAATTTATAAATCGTGTTTTAAAGAATTTAAAATAAAATATGAGTATTGCAGCCCGATCCGTCGTTCCGTTTGGGCGTAATCATGTTCACGGACAAACACACATACATTTTCCAGAAATCATTGCAATGGATTCTGAGGATCCAAAAAACGCGTTTTTCCGCTGAAATCTCGATTTTTTCCGTCTAGGGTACTAATCGGAAAGTAAAAATAATCGATGATTTTGCCGTTTTGAAGGCCAGGAAAATAAAGTTGAGTTGGAGTCATAGAGACATGTTCTTATCATTAATATGTTCTTTTTATTCATTTGTGTTCGTTTTACTATGTTTTGTATTTTTTATTTTCATTTATGTTATAGAAAGGTGTTTTATTTATTTTGTTAGGATAAACGTATGTAATTCAATATATAATTTATCCTTTATTGGGACGTTTATTTTTTATTGATTACATTTACAGCATTTTTTTTAATCAGCAATTTAAGCAATTCTGCTCAAAAATGGAATGGGGGCACGTTTGCTCTGTTTTTGCCCCCGGTGCAATTTTCTGTTAACACGGCCCTGGTGGGCTGAACCAATAATGAAACAATAAAATATACAAATTTTCCTAGAAACAAAGTAAATAACCAATGAACTTAATCAAAAAATTTAAAATTTAATTACAGAACAGAATGCATTTTCAAATTGTATCAACAGTGACCCTCATCTCTTATGCCTCAGCCACGAAATGCTCGCACCTGGCAAAACGCTACGCGTGCATTTGGAACAGGCTCGCACCCACCCGACCTTGATGCTGTGAGCGAAAACGCTCATGCGTCCAATTCCGTAGTAAAGGCATTACAGTGTCTGATTGATATTTTCGGATACGCTTCAAACTACTTTATCACATTTATTTCTGTTCCTTCACCGACAATAAAAAGCTTCTTTCTTTTATCATTAGTAAAAGTTCCGTCGTGTCGAAATTTTTGATTTAGTCGCAGAAACTATTGTTGATTTGATTCGGTAATGCATGCTCATATGTTGTGAAGCAAGTGCTGAATGTTGTCTACAAACTAGATCCAAATATTAATTTATCTTTACATATCTTTCTAACAGCGTTATTTGAAACATTTATTGTTTATTTACCTTACTTCCATAAAAAAAATACTTATCCATATACCATATCATTATTTGACAGCTCTATTGACTTGCCTTATAATGACAAAAATCACAAAATTAACCAACCAGTTACTTATTCAGTTTTATGTTTAAGTTTGAACACTATATTCTTTTCATTTCAACTACTACCATTTACAATTCGAAAAATATTCTTTAAATCTAAAGAATTATTTCTATAAACATTTGCAATAATTCAAAATATGTAGTTCACAGTTTTCCCTTTTAATGCAATAAATTACAACAAAGTTCTATATGTCAGTTAACAGATTTAATTTAATCAATCTATCAAGTCCACTATATTTTTTCACGATTTTTCTTGTACTTCAAGGACTCCACAATTTTGCGTATAATGCTTCAAACAAAGTATTGTGAAATGACAATACAGAATTAGCAAAATATGCAATATACCAAAAATATGTACTTTACTCCTTTTTTTAACGTGGATTTAAATACCTACATTGAAAATAGTAAAAATTCTTTTACATGTGGAAAATATAACAACTCAATCTCACTTCTCACCGAATAACACAGTCATTGGAATGGAGAGACGTTCGAATCGCGATCTTACTATAAATGTTAACCCGAGAACGACCGGGCATTTTATTATTTACGTTTGTGGCGCAATTACATCCCCATCGAATAGCTTGTCATTCCTTGATACCATTTACAATTAATGGCCTGCAGGGGTGTAAAACTTAAGTGTCAACTTTTGTTTGGGGAGCTTTTACGACGTTTAGGCATAATCGTTAAATATTTACGCCCTTCTTTAAGATTAATAAACCTTTTTCCTTTACTGTGGACACGTTATGTTTACCCCATAACACATTAATGTTAAATTGCTGTATACCGCGACGATGACAATGCCCATATACCTACCAGTATGTGAATAAATATAAGCGTAATATAACTATAAGTGTGTTTTATTTAGATCGTTATGGTACATAAATAAATATCATTAGTACCGCTACATGTGTGTATTGTTATTCATCAGATGTTACAAAATAAGGTTTGTTTTTAGATATTGTTGACAATTATTTTTTCAGAAAAGTTCATCCAAAACATCGATAAAAAAGTAAATATCCTCGAAAATAGAAAACCTTTTCTTTCACATGCACTAATCAGTAATCAGTATGGGAGTGGTGCTTTTAAGGAGTCTATGAACGTCGAACTTGTGTACAAATATGCTTAGCCTTTGGCCTCGCAAATTGCTTCCATAATTAACGTCGGAAAGAAGTAATAATCGCTCTCCTTTTTTCATTAGCATTGTACTTAATTCCCTGCTAAGCATCTTACGCCTTTATTTGTCCCGAAGAAAATGCAGAAGGATTATGTGAAGTGGTGTGCTCCGGCAAGCAGGGCTCCAGCCAGCGCGGAAGGGTTGATGTTTAACTTGAGATGCGCTTACTGAAAAACGCTGCCTGTTTAATTAAAAAGTATTTAAGTACTTTGAGCGGCGGTGACGGAAGGAAGTAGACCGGGCAGTAGTCTCTCTGTCGCGGACAGTTATTAATTTCTACTTTTGCATCCGCAGTTTGACTTTATGGACTTTATAATTTTTCTACTCTGATACTTATAAAAGTTATACACATTTATGAATGAAAACATCTCGTTATAGTTCAGCATATTGATAACAGGTTTTAGAAACATTTTACCAAATATTGCTCGTTACGGAACGACCATATAAGCAACTTTTTGTAGCGCGTCAGTCGTTAAGCCAGAAACGGGGTTGTACCTTTGCGACATTGTAGAAGAAAAAATCGACAAGTTAGCCGATGTTGGGCACATCTCATTATAATATGTATCCATAGAAAATAGTTGTTTTTCAAATAAGATGTAAATTCGTCTTTTACTCCTAATTTAACTTCCATAACTCGGATATCATTATTATTTTTTCAACACTATACAGGGCGAAAGGAGTCGTCTTATAAAAAATTGTTCAATTTTTCAATTGTTCAACTGGTATAACAACGGACAAAGTTGCGGTAAACATTGATCAATCATATTTATGTTAAAAATTGTATTCCAAAGAAGAATTTCGAAGAATTTGTCTACAATTTGTTGAAAGAATCATCAAAATCCACTAAGATTACTATAGCTTTTGGGTATCAGAATTTATCAAAATTTTAGCTGTGCTATTTTTATTACCTATATGTATCATGCATAAAGTCAAACTCAAGCTTACATGTGTATTTAATATTTATCCATAAAACACACTGTTCTAATTTGTTTGCAACACGACGAAGCACAGATATAATCGCATGACTCATGGTATTAATATAGATATAGGCGTAAGTTTCCTAAAAAAGTGGCGGAGGCGAGGGGTAAGGTAAGATAACGGTGCGATCGACCATATGTTAGCAAAATATTTACTTTTAGATAGAATCCTTAATGCCTCGCGCTGCGATATCCCTATTCTTATCTGAGCCCTGACGTGCCAAATACAATATAGATTCCTAATAAAACACCTGCTGGCCTTTTAAAGATTAGGCTAGGCAAACATTTGCGATAACGTATCCCCGTTTAGAACCAGCGTAGATGCCCGTCGTTCAGATTATCGAGATTATCGATTCATTGTTTCGTGCGATGATAGATTAGTTTACACAAGGAAGTGTTGTTACTTACTGGGTACTTATAGGTGTAAAGTGGTCTGGAAATATGTAATATTATGCTGAAGTAAACGCAACAAGTTGCCATTAAGTTGTTGAATATGAGCATTAATATGCACATTAAAACACGCAGCTGGTTATATGCTACATACTGTCATGCTTACTTTTAGTAAATTTTGTAATCTATGGCGAAATTAAAAAAAAAACAGATTTCGGTTTAAAAACACAGACCAGAATCAGAAAGTTTTTATTTCAGGTAGATTTTGTAAATGTGCAAAAAAATATTAATACAAAAGATTATTTAAATTCGCGAGGCCACTCTGTACCCTAACCCTAACCTATTGTCAGTCATAGAATAACTCAATGGTACGTCATGTCAGTGGCCACTGTCGTTTATCACAATCTGTCAATTCACAACCACAGCGACAAAGGCTGTGGATTCTGTCAAACTACTACTATAAATGCTTATAGCGCATAAACCACTCATCCCATTTGTCTGTAGATTAGTGTACATATTTAGTATCACTGGAGGATGAGATAGTATCAATTTTGTCAAAATCGGATGAATCCAATTCGGGTTCCTAGACAACCTTCATCCAGTTAACTCAATGATGTCTGTCTACGTGCGCGTTTTGTCATAAATTTATGTGGATAGTTTTTCAATCTATTTCGCGTAAACTGAATGTAATGAAATCAGTTCATTAGGGAATGAACAACGAGAAAAATTGTTAAAAACTTTTTTTTTAATACAATTTCATTATTTGTACCGATACACGTAAAGTCATGTATAGCTATGTGTCAGATAAGATGATTGTGTTACCCTATTTTCGCCTTTGAGACAGAAATATGTTAGTGGCTGTATGTAGAACGTGAATAAAAGAAATTAGTGACGAGTTCTATATACCGTAATTAGTAAAATATTACTTGAATTAGTTGTATCACACCAGCAAAGTTTGACCTATCTGACACATAGCTATACAGGACGTTGGTGTAGGTGAATAAACCAACCCTAAGTCTGTTTGTTATCCTCCACGAGGGCAACCTAGAGCTACACTATCTACATTCTACAGAATCTACAGTAAGGCGTCTGTCGTTAATTTTAGGCAGTCGGTGTAAAGCGTCGTTGGTTGCTTGTTGTTACTTAATGATGTGTTATTTAAGTTGCATTATTAGTACTGACGTAAGTTGATGTGACGATAGAGAGGTTATGTAATTTTATATTAATAACATTATATATTACGTTATTCTATGGAATAAAAAGAAAGCGGTGCACATAATCCTCAAAGATATATTATAAACTAATCGTTTATTGCAAAATAAGCAGCCTTTATTAATTATATTATTAGCGAATAATTTAATTCATCATGCATTTTGAGTCATCTACACCTATCTCTTTGGCAAGAATGAAATTTTTGTTGCTACACCGTCTACACTGTGGATGCCAGTGAACACTGCACCATGTTACACTATCTGCTCTACACTATACTTTACCAGAATAACAAGCATACCCACTATTTTCTGGAAAAACCGACTCATATTCTAGAGTTGGTACGGTCGGTACTGTGATAGCAACAGCAGTCTTTTCATTTATTTAAAGCAACTTTCTACTACTCCTGGTTCAAAGTTACATATTATTTTAATTCTTTGATTCAATGGAAATGTATATGTATACACATTTAATCAGAATATATTCGAAATGTGAGAATTTCATAATTTGCTTCGAATGAATTATTGTTAGGTAGACATAGACACCTTTAAAAAATAACGCCTAAACCATACATCTTAAAAAAACCTTTTTTCAGCACGTATCATTCCAAAAACGTGTCGGTGACACGTCCAAAGCGCGCTCGAAATAAAAAAAAATGATTAAAATTCCGTACTAATTAAAAACGGGTGTAGAGGCGGAAAAAAATTGGAGCGGCCGGGCCATGTCGAACGAGAGAAAAATTATTGAATTTCCATTAAAAACTCGAACTAATAGTTCGGAGGTAATAAATCAACGTTCCTTTCATTCATTCTGCTGCGGCGGACGCGCGTCGCTCGGTGCCATCGAACTGTTTAAAACCGGGCGCCCGGGTCGACTGCGATGCCCTCTATTAACTGCTAGCGAAAACTAGCGTTACTAGGAGTCCGGTTACCCAGCCAACCGGACTATCACCACGGCTAGTGTTACCGGAGGCGCCATCCCGTACTCGTGGCGAAACCGGTGAACTAAATAGGTATCTTAATAGGAACAGCATTATTTTTTTTAATTAGATAGAATTTCACGTTGTGATATTTTCGCCGATTCTATTGTGATAAATTACCTTTTAATATACAGTTAGAATATAGAATAGTATTGGGTTATAGTAAGTTTCTAGAGAAAAGTGCATTTTTTTTCGTCTAGAACTTTGTTTTGTGTTTTTATTTTCCGACTAGTACCTACCCTAGAAAGAAACTATTGTAATCGACGAAAAAAGTGGAATTTCAGTTTTGAGGTGTTCTGTAATCCAATCCATGATTTCTGGGAGCGAACAAACCAGATTGTTTTTCTCACATTCCGGCAATCGGAAGTGACACCTGTTACATGCATTTTTTGAGGGATTCCACCGATTTTGATTAAACGGATGCCAGCTCATCCTACAGTGGCTTTAAATATGTATAACAACTTTAACATGAATGGGAGGAGCGGTTTGGGCGCTGTAAAAGTTAATAGAAGCAGTCTGACAGAAGCTACAACCTTAGTTGCTATGGTTACGAACTGGCAAAATGTGATAAACGTCAGTGACCACTGAAAATTAGCAACATTAGCCAAGTGGTTGAGTCTTCACGAAATTTAAGGTAGCAAGCGTTCATTGCAAGCAAATGGCCATGAACATGTGTTTGCACGTGGTTCGATAATTAATATACTGAATCTTCTTTCAACTGTTATTAACCTTCTATAAAAAAATACTGTTGCACATTTTGTGGTCCCCTGGATCGATTTCAATGAATTCTGGAAAATGTGTGTGTATATGTATCTGTGTAAGTATATCGTGAACACGATAGCATCCAACAACGGATCGGGTCGAAACTTGGTATACAGATTTAGAATTACCAGTTACACTTATTTTTATAGGGATTCATTTGATCATGAACTCTTTGAAACCAAAAAGGCAGCGTTTTGTTTTTATCATTGAGTAATTTTTATTAGTCTGGTGTTCTACCGATTTCGGCCTTTAGGCCTCCTTTAGGAGTACGAGTAATAACTAAAAAATAACAATACATGGTTACATAAATGAATTGTACATAAATATTAGTTGTTATTTATTTTGTTATGTAGTTGGAGTGGTAAGTGATTTTGTCTACATGAATTGGCAAATTTTTATAGGTAAACGTTAGTCGCCAATTTCCGAACCGTGTATGATAAAGAAAATCGCCTTTTCAATTTTGCCATTTCAAGGAATTATTCTACCTGAAAGAGTTTCGAGAAACTTTTACAGATATTTTTGGGGCGGAAGGTTTAGACACTCCAACCAGTCTTTGTGTACAATGAGTTCAGTTAAGTATTAAGAACAATATTTTTAGGCGGCTATTACTTTGAAATCTATAAGTACTTGTCAAGCAGAATCGATAGATTCTACCTCTGATCACGTGATCATATCACATAAATTGTGAGACAGCTTTGCTCTGTTAACCACAAACAACAAAACAATCCCCGTAAACTAGACTATTTCGGTAGTCGGTAGCAGGCAGTATTTCTTTGACTAGTGGTACTCGGTATCAGACGGTACGGACACCATTCGGCGAGTTAATTAACATCCGTACTGCGGAATGAAAACAAGAAAGAGAAGAGACCGGGAGAGAGACGGTGAGCTTAGTTTTAATCCCGAAACATTCCTAATCAAAACACTAATCTGGAATATTTAAACTAAAGTACGACTATACGGACGGATCCATTGTTTTAATCGAACCCATCCCGGACTCTCATTTTGTGCAAATGTTGGCAGCCATGCGGGGGAATATTAGCGCTCCTAAGGGTGCTCGGAACGGTTGCGGGGACGCGCTCGGGCGGGCCGTAAGGGAGGGTAATGTTAGGGGGTAACGAGAGGCAGCTTTATCGAGCAGAATTCTGCGTTTAATCTAACTTGCAATCTATTTGTCGAAGCCGTACCGTGCTCTAGCCTCACCCGCCATACCTCCTCCTGTATATATGCCGGACCCGGCTGCTTTGTGCTTTGCTGAATTTCTATTAAAATTCGGCGTTCCAGCCAGTCCTCCTCGACGCCACCACCACTAGCTAGCTGCCTCACTCCTGCACTACGTTCATGCGGTTAATATATTTACTCCGACCGTTTGTTGGACTACGCGTACCTCATGCAAAATAGAATCGGTTACTGTATGACGACTGGAATGCCCTTACTTCTTCTGCAGAACTGATGTATGGTCGTTGATGAGTCAACCTTTTCGGTAGTACCACTAACATGGATTCTTCTCTCTTAAAAATGTATTATAAACATTTATATACCAAATCATGTACACTCGCAGAAAAATGAATCTTCACATGGTATAGTATGGTATGCATGGGGCGCAACATCTTCTTCATGATATATCCTATTCATCCAAACCTAACAAAGAAATGGAACGGTTCCTAATGAGCTGTATAAACATCCACCGTCATTACAAAGTTCGTTAAACTAAATATACATAATCCACTTTTTTCTCATCATTCTCAAGCAGCGGGGTCAGCGATGGACCGCTATCTTCAACACAACTACCCTTCTCCGATTTACATATCGGAATGCATTACGTACGACATCGAATGGAATATTTATAAAACTTAGAGGGAATTTCACGACCTATTTGAATATCAAATATCCCTGTTTGATCGCCGTTGCCTTAATTCATTATTTGAACAACTCGGTGCTCGTGAGAATGTCCGAACCCCTTCACTAGGATCGCCGCAACATCCTTTGAACAGGTTTTCTCGCTAGCCAGCGACCGCTGTATCAAGACAACTGAGCATCGATTTACACTGGACAAGGGGATGACCGTGGGATCAAGCCAGTGCTATGGACCTGCAGAAGGGTGTCAGGTCACAGAAGGGTTATGCTCTTTTATTATTATGTGGATATAGCTAGGAAGAGGATGTGATGCTCTGAAAATTACAAGAAGAAAAGAATTGCAACTGTATCAAATGTCGACGTTAAACTTGTAAGAATGATAGGACATCTGATGAAAGGCCAGAATATCAAAATATCGACGAATATAGAAGAATAACGTTTTCTTCGTCAAAGAAAAATATAAATATAAACATAACTACATGCTAAATAACTATATTGAAATTTTTATTAGAATAAAATATTATTTGGATAGAAAAAAAGTCCTCTTCATGCTACACTATATACGCAAGGATAGTTGTCTGTGTGTGTTATTTATATATTTTACACATTTCTCAATAGGTGTGATTGAGATCGGTGTATGTAACAAAATATCTGGGGTGACCTTCACCCAACTTTCCGACTACATCATTGGCACAATGAAGTTTCTGAACATTTTCTCTGGTCTGTTCTCTGGACTCAACCTGCCGTCAGTTTCTATGATAGAATTACAGTTGTCATACTACTTAATGTGACAATTTGCAATACAGCGACAAAGGCTGTGGATGCTGCCAAACTGCTTCTAGAAACCCTTCCAATACATATCAAGACATCAAGTGTTATTCAAATGAGGTCATAAAATAGATTAATAAAAAAAGATTAAAAATGACAGACTATACCCTCCAAACCAATAGCCCAAGACAAGATGAAAATCTTCGGTCTCGAGGTGAAGCGTGAGGGATGAAGATTCAACCACATACGAGTGCTTATTGTAATTTATTAACTTTAGTCTAGAGAATGGATCGTTTCCTGCTTTATGGAAAAAATCGATAATTCTACCTTTGGCAAAGACATCCAACGCATCCGAACTAACACAGCTTCGACCAATAAGTATATTACCTACTGCATCAAAAATTATCGAAAAAATAGTCAACAAACAGATGAGGCAGCATATAGATAATTTTCACTTATTACCATCCACACAATCAGGATTTCGACCCGGGTATAGTACCTCCACTGCACTGCTGAAGATTATGAACGATATGGTGACTGCGATGGATCGCGGTTTAGTCTCTCTCATGGTTCTTCTGGACTTCAGTAAGGCGTCTTCTGTACTCCTGAACAAGTCAATAAGCAGATAGTACTTTTAAACCGCACCTTAAGTAATATATATACTTGGGCAATTTTCAACGGTTTGAAAATTAATCCCAACAAAACAGAATGTATCTGTATCGGAACAAAACAAAAGTCTGAGTTGGCAATAAGGACTAAATCGGTGCCTATTGTTATTGATGGGATAGAAATCAAACTGAAAAGTAGGGTGAAGGTTTTAGGTGTAATTATAGACTCAAACCTATCGTTTGATGACTATGTCCGTCATATACTTTCTCTGTCTTACGCAAAATTCTCTTCACTTTATAAGTTTAAGTCCGAATTGTCATCTAAACCGAAATGGCAACTTATGACCTCGTTAGTTTTAAGTCGTTTAGATTATTGTATGCCTGTCTTTTATCCTCACTTGTCCTTAAAGAATAGACGTAGGATTCAGGTCCTTCAAAACAATTGTTTGAGATACGCTTATGATATTCAAAGGCGAGAACATATTACACCGTATTATAATAGGTTAGACATTTTGAAACTTGAAAACCGATTCACGCTTCTTTTGTGTTGTATGTTGTTTAACGTGGTAACGACCCATTTACTACCATACCTATACGTATTGCTAAAAAGAAAATACACGCAGACTAACTGTACACTGCGATTTATTAACCACTTTACGATCCCTAGTTTTAGGAGTACAAAATTTATGGATTCTTTTGCCTATGTAGCCGCAAAAGTTTTGAACCAGTACCTAAGCATTTTTGATAGTGTAAATAATGTAATTAATCTAAAGTCTTCTGTCAGGAAATTGTTAATTGTAAAACAACGACTATAGATTGAATAAGATTTATGTTCTCTTTTTTCTGGTAATGTTGTAAACCGGCTTTGCCGATACTTTGCCGTTTAGATAGGCTCGCTTAATGTTTTTTTTTCTCCATTTGTATGTTATTTTGAGATGCCTTATCTAATAAATTTATTTATTATTATTATTATTATTATTATTATTATATATGTATTATTATTATTATTATTATTATTATTATTATTATTATTATTATTATTATTATTATAGTATGTATTGTGTGTGCAAATAAAATGGTATTATATATATATATATATATATATATATATATATATATATATATATATATATATATATATATATATATATATATATATATATAATTATATATATTGTTCAAAATTGATCCCTTCTCCTCTATACAATAAATAGCATAATCCTCAAATTTCAAACTGGTACAAACGCTGCTGCTGGCGGTGTGTCGGCGATGGAAAACCGAATGGAACATGCAGACAAGAATCCAAATTAAGAATGTCGCTAGAAATTCAATCCGCTATCGCCTAATCACATACGGCAAACATGGCGTGTATAATTATACGGGCAAAGTTGATCTCTGGGAGCGGGTGGGTACGCGCTGAGTGACGTTGGGGGGTGGCCAGGGGGCATCGGCGCTGAGGGGCGGCGGCGGTGATGAATGTGTGTGTTTAGCTTCGTTAGTCGGCGACAGACTTTAATTATCTCTCCAAGGATTTCTGGGACATTAGCTTGTATTTTGCGATAGGTGCCGCTGTCGCCACCAGCGGGTGTATGTATAGTTCTTTAGCCCACCACCCTTCCGAAGGAGGAGCCGGGAAGAGGAAGTGGAATAGCGTTCGGAGCGGCTCATTACCGTTTTATGCAAAACATCGCTTTTATCAACTACTGTACAGGATGCTTAGAATATGAGATACCATGGATGGAATAAATTTGAAGGGTATACAGAAGAAGAGAAAACAAATGCATAAACAATAGTCAAACCGTAGTCTTTGAGCTGAAATTTGGTTCAGTAAGATTGACTCACTATGTCAACGAGGTTGTTTTAAAGTTGGTTGGGGCCACCCCACCCAAATGCTGTCCAATTTTCAGCATTTATGTTCAATATGTTGTTTCTGTACGCCATACATCGAAGCTCAACTCCTTGCATGAGTTGCAATAGGGCAACAAAATTGACTATCAGACACATTTTTTTTCACAATTTTATATTATAGGTAGATGTTGAAACCTACACCAAGTAGGGAATTGTTTTCCAAATATTGTAAAAGAATTCTTTAACTATATAAATCAGTGAATTGAGCTGGAACAGCACCTGAGTCAATCTAATTGTCTCCTATTCATTGAAAATAAATCTTTTTATGCTTGAAATATCAAAAACGTAACCATGGATTCTGTAACCCTTAGTAATAAGCGAGGTCCCCATGGTGAGGGCCAAATTCAAATCAGAGAGTATTGTATCTTGGTGACCGCCCAGTCAGAGTGGGCGGGTAGTGGTGGTGGTATGGCAGTAGTGTTAGCGCGGCTTCATTACCGTTTTATGTGAAACTTTGCATCGGCTATATTTATGCCCCATTTCGTCGTCATTTTGTATTTCGACGTTCATTATGCCGGGCCGGCGGGCGTTAGTTATATTCTGTTTTACAACTTTAGTTTTGATAAATTGTTTAGCGAGGACTGGCCCGCCCGCCCGCCGGAGTTTAGAAACTAAACTGCTAAAAAGTATATCCGGACGGATTAATTTGTATAAAGTGTAAATAATGGATTTCCCGTACACCGACCAGAAGGATTTCGAGTTGTGCGCGATTACGTTATCCGTAATTTTGCTAATGGTCCGTTGTTCCCCAGATAAGCGTCCAGCGGTAGCGGTTTCAACTCTACCAACCCCCCTAAAACCACCCTACAAACCACCCCCATCCACCTACCAACCTCCGTCCTCTCTATCTCTCTCTCCCCCATAGAAAAACAACTTTCCGTCATAACTTAGTACCTTTGCACAACGAGTATTACATTCAAATTGGCGCACAACTACTTGCAAAACTCAAACCATTAGAATTTTACATTTTGTTAATCTAAAATCTAAACACTAACAAATTAATTATACTAAACCATCGATTAGTATCATCCTTTCAATAAATTATACTGATGGAACGCTCGTGGTTATAGACAGGATTCGACACACAAGCAGGACCTGGCGCTATGGTCACAATTTAGCACTTAGTGATAAGGAGAGATGGGGGATTCCTGTAGCATAGCGAGAATACCATAAGACCGAAAGCTTCCATCGCTATTTAGCGCATGTATAATTACACATATATTTATGGAAGTTTCGGTCTTATGTTATTCACCATGCTACAGAAATCTTTCATCTCTCTTTATCCTCGCTGTAAAATTTCACCAGATATGAATAGACCGCCAGGACCGTCTCAATACTCTTGTTGTCGAACCCTCTATGCTCAACGATCACTCGTGCGATCACTGCACAGACCCGTTGTTAATAAAATTAACAATTTCAAAGGAATAAGAGGTGTATTTTATTAAAAATTGATGATAGCTTTTGAAAATGGACCACTTCAAAAAACTAATTTGTTTTGTCTATGTTGATTTATTCCTTCATAATAATGATTACAAAGACTGAATGTGTTCTATACACTAAGCTCACTTTGTCTTCATATGCAATCATTTAGACCACAAATGCATCATGTCAAACTGCACAATCACCACAGCGTCAGTTAATTCTGACAATCTTCTTTATATCGTTTTAAAAAAATTGTCACAATTCATAAAAAAAACACTAAAAAAATACGAGGAATAAAATGAAATAAATACCAATATATTGTTAAATAATTTGACTTTAATAATAAATTAATGCGCATAAAGCTGAGTAGGCAATAATTTGACCAAGGTCCCTAATTGTTCAAGAGGGTGTATCAACCTTAGACCAAAAAACATCATATGACTTTTAGGTGAGCGTTTTTTTACAATTTATTAAATTCATCACATTCCTAAAGATAAAACTACCCTGTATAATAGTTCCTGTTAAAAAGCTACGCAAAGATTGAATCCTTTTGCTACTTATTGGATAAAAAATATCTTGATTAGCAATGTCATACGAGCAGCATACGAGATCAGTATCATCAGTAAAACTATTAAATTGCATGACAACGTACAGGGCATAATTAATTCGTTGAGTTTTATGCGCTTTTGTACGGCCGATAATCACTTTGTTCTACAATAGCCGGATTTGATTAATTGCTCCACACGAAATCCGTTAACAAATGTACAATTTATTAACAAATATTAAATAACAGCGCGTGTATTTTCCTCGTGTAACAACACGCAAAACTATTGTTCGTAACAAATATCCCTGTATAAATTATCACTGTTTAAATGTTCATGTTTTCGTGTCTGATTATTATTGTCCTTATCGTTTGTTTGCAACGAGAATTTATGAGAAAAATCAAATTGTTATGGAATATGCCAAATATAATTATATAAATCATATTTGACTTTATTAAATTTACAAAGTTTATTTACAGGGGCGCGGTATTTAAGATTGTTTGCCTGAATAACAAGAGAAAAGAGACAAATGTTTGTGTCATTTGAACAGCCTGGTCGTGTATACCTCTGATGACCGAAAATGCAAAACAAAAGAAAACATAAATCTCGTATAACTGGCGCACGATAACCAAACAAGACAAAACACGTCGAAAAAATCAACAAACACCAACAAACAGAAAACCATCCATTTATCATCATTCGACTTACTCGTACAATATCGCAAAAAAACCTTTAGAATTCGCGATCCGCGATAATGACGCGAATAAAAGGAATAATAATCGAATTAGAACGCCCAGACTGTCCCGTTCAATCATCGGGAAAACAACGCGACCCGTAAAAACCGTAAAAACAACTCACAACACCGCGCTGTGTTAGTTTTAATTTTTCCCGATATCTGCACATAACAAGCGACGGTGAAAGTGTGCGTTTTTTGCCGTTTGCTTACACAACAAGTAAGCGTGAGCGCGAGAGAGCTTTTATTTGTTCAGGCTGAGTTTTTTTTTCAGCAGGTCGCCGCTACAAGCTGGCGTGTAGCCGCTATACAATGCGCGGCGAGATAAGCTACCCGATTCGTAATTGTTTGGCATTATTAGTGGCCCATTGACATTGATTCGCCTCAATTATAGGTTAGGTATGGATCGGTTTAAAGCTAACTATGATACCGCACGCTCGTGCCAGCTAAAGTGTTTAATTGTATTTTGTGGTTATTAACAATCATCATATTATATTTTTGTCTTGAGTGATGTATTTTTTTATACAAATATTGTTTAAATTTGCAAAAAGTGGAGATTTTTCTTTGTAAACAAATATAAGCAAAAAGTGACTATTTTTCAGTTCTGCTGTAAGTAATAATAATAAAACAAGTTTTTCTACAAAAATATTTATGTACAAAAATGAAATACATACATAACTTTCCTGAATTTTAGATCCTAACAATAGTTAAATCAGCGTATCTGAGCTATTTCGCATAATTGTCTAATTTTTTATTTTTTCATTTTATACAGTACAAACGTGTTTGTTAAAATGGTTATTTTTAACAAAATATGCATGTTTTTAAGTTGATAATGTTTACTTACGTTATTGTTATTTGAGAACAGTACATGGAAAATTTGATAATCAGACAAATTTACTATTAAAACCAGTAATATATGTCCAAATAAGGCTAGAAATAAGTTCTAATCAGATGCAAAACAACCATTCCTACATACTACTAAATAATCGTTCAGCAAATACTAAATTTTGCATCTACTATCCTCCTAAATACCCTAAAATCAACAAACTCAAAACTTTTAGAATTTTTACTCCATTTACCTAGAAGCTAATGTACCATTACAAAAAAGTCTATCGTTTTGGAGGTTTTGAAATGTTATCAATTTGTGGGTTACATACTATTATTAACTATAATAATTGATTGGGGGGTTTCTGCCCAATTTTTTGGCAAGCTCTATGTGCTTAATGACTGCACTAATATTTACACTTTGCTTACTACGAAAGTTCAGTAATAACTATAATTCCGGAATGGTTGCATATGATATAATAACAAAGTATATTATTCGTACCCATTTTAGTAGTTATTGAGATTTTTTTATGGCACCAAATAGTTCTTTGACTCATAATTACAAATATTGTTTTAGATTTTTACTTTGCAACTAGTACCCTAGAAGGAAAGTAAAATCGACGGAAAATGTCGAGTTTTTGGCGGAAATCCGGGTTTTGAGGTCCCCTAAATTGATTGCGATAATTTCTGGAAAATGGATGTATGTGTATATGTATGTCTGTGAACACGATAGCGCCCAAACGGAACAACGGATTGAGCTGAAATTTAGAATTACCGGGGGACGAACTGGATTGTTTTTGGTAACAATTTGACAACCGGAAGTGGCAACTGTTACATGCATCTTCTTAGGGATTGGGGACATGCATCTTCTTCTCTTAGGGACATGCATCTTCTTAGGGATCTAGAGTGGCTCTGTTTTAACAAAATTGAATAATTACAAACCTGTTCAGACACTTCAGTGTGCCAATGATGTAGTCGGAAAGCCAATAATGTAGTTTTTAATTTTGAAACGTGATAGTTTTAAAATGTTCAAAGGAAGCGAATTTAATTGCAACTCTAATTATTTAAACATTAATTAAAAGAAACGTATAATAACATGTATTTGTTATACTACTATTAAAGTTTTTAGCAGAAAAGCTAATTTATTACATTTAAAGCTTTTATAAATAGAAAGCATTTTTGTTGATACATGTAATATGTAACGCATCCCAACTAACGCCAGAACACAGATATCTTTAGTAAATTTAACAATAATATGTAACCTTTTACTTGCAGAATTTAAATTATCGAAAAACCTAAGTATGCCACCAAACCTGTATTTAAATGTTTTATCCTTCCTCATTGCGTAGTAATTTCTGTCAAAGGTCAGGTTAAATATTAACTGATCAAGTCAAGTGCGACCATAGACATTTGTGTACCTGTTGTGGGTTAGCTTGTGCTAGTAGCATTCAAACGCGTGTCATCACTTCGCTTCAATTGTATGTTCGCGTGTCAAACACGATCCTATTATATAAAAGGTTAAATCACCTTCACTACTATAGTGCTATCCTGGAACGGGACCCCTTGCATCATAAACCAGTTTGAGTCACGCGCCAATAGTTTGTGTCAGGTAGGGCATTAGCTTTCATGATAGTGGGTATCCCTAAACGGGACACTTGGGTACCCTCCAGTACCCTGCTCTTATGAACAGGTGCCGTGTCGCGTGTCACACCTTTTTAGTTGACGGACTGAATAATTTTTACTTCCCACTACACGACAAACAGAGTAATAACTCGTCTCTCTTCTTCTAGTACAGTTGAAGAAAAAGGTTCTATTTATCAAGTGAAAATATTGGATAAATATAACTACAAACTGATTTTTCTTAATCATTTCTTGAACAAAAGAATTAAATTAGTTAGTAAAAACCATTCAATCAATCAATCGTCAAATTCGCATATTCTTCAGTTAAATTTATCCAAAAGCTGTGTTTCATTGATATACAAACACAAACATGTTTATCCATTCTGAATCAGTCAATACAATTTACATCAGTTCGTTGATCACAACCCCACTGAAAAATGCCGTTAACCGGACGAAATCGACCGTAAAGGGTGAGCAAGTGTTTTTCGTCGGGACACCGTTTGACTTTCTAACTCTTTCCCAATGCACACAAGGACATCGCCTCGTACATTAGCGTTTTATTTACAAAATATAAAATGTCGTTAATGAGTCGTAGTCGTTGGGGGTGTAACCCCTTCATCTTAAATGGTGACGGACAAGCCGTGCGCTGCAGCGGGGGAGACGGCCAATTGTCCCGCTCATTAATCACCACGATACGCGGTACTCTTGGATGTCAAATGCAGTCCGGCTGAAGAGGTGCTTTGAGGGTCTCATCTAGCTAATTGCCACCAAACGACGTTTTTAATTAATGGACGCGCACATTGCTATTTCGAGGGTACGCCACCTAATCGCAAACCTGCCCGGTGATTTTTTTTTCAACCCACAGCATCGGGGGACTCTACCTTTGATGGGGTATTCCCAAAAGCGGATTGTTCTGAGTCGGAGCAAAATCAAAAAAAAAAAAAAATTATTAATAAAGCTTTCTGATTTGCAAATTCATCCGTTGGTTATATCATGGAGATCATGGGTCTGTTTCCATCAAACTGACAAATTTGAAAACGACTTTTTTTACCATAACTCACATTTCCAGCGCGACTCTGTCGTACGTGACAAAAATGGATTAACGAGAGAAACATTGCAGAGCTAAATTGGTCGGAGCTTTATCTACCTTTCCTAGTCAAAAGAAACGCACCCTAGTGTCAACTGTCAACCCACTACCGATTTGGATACACACTAAGATTAACTCTTCTTGAAGATTCACGAGTCATACCTTGAAATATAGTATACGAGGCGTAAGATTACAATTTTTAGGTTAGGGTCCAGAGTGGCTGTGGCTTCACGATACTGAATAATTGCAAAAATGTTTAGACAATGCGTTAACGATTTAGTCGGAAATTTCGGTGGGGGGTTACCCCATGAATTTTCTAGAATTTCTATAAATGTAGAAGAATTCTAGAATTCTCATTAATTTGTTTTCTACTGACATTTTACTTAATCCACAGACATTTTTAAATGTTGAGTGAATCTGGACCAAGAAGCACAATAAGCGAGATAACTGGAGGATTCAAAAACCAAATCTAATTGAAATAACTATTCGGAGTCGGTGGATAGAAACACTGAACAGAAAGACAATTGTGTTGAACTTTGTTGTCAATAACACTGATAGTTCTAAACAAATATTCTTGTTAAAGAAACGGTTGCTGTAGCAAAAATGAAGATGGTACGAATGCAAAAGTCAACTGGACTTGTTTTTCTTTCGCGTTAAGTTCTTTGTTCCTTGCAAGAAATATCCTCTTCTTCAGAACTATTCCTAGCGGCATTTTGAATCTATTTTTGTGGCTTTGCTGCAAAGCTATCTTTGTTTTCATAGATAAACCATAATGTTTTTATTTTATTCCAGCCTTAACATTGTTTTACAACTTACGCAGTGACAGGAAAAATTCACTGAATGTACGTACCTATATTTGCTACATTTAAAATACATGTACTTGCTGGTAATATTCTTGCTATTCAGTAAATGTTAAACAAAATTCAAAACTACTTAACTACACATATCTACTGGGACATCAAAATTGACAAATTTAATAACGTTATTTCTTTCAATTGAGTAGAAAGATACGTAGCCGAACACTCGTCGGTAACCACCTTTTTTGTACTTGTCTCTTGTCCAGTGTCCACCCTGCTTGAGCTATGTCTTCCTACATTTTATGATTCTGCGGGAATTATTAATAATATTATGTCCCTAAAGAATAACTTACACAAACTATTAACCAAACATGACAGGTTACTGGTTAAAACCAAATTATGATATATGTAAGATAGGGAAAAGTGATATGGAAAAATCCAAGGAGAGGAGAAGGATGTGCCAGAACACAACAATATGCCAGACATGTAGACTTCAAATTCTGCTAAAAACCAACTGCTTTGTTTAGTCCTGTATTTAATCTCTTTTATTATGCAATATGCTAATTTTTTGCCATCAAATCATAGCATTTGGACCTACAGATTATATATATTGACTACTAACAACATCAATTTTATCAGCACGTCAGAACATGTAGGTATGAGTTTATGTAGACGATATGCATATAAGTTGGGTATACATTTGTTATTAACAAAATGTTATTAATACTTATTGAACCTCTAAAATGGGCGACGATTATACTCTACCGGTATTAACATCGAAAAAGTTCACCTGTTAGTTCAAAATGGTACCTTTCACGTATGTATCTACTAATAGTGGGAACGTTTGATAGTACTCGGTTGGTATGCTGGGAATACATTGAATGAACGAAGCGCAAATAAAAAAGGTAGGCGACCGCGCCGCGTGGTTGCATTTTTTATTTGCTTTTTGGCCGGCCCCATCGTCCGTTAAATGATTTAAATCGCGCGCCAATTTTTTGCAGCCATAGAGGTCGCCGCGAACCGTACAACAACGTACAACAGAGCGGCAGTAGAAGGGCGTATTCTATCTGCTATCCGCGAATACCTGTTGTTTTGGCAATACTGCGAGCAGTACTATATACCGGCCAGTCCCCGCATATACATTACTATATAACAAGCAGATCAGTAGCGTAGATTAGCCATGGCACTCATTATCGCCTCATTATACGCCAGTTGACAGTTCGATGATCGTTTGCGTTTATAGGCTACGGCCGTTGTCCCCTTTTACGTCAAAAACGGTGCAATCAATCCCGCAACCGTTTTCAGTTTGTGCCGATGAATTTGAAAAGGGACCACTTGATGGAAATACCGTTATAAGCAATTTCTGAAAGAAGAATTTATGCTAAAGATAATATCACACATAAATATAATTTATCATCTAAAAAATCAGGGAAAAATATATCTAAAGCTGACAACAAATTTAATACTGACAGTATTTCACTCAAAACTTCTGAAAAAAAATAAAAGAATGAATTTTTCTACATTTCTATTAAGTTCAAAATTTTTTAAACATTACAACAGATTCAAACCATTGAAAATCAACCAGAAAAATAAATTACAAATTCTTATACATGTCGGCATGGTTTACAGGCACACCAAACGGCTATGTGGTCCCTTTTTATTATGTGTGTTGAGAGACTAGAAGCTGCTGGATTCCCTTGTACTTTTCGGACAGGGTGATTTTCATCGCTGATTTATAGGACTGTCATCGCGTTTATCGTACGATTAAAATAGTTTAACATATTTACATTTATAACAAAACACTATTCAAAATTCGACAATTAATTGTTTTAATGGCCGTCAATATTGGATTTATGTTCGCCGACGTGTGGCCGTATTGTTTACCCGAATATCTGACACACTGACGAATTTTGTCACGCGAACCGACTGCTTCTGTAATATAATATGTGGTAATTGAAGAATTGAATTGAATACGCCGAATATGTGGTAAATGCGCTATTATCTATATATACCGCAAGAAAAATCTCCACCCGAAAGTTTGAGACACTTTGATCTTTAATAATTGGTGTATTCTTTCAGTAAATTATAAACAAATTCGTTCTACTTAATGGAGCTTTTAGAATAGAATGTTTTTTTTTTATTTATCTTGTAACTATGGTCTAACATTCCGTGGTCGAAGTAAGAAACAATTCAGGACATTGGTTAAGTTTCCGCAGAAACTGTACTATATTGAAACGCTAGGTGGTGGCCACAGATAGTTTTCCTACTGTGAAGAAAATCTAATCTCCTAAATACGTTTTTGTTAGTGAAGTAGTTTGTGATTTTGGAAGAACTTGTTGGCAATTGGTGGTTTAGAAAATGTCTAAATCTCGTTAATGTTAGCCGTACGGCGGGAAATGCAATTTTGGAAACTAGCGGAACGTGAATAATGAAAAATAATGGTGCATCAGTCGCCGGCGTGTTTATCATTAAATTTGATGGAAGGGCTCTGGCGGTTGGACGGGCAGGCAGACCGAGTAACGGCTAAGCGGTCCGGCACGGGGAACGAGGTAAATATTTGATCTTTTTGTCGCCGGAGGCATTAATCTCTGTCTTTGAAGATGTATTATGTTCACATGTTCGGCAAATATGGTGGCGCGTCCAGCGGTTTACACACACATCCAGTCCCAGGAAACTATGAAAATTGCAATAGTAATTCAACTCTACACCCAATCTGTCGAATTAACGTTTTACTAGTAAACCGTCTATCTTAGAGTAATCAGGTTTTCAAGAATTGATTCTTGGCAATTTCCCATCAGATACCCGTAGAATTATCCATATTGCACTGTTAGATGAGACACAGTTTGCTAGGAAAGGAAAAATGGCTATTTGGCAATATATTCACCAGTTTGAGCTTGTTTTTTACTCGCGAACCGCCTATCTTAGAGCAACGAGATCAAGAATGTATTTCTGGGACAATTTTCCATAGGCACTCTTGGAATCATCAATATCGCACTATTAGATGGGACTCAATTTGCATGGAAAGTACAAATAGCTATGTTGTTTTCGTACCAAACAAAAAGCAGTATATTTGTGTTCTCCGTATTCGTATGCGGTGCTATCTATGCTTACTTATAATATTTTCTGGTGACACAATTTGGTTTGATCCCTAATGTTTTATTTATAATAACATTAATAACCCATTAAGATTAACAAGTATAATTCGTAAATAGAATATGGATGTTGAAGCTATACGTAAATTGACTTTGTCTAGGAGACACCGTTGTTACACATTTGTAATATAGGTATAACAGTGTCGTCGGCAGTATTTGCTACCCAGGAATAATATCTTATCCTATCAAGTGAATTCATGAATACATATTGTGCGGCGTCCGCAAATATTGATCACAACAGGGCGAAATTTCATATGTTATTGTTATGGAGGATAGTACTGGGGAGGTAGGAGAGGAAACTTCTCATAGATATGACACACAATATCTAAGGTGACCTATATACTGCATGAATAATATCTTTTTCCAAAATGATTACTGCACAGGTATGTCTAAAGGTTCATTCATGTAATACTACTAGTTAGCTTAGCCATTCGTGACAATAGCGCAAGAGTAATTTCATTTTGTAACAAGAATCCTTCAAACTTAAAATAAATTTTCCATGAGTATAATACCATAATTTTTCCACACATCCAAACTTGCTTAGTGACTTCAAAACTGTAAATAATATGAACTGAAGTAAGTACAACAAACGTCAAATTTGATCGAAGGACACAAGCACCTTCTATAAAACATAATTAATAATATCTACAGTGTGTTATTTCTGCCAATACTCTTGAAGGGGACATAAACTATAAATTTGTTACCTTATCATTATCATAAACTATTTCTTACAGTGGTGTGCATGTGGAGGGTCAGGGGGCACTAATTTTGTAAATGTCAGTTGCTATTTGATATTTTTTTTAAATGAATTGTCAATACAAGTAACAAGTTCGACAATCTTGGGTACCGTTAAATGAATATCATTTGAAGGGTGTCTTATCTTGAACACATAATGTTCAAAGGCTACCATTATAACATTTCTTTAGTCGTTCGTAATGACTTGTAACCCCCCTGGTCCGAATCGAATCGCAAACAAATGATCTGCCAGGGAGCTAATCCAATTCCACCCCTACATCCATCCTGGATCTTATTCTCCAGCAATACTCCTCCATTTTGAACCCCACCCTCCGGCATCTATTCTCCCAGCTCGCCCTTATTTATGCGTTTAATTTTCCTTTATGTCAGCGAAGTACATCAGCCGGAGAGGCTCGCAAAGTTTTAATTATCCAGTGAATGTCAGGGGAGGCACCCGGCTCCGGAAGGCCGTTAAACTTGGCCGCTGCCTTACATTACACTTCCATCTCTTACCCTCGCCCCCGATAACCCGTTATCTCTCTGCTTTTAAGGGCGCGTTATAAGGGTGAGAGGGTGGCCGGCCCGGACGCGTAACCATCTTTTATATCCACCCGAGACTCCCTCTGCGTAAGAAGAAAGGGTTGCGGCTGCTTTCCCTTAAACCCAAAATGTCACGGCTGGAATGCTTCTGGCAGCTTTTGTGTCCCCAGGACGAAAAGGGTCCGATAAGGACACCCGCACAAATGTTTTAAATTTTCTAATTATCTAGTTGGAAGTTGGCAAGTAAATGTTGCTGAAATGTTGCCGCTAACTTTTAAACGAATCCGATGATGTATTGCGCCTAAATAGCAATTACAACATGAAAATTGAAAATAAGCATAAACTTTTGGGCACGTACTTTTTGTAACAAGGCCATCATCAACTGTTCTTAAAAGATCCTGTTACTTTTAGCCTGAAAATTTGTTATATATACTTCTATACACACTTCAGGTGGGGTAAACATATGTTGGTAGTAAAGTTAAAATATAAATTTAAACTAAATACATGCTGTCGTGGTTATTATTTATTTATATTAAGGCAACATTGTCGATTGATACCTAACATGGTTGTATGTATATAATTTGATCAAAAATAGTGTCATATCCGATACATAAACATTTTCGGAAACAAACTGAAGAAATGTCCGTTACGTCCTCAATGTACAAGTCCTCGATGTTACAGAAAGGCCTAATAAGATAGCTAATGATGTGTGCTTGGCTAGTTTGAAGTAACATATCCGAAACAAATCTGCGAAAAATAGAAGAACTGCAAAACTAAGTGATAAAAATAGCACTAGATGCTTCTTTTGTTCTTGGTAATGATCAGCTGAGAAAAGTTAAACATTGAAACGATCACAGAATTTATAAAAAACACCCTGAATCCAAGAACCATAATTCTTCATCATAGCAAGTATAAGAGATTATGTCGTAGGTAAATATAAGTAATGAGTTCACAATAATACAATCCCAACAAATATACAAACCCTTTACAACGCCACGACTGTAACGGTCAGCATCCAAAAAATAGCATTAATTAGCATTAATATATTCACCTAAACATTGAAAATCTCGAACGATGTCCACAGCAGACCAAGATCGCATCTTAGTATGCGCATTTATAATTGTGAGAAAGCTCGGTTCCCGAAAATCACTCCGAGAGAAGGAACTGGACGCATAGCATTAATAGAAATTGCAAATTCGGAAAACAAGTTCTCTCCTCAAGTGTTTGCTATTAACCCTTCGTATACGGTACGGCCAGAATTGCATACTAAACTCACCGAAATCTACATATAAAAAGAGCAAAAGATCAACCTGCTCGAGATTCACACGATGGTCACCCCAAAAATTAAAATATGTATACAGTCACTTCCCTAGTCTGGTCAGTGTTTGACCATCTTGACGCGTGAGGGAGATGGAGCTACCCCTCGTAGGGGTATTCGAGCTGTGCGTTAGACAAACAACGTTGCAGAAGCCGTAAGATCAAACAGGTCTTGCTTTGGATACCTTCACATCTTTTGATATCAATTCAGTATCAGAAAATTTTCTTTAGCGGATGCTGGATATTTAGAGAGCTTAGTTGCTATTAATAAAGTTGCTGTTAATTTTTTACGAAGCGCGAGTTTAAAATTTTAATCAAAATGTGTTGATGTGTAACAGTGTTTTGTAATATCACGTTTAAAAATGAAATTTAATCCTGGTTGTTTGGTGCGTTGGTGTTTTGTTTTGTGTGTGCACGCTGAGGCAATTGATCAATTTAACAATGACCCGATTTGAGTTTGTTAATTTGTAATTATAGGTAAGCATTGCAAATATTTGTAATTAGTAGTATTTCAGATAGTTGATTTTTCGATTGATTTTTAACAACATCGTTATGTTTTTACAACACACCACAAACTGGAGATGATCGGTTTTGCAAATTGAAACTTTGTGTGACGTTACATGAACGCCACTGACCGGATAAAGTGAATATTTTAATTAGGTACAAAGTAGTACCGTTAATAATTTAAATTGTAATTTGGTAAATAACAACGTTGTTCCAGACTAAAGTCGGACCATAAATTATTTTAATTAACACAGGGCATGCGTTCCGCGAAATAAACGCTGATTATGCCTGCTGGAGGCTGATGAAGCTGCTTTAGTTCCTACATTCGGTGGTATTCCTCACTAGGCGGGAACTTTTTTTCGGCTAGAGAGAGATTATTTTGGATAGTTCGACTTTCTGTAAATAATAAGCTACTGATAACAAATGCTAACTGATTGAAATTACTACCAAACCTGTTTTACACTATCCAATTTATTGTTGAAGAAGTTATGCAAATTTATACTCGGTGGAAAATTGCGTAATCAAATGAAAATCACATTGAATGCTGTCCTTCTGCTTATATTCGGCAAAATTTCTGATTTAACAGTGCACAGGATAAGTTCCATTCCATAAAAAAACTGGACAACTTCTTAAAATAATAATTGGAGGAATGTTAATCGGATCATTAAAACATTTTAATATTCGTTTCACTACTACCACTAGGCATATCTTTTTGTTCAAGATAATAATGCATTTTTGAACATACCTAAAGGTTGTACAATATAGTGACGTATTCCACCCAATGTTGTTAGTAAGCAATTACTTTTGATATTTTTCTCTTGTTTCTCTGATTATATCCAATGCTATACACTGAAATCATTAAATAAGCCATAAGGCACTGTTATTTTTTGCAATATCGCCTTGCAAAGTAGCAAGTTATCCATTTTCATTACAAGTTTATCTCTTGTTTCTCAGATAACGTGGCTCGCAAAGCAAGACAGCAATTCAGACAACAATTATTGAATTTTAGTACACTTTAAAGTATTTTTACTTACTTTCAAGTTTGCCATGCTTACATATCAAATAATTAATTTGTTCTTTAAGTCCTGAAGATGACCCTTGTAACAGAATGCAAAAGGTCGATAATTTTAGCTACAAACGACGCTGGTTTCTCTGCAAAATTAAGTTATTTTAAAGTTGGAAATACGGCACATTTGTTAGTAATTTTTGGAGAAATTATTATCTCAACTATTCAACATCTAAAGTAAGGTGAGATAATTATTAGAACTAGACGCCTTTTTTCCGCAACTGTAAACTTTAAAAGAGTTTATGTGAAATTACAGCTAAACTTAAACCAGGGTCAACCAGGGTAATAACTAATAATAAACCATAAACATAATTATACAGCACATCGCACAGACACAATGCAATGTGTTGCACAATGATGTGTAAATTGCAACGCAAATGTGTTATCTTACATATTGCGATCAAGAACTAAACCAAATTTACTTTGAAATGTAACTATAGTAAAATACTGCCAAATCTTAGTGATATTTTACTTAAAACTAACTAAGAAAACACATACCTTTACCGTCCTCATGTACAATATTGTACAAAGGAAATAATGCTTTTTCAAAATATTTTGATGTCGCAAATCTCAACTATGTTTCTGTCAGGATCTATCAATGATCTTAGTTAGGTCTTACTAAAAAACTACTAGTTTTTGAGGTATTGCTTCGATTTTCATGAAAAATCGAAACAATAAATTATATACAACTACATTGCATGCACAAAATTACTTATTAATATTATAACTTTTAGAACGCAACATGATAACATAATAGAAATGTTATCACATGATATCACATGAAATGATCACATTTTATAATAAAACCAATCCTACCTTGGCGTTTGTCAATATGTTGTATTTTCATACTTAAGATGCAAGTTAGCGGAATTTGATTTGGAAGAAATTACTGCAATACCTACAGCACATCAAAAGAAAGATAAAAATGGAAATCCGATCCATAGACATCTGACAACTATGGTCAAAAATAAATGTCTACAAGAATACCTTCAATACCATTATAAACAGGCGACCTAACCAGCAATTCTCGAATGACGCAAGGACAACAGAACCACGTGCAATAGGGTATTCTGGTCATGTCAAAATTTGCGCAGAAATTCGCATTAAACTACCGTACAAGTTACCAGGAGTCATACCGTAAAGCTGTAAGCTTTTTGGTTTAGTTTTTTTATGGGATAATTGCAACTAAAAGTGCATTTTATTTGAATTCACTGGGGAACAGTTGACCGGTCGTGGCATTAGAAACACTTGTCAACCAAGGTGTGTGAGTGAACATAACATAAGAAAACGTACAACGTTGCCAAGCCGCCCGTTTTAAGCGATCTTTGTGACGTCACAAAGACCAACTCTAATTCAAACTTCAAATGACGATTTCTCTTAATTTAAAGCAATGTTTGAGATTTTATGTGTAAAGTAGCAATCAGTAGCATCCATACTTTGTGAAAAACAACAATTTGAAGAACACCGGAATACTCTATTATCGAAATTATTATGTCGTATTATTATTCGGTTTTCATTAATTTGTACGCATCTATTAACAAAAACAAAACTATTATTATTAAACATTAAATATAAAAGGTATAAATATTCAATTAGATTGACAGACATTTAATAAAATATTAGAAGAGCAGAAATAGAAACCTATTCTTTCCTGAAAAAAAGTGCATCCATGAGTTTAACTTAGAGTTAGTTACTTTTTAATAAAATAGTTGTCAGTTTAATTAAGTGTTTTTGATAGAATTCGTAAAAATTGAAATAATTTAACTAATTCATATTTTCAGTAATCTAATATCGTTTTCTTTTCTTACCAGTGACATGGTAGTATTAGATTTATTTTGAAATGTGATTAATAGCAATAATATGTAATATTGTGATAGTATCTGATATATATCGACTTTCGTGAATATGATAAATATGTCAACATCTCAAAAACGAGTAACTTTTTCTAGACATGTGCATTTTATCTGGTCAGTCATCACCTGCTTTATCGCGTTCTACCGGGATGATGTTGACTTTTGACACATCCTGCATACTACAATCAGACAAAATATCACTATATTTCACTATTTAATTAATCGGATATTCAGTGAAATGTACCATGTTAGTTGAGTCTTTTAGTCGACGTCTGAACTTTGAAGAACACATACAGCTAAGAGAGCGACATTTGTCAAAACTAGCACTATCTATAACTTTTATATGGTCAAATTCCTGGAGAAATGGAGAATTCCACCTAAATTAAATTATTCACCAAAATTATTAACTTATGTCGCCTGTCAAAAACAAAGAAAATATTTTTTGTTGTGAAAGCTTGTAGAAATGTTTGGCATTTGGTTTGTTTGGTATATCAAATGATTCGACTACTTAGAAATAGTCACAAAAAATAATTGCTGTATTTTATGCTGCAAATGATTGTTAAAATCAAAACAAACATAATTAAAGAATCCATGATTGTCTACAATTTTGAGATTCAAAACAATGTCTGTCTTACACCGAACAATTTTCTATTAACATCAAAAACTAGATTCTTCTTGTGTTTTAAGTCTGTAAAATTTCAACATTTCTTGAATTTATGGGTACAAATTTAACTGTTCAAACCAAACGAATGCTGCGTGTTCTTGCCAAATTCTCTATACTCCGAATTCACGCTGGCAGATCAAAATTCGGTAATCTCCGGAAACCAGAGATTTCTCTACACCGCGTCTCGATACCTCGAGCGATTATCCGGCGGGGTGGCGGACCGAAAGCCGTTGAAACTGTTTTAACAAGAAGTGTTGTTCATGGCGAAGTCGGGCATGTTCATTATTGATCAGGGGATGCGGCGCTCTATGCCTTATCCTACGTCGCGACGCCCATCAGGCGTCCATTTTGTACAAATCCTTGCCTTTCACGGCCACCGACGCGTGCCCTGACACATATTAACTGACGCTTCTGCGAATTTTTCCAAAGCTCGCGCTTCAGCTTTTTTTTCTTGTTTTGGACAGTTGCTTCACATCAAAAACGCTCCAACAAACAAAATCTCCAATATAACGCTTGTAATCCTTGATAAAATAAAAGTTTAAATAATGGCATTAAGAAGTTTATAACGGATACATTCATGCACAGATACATGAAACAAAACTAACTAAAAGTATTGATTTTCTTGGCTCCAAAATGGAACATTTGGTTCGCTAGAAAGAGACGTCCCTGCTTTAGTATGTACCCTAACGATCTATTATTCTATTCATTTCAATTCCACGCTATCTCAGAGGAACTTTTGTTTTGATGGAGATACAAATTTTGAATGTAATGTGGCTTCATTTTCACCGTTACATAAGTAATACTAACGATATAAATAGACCCAAAGGATTACAATGTATTATTAATTGATCTACTAACAAAAAATGAAATAAAAAATATCGCTGAGATTAAATCTTGAATCTACGTATAATAGCAAGTAATTGATCAGTATACTCTGATCGATGTAGACTTTCTATCAAAAACAACATTCGTAATTAAGATTTAGATTATTACCAAAAAGAATCCAGTTCGTCCCCTGGTAATTCTATTAATGTATATCAAATCGTAACAAATATATTCTACCATTTGGGCGCTTTAGTGTTTACAGACATTTTCCAGAAATCATTTTGTTCCAATGGATTCAGGGGACCTCAAAACGCGCATTTCTGTTGAAATCCCAATTTACTTAAGATTTTCTTATTTACTTATTTACTTCTAGGATAAAAGCAACATAAGCAAAATAGAAATAGCGCCAAAGAACTTCTTTTGTCCAAATTCTTGGAGATCCTTATGGAAGTTAAGCTGCTTACAATAAAATTGTCCAAATGGTGACTATATTTTAGCATATATGTCTTACATAGTATAGAGAGAATGTCCTTTTTCCGAATTTGTTTTTGTCAACTTGGCGATGAATACAAAACTACGTGGAGAATATTTCTAAAAAATGCTATGGTATATTTAACTAAATCAACTGTTTTTCTCAGTCAAGACATAAAAAACTCTATTTTGTTCCAACCTTCCCCAATAATTCTAACCGAACGGCTGTCCCATATTTCTAAGACCAGCCACAACAGACGGCCATTTCGTTCGTCGCTGATTTATCCGCGAGCGATGCGTGTGACGTCCACCGGGGCAAAACTCTATCGACGTTTCCAGTTGGTCCTTTTTTCCGCCGCTGCCGCCGCTGGTGGTGGTGGTGCCGTGATCCGACGTGCATAAATCATGAATTTCCCGGCCGTGACGGTGGAAAACATTTTTGGTACGCTTAACACTTACCTGCGCCAATTTCGACTTCTTTTTTTGTCGTCCTCTACCTACCGTCGTCACCCAAAACCCGATCATTTCGATGTCCAGCGGATAGCGGAGTTGCGGCCCATTCCCGAAACAACGAACCTGAAAAAGAGGAGACGACGTGAGGGTGGTGGCCAACCGCAACATGCTGTGGAAAAAAATTTTTTTTGTGTGCTGGCAGTCGTTACGGAAAAATGTCAAGGTCGAATCGATTAATAAGTTGCGAGGGATGCTTGATTCGAAGGACCAAAGTTGACATTGCCTCCCATACCTTGAGCCTTATAGTGTTTCTTTTTATATTTAAATGCATAAGTATGATATCATGCAATACAAATAGACGACGATATTACACAAATAATCTATCATTGCTATTTGTTACAGATTGAAAAATATGTAGCTTATCCTGTAAAATTTATTTCAAACTAGTTTTCTTTTACTGCTCGAACAAACCTATAATACACCTGTATTAATGAAACAGACCTAAGTAAAACTAATTTTATTATCGATTGTATTATCAGACTTTAGACAGTCAGAAATCGTGAACATAATGTAGTAGATTCGAAGAAAAATGAATGTTAGAATCCTAATTCTGATTTGATTACATTTGATGACTTGATTGACTTTTGTCAACGAGCTTCTACGTGGCGTTAATGTGTTGACAGCCAGATATTTTATTGTGTATTTTTTAATGCTCTTTTTATATATATTTTTTCATTTAAACCTAGCGTAATATTTTCGGTTCTCGGTCTGCAGTCGTGTAGTCGCGGTGGAAATCCGTCAGCAGCGGCTTGCAATATCGATCGGTCGTGTTGCATGCATCAGCCAGGCGAGAGAGTAGGGAACACCGCAAAAATACGGAATTCAAGGAGCAGCGACTAGTGGCGGCAGCGGCATCGGCGGTGGCGGCGTCGGCGGTAGCCAGCGAGTGGTGGGAATCAATTCGTGCACAACGCGGCGGCGGGCGCGCGCCTCGTCCTTTTTTCGAATGGCGGACGTTTTGTTTTTGCTGCAGCTATCGGGGACCCATTGATGAAAATTTACGCGGACCTACAATGCTGCGATTTCCTTCGGTTTTACTACTCTAATTGATACCTGAACGACTCGATTTTCTTTCATTTTCGCAACGCTTTAACTTGTATACACTCGACCATTTACGTCTCCCACGTTTCGATGTATTCGCTTTTCAAGATGAAAAGTAGTTATCAATTATTAACGTCGAATATCATTATAGATGTTTGTTAGCATTGATCATTATAATTAAATATATGAACTGTGAAGAAGAATAGAACTTCTTTTTAAATGCCAATACAATGTATGATTAAAGTATTAATAATATTTTCTTAATTTTGGAACTATTATGTTTTTTTTAATTATTACAATACCTATCCCTATACTTAAATATTAACAGAAATTGATACTAAAATAAGCAATGCCAAAACTAGTATTTTAATAATGGAAATGACTGAGAATAGAAACTTAGAAACTGCAGAATGTCTTTACTATGACAAAAGTAATCATTTCAAATTATGTTATTTTACAACACAGTCGGACAACATGGTTAATTGTACTTAAGTACAGAAATATGTTCGGAAATATATTTGCTAAATTGTGATCAGTATAATATTGTTTTCCTACCTTATAAGGAAGGTATTGTAGTCAGAAAGAATTTTACCCCACGAAAATGCACGTTTTGAAGTCCCAGGAACCCAACTCTTCCAAAAACAAAATGATATCTGTCCAATAATTTCCGAAATAGTCGCTGCAGGTTTCCGAAATTTTAATACATATGCCCCTATCCTGAGCATGAACTAAATGAGCAATGAGCAAAAAATGACCATGTTCTATAAATGATAGGCGGTCGATAATGTTATAGACAAGGCAGATTTCTTCTATTTATTCTAATAGAAGAATAGAATACAAAACGAGGAAAAAACAGAATTTTCCTCATTCATACAAAATCCTCTGTAACTGCAATTGTATTAACTAACTGATAGAAAGCATATTTCGAATACGCCAACACAATTTTAACGACTTTCAATTATAATACAGCAATGTTTAAATTAACGAATCATAGTTAATCTTTAGTGAACTTAATCAGAATTGCGCTGTACAGCTTTAATCAATAATAGTCAACAGAAAAGCATTTACGCTAATCCCCTATCCTGATGGCTACAATAATACCCCAATTTTAAACCGAACGAAAAGTAACAAAACTATCTCAATTTTATTTAATTAAGCATGTTAAAACCGGACATTCGGCGTTTATTTGCGAATAAACTAAGAACGATTTCGTTAATAATTTACACGAGTAAAGGGGTAGTGGATCGGACATGGCAACGCAGACGTTAGTTAGGGTTGTAGAATCGACGAAGAAGGGCATGGAAAAACACGTGTAGGACGAGGGAACGTGTTGCCAACGTTCCGCGAGGGGGAGATGCGCTACACAAAACACAGAGACGACGTTGGCGAACGCAAAAAGGGAAAGATGCGGACCTCGCGAGCGAGAAGAAAGACAGTTTAAAGCGAACGCCAGAGCGAGATGGTTATAGGGTGTAAAGGAGGGTGGGAGGTGGAAGAGTAGGTGCCGGTTAGGGAGGGAGGGGATGAAAAAAGAGGTTAGCGTGCGCCAGCCAGAGAGGGAGAAACAGAAATATCGCATACGTACAAGGGAGAGCCTAGTAAGACAAAAAGAGATAAATACGGCATGCGCGTCGCCGCAGTTAACCGGATCGATCCTTGGACGAGCAAAATGGCTCCGGAGTTTGAAAACCCAGCTGGAAAAGCGTTAAGGACCAGGCGGGCGTTGGCCGCCACTGCAAAATAACCTCTAAAAACATGCGAATAAAGGTGACGCACAGCTGAAAAATCACCGCACGCCCCACTACGGTCGATTTTCGCTCGCGCTGACCGCATCGCTCCGGGCATTTTTCAATTCGCGACGACCTTAACGCGAAAAACTATCTCCCGGAGCCGAAAAATATGTGTACTTTGACGTAAATTAATGTGCGTAACGTAAATTCAACTATTCCGCGATAATTTCCACGGGGCGGACGGGGATCCTCCGTGAGATTACAGTCCAGAAACTGGCTAATTAAAGGTCCTGGTGACCGGTTTCGGCTAATGAGACCTCATCAGTTCGGGCTTGTTCGATTCTGATTAACCTTTCACCGGCACAAAGACGTCGTTACGCAACCCGTCATTACTTTTAATTACGGCATACGACTTTTCTTAACTCTCCTACGGTTCGATCCGTAAACAAACCACCCCAGGTTGCCATTGGCGTTACATCAGAAATTTCTGAAACATTATAAAGTCATGTAAAACGACGCTTCAGTGTTCTCAAAGCGTTCTTGCATGGTGCTGTGTGAAATATTTCTATCCTTGTAGTAGAAAATATTATCAAACTGCTTATTAATTTGATGATTGGTAAAAAAAATTACTTGATGTTGTAGTTAACTCTGGTCTAGGATTTTTGCAAAAACATTCCGGTTCTTTTAATTCAAATTTATGAAAATAAACTAGTATAGCACTGGCAGCAGCACCCAAAAAAGCAATATATAGATTCTTTTCATTGCTTCTCCGCATGCGCAAGATAAAAGTGGTTTCCACTATACCAGTGGTTTCCATCCTTTTTCTCAATCGCGACCCTTTCTTGATTTTTAAAAATGTTCGCGACCCCCTTTTTTCATTCGCAATATTTAATCAACGAAACGGAAAATTAAGGTCAAATTGATGAAATTATTAATTTTATAGTCAAGGTCAACGTTTTATTCTTGACTAATTTTTATTGATTTTCTAGTACCTACATTATCAATTCTCGGCCCTCAGGCCATCTTCAGGAGTAATAACTACAAAATAATACGTGTATGCATATCCTATGTATGTCCTGACTCCTGTGGCTAAAGTATTTTGTTAGTACTCCTGATGATAAACTAAGAGCTAACATAGATAGAGGACTAGAAAAATAATAACAATTAGTCAACAACGTTTAAACAAAACTAAGACGTTTACTTTTTTTAACCACATGAGAAAGCCAAGGGTTTGTCAAATGTACAATTTTCGACTTAACAAAAGCAATAAGTGCTAATTTGATGTGGTGATTGAGCTGGGATCTGCAATTCTTGGTTGGGTGTTTGCCAATACCAATTTCATTGTGTGTGTTCTTGAATATTATTTTTAGAAGCAAATGGCACCAATATTTGTCGTTGTAGTTCTTTGAACATTTGAGTAGTGATATTTAGACTGGAGACTTCCGCGGTCCGAATCACTAAGTGCTAGATTTCCGGGAGAAAATCGCGTCAACGACGATAAAGTAGTCAACGTTTCTTACTTTATCGCCGTTGACGCGGTTTTCTCCCGGAAATCTAGAACTTATATGAGTAGTGACTAGATTTTTTATAATTGACAATTTTCATCAAACAATCAAGATCATTGAAAGATTCCTTCTTCTGCGATCTCGCACATGATATAATTCAAACTTTTAGATATTGACAAATAGGTAAGCTAACGTTCCTAGAAACTATCTAATGACAACTCTCTCATGTTACTGTTACAGTAAACATAAAACAGATTAATAACGCTTTTTCATTAGTGGTGCATAACAAATATTTTATAGACGCTCATGTCTTGATCCCTTCGAGAATATATCGTAACGACGCCCATGCCTCAGGGCCCGAAGGCCTCCTTCCTCAGGCTACCTTCCTGCACCGCTCCCCCCACCTTTTAATAAAGTGCGGCCCTGGTCTCTAACGGCGTTTCATAACTAAAACAATAGACGAAAATTAATATACGCCGCTCAGGGGCCGGATTTCGCGTATACTCGATGTGCCGCAGATAGCGGATTATTAATATCCTCCCGGCGCCGGCTCGGCGATTTAAATAAACTTTGGGTCGACTTTATGCTCGGCGCCCGGCCGCCTCTCTTTTCGGCCCAAAGGCCCCCACGTGAAAACCGAACGAAACCGCATTATAGCACTGCGGTTGATTCCTACTTTCGTACAATATCGCCAGGACAATGAGAGATTCCTCCTTTCGCATGGGGTCATTTTGTTTTGTAGGTATCGTGTTCGAAATTAGAATTGAAAGGATTAATTATTTATTGAGAGACACGTGTAAAGTATTGTATTGAGTTATAGTAGCGATGGCATCAATTTGTGACTCGTTGATCAATAGTCTTAGACACTGTCATTTGAAAATAATCCGTTAAGAAAAGAATGTTTTCTCAGGCTCTCATATTTTGTTAAGTAATTCAAGTGTAAGAAGTGTACACGGAACATAGTTTAATAATTACATAAAATAAATAATTAGTTCCTGTTGGACAAAAATCTAGTGCTGTGTCTAATATGAGAGAAGGTGTCTAATATCCGATTCTAAATTGTTGGAAAACGTTGGAGAACACTTTCGAGTAGTCCTTATTCTGAGGTGCTTTAGAGTAGAGCCACTGGTGCAAAGGGCCGCATATGCCCGTTTCTCTGTCGTGTGGCGGCTCTGCTGTAGGTAGGGTTTAGTTTGAAGCATCGGTACGAAGCTCCTAACTAAAGCTTTGAGCGTAATACCGCAATTCTAATATCGGCTTTCGCAAGCGCTAGACATATTTCAGCGAAATGCGGTTTAACGAAATTGGAAACTATCCGTAGGACGTAATGACGAAGTTATGCCCCAACTTATGTGCGCCGCCCGGAGTACCGGAGCGACGCGGAAATTCTAATTTCGTTCCGGACGAAGGACCACAACCAACGTCGAGCCGCCCCCCTGTGCCGAACCCGATGGGGGCGGCCGTCGTTGCTGCTGAATAATTTAATCGCACGGTATGTAACTTATGCCGATTGTTCTCAACATTAAAATTCCTTACGTTTTCGCACTGCTTCCATTAAGTGGAAAACGCCATTTCCTCGCAAATGAACAAATAATAGGTAAAGTTTGGAAATAGAAAAGAAAAGTAATAGAGTTCATAACAGGGTTTTCCTAAAACATTAATATTTTATATCATGAACCCTACGAATCGAATTTGTTGGTTCTAATAAGTATGATAATAATGATGATTATAATAGTACAATATTCATAACATCACGTAATATGCAAAAATTATATATTTTTCCAGATATTATTCATTTCACAATCATTATTAACTTGATGAATTCCCATATAATTATATAGTAAGTTTAGAGGGAATTGATGCGTTAAGTACTTAGTTTTTACATCGCACGACTTTTTTTCCTTTATATTTATAAACTATTTAAATAATGTCAAACCGGTCACAGTAACATGCAGCGCGTTTGTGATGGGTCATATTTCCAAAGCAAATTGAACGAAACAAGTGAAATTGTTCTTATCTCAAACTAAATGATCATCTTATATGATATACCTCCTTATACATTATACATCATTAATGATATAAATGCTGCTGCAAGGAAACAAACAAATCTCAAAAAAGATTCTGAAAAACGCAAGTTCTTTTACAAAATGAAAAGGATAGGGATCATAAAAGAAAAGTAGCAATGTGAATGAAAATTTCAAGAAATTTAGGAAATACGAAAACAACATTACTTCAATAATAATGTTATAAACATAGATTTTGCTATAACCAGATTCTCAAAAGTTTAAACACAATAATATGTGACTTGCGATTTCATACGTATTTCTAAATCTTTAAACATTAATAAATTATAATCGTTAGTTTGAAAACATTTTGTATTGTTTTATTCTATACAAATTTTGGCATAATTTGCACTCTGCTGGTCACAAAATGAAGTCACATGCGTCATATTTTAAAAATATCATAATACATGCATCATCCGTTCTTTTACTGCCATAGGACACCAATTGGTTTATTGTCTATTTGAGCACAGCGGTGTAGTGAATTTGACTCAATTAATAGTATTTGGCTGAATTTTTGTTGAACCTAACCAATAACTAAATAATCTATTTCATCTAATTTTTTTATTTATCTCCAAAAATTGAATTCATGTCTTTTTTCACAAAGCAGGTGATATGTCACAACCGGGAAACAATTTCCAAAGTTCGAAAAGTATTTCCGTTCCGAAATAAAAGTTAAACTTTGCCACAGTAGTCAGCGAGGCGAACGTTTTTTTTTTTTGTTGGTATGTTGGTCCGGGCTGACGCTCGCAAAGTGTTTCCAACGAGGAAATCGATAAATAGTCAGATATTTTCGCGTGTACGTGTCCGTTTACCTTTCCGGAAATGTAAATTTAATATGCGGATGCATTTTTCAGTCGGCGCCGCTCCGTTGCGACTAACTGAAAATTCAAGAGTGGGAGGCTGTGCATTGCATCGCTGCACTCGTTTCCAGTGCATTATTGAAGAAGCAAATTATTTAATCGCTTTTGCAGACGGACAGTGTTAATATTGAACGAAGGACCCCCAGCTCAGCCAAGTAGACCATCGGCTCCCACCAATCGGAGAAAAAGAAATACATATTTCATCCCCTTGACAACGTGTTCAGTTTTCCATTGGGTCGTTTAATAATTTACTTGCATTGAAAGTACCTACAGCAATCGTATTTATTCGAAAATCTATTCAAACTGGAAGGACAAAGGGCATATTCTTTTACAATTTGCATTACCTGCAACTGATATTGATTAATGTGTAACTGATAATTGATTATTATTACTATTCCAAGAGATATTTTTATTAAAAATCATACCAATTCCAATATAACTCCATTTGGGGTTAGACTGTTATTGCTGTGAATGATGGAAGCACCAAATGATAGATAACCCTAATATTCCATGCTATTTGATACTGGTCGTATTGGTGTACGGAAAGAGTAAAAGTTGGTAAAATTATATATTAAACCGTAAAATCATATTTACATTTAATGGATGTGGCTTGAGTAAAATAGTGTATATTACATTTCTGAAATGACCCTCTCAAATATTGGCTTTTATGTGAGAACAGTTGCTCATAAACTAAACAATCTTTTACACATTTACTATTTTCATGAAAGTGTTAGAACAAGTATATTATGCTGTCATACTTATACCGTGTGTCCAGGAGAGTCCTCGCACCATATAAAAAATGTTTATTATGCATTTCTTACAATTTGTTACAAATTGGTGCACCATATAACGGGTGGATAAGAATGGTCCCTTCAATCCATTTCTTAGATGTTTGTTAAAATTTTTTAAAAACATGTTTGCAGGAAGAAAACATGCACTTTTGGGATAATAGAGTGCTAGACAAGCATACAAAACTGCAAGTATAATAAAAAATTTCAAGAAATATAAAACAAATGAATTAGGGAGACCCATTTTAAATCAGTAGTGGCTATTAAACTTTAAATAGTAAACATTTTAAGAATAAGCGAAAAGAGATGTTTTATTATAGGCACAGTTAGCTGTGATGTTACATCTGTGCGTAATTATTAATTCTGAGCAACATTTCCAAATAGCTTTTCTCGATATTATTAAAATTAAGGGTACTTTACTCTTATGCATGGAAGAGACATTTTGAACCACCATGGTGCAATATTTCGAAGAGCTAGTGATGACATTCTTGATTTCAGTCCTACCGCCAATATTACAAAGAACAAAATCTTTTGAAGAATGGATAATATGTATTTTTTTCCATATAGTACGGACTTTCGTGGATACATATATATACATACATATATATAAAAACAGTGGTAATGTTTATTTGTTTATGTATGTATGTACCTACAGTATCCAATACCATAAACTCTGTTAAACTATTAGCTTTAAACTTAATAGCAAAAGTATGGAAATATGAATGGAAATGTTTTTAACATTATTGACCGCAAAGAAAGAACTAAAAATTTAACAAATATTGATCTTCAATAATGTTTGTACTTTTTCGTAGATTTTGATAATTCTCTCACCAAAATATAAACAAATTTATAACATACTTCATAAGTAATACAATTTTTAAAATAATTATTTCCACAACTTATTCAATCTGTGAAATGGACATGTTTTTGATGGTCTAAGATTGGAACAGCTTGTGTAACAATTAGGAACTAAGAAAAACATTACCATTGATAACATAAACATAAAAAGAACAAACAATACCTAATCAAAACTAGGAAACAGTAAGCGTAATGGTCGCAATCAACATTTGATAAAATCGTAAAGCTCGGAACGTTTGCGACCCGATTCGCAAATAGAGTCTCTTAGAAAAAGCGAGTAAAAAGAGCAGGGCGACCGGAATAATTTATGTTCATTACGATGGACGTCCGGCAACTAACCTATCTATCGTTTTGCCGGACGTGTGTTTGCGCTCGGATCGGGTTAAAGATGATATCGCGTTTTAAAAAGCCGACCCGCGCGATTCCTACTCACACCAGACAGACAGTGTTGCCAGAATTTATAAATAAAAATTACAAGATTTTACTACTTAAACGTTTCACGATTAAGCAAAAACCTATAATATCATAAATAAATTCAATTATGTCCATAGCTAAAGACATTGGTCTGATGTATTTTCTGTTTCAAATTGTATTTTCTTCTTTCGTAATAATTTTTTGGGAGATTTTAACAACAAACACATAAAGATGTTGGTTAAAACTCATTATACCGTAAATAAAAAGCGTCCTATCATGTTTATAAAGAACTTCCAAATACTTCAATCAGTCAGATTGATTTGGATTTAAAGTTGAGGTAAATACATAATTGCCAAAAGAACCATCAAGATTATAAAAGTTAGTGACGTAATCCTATATAATCATAATCCTATATCAATCCTATGAATGGCAATAAACCTTGTGATCTGGCAACACTACTCCAGGGAAAAATGAGTCTCGCTCTCCCGAGAGCGTGCTTTTTTAAAGCTGCGGTATCCGTTCGGCGTCGGCAGCGGTCCGAGGCGGCGAAGCTCGTATGCCATTGATATGAAAATGGCCTTTTATGCACCCTCTGGTGGACTGGTCTCCTTTTTCTTTTCTTCGCGCCCGTTTTATTGCAACCGCTTCGTAATGTTTGAGCTTTTGTTGCTTCTTCTTGACCGACACCGCCACACACCGCCGCCACCGCGACTGCCGCTGCCTTCGCCTTTTTTTGCCACTTCTACTTAACGGGTATTATCTTTTCACTTTGTTCTCATCTGTAATAATTTGCTTGCTTTAGAATTAACGAGTTTCCCCCATATCTCATCAGATATTACTCGGAATTGAGGAGGATCGTGCTATTTTTGTGTGGTCGATATTATCGCCTTTTTGGTGTATAGATTTCCATAGATTTAGATGGGTTTGTTTTTGTGCTGTAACCGCCAATTTGTGGTCATGTAATATACAAAAGTACAGCTTACTTATGAGTTATCTTAAACTTTTATGGAAAAAATGAGTTAGCTACATTTATAACGAAATTAATTAAGAATTAACTAACCTTATTAATGTTCTTACTTATCAGTTAAATTGCTGGAGACACAAAGAAAAAGTGGGGTTTTAAAAAATTCTATACAAATTTTAATTTTAAATTTAAAAGTTAAAAACTGGAAACAGTAACTTTTTTAGTATAAACTCTAAACTATACAAAGTTGCGCATTACTAGTTAATGACTTTTTGCATGAAATAAAAAGGCAAAAAATTAAAATAATAGAAAAAGAATATTGTCGAATTACAACTTTTTATAGCGCCTCGAGGAAATAGATTTAAGTAAGTTTGAAATACTTTGTAGAGTAATAATGACTAATAATAAGTAGTCATAGGAAGAAAGACAAAAAAAAATTAAATCAAATCAAAAAAGTGCTTCAATTAGAGAAAATTAATTTAATTTCACTCCTTAATGGTAGCTGTCATACAGTTTTGCACAAGAAAAGTGGTATTGATGTCTCTAAGTCTCCTTAAAACATTTCATTTGAAAAACGATATCAGATCTTCAGAAGAAACGTGAAAAGAGAAGTCAACAATTCAATAAAAGCACCATAATGAAGCATACGTCCGTATGAGACATATTGCAACCCCATAAATTGGGATGATGTTAATTTCGTGTGCACTCTCTGCTGCTATTCCCGGCGAAAATCTGCAGTAAAAGACTGGAAATTATGTATAATTGTTTGCGTTCAGCTTAATGGCGACAATGGAATTGTCCTTCTTGTACAATCGCGTACAAAAGCGGGGGCTCCACAGATATCCTTGAATAATTAATTACATCCCCATTTTTCGTGTGCTACTCGATACTTACTTCCGTGAGGCCGGCGCTGATGCCGCAGACCGTACATAGGGCCCATACCCTAGTCCGTGTGTTTATTCCTGCATTTATTGTACGGTTCGGGCAGGGGGGCGGTAGTTACTTTTGATGACCTAGGGAGCTCGGGCTCGTTGCGGATCAGAAGGAGCGGTTGGTAATACTTGTTTCCGGGACCGTGCAGAGTAATTTCACCGGATAACTCGGGACTATTGCCTCTGTGAGAATTATACCCCTACCTCGTTCGCACCCGCTTGTCCATTCCCAACAGTCTTGCCGTGTTTTTCTGACGGAAAATGCAGAAGAAGGTAGATGTTTATGGAAAATCTTTTAAGAAATTTTTTAGAAGGATGTACTCTGCATGTGTGATAATTGGTCACTTAAATCCCCGTTGCTGTATTTCTTCGGTATATAGTTTTTGCATTGGAGAAGAAAGCGAGAAATCTGAAAAACCCAACGCAAAGAATACTGAAGGAACTTCGCGTTTTGTTTCAGTCCTTACTGGAGAAACTACGTAGGTAAAAATTCATTATATCTTCATTATTAGTGACATTAAAATGATGACTGTTTCTGTTTTTTACATTGCTTATAACTAGAGTGCGGATTCCAAGCTAATTCCTAATTTTTAGTGCTTATTAAAAGGGCTTATTTTCTAAAACCAAATATTCAAAAATCTGTAGTCAACTTATGCCAGTGATCCTGAGCGTATATATACAATTACTATATTTTTGGATAATGGTGGTTAATGGGGTAAGAAAGAAAAATGAGAACGACCTTTTCATACAAATTATATTATATAAAAATAATATCATAAAAAAGGGTCCACACCTCATAATAACTGTGATATAAAAGAACAAAGGTACGAACAAGATTGGTAAACTACATGTCATACAAATGTGCTTAAGTTTTGAACATCACATAGCAAGAAAAAACAAACAATAAAAAATACAAGTTTTTTTGTTGTTATATGGATATGTTCAAAAGTGTGCGGTTGATCACCTACTGTTCCAATTAAACTAGTCCATTTAAACTATCATAGTCATTAACCATATGTGGTACTCAAGCAGTATTGTACCTTGTACCTTGTACATTGTAAGTATTTGAACTTCGATAATTCAGTTATTAAAAACTGCCAGCCATTAAAAAGTGTTTGTTTATGTCATAATACATTTAAAATCATGATTATTATACTTTCATATAATGTATAATCAACGAAATGATAAAGGACTTAATAAAAAACACTGGACCCCCTGGAGACACTTGAAGAAATTTAGTTCAAAATAATGTGCCACCTATGGTACCGACATCTAAGATATTGTTACCAGCTGCTTTAGTGACATTTCGTCATATTGACGCCAAGAAAAAATTGACATTTATTCACTAGTGACCAACGTGATAATTCTTACTCACTTGTGTTGATTGAAAAAAACATCAATACTGAGAAATAGGGATGTTCCAATGCCGTTAAAGTTGTTCCAGAACGGTGCATCATGACCATCCAGGTATAACAGTGCAAAGTTTGTATCTCGTATCAGTCAATAAATTAAATTTTGTCCCTTTTGTGGATTTTACCAATAACCACTAGAAGAAGTATTTATGAAGAATATTCAATCAAGAAACAATAGTGCATCTCTGGATTATTTGGATTATTTTCTGTAGGCATACTTGAACCACAATTTTGTGTTTTATTTCAGTTTTAAGTTACATTCCTCCAAAATGTACTTTTACTTTATTAATTCATCACATAAAGGGTCTCTACAAGTCTCTTGTATAGCGTGATATATATCTCAAGACTAAATATCACGAGAAACGAACGTTAAGCGATCGTAGCGAAAAGAAAAATAATAAAATCCAGTGCAAAGTGGCGGTGAACGTATTCAGTCTTCGGAAGTGTGAAAGAGGTCAGGTCCTAATTTCCACAACTTGTTGAATTTTTAAATACGGCGAGCGGCGGCGTGGCGGGGCGAAAAGATCGCGCTTTCAGGTCGGCGCCACGACCGCAACCCCCACCCCTACTCCGAACGAAAAACCCGAGAAAGAAGATTTATCCGTCGTTAATCGCGCGGGCATTGAAAAATAACTCGGAAAATCGGAGGAGGTTGGGTTTCCACCGACCCTACGTTGGTGGTGGCCCTCGTCCTTAGTTGAAATATAAATCAAGCAAGTGGGAACGTGGTAGATGAGGGTGTTAGAGCTATCGGGCAGGGACTAAGACCGCAAGCAACCCTCTCTCCCTTGGTCCTTTCCTAAACCACCCTTAGATCCCAGCTCCCACTCTTACAACCGCCACCCTCTCTCCTGATCAATACAGCTAGCTCCGGCTTCTGCAAGATTTTTAGCTTAGCTTGGCCGGGTCTACCATTACAAGCAAAACCACTCCTTATTGCCGAACCGAAGGAGTCGCGCCATTTTCGACTCTATCGCCGTTCGCCGCTTGGGCGAATCCTTTGTTCTCGACTCTACGCGTCAGGCATTTTTAAGAATCTGCAAGCAAACTAACGGTTGGTTTCGCAGTCGTGTTGATCGCTATACTAGAATACTGTAAAAACGTGAGCATATATAATAAAAAACAGAAATAAGAAGGGATGATGTATCACTTATGAGTTCATAGTTGAATCATGCTTTCCGCGACATTAAAAGGCATTGACCATTTTACAGGTTAGATGTTTCGTTATGGATGGAAACCTTTATTTTCAGTTGTTCTTTATGACAAAATACATATTTATCTCATTTGTAAGATACATAATATCACATTTAGAATGTAAATAATTATCAAAAACTAATTATCAAGGCTTTGGAAAATACATTGCTTAGTTTTCTTCTTTTAACCAATAGTTAATTACACTATGTCGTAAAATTGTATGTTCAGTACAAAAAGGTCTAATATATGGTCTAACGTGCTATGATTTAGTTTTTTCAATTTATGTTGGCTAGAAACGCTTTAAGAATTGGCATATGAAACGTTAGACAAAAACGTAGAAAGTTTAATTAACAAAAACAACAACAAATCTGTTCAACTTTGACGTCTTAAACTTGCATATTGACAATTGAAACATTGCATACAGAAAACAATGGAATTAAAGTTTAATTGTGAAATTTTAGGAAAGCCAACCTACAATATTTTCCATGGAAAACTAAACCTTCTTGTTTTTGAACGATAATGGACTCAGCGGTAAGAAAACGTCTAACTAAAAATGTTTACATATTTTTATCTCCAATAACTTTTGTAATCCTTGTTGGACATTGATGATTCTTTCAGGAAATTATGGACATAATCTTCAAAATCTTTGTACTTATTTGATCTATGTAGACGACATGATTTTTGTTTATCTAAGTTTGTTCACCCTGTAGAACGATTAAGGACAGAGGTCAGTTTTAAAAATCCTTTTACACTATTTTTACTTAAATCTTGCAGTGCGATTAAAATTTACATGGCTTTTAGTAATTGTAAGATATCTTTGTTGCATAACTACCACATAGAGTGTTAATTTTGACAATCAGAAACACATCGTGTAGAAAAATCTTCACAATCGGTCAAAAAGTACTCGAGTAGTCAAAAGTATCTGAATAAATTAAATTTACCAGTTTGCAGGTAAAATACTTTATTTTCTTTGAAAATGTATCAATCGAAATGAAACCTAAGCCAATGTATTGCTAATTAACTTAGCTTTATGCGCGAATAGGCAAAAACTTAACAAGGTTCCTTAATTGTTGCACAGTGTTATAAAGAAACATCATTCGATTGTCAGAGAAATAATACACAGTCTTATGTGCTGATCAAATGAGTTGTGGAAATAAATGTCTGACAACATGTATTGGAATATGAAGTAAGAATTTCGAAAGATTAGCCTATAATGTGCTAACACAATTATCAATCCGTCCGTAATAACAGCATATAAGTAGTAGAAGAAAACCCTCTTTTTACTTTGCGGTATTTACCTATAGGTATATTAATGACTAACATGTTCAGAGTCAAATGTTAGGTTTTAATAATTAAAACTAATCTTAGTTTATAAAATAAACAATCTTCGTAAAAATGTGTTGAAAGAAATCTTACACTCTATTCTAGTCTATCTTGTCGTGTAAAATATTCCAGTGTGGTGAACGCCAAAGTAAAGTTAAAGTGTAACACTGTTGTGTTATTCGCATCGGTTGATGACAGTGCAAAATAACATAACAAAAAACTAAAATTGGATGATAAATGATAATATTTGAGAAAAGAGAACAATATAATAAAATAGCTATAATAATAACGTAAAAATTAGAATAATACATCTTTTTTCTCGTTTTCTCGTTTCGATCAAGAAGTAAAAATAATATGAAAAATCCTATAAATAATATAATTTATTACAACACACTGAATTGGTATACGCAGGTTCTCTAATAATGACAACTTTATTATACTAAATACCCAATTTTACCACTAACCGCAGCTTCGCACAAAAAAAATTAACTAAAGTGGATATTCGGATTAAATATACTTAAAAACCGAGCGTATTAAATTAAATTGTGGGCACGTCGCGGTGTGCTCATTATGCGGAGCGGATCTTAGCATGGACAATCGCGCGCTAATGGAAAAATCAACATAAAAATGTAATTCCTTGTGCAAATAGCGCAAATGCGGAGAATAAAAGGAGGGCATAAAAATTCATAAGCGCGGCGGAGGACGCCCTCTTACGGATCCCCGCGGGAACCGCTTCTCACTAAGTAATTATTCCGGTGCGATTGAGCGCCGCCCGTCCACCCGCGGCCTCCGCCACTGCTTCCTTCTCGTTTCTTTTTAACTAACTCGCATATTAAACAATGTACTGGAGAGATACGACAGTTAATCGACGGTTATCGGACCGATAAATTGGCTATTTTGCGAAAGTGAAAACCTCACGCTGTGTAAACTAATAAAGAATTCTTTATGACATATTCTTATTTCATGCGAAATGGTTATTCTACAATAATGAACTATTTGAAAAGGAATAAAAAAAATTTAAAAGAAGAAAATATTTATTTATGATTTAGTTGCTGGAAAAGCTATGTTTTTTTTTTTAGTTTCTACTATGACCGTTTTCTACTAATTTCTGGATATAATATTACATATCTCAGTTTGTCAGAACCGTTATTGAAAGTTGAGTATCCGTGTGTTATAATTTTAATTTAAAATTCTTTAATTACGTTCACTTATTCTTTCTTTTGAACCCATCGATTGCGAACTGCTACCATAACATTCCACAATATTAAAATAAAACTCAAAACTATTGTAACAAAATATATAAATGTATAAAAAACAACCATTCAGACATGCAAATGGCCTGACGTATAAGATCATCATCTATGGTGCACAGTTTGAAGAATGATTAATGCCATTGTGAAAAATGGCTTCCATCAATTACTTGCATCAATTATAATTGAGTAATAGAAACTAGTAAAAATTAGGCATAATTAAGCTGAATTTTGAAACGTTTATTTTAGAGGAAAATAGGTTCAATAAAAGTTGTTTATCTTATGCGGATAGCCAATTATGTATCAACTTTTCAAAAAATACCTACTAACGAAGATATTTGCATTAATGCTATATTTTATATTAATGCAATTTTACCATCAACAACGCGGTTTCTTTCCGGAAAGAAATAAAAGACCTAAGCTTACTGATAACTGTCAAATAGCTTGATATATGTTAGGACATTTTAAAATAATTGTAAAAAATAAATATACTTCATCGGGAAAATTTCAAATGTACTGTTCAAATTGAATTTTAAAAATTTATTTTATAGAAAAAGTAGGACAAATAAATACATTTAATATGTATGCTTTCAAAAAAGTTGCGTTCGTTTTCTTACAGTCTAAATAGACTTGCAACAATAACCAAGTCAACATTATGATCAAAATTTATTGCAAAATAATCTTTCAACGTTGTTGGATCTTTGACTTTTGCCTTCTATAAATACTATCACTTCTAACCGTTTCTAGCCTTTTGACTCTTTGATGTACGGTGGTCCAAAATGTGAAGCTGTATATCGACACAAAAAAAGAGGTTTATTTACTTCACTACATAGTTGTTATTTATACCACAGTCGATGCAAGAGCATTTTCGACTACTTTGATAAACTAGTTATGGCTATTGACATTTTTAGTGTTAAAACATTCAAATCGGGTATCAGTCACAAATTATCAGTTATCAGAAGTTCAGTTATCAAATATCACTTATTTATGTTTATGTATTATATAATTACAATTTTTACATTATGTTTATTGTGTGTCAAGCTGGAGTTGTTGTATTGACTACAAAATACCCACGCCACAGAGATTTTGTAATAAATGGGGAAATGGTTATGGATTTCTTTACATAATGGCTTTAGAACTATCGCTGTTACCAAATTGTGCAATGTTGTTTTCTTTATATACAGACAACATATCAAGATTGCTGCTTTTACTAAAAAATAAACTTAGTTTATAATTATGTTTCCTAATCTTGCAAACTTTCTGAAATTTAGAAAATTTGCAATGTACCTACCTCAATCAGAGTTTAGATTCTATAGTTCAATATTTGATGAATGGATAGAAGGCATTCAATGTATTTGCAAAAGAGGTCCAATGACAAGGCATCCTTTTGTTTGCAATACTTTTATTACAACCAAACCTATATTACTTGATTCTCAACAAACAACCAAAAACACTCTTCGTACATTCAACACCGTACGGCAGATATCTTGTCATTTGTAATATTAATTAGTAATTTATGTGTTGAATTCGAATCAGATTTAGTCAAAAATTATTTTTCCCCAAGCAGAAAAAAAATCTCATGTTTACATTATTTTTAATTTATAATAATGTTTTATTGACAATTTATTGACCTTGTAATAAACTTAAATCTGGAACTGTAAGTTTGCCAATGAGCTGTATATACATTATAATATAAATATGTATTAAAAAAACTAAAAAAGGACCTCATCGCCTTCACATAATTAACCATTCCCTAACCAGCATTCATAAATCTCATATGAGCAAACTTGTAGGCCATTTTAAATTGCCCCCTTCATCTCTCTCCAATACCAACTTTACTCGCCTACAAACGAAAGCCTCGCGAAACTTTTACGGTTTCGTAAAATGTCGCAATTACGCGAAATTAGTTAGTGACGGCGTAACCGGATCGCGGACTAGTTAGTTAGTCGGCGCGGTGAAAGAGCCCCTAGGAGGTAGGTTTGACAGTTGAATTTCGCCCTATACGAACCAGCAGCGTCGAGCACCATCATCGACGTCCTTCTAATCTTATTTTCGTCGCGGACTGTACCTAAATTTCGCAGAAGTGGTCTCTACCCTGCAGAGTGTACACCTCTATGTATATGAACCTTTGAGCGAGCTGGGGGTAAGCCGACAGACCCGACCCAAGGGGGGATTGAGAGGGCTAGCCAGAAAGGGTGGTTGGTGTGCTGGTTCGCGGGGCAGAGGGGTTGCGAACTTGTAAATGCAAACTAAGCAGAAGGAGTGGGGCCACGGCCACTAATGATCGCGGGGGCTGGGCGAATATCACCCTTAGTACTACTGATAAGATACGATTGTCAGGGTGCGTGACAAATTCACAATTCGGGATTCCGCGTCGGATTTGTGCGCAAAATTCTACAGCTACAAACACCCCCCTACGCCTTGCCGGCAACCCTCCTCAATTGCAGAGACCGCGACCCCTGATTAAAAAAGATTTTCTAATTAATTGCTTGTTGTTGGACAAGGCGGAGTGTGTGTCTTCCACGCAATTTCCCCAAGGCTACGCTATGAATATGATTATTGACTCGTGGGGTTTAGAAAATTCTGGTGATTGTTCTCTTGGTCGTGTAAAGTAATTTTGTAATCTGTATTCCTATATTACAAACAGAAGAAAACATTCAACGGTATCCTTCTTCTAATTATTCTAATACAAAGCTGTTCTTGTTTAAGTATTGTTGTTAATACTGTAAGATCCTGCAATACGGCAAATACTAGATTTATTTTAATATTCACTTAAATCTGTCATTATTGTTCGTTTGACATGATGCTTTGGCAGCTGATATTTTAACAACACGCAACGGATCTGGCTGAAATTTGGAATACATATTTAGAATTACCGGGGGGCGAACTGGAGTGATTTTGGTGACAATCTGACAGCCGAAAGTGGCAGATGTTACAAGCATCTTCTTAGGGATTTATCCGATTTTGGCCAAACTAATATCAGCTCACTATCCAGTGACTTTAAATATGTACACTAATTTACAGATCAATGGCATGAACGGTTTAGGCGCTATAAGCTTTTACTGACGCAGTTTGACAGAATCCATAGCCTTCGTCGTCGTGTTGCAAATTGTCAGATTTTGACAAACGTCAGTGCCACTGACATGACGACATTAAATGTCAGGATGACAAATGTCATTATGTCATGGAAACTGACGTTAGGTACGTACAGAGTCGTTCTAGCTTCACAAAATTAAATAAATAACGTTTTAGAAAATTTATTGTGCCAATGATATAGTCGGAAAGTTGGGGTAGGGCCACCCCAGATATTTAATTTGAAATTCATTCTTGTATTTGGTCAATTTTATGGAAGCAAATACAGTTTCTCTGGGTTTTCTATGCTATTATCTCTAATATTTAACTGATTGTATGCTGATATAATAAAGTACTGCGAAAAATATGCTAAGAATTGGGCTACTTATTACAAATATATCTCCAACCCAATGGTGTAAAGTATCCAAATTTGGACCTTTTAATGTTTCTTTGCGTTCACGTTTTTTTTTTAAGAAATCCTTAAGCAAATGGCGCTTCTTGTGTGCGTGTACAATAAATTATTTACAGTTGGTAAATTATTTAGTAGTCTAAAATAAAGATTCGCAACTTAGAACAGAAACATTGTTTGGTAATAAAACATTTTCTTTAGAAACAAACAGGTTTTTTATAACGACCTTGAATAATAGACATTATTCTACATGGGGTCCGAGAACCATTTAAAATTTCGAAACATCCTTGCGATTTAGGGCCATTGAACACTATTGCAAACAAATTTGATATTCGGAAACATTTTTATTATTACCGTGCAATTTATAAAAATAAATCAATGCGGGAATAAGAAGGCTTGTTATTATTGTGAAGTGAATTGTATAATAGTAGTATAAACGTACTAACATGGACAAATAAATAAATACCAAGGTTATTACTACCAGCAAACACTACCACGAAAGAAATATTTGAAATTACAAAATATAAATATAAATATAAACATAATAATGTATGAAAATGTTTAATGAACAAAAATTTAATAATTATTTGTATATAAATAAATAATAAAAAACGCAAAACTAATAAAGAAACCATTTTGTGTTTCTCTGTATTATCAGAGAGCTATAAGTTATAATAGTTATTTCCTTCTCCTCGTGTATAATGAATAACAAAAAATGGGCGTGTTTGAACAACTGCAAATTATAAATTGAGGGATTTTGCACGGTGTATACACGTGTGTTGTTTTGCTGCATTATAAATATTTTAGTGGTGAAATTGAATATCACCAATTATGTCGCGAGTACTTCGTACTTTATCGTATCTTTAAAAACACCAACTTGTTAATTAGAACTGCATCTTATTTCATATGCAATAGTAAAAAAAGTGTTAAAATACTTGAAAAAATATGTACGAGACAACTATAATACCAATGCTTGACCTTACACAATTTTTATTTCAATACCTTAATTTTATAATCAATTTTTGCACATTTCTTGTAAAGAGATTAAAAAAATACAACCAAAAAATCGAAAAAAAAAGCGTAAAAGATTGCGACGTTTCGCAGCCTTCTGAGACCAGCGTAAACATTAAGACTCGCGAACTCATTGCGAGACTGTACCCTATGCGACAGAGTGCATTTTTCTTAAAATCTTGCGCAACGAACCCTTGCAAACTGCGCGGATCGTTATAGAGTTTTATAAACGCATGCGCCCTCTATCTTCTATACACCACCGCAGCTTTTCAGCGACTCGCCTAAACCGACGTTGACATCTTAGACGTATTACATAGCAAAAAAAAATCTTAGAATAAATCCTTGAAAAAAATCAACTGAAAAATTACTAAAAAACATTTTTTTTTCATTTATAAAAAGAAAGGAAAATTTCTTTGTATATACCTCGAAAATTAGCTCGTAAAAATTAGTTATAATTGCTTGATGAGTAGTTATTTGTAGTAGCTTAAACACTATTAACCACTAGTGGCCTTTTAGTCTAAAATTTGCGCATTCTATGTTTCAGGTTTTTCAGGTGACAATCATTCGAAACCCCCTCCTTTCCGATCAAAAATACTTCTAAAGTAGTTAGTACTCGCTTATGATTAATAAAGAATCAAATAAACGCTTTGTAAACACCCTTTTTAATAATATAACGCTTTGCTACTATTCGCTGTAAAATATTCCTGAGCTTTGGGGTTGTTCTTGTGCTTGGCTACTGGATACCAGGTCGGCTACTACCACTCCACCTATCGGATAGTGGACGCACTATGTCCTCGTTGGTGCTAGAAAGAAGATGGCGCTTTTCGGACAACTGCTCTATCGTTCGGCATGGTTGGTGATGGATATATGATGTTGCTTATGCAGGCGACGTAAATAAAGGATTATCAGTATTTAGTTGTTCACAGTTTTTTAACAAATGCAAAAAATCGTATTTTATATTATTTATGTTTTAAAAAATGTGTATGCTTATTTATTAATTAAAGTGCTGCTGTTATTCTGCTTTTTATTTACCTTGTAGAGCTGTAGTGGTAGTATTTATGCTTGAGGCTTAATTAGAGTGCTTTTTTTTAAATAATTTATGCTGGGCTTATTTTAGTTACCTATCTAGTGTAAATTTTGATTTATACCATAAGTTAAACAATATTGAACATATGATTAAATTAAATATATGAATAGACATATACAGATTCCGTTTCAGCAAGCTATAGACAAATTCTTCAAAACTCTTCATAATTTATACAATTTTTGAAACAATTATTTCTACAATTTATTCATTTTTTTCATTTTATTTTTATTCATTCATTTTTATTCATTTAACTCATTTTTATGTAAATGACATCTTCCTTTTGTGGTCCAAGTTGAACACCCTGTGGAATAATTAAGAACCTTAGTCAAGTTTTCGCCGGCTCAATAATAAAGCCAAATTGATTTGCTTGCATCGGCAAAAATTTTGTTACTTAGAAAGAAGTTGGACGAAATTGTCCATACTTTGCTGAAAGAATCATCAAAATCTACCAAAGATTACAAGAGTTATTGTTGATAAAAGTTTGTCATGTTTTTGAGCTTTTCTAGGAACGGAAATGCGAATATGATAATCAGAATACATCAGTTACATGCAGACAAACAAATATGAATACAATTTTGTGAAACTTTTTTGTAAAGAAAATAATAATATAAAGGTTTTGGATACTAAAGATTACTGCAAAATAAGTTATCTTTATTGAAAAAGAAAGCAAGACGTACTTTACTCTTTAGATGAGCTCACAACACGATGCACAAACACAAAATGATTCGTTCGAGAAAAGGTAAGTAATTATGGCATAATTAATAATTATTCTAATTATTTATCCAAATATTTTAGTTAAATAAATTGACAGATTCATTGATCGTTGATATGTATTGATGAAGAATATAATTCACCTATTTGAACAATCAATATCAATAAATTTATGACCCGCAAATCTATCATAAAATAAACATACCTAATAGAAACGGTGCTTTATAGCTGCGATATAAGGCCCGCCAAGTAGAGTTGCACCTAATTCGGTTAGAAGTTAATTCAAATGGTATTCAACGTTGTTGAATATGAAGTCACGTTAACGTCGGGTTCTGTGTCAAATATTTAACCGCTGTCTTATTAACATTGCTAAACGTATGTATACTGACCGTACGAAATAGGTTAGTTTCTGTAGCTTCTGCAGCATGCAATGTGCGCTTCGCATAAGACACTCTGAATTAGTGCTAATGGCGTTTTGTGATTGTATTACATATCTGGCTAATTTACTATTACGGTTTTGTACGACTATAAATTTATTATGATAGTAATGCAGACACAACTGTTCACGGTTAAATGAATACAGTAATTCTGCCTATAATTTGACAGGAATAACTGATTTGTTTGGTGCAAAATAATATGAAAAACTTTGAAAGCACAAATAATAAATATTGAAAAATCTTAATTGATAAGTATTTTGTCGTTGCCTTTATTAATTTTTCTGAATATTTGCATAATGGTCTGGCGCCTCCGCCATTTGTAAGTCGTGTATATAAACTATTAAAACTAAAATAATCAGATGACGATGTTATTCAAGTAATTAGACTTTATTGTGTAATAGTATGTACATATTCAGTATTTCGGTTCAATTCTAAAATTTATTTAGTTTCACTATATTAAGTAGTAATTAAGTAGTAAAAGTATCATTGGAAGTAAAATTAAATAAAATAATAAAGAAATTTAGTGGTGGACTGTCTTTCATAGTGCTGAAATTCAATCTTGCCAACAACTGTTTTCTGAAAAAAAAAACTTACAGGCATTGGTATGACCAATAATAACACTGTTTTCCATCTGACTTGAAGGAATGAAATGAAATATCAATTTGAGGTTATTTTAATATTATTGACATATGAAGTTATGTGAATCGTATTGATGTCGAAATGCAAAATGTGCTCATGTCATTGTAAGGTAATTAATTAGTTTACTGTAAGATTTAACAGAGACTTCCAATTAAAATCATAGGTATATGAACGTATGTATCAAGAAAATAGGACTATCGAAAACTATACGGGTTGTAACAGGTTTGAGTGCATACATTTTGAAAGATGATCTATTAGCTAATATTTAAATTGTTCGATTTAATTCAAAATTGGCGTAGCATAGCGCTCCTACCTTTGTTTGCACCTGATTTATGCAAAGAACTTTTTGTTTTAATTTTCTTGTAAATTAATTGAAACAAAAAATTAATTTTATTCACAAATGACATAAATTGTAAGTAAATTATGCATTGCCATTCTGATATTTTTTTAGTAGTAAATGTTTGTTTATCGATACATACATTTTAAAATGCAAAAAATAGGTTCGTTTCAATAATTATACAAGTATACACGCTAGTGCACCAATTTTGAAGGATGATCGGTTTTGGCTACCTGATAACAAAGTTCTTTATCAATTTTTTCCTGTTCTTTTAATAACTGAAATATCGAAGGTCAATATTGTTTGAGTACCGCATGCTGTTAATGGCTATAGTGATTAAAATTGATTTAAATGCCTTTGGAACAGTTAGTGATATCATGTATACCTTTGAACCAATTCTACAGGCATCAGTAGAAAGAAAACACCGCTTATATTACGAGGGAAAATCATGTTGGCCAAAATAACATCTTTATGAAGTACATTTCATTTGTTATTTATTACTTTATTTTTGTATTTTCTTGTTATGTAACGCTTTTTAAAGAAACTGCAGTTCATTTATATGACCTGAAGTTGACCAAGGTTGTCCATAAGTTTGTCCTTTGATATATCAGTTATTATAAGAAATTTAATAATGTTTTATAAGAATTTTATGGTTAGTAACTCAAAATAGACTACCTTCAATGTTTGTGCACCCAAACCTGTTACACTCTGTATATAAAATAACATAACATGGTGACAATTGTGTATAAAATTAAAAAGATGAAACAACAGATTAGGACTAAACGATATTTAAGGTCCTGTTTTTCAGGTCAATAAAATTTGAATCCAAATCTAGAACGTTAAATACTTCCAAATGAGAAAAGTATTAATAGTATTAGAATAAGACAAAATGAGTAGAATGCTGGTATTTAGCCCCGATACTAGATTAGTTATGTGCAACAATTCTGCAATATGAACAATGTATAGAATTTAGCTACCATCATATTCTGCTACGCAAGATTCATTAACAATTTATTTGGAAATTTACACAACTACTCGACTTTCAAAAGTTGTCTCTCACCCTCTTTGGTAAGAAACCAGTTGGCAAAAACGTTTTTCAAGAATATTCATATAAGGGGCATTATTGCCTAATAGCTCCATTTATCAGTAAAGCATGTTATAGTAGGGCAATTAATTATTGTATTCGATGGAATATTCAACAAATAACGTGGTGTGGTAGCAATACTGACGAAAATTCTTAACTGGAAAAATAAAACAACAGATATAGAAGACTTGACCAAAACAATATTTCGGGTCCTGCGACTATTAGGTTACGGTCAAAGAGGTAACACATGTTTGCGACCAGCACTTGTCCATGAATCGCTTTAGCTGGAAGCACATATTAACTGATGATCCCGATTCTGATAGAGAGATAGAGCAACAGCGTGGCATCGAAATAGTGCCCACCTGTACATGACCAGCTCAACTATCCAGCAGCGGTAGTGGTGAGGTAGCGAACTTATATTTTCAATTACAATCTCGTAAACAAAGGAAGACACATTTTGCAGATGTCACTTTCTGTTGGTGGCCCGGACTGGACGCACTTTGTTAAAGAGGTCCATTATTTATTGCCTCCGGCTCGAACAATGCAAAAAATATGTTCGGTGCCGAACCGTGGAGGCACCACCACCGCTACGTGCAATTCTGTGCAAGCGATTAATAGCAGTAAATTTGTACTAGTCCCCGTTTTCACCGAGCCGAATACAAAAGGCCCGCACTCCCACACTAACACGAGGCCGTATTGGACGCGCACACACAAATTCAGGCCCCGCGGATCCGCCGGCTACTCGCCGCGCACAGGACCGGCATAAGCCAACGTTTCAAAAATTGTTGTTTATATGCCATCCAAATTCAATAATACAACGGTATTTAGTGGATGTATGGAACAGATTTCTGGTTTTAAAATGCTAATCTACTGATCGCCTTAAAGCTATAAAAGCAGTATATCTGTTTTGTCGCACTATACTACACCTTTTCAAGTTGATATTCAGAAAGTAGACATTATTCAACTATTCCATTCGATATTCAGAAAGGAGCAGTTGTAATTCAACTATTCCAGTTGATGTTCAGAAAGTAGAAATTGTAATTCTGCTATTACACTTGACTTTTATATGTTGATCAATTTGGTGAAAATCGAATAAATTAAATCCATAAGAAAATGTATCAAACACTTTTGTGACAAAAATAATCTAGTTCGTTCTCTAGCAATTTAAAATGAGTGCACCGAATTTCAGCGCAATCCATTGTACCGTGGCGCTATCGGATTTGCAGACATACCTACATATTACACACCCACACACATTTTCTAGAAATCATTGCAATGGATTCAGGAGACCCCATAACACGTATTTCCGCTGAAACATATTTTTTTTCGTCGATTACAATAGCTGCCCTACAGGATACTAGTCGAAAAGTGCAAAGGTGCTTAATCTAAACGTCATACCTCAAACTTATCTTCCATGGCACACTAAAGGTTTTTTTTTTTTCATTGAACATCATGTACAAAAAACGAAGTAATCTTTATTGACTCACATTGCAGTGAGCATATTCTCTATGAATAGCACAGTAAATCCTTTTACCCGGGGGAAGTTAGCAATAAGTTTGTTTTTCAACCGATTTTAATAAATTATACATCATTTTAAAGCTCATAACGTCCTGATACCCCATGAGTTTTGCCCGATCGATAAAATAATAATTAGTGCCCTAAAATTACGAATGAAAGTTGACAATTTCGACTTTTTCGCATCATATCTCGGCTATGACTTAATCGATCATAATGAGCAATACATTAATCGAAAGCACAAGTCTTCATGTACACCCCATAGTTTTGCCCGATCGATACTATAACAATTACCGCCTGAAAAAAAAATAACACAGTACTAGCGTCGTGGGGATTTGGACAACACAGTGCAACCGCATGCCTTGAACACCGATCAACAAAAGCGTAAAAAATAAGCACTTCCTGTCATCCGATTTTAACGAATTATGCATCAATCGATAGCTCAGGGTGGCAGCCACTTATGCTAGTTTTGCCCGGTCGAGACTCCAACAATTAGCGGGCGAGAATAATTAACAAATTTTGCGTTCCGGAGACATAGAGAAAGTGCAGGGTCGGGTGTTATGGTGGACAAAAGCAAGTCTTTTAAGCACTTACGGTTATCCGATTATAACAAATTATGCAACACTCGATAGCTAAGGGTGGCAACCACTTATGCTAGTTTTGGCCGCTTGCGATTCAAACAATTAGCAGGTAAGAATAGTTAACAAAATTTGTGCTCCGGAGACATAACGAAAGGACCGTGTCGGGTGGAACGGTGGACAAATGCAAGTTTTTTAAGCACTTCCTGTCAGCCGATTTTAACAAATTATGCACCAATCGATAGCTAAGAGTAGCAACTACTTATGCTAGTTTTTCCCGGTCGAGATTCCAACAATTAGCAGGCGAGAATAATTAAAAAATTTGCGTTCCGGAGACATAGAGGAAGTACCGGGTCGGGTGTTACGGTGGACAAAAGCAAGTTTTTTTAAGCACTTCCGGTCATCCGATTTTAACAAATTATGCACCAATCGATAGCTAAGGGTGGCAACCACTTATGCCAGTTTTGCCCGGTCGCGATTCAAACAATTAGCGGGCGAGAATAATTAACAAAATTTGCGCTCCGGAGACATCGAGAAAGTACCGTGTCGGGTACAATGGTGAACCAAAGTAAGTTTTTTAAGCACTTCCTGTCATCCGATTTTAACAAATTATGCATCAACCGATAGCTTAGGGTGGCAACCACTTATGCTAGTTTTGCCCGGTCGAGATTCCAACAATTAGCGGGCGAGAATAATTAACAAAGTTTGCGTTCCGGAGACATCGAGAAAGACCCGTGTCGGGTACAACAGTGAACCAAAGCAAGTTTTTTAAGCACTTCCTGTCATCCGATTTTAACAAATTATGCACCAATCGATAGCTGAGGGTGGCAGCCACTTATGCCAGTTAACGTTAATGTACGTTACCATAGGAAAAGTTGTGGAGTAGCAGAATTTGTAAAATAAAGAAAAATACCTGGGGTGGCCCTCCCCAAACTTTCCGACTACATCGTTGGTACAAAGTGTCTGGACACTTCTGTAATTATTCAATTTAGTAAGCCAGAGCCATCTCTGGACACTACGTAACGTCCAGTTTCTATGACAGAATTACATTTGTCATCCTGATATTTAACGTCATGTCATGTTAGCAGCACTGACATTATTCAAAATCTGACAATTTGAACAGCGGCGAAGGCTGTGGATTCTGCCAAACTGCTTCTAGAAACCCTTATACCGTCTAAACCGTTCATCCCACTGATCTGCAAATTTGTATATATTCAAAATCACTGAATTGTGTCCTGATATCAGTTTGACCAAAATCATATAAATCGCTAAGAAGACGCTTGTAACAATTGCCACTTCCGGCTGTCAGATTGTCACCAAAACACTCCAGTTCGTTCCCCGGTAATTTTAAATAAATATACCAAATTTCAGCCCGATCCGTTGTTCCGTTTGGGCGCAATCGTGTTCACAGACATACATAGACACATACATACATACATACATTTCCCAGAAATCATTGCAATCGATTCAGAGGACATCAAAACGCGCATTTCTGCTGAAATCACGATTTTTTTTCCGTCGATTACAATACTTTCCTTCTAGGGTAGGTACTACTCGGAAAGTAAAAATCATAATAACACGACTCTCGTATTATCTACGTGATAAATAAATTGGTCGAAACAAGTATTACAACAAATCAACAAAACCCGTACAGATTTCTGTACTTAGTCAGCTGTTCTTATTTGAGTACAATAGAAGAAAGGAATCTGGGCTATATTAAGAATGGTGAAACGATCGACTTTTGAACTTTTTAATCTATGAAATGGACAAAAGAGTGTGATTTTTCTAACCCTGAGAGCTCTTAAATATAGAAAGACAAGCCGGTTTGCCACATTTACCACAAAAGGGACTCAAAATTTTCAGTTTTTGTGATTTTCCACGAAACTGGGGACGACTGTGTGCCCTTAAAGGAGTAATCTCAAGTTACCTGCCATATAGAACCCTTAACGTTGTAGCAAAATGTAGCCTCAGCATGCGTAGTCTGTGAGTATTATTCTGCATTTTGTTCTTCTATCCTATTGCTGGTTAACTTACGATTTCTGCTTCTGTACTATTTTTTTACCTGTTTATTTCTGTCAGAGATATCAACCTTTTCTGTTACCCTAACAACAAATTATCATTATTACGTTGTAACTACGTATTCAGCACAGGAACCTACAATGCCTCCCTCAGATTTATTTGATAGGTAAATGTTTCGGCAGCATTTCAACCTCTAGGCTGTGAGTTACGATCGTTGACGCACAGGACTATTTTTTACCTGCGAGGAATTGGCAATTGACCGCACGTAGAAACCCCTTTGCAATATTCGGCCAGCGACATTTTCATGCGTCTAATCACAATCCAAAATATTTAGAGATTTCAGCAGAAATACGCGTTTTGGGGCCCACTTAATCCATTGCAATGATTTCTGGAAAATGTATGTGGGTATTTATGTGTGTATGTATGTGTGGACGTATGTATGTATGTACGAAATAAGGGTTGAAATTTGATATGTGTACATATTTAGAATTATCATGGTACAAACTAAAGTGTCTTTGGTGAAAGTCTGACAATCGAGAGTAGCCAATGTTACATGAGTCTTCAGCCGATTTTGACCAAATTGAAACCAGCTCATCCTCCAGTAATTTTAAATGTGTCGAGAAAGTATTTCTCGAAATCTCTTTGGAACTTTAATCCGGCACTGTACTGCATCCACCAATACAGCTCTGGCGTCACTGCCACTGATGCTGCCGCCGCCGCAAGCAAAGCTGTGCAGGTGTTATTTTTCAACGTGCGTTACCTTTCTGAACGATTCTTTCGCGTTATTGCTCGAATCGAAACAGTTTTAAAACCGAATATGGCTCATTAAATCGTGGTAACAAAAGCAGCACTGCAAAGCCACGCACAATTCGTTTTGCCTGAAGATTATTCCGTGGCGTTTAGGCTTGTATTCCGCAATTTATTTCTAAATTCAGTAAATATAGGTACTATGTTTTTTTACCCCCAATAATTTTAAATAACCAGATGACACTGTTTTGAAGATTAATTTTTAAAATAATGTTAATTATTACCTGATGTAACTAAACATGTTGATGTAAAATCGGGGAAGTTACGATTTAGCTTAGGCTTTATAGCAAATGCGTGTTTGAAACACGATTCTATGTCGACATCTTATTGTAATATATAGGCGGACGCACTAGAGCAGCAACTGGCAACATATAGCATGCGACGTCATCGAATGCTATCAAATTGTAGGATGAAAAAAACTGTGGCATGCTACACAGAGGAAAAAAATATTTCACACAATACGAATATCTTTGAGTCTAGAATATCACTTGTTTCTATATCCGCAGAAAGATTATTTGATTGGTTCAAGTAAAATACACAATTGTCAGAGTAAGAATAAGATGTTCCAAGTATTACCGTTTTCTTGTTTTAAGTATGAAAGAACTGCTTGAAAGGAATTACGTCTGTTTTAAGTGATACATACGTATGCTGTTGCGTCAAGAAACTGTTTGTTCGTTGAAGCATGTATATTTTTTACCCAACAAAATATTGTTGCAAACAATATACGAACAATCAATTTCGTCAAACTTATATAGCGGTAACAGGTGACAAAAACGCGAGAAAATATTAGCGCCATCTGTAAAGTAATTGCACAACTTTCTATGTATCTCTCAGAGTAAGAAACTGTTTGGGTCAAGAAACTGTTTCTTTGTTGAAGCATATATATTTCTAGCATCTTTTGTAAGACGAACGTCTACTTTTTTTAGAAGAATAACTTTTTCTTCGTCAGAAAAAAAATATACTCAACATAAACATACTAAAGTGTTAAATCGTAAGAATAATTAACCATTGAAATTCTTATTAGAATAAAATATTTGTACAGAAAAAATATACTCTTCATGCTACACTATATACGCAAAAATAATTTTTCTTGATATCCAAGAATGGAGTTCTCTCCGTGTAGTATTTTCGTAAATAGATTTTCGGTAGTATCCTACTGGCCTATGCAAAACTATTTTATTTAATATTGACCATAACGTAATTATTTTGTCAAAAATATGCTGTACAATTTTGATGTTCTTGTAGTCTAAGTTGACAACGTTCTGAGGAACAATTGTCGAAATTGTTAATTTGCAATGTACTAGCAATTGTTTAATTCTGATGTTCATTTTCAAAGAATGTACAAAGCATTAATTGAAACCTTGTAAATTGAACTTAGAATTACCGTATCTCCCCAAGTATCTAACAACGACTTAGAAGCACGTAGAAAAATGTTATCACATAGAAAAGAATAAAACAAATACATTCGTAATTAATTTGGGTTTAAAACTGAGTGGGCCAACACGTAACCAGGATCCCTAATAATTTCAGCGGGTACTTGGAATTTTGAACTCCCAACTAAACCCACTACTACAATTTCGGCTATACAAATCAAGTGAGTTGTATAATAATTATAATAATTATTATAAAAATTGTTTAGTTACAAAGTGTCTACAATTTGCTGCAAGAGTCATTTAAATGCTCCAAATATTACAAAAGTTATTGGGAATCAAGATGTTAATTTTACAAAATAATTCACACTGTTTCGTTAAATAAACTAGAGCATTATAATCTATTTAATACTTTTATTAATTATATCGTTAACCTCTAATATGAGCTTTCAGCAAAAAGAAATAAAATTACATATTAATACACATAAATCTAATTAAATGGTTAACCTGTAGTTTTGGCCTGAACCGGAAACAAAATAGAAAACGAGAAAGCAGGTATTTTTGCCTGAACGAAACTCGGAACGAATATAACAACGGTTAGAAGCCCTGGTATTAGTGATTAAAATTTAAAGGATAATTGATTTTGCTGATTCTATTACTAAATTATTCGATTCCTCATAATAACTAACATATCGAAGAACGCCGTTAAAAACAACGTTAGAATGTATTCGTTATAAACCCAAAGACAAGAATTTAATTGTAAAAACATGCAATTACAATTGTATTAAACGAGCAATAATCGCGTAAGCGATAGGGTTGAACAAACATTCAATTTTTTTAAGTCAAACGTGTTACATCCTGCATATCACGTTTGTCGCCCCTTCGGAACAATATTCCATATATTAATAATAATTTTTGTGCGGTTGAGGGTCTAACCTGCCAGAACCCAGCAACACCTTAAATGCATGGAAACTCTTAACGTGAAAATATTGGTCAGTGTCGAATAGTTTCCCGCTCCCTAATTTACAAATGCACCGCGTCATAATTCATCGGGGGGTAGTGTCGGGAATTCAGCTAGCCCCGGTAATAGCAACAACCACCGGACAATACCGAAAACCTGATGATAAATAAGAACAAACAAACCGTCAATAAAAATCTCTTGCAGGCCAAATCCTAAAGCTCAACTTTAAACATAGAGCGAGGGGGTAGCGAGAGCGCGCCACGCCGGCCGCAAAAACTCCCTCGACGATCAATCCTACTTTCCGCAAAAAGCGTGCGGTGGTGTGGCGGGGGAGGCAAAAAATGACCTAAAACTGCATTTCTGGCGGCCATTGGAACGGCTATGTATTTTTAAAGCCCGGATCAAGAGAGGGCTTTTTAGGGGCCCCACCGTCGGCACAACTCCCTCGTCGACATCCCCACTACCGGCAACTCCGAACAACAAAAAAATCAACGAAATGGGAACGCCCCTCGGTTTACCTACGCCCAGCTCCTATTGGCCAGAAAAAGTTTAGCACGCCGGCATATCATTAAGAAGACCCTACGAGTTTTATAGCACACCCTAAAATCGACCTTATGGCCCTTTTACGTTATACGTCAACCCTTACAAACCGTAACAATAAAGACTAAAATCCAGCAACGCTCGTAGTCATTAATACTGAAACGTGGTCCTTTACCCCGGATCCTCTGTATAAGTGCCATCCAGCTACCGCCACCGGTACCACGCCACCGTTCTTGAAAACTGAGAAAAATTGGTGGCCACTTGGTCAGTATCCTCCAGGATAATTTATAGGCAATTTTGGGTCGGGTTGCGATAACGAAAATATGTGATACACACCGGTATGCCCGGCATAAAAACTTTTACGTTTAGGTAGCCAGCTAGCGGGATGCTCTCTTTTTCGCCGTCCAATTCTTTTGTCTCGCAAGGCCATTACAGTGCGCGCTCATAAACCGCCTTTATGGGCCAAAATTAACCGAAAATCTACTTTGGGCTTGCGAAAAGACTATTCGCTGATATGATGCTCATGATTGTTTGCCTGATAATATGGTTCCTTTGTGATGGATGATGTTGATAATAACAAAGAGGAATTTTCATTTCATCCAAACATATAATAAAGAAAAATTAACATAAAATATAAATAAAATTCTTACTTCCCACAGTTTTTGTATGGTTGCGTCAAGTTTACCCTTCTTCTTAGTGTTCGATTGCTTTCGAACAAGAAAATGCAGATAAATATATCTAAATATATTGTATATGTTGATGCCAGATTAATTAATATATACCTAAAGTTACTTTTTTATTTCTAGCGCTTCAATATAGCAAGCAAGAAAACGGTTCAACCTAGATAAGAAAGTCACATCAAGGAAAGTTTTTGAAAAAAAAATGTGGATCTTATGGTAAGTTAGTGCTGTACTTAGAAGTTTTTAGATTATAGTTATGTATATATGTGGAAGTAAATAGGAAGCTGACTAATTTCTACCAGACAGTTGGAAAGATATTTTAGACAAAAGTATACAGGACATAAAAAATATTTGTTACTTTATAATTCAGAAAAAAATATATACCTAGTAAAATATTATTAAAAGAATATTATCCATAATTTTCAAATATCTGAAGTAGCTCCCGCCCAACTTTAATTCGATTCTACTGGCAGTTGTAAAATTCTCCAATTCGCAACCATAGCGACCAACGCTGCCGCTACCGTCAGACAAAAGATATGAACGCTTATGGCTATATAAAATCAGCTTGTTCAAAATCAGACAAACCTCTAGAACATTTTCCATTTTCTTTTTACTTTCCGACTAGTACCTACCCTATAGAAGGAAAGTATTGAAATCGCCGAAAATTTTTATTCGGGGTTTCAGCGGAAATACGCGGTTTGAGGTCACCTGAATCGATTGCAATGATTTCTGGAAAATGTATGTATGTGTATGTTTGTATACATATTTAGAATTACCGGGGTGTACCGGGGGACGAACTAGATTGTTTGTAGTGAGAATCTGACAACAGAAAGTGTCAAATATTACAAGCATCTTCTTAGGGATTTATTTGATTTTGGCCAAACTGATATCAGCTCACCATTCAGTGACTTTAAATATTTATACAAATTTGCAGATCAGTGGAATGAAGGGTTGAGGCGCTATAAGGGTTTATAGAAGCAGTGTGACAGAATCCACAGCCTTCGTCGCTGTATTGCAAATTGTCAGATTTTGACAAACGTCAATGCCACTGACGTAGCGTTCAGAGATAGCGCTGGCCTTACTAAACTGAATAATTGAAAAAGTGTTCAGACACTTTATTGTGCCAACGATGTAGTCGGAGTGTTGGGTGAGGGTCACCCCAGATATTATCAGATTGTCACCAAAAGCAATGTTCCCATCTGACTATACTATACTTGCATACATACAGACATTTTCCAGAAATCATGGCAATGGATTTCGGGAGTATTTCCGCTGAAATAAAATTACTATATTTTGATATTTTTACTCTGTTGGTGCGTATTTTATGTTTTTTCTGTTTTGATTAGTTTATTCTGTATTTTGTGGATCAGTATTATGTCGTTCATCTTTAGTTATTAATTTAATTAGTAAGGGTTGCAAAGCACTCCCCTTTAGAACTCAGTTAGCTATAAACAGTTCTTTAAGATATGTAGGAAATTTGTAGCCATACAATGTTAAGACAAAACCAAAAAATCACTTGTATATGAAAAATTTCAAAAAGTTAAAATGTTTTAAAAGTGTTATTTAGTGGGGTAGAGGATGTGTATCCTTGTCTGTATATAAATAAATATCTGGTGTGGCCCCCACCCAACTTTCCGACTACATTGACACACTGTTTGTACATTTATAAACTCTCTAAATGTATAGACTATAAAGGGTGAAACACCAAAAAACGAATTTCCGTGAGATAATAACAATATGCATACAAGGCACTTCTCGATACAAATAACTATAATATCATAATACCTATACTGTCACGTATACATGTTTCCTACGAGATTTATTTCTCTACTGCTTGTTTATTTATTCCTTAATCGCTGGCGGAATAGATAAAAACTCTTATAGAACCCAAATCGCTCATCCCATTGATCTGTAAATTTGTACACATATTTAAAACGACTGCAGGATGAGATGTGTCCGTTTGGTCAAAATCGGATGAATCTCTAAGAAAACGCATGTAACATTTCTTTTTTAACTTCCGGTTGTCAGATTGTCACCAAAAACAATCCAGTTCGTCCCCTGGTGATTTTAAATATGTATACCAAATTTCAGCCCAATCCGTTGTTCCGTTTGGGCGCTATCGTGTTCACGGACATACCTACATACATACACCCATACATACATACACACGTACACACATACATTTTCCAGAAATCATTGCAATCGATTCAGGGGACATCAAAATGCGTATTTCCGCTAAAATCTCAAATTTTTTTTCCGTCGATTACAATACTTTCCTTCTAGGCGTCGGAAAGTAAAAAGAGCCCTGATTGTTTATATTTTACCAGAAATAAAATGTTGCTTACGAACGTACCTAATTTGCGTTAAATTTAAAATATCACGCAAAAGGGTTGTCGTCGGTCAGCACGTTTATTTGTTTTACAATTTTGCATTATATATCAAACAACTCATTAGAATTTTATGTAAACAAATTAAAGCAAATATCATTACTCTATAGGTAGCTAGCCGCGGTGCAGAGTTGTCCCGGATTTCAAATTTAAATGTTATGTTAATAATATTGCAGGCCATTACTTTGAAAGCATCTAAAATATTTTCCGGGAAAATCGCGTCAACCGCGTCAGCACATTTTACCTGGTGCAATTTTTACTATTTGATTATGCACATTACACGAAACGGTAAAAAGTGTATGGACTTCAAGATAGGAAGATATTTTCCGGTATGATTTGACAACAAGTAACAAATAACTACAGTTTCTTGTATGACCGCGTTAGTGTATAATTTCTTTTATTCTGCTCGTGTTGGAGATATATTGGGCCATACATAACAAGTCAACTCGCCTGGCAAAAACTGTCATTTCTCCCTGACTGTTTTATTTTATAAATTTATAATTGCACGCTTCTATCTGCGACGTTTGTGCGCATTTTACTGTTTTAGCTTTTTTTGACTACCCGCCAGATAAAAACGCGTTTCCAAGATTGCCGTATTTCATTTTGCATGAAATTATTCGCTTACCAACGTTTTCAACGAATACAGTTTATACATGGCTTATGTACATCACATCATATAGGTAGTGTTTTTAATAACGTACAAAAAAACAAATATTGTTTTTCTTAAACTTAAATATAATTTTAAGAAAAACAATATTAGTCAATAATCATGGAAAGAAGTTGAAAATTGTACTGAATTATACAATAGGCACACTACATATTTGCTTGGGTTCAGAATAAAGTGATATTCTTGAAATGAAAATAGGACATGCGTGAAGACCTGAGAAAATATTTTCCTGAATGATTATTCATTCAAGGACATAATTGCATTAAAAAACTATACCTAGTCTACACCTTAGCTACACGACGTGAATGTACTGTAAAAGTGAGTACGCGTGGTACAAAAATTATAACTTGATTGAAGATATTTATCTAATTAAATAAAGAAATTTTATTGTCGTACTTTACATATAATGTGTTGAAACAGAACTAAATTTCCAACTTTCTGATACAAAAAAAATTGTTCCAAATTATATTTACCTTACATAACGAGAAACTAAATGTGGTTTTTGTAATAGGCCTAAATTTACAGATGCAGCGAAAACTGCAACAAAATCACTTAACAACATACGCAAAAGCTGTATTTTGATGTGTCGATAAAAAACCACCATTCAGGAGGATCGTGGGGAATATCAAACCCTCAACATCGTGACATACACGTAAAGATTTGTAAATGTCACACCTCGTGCGAAAAGATTCCATTCCTGTAGCCTAGAACACAATAACTCGGCTTTTTCTTTTGACAAATCTAAGTCTTTAACCAAATCATTCAGTTCGCACTGGTTTATAAGGTGAGGTGTTCCTAAAACATCAAATGGCGAATCTTCACGACTTGCCTGATTTAACAGAGTAATTTCAGACTCTCTGTCAAATCAGGCAAGTTTCTTCAAACAAGCGACATTTCTTCTGTGTCAAAATCGAAGATGATGAAGTGTATGGCACACTTGGGAGAGGATAGTTCTCGCCATGGAGGATAGGTCGCGATGTTGATGGCAAATTTGGATATTTCATTTTATGCTTGTCCGTCTTCGAATATTCGGAGACGCTTATCCTACAGAAAACAGCAATGATGTACATGACTGGAAGGCTCTCGCCACAACATGGGAACTGCAAACAGCATTTTGTTTTGCTTCCTTTTCATCCACTTTAAAAGGACGATCTAACACGAAATATAGCGTATATTAGGTGTCCATGGCTTTTCCAGCAGCAGTAACCTGCGTTTACCACTTATTATTCCGATTTTTTTTTCAGATGTGTCACTACATAAACTCACATGTAAGAAAACTTATTTGGTTAATTATTGTAACATCTTTAAACACTTCCATATTTTAATGCACAGAATGTCTATATAACTTGGTAAAATAGCACACAAAAACTAGTTGATTCGTAATATTTTGACCAATCTGTTATAAGAACGTATACACAGAAGGTTAATTCAAGCGAAATATATGACTTCAAATAAATAAATTCTTTTTGTGTAACTTTTTAGTATAATATGCCAATCATTAGACCAAATTTAAATTCCTATCTTACATAAAATGCCTACGTAAAACACAGTGCGCAAAAGCCGTCCTTTATTGAAAACTACATCAAAGGGGCGCTGGATAGTGTGTATCATTAGCGAGCGTACAGCAGAAGAGTAATAAAAGTCTTTCGGGGCACGGTTCTAAGTTGACTGCATTGTGCGAACCTCAAATAATTATTAAGGGCCGTCTCGGCAGAGCGGCCGAAGGCGGGTAATGACAGTTTTTTGCGAATTCACTTTACCTAAACACTGGCTCGGAAAATTCAACGCTCCTCACAAAGGGTCCAAAAGCGGATCCATCCACGCTGCATATTCGTTAGCTGAAGCGCCAGGTCGCCCTCGGGTGCCGGCGCGGCGGAGGCAAGCTTTAGCTCGGTTGGTTGGCAACAGGAAAAAAGCAAACCCTGAGAAAACAATTAATCACCTAGATTAGAATATGTCACGTATAAAAGGAGGACGAACTTTTTGAAAAGCGCGACCGATCTCGCCCTAAGCGCAAAAAACTGACCGCGAACCAACGACGTGTTTCGTTTACCAGTGGTTCCAAACTTTCTAGGTCTCTGCATTGACAAGCAGTGACTTCATACTACCGTACTTCATACTACTCATGGTATTGATTGGCCTGCATTTTTTTATTTATAAAGATAATCAAATTACACTTAGAGGAGCTATATTAAACAAAAAAATTAAATTTTACTCTAGATGGGAGCAGGAGTCGATCATCATCTTATGAACAGTTTAGCAATAAATTTAACAATCCATATTTTTGCCTTTATCATTTATCCTTATCATTAAAATGTGGATCAGGTGGAAATTTTCATCAATCGAATTCAGAGAATATTTAGCCACGTTAAATTAAAGTAAACCATTTCAAAGTTTTGGAACCACATGTATGCTGTGTTACGTGGTGTAAGGTTTCTCGGTGCTGCCTTCTGGCGGTACGTCTGGCACCTCCGCCTAACAGGAGTGTATTCGTAAGCGTAAGCTATTCTACACGAGCGGCTCGCTTTTATTTCATCTTTCAAAGGATTATGCAAGTAATTTAAATTCAGCTAAGGCGAGGAGACGTGTTATTTTTCACGTTCTCCCAGAGATTAAAGCAATATTTTACGGCGAGTGCCACGGGTGAAATTAAAGTTTTTCTGCGGCGGTCGCAACCCAGGCCCCGAGCACCACGGCCTTATCTCGCTAAAAGGATATTTATACGGCACATTGTGCCCATTTGCAAACCTTCTTTCGTTATTTATTACAGCCGTAGCTCTTAAGAAATATTATCTGAAACGAAAATAAAATTTGGGGTTTGCTGGATATTCTACACCTTTTTCATTTTGATACAAATAATTATTTACCATTAAAATTTTAACAAACACCATAATAAAAAAGCTAATAAGTTATAGTAACTTGCAATGATAGAGAATATTTCAGCATTAACAAGCATGATAAATAATAATAATAATAATAATAATAATAATAATAATAATAATAATAATAATAATAAATGTCTTTATTGACTACAGAAAAAAAAAACAAATTGTACATTTAACAAAAGTAATAAATATTTTCTGTAGGCAAGAGGTGCAGATTCAAGTTGTCATTGACATGACAACTTGATCTTCCATCTGTACCTGGAAGCAAATGAAATTTCTAAAAAAAAAAGTATTATCGTGACAACAGTCTCACAGCTCTCAGAAAAGGAAGAAGCAAATATTGAAGAAGAAAATGAAACAGTACCCACCTTCAAAATAAAAGAAAAACAAACATCGTCTTGAACTTGCTCACCTCGCACATTCAGCCGCTGAGCGCACCCATGTCAAAGCCCGCCCCCTAAATGCCCCATAACCAAGCGTCGTCATATCCAAGGGAAGCGAATTCCAAACATTCACCATCCGATAACTAAATGATTTTTTAAAGTTTGCCGTTCGATGTACTGGTATTTGCAGCTTGCCCCGATGTCTTAAGTTAAGATGGTGAATGTCTGTTCTGTAAGATATTTTATTGGCGAGATATTGCGGTATTCCCTGACGTATTATCCTATAGAACAGTAGCAGCTGAGCTAACCGCCGCCTGTACGCCATCGAAAGCCAACCCGAATCACACAACCTAGAAGAAACAGACGAATACCTCCGCACACCATAAATAAAACGCAAACAAGCATTCTGTACTCTCTGAATGCGGTTCTGGACAGAGGTGAATTCAAACTTTAATGAGTTAGGAAACATGCAGTTGTTTGTATAGAATGCAAGGAGGTTTGGTTCGGGCGTCAAAGAAGCCACACCATCCACGAAGTGGTTGTTGATATCGTCAGGGTTCGATAGGGGCAAAGGCACCGTGCCACGACCACGTCCACCACCGGTCAACCTCGAAAACTTCTGCCAGGACGCAGCAGCTCTGTCACCCTGAAAGGTAAATGAAAAATAAGCTTTTTTTTTCACGCTTTATTGCACCATTGACATAATTTCGGAGCTGTCTGTAGAAGGCTCTATCAGCATCATCACCCGTTCGTCGATACTTGGCAAGTGCTCTATATATAGGCAAATGCAAAATGGTGTTATATAATTTGTTTGATTCTTTACTTATGAGCGTTAGAAAGAAATAACAATTCTTTCTTATATATTTCGTACGCTCCTAAAGAATGAATCACTCTCGTTATTTCTGAAACATATATTTATTGTGAACATTTGTAGCTGTTGTAGCTTCTCCCTTAATAGACGTCATTTTGTTCTTTGATATTCGTATCCGTTTTACTCAATAACGACTGTAATTAGAAACCTGTTTAGCAGTATTATTTATATTCTAGAAGTATATTGTACAATTAATTTCCCTCTGTTTCGCCTGAAAAAATGTATTTATAATATAGACCAGTGGAAAGCGTCGGAACATTTTCCGACGGAAAACATCGCACTATAAGTGCTTTTACCGTCGGAAAAGCAATTTTCACTGAGCTGAAAAAAATCTAAAAACCTGTTGTCAACAGTAGTGCAGATGACTAATCGATTTATGTTATTTTATCAAAAGCCTTCACCTTCTTTTCGTATATCTAGTTCGTAAGCTATTAAGTGGTAAATCATACGCACTACTCTTGAAAAAAAAACGCACTACTGTTGTAAAAAATCAACATGTAAAACAGAAGTTCATTATTTCTGATATTTTTTTAATTTGGCTTTTAGAGAACGATACACTACACATAGATGTTTTACAACATTTTGTAAGCAGAAATAAAATAAAATAATAAACACGGTATCTTTTTGTTCGCAAATCTGACAAAGAAAGATGTGAGATATAAAATCTACTTCAATATTGAATTATTTGTTAGTGCTTGTCTTTACATATAAAGACTAGTCTGTCAGTCACCGTGACTAGACCATATTTTGTTTATTTCGCATACTTTTAGTACACCCAATCGTCCTAATTCTTTAAATATTACGTAACATATTTTTATCCTACACAACGCAAAAGGGGTTTGAACGGACTAGTTTGCACAACAAGGGATAAAAGTTTTTAATGTTTTCGGTTAAGAGAGAAAAAGTTGCACAATTTGCATCAGATGGCAATTTGGCGAAGTGAAATGTATGACTATAACATTCATAACAGTCGATTCCGACGATCTCGGGATGTGACTTCTTTCCTTGAACCGGCACTAACTCACTTTGTACTTGTACCCTTGTAGCGCACTGTCTTATTCAAGTAATAGTATAGAAAACGTGATTTAGGCATATTTTTGGTCTGTAAACGAATCAAATAGGTTCTATCCAAAACTTTTAATACAGCATGACATATGCAAAGAATAATACATCTATAGAATGATTTTATGTAAATATGAAAATATCTCGCCATTTATTGCTACTAAATTTAATCTTACAGTGTTCTTAAACATAAACTTGGCAATGCTGTATTTAGCTCTTTGTGTTAATATACAGGGTGGAAAAACTTCAAAAGCGTTTTACTGGTCAATAGTTATGAGTAATAATAGGTTTGTCCAAGCAGTGAAAAAACTGTGTTCGAAATTAATTTTGTTCAAAATCTAATAATGAACTAGTTCATGTCAGCTGATCGAACAAAGGAACACAGTAACATTTAATAAGCAAGTCTGGTAAGCGTCAACTATTATCGCCTAATGTTATGTTACATGTTGCTTGTCAAGCAACATGTTACATTTACCACTTCTGGTTGTCAGATTGTCACCAAAAGCAATCTAGGTCGTCCCATGGTAATTCTAAATAGGTATACCAAATTTCAGCCTGATCCGTTGTTCTGTTTGCGGGTTATCGTCATCATACATACATACATTTTCCAGAAATCATCGGATCGGTTCAAAGTTATGTCCCAAAACCATTTCAAATTCATGTTAATCGCTATAGCCATTAACCAAATGCGATACTCAAACAATATTGTCCTTACTTTGGCCTTAGATATTTTAGTTACTTATTTATAAGAATAGAAAAAAACTCATATAAGAACTTTGTTATCAGCTAGCCAGAATCTATCATCGCTCAAAATTTGTGCACTCAAACCTCTTACACCCTATATATTTTTAAAGCTATTCTCATTACGTTATGTTTATGCAAAAATGCAAACCATTGTTCATGTGTTCAAAAATTCTTTAAAATTGTATTCATTCTACACACAGTGTAACCAGTTCTGAATAGAACAGTTTTCTTTCTTTCAGATGGAAATAAAACAAACTTTTACATCACCGCTCTTTATTACTTTTCGCTTTTTAGTTAACATTGACCGCGGCCCCAGTTACTTTATGAATTGCAGGTCTATCGTAGACGCACATTCTGATCTTGCCTTCCAAGTTATTCGCGTAGACATCAAACGAAAGCTCTTCGAGCGGTGGCTCTTTATCTTTCATCGCAAAAGCCACGGCAGCTTCAACAGCCTTCTTAGCATCTTTATCTACTTTCACCATTTCCTCTTCAGTACAGAGGCCACTGGCAACAACTTTCTTCTTGAATTTATTCAATGGATCGTCGGTATCTTTTACAGCTTTAATCTCATCCCTACTCCTGTAACTCGTCCCAGGATCGGACATGGAATGTCCATGATATCGATACGTAAGCGCTTCCATGATGATGGGTCCGTTTCCTTTTAGTATATAATCTTTACAGAATTGGGTTCCCTCGCGAACAGAAACCACATCCATACCTATAGAATACATATGTCCATTATAAAGATATTAAGGGCTAGTTTATTCACCCGCCTATATGTCCTGATTGGTGATTAGCGAGTCTCAGATAAGTGGATTTTGTTGCCCGATTTTTTGGCATTAACTCAGAAATATCTTATTGACAGTATATAGACCGCGAATAAAATAGGCAAAGTGTCGAGTTCTGTACACCCTGATTGTGACTTTACTTTCCTGATATTCGTGTAATACTGAAAGCGGAAGAAGAACAAGGATAAGAATCCTGCAGACAAAGTGTTTGTAACATATGTCATTGAAGAAAAATAAAGTCATCAACGCAATTAATGTGTATACAAATCCTCAACCTCTTATAAAATGCATACCGTCAACGTGGACTCCTGGGATGTAGTCACCTCTGGTGTAATAGTCGCTATTCGCTGAAGAACGCTTTGATGATGTTCCCATCCCGTAACGGTTATTCTCGCAGACGTATAAACAAGGCAACATCCACAATTTTGCCATATTGTAAGCTTCAAATACTTGACCTTGGTTTGATGCTCCGTCGCCATAGCAAATTATAGCCACACCACCAGTCTCGTTGTATTTATGCGCAAATCCCATTCCTGTACCCATTGGGACATGAGCACCAACAATCCCATTACCTCCATAGAAATTATGACCAAACATATGCATCGAACCACCTTTTCCTTTGGAGACGCCTTTGTGTCGTCCAAGCAACTCGCATACGATATCTTCTAGCTTGAGACCCATTAAGTACGTCCATCCATGGCATCGGTACGCTGTTATCACGTTGTCCTTTGGACCCATCACCGATCTTATACCGGTTCCAACTGCTTCTTGGCCATCGTACAAGTGGCAGAAACCGCGTATCAGCTTTTTTTGGTATAAACCGGCCAGAGCGTTCTCTACTCGTCTGATGTTGCACATTTGAGAGTAAATTTTGAGTGATTCATCCTTGGTCAGGCATGTGTAGTCGCACGGCCCCTCAGTCAGCTTGTACAATTTGTATGGTGATGCCGGTAATTGAGCTTCTGAAGCAAAACATCGTTTGGTGGTGCTCACTAGTGCCGAAAGTCCGCGGAAAACGATACGATTTAGAGACATTTTGATGTTCGCTGATGCTGACTGGGTATTTACATCATGAGTAGAGAGTTTATGTTGACATTAATGACATTATATCGGAATTTTGGCATTTCAATACTGGTTTACTTCGACTGACATACGCCTTCTCAGGGGAAAGATCACTGATGACTTGACAAAAGGTCCGTCAAATCTTAACGAATGATTATGTGATTGGTCGAAAATCACGTGTTTATATAGTCAACACCCACCGAAACTATAATATCTTTCTTAGTATTTTTTATTTATTTTTTCACCCTGTGCATTCCGAATCATAAAAAAGTACTGTTTTCTGTCTGGTGCTAGCTGAACAACGATCATAACCTAGGGAACAGTTTTATTATTGTGAAAAGGCTCAGACAAATCCAACAGTTTTCAAATTCTATTTTTTGCTGAGTGAAAGAGTTCCTAATGGAAATTTCATGTACTATAAACAATAGATCCGCATTCATGCGGAAACAATGCGAGCATTTTTTTATACACCGCCCCCGCGACGTGAAATAATTGCGTGCTTGTCCTATAGCTGAATTACGGCCACTAGTTGGTGTGCGTAAGGATTAGGCGTGTTGTTGTATCTAAATTCACTTTTCTTTTGTTGAAAGCAGGCAGATTCCGCTGTTTTGTTTAGGATATATGAAAGAACACGTGCATGGATTTCTCGTGCATGGATACTTTTATACATTTTCTTTTGAGAAACAAACCTTACACAAGAACGACATTCAGGATTGATATGAAACGATGGATAATAGATATAAAGCGGTGAATTATTTACATAACTTGTTAATAAAACCTGATATTCATCACTAAATGTGTGAAATATATGTATAATTGCATTATTTTGTAAATTAAGATATTTATTACTGCTAAAATTACAACAGCATTAATTAATAATAATACATAATAATAATACAGTGTGCGAAAAATATAAGGATGAAACACGGTTGATATTATTGTATTCTGTTTATGTGCATTTCGAATTTCTTCTCATGTCTTTGTATTGACAGCCTTCTTTATTCTTTTCTATGTTTTTAACATTACTAATTTCATTACTTTTGTAAATTTTGTCAGCCCTATACAATATCAAAATTTGATATATGCATGAGGGGCACATTTGATATGTTTGTCCTATGCTTGAAACTAGAGAATTGATGCCAAACGTACTGAAACATTGATTAATTAATGGGAACAAATACAAACAAAGACAAAAAGGATGGGCCAAATGAAAAAAATCCCAAAGTAGAGCTCCATACAGAGCAGTGTTGTTTAAAGTGGCAATAAAAAACTTAGAGACCAAAAGACTTGAATTAATTACTATTAATTTTATTTTACGTATTAATCTTTGTATGCACAGGCACTATTCAATATGTCAAGAACAATACAATTGCTTCAACGCATCATACATTTAGTAATAAGATGCTGTTTTCCCTCAATATTGACTGTTTTGTGTTCACAACATTCTGCGTTGAAATGTGCAACAATCGCTGTTTTATAAAAGTAATTTCGCTAGCGAGAATATCATAAAACGTGAGATATAGATGGCGCTTTAGATTTCTCGTGTTATAATGCATCTTTTTTTAGTATATAAGTTGCAAGACGACGTGCGACGTACAATTGATGTGTGATGTGAATTAAACCCACAGCACCAAACCATCGTTGCTAATAGTGCGTTTGTCAGCATTTAAGCATCTGCTAAGGCAAGCTAAAATTATGCGCTTAACGGAAATAGTAGCGTCTTCAAAGAGTATGAATGTTGATAAATTTTTCATCATTTATATTTCGTAATTCGTCTTCAGTAGTAAGTCATTCGCGCATTTGTTTAGTTCTTCATTTGACGTCGTAAAAAAACCCAGATTTTGCGTTTGGTTAGTCACAAGCAAATTTGTCTGAATTCAACCTGAACTTCGCAAAAACTATCTTCATTTTGATATTTTTGAAATCAGATTTCCGGCACCTGTCTGAAGTTCAGGCTGATGAAAGATTAGATCAATCACGTGTTGTCTGTATTTTTTTTAACAATGGGTAACGCAAGTGAGCATACTGAGACACAAGAAATAGCGCTAGTGTATCGCTCCACTAGCCGCTAGCGCCACGTATCGACACCATTTATTGTAATCCAGTCAACATATTACAGATGCGTTCCTTTTGTCATGTTAGATTAATTAATAAGCTAATTCTAAAGTCTTGAAATAAAAGTATGATTGTTAGCCGTTTTTAATTTTAAAATATGGATTTAATAGTTCAGAACTGTGAAGAGAAATTTTCACGCAAAACACTCTATAAACACATATATAGCTACCGTGTTTGTTTGTGTTAATTTACGGTAAAAAAAAATACACAAGATCGAATTTGCGGTAACGGTCCGTATTCATTTTTCATTAATCCATTATTGGCTTAATACGTATGGCGCCCGGTGGTGGCGCGCTGTTTGCTTAACCGTCATTCAATAGCGGGGCAACGCAAAGTGGCGGACACTTAATGTCCGCGGAACGACGGCGACGAAAACATATTTACCCGAATGTCCGCTTAATGAGTGGACGCTTCTCTGACCCCACGATGGCTTCTATAAAAATTGATTTCGGTTTTTATGCAACGCGCACAAACATCGCCTGGAATGATTAATTGCGTTCTCCCTCCGCGAACAGCTATCTTATTTGTCCGATCACCAACCAGAAGTTAGGATGTCTAAAATATCCCATTATGTATATTCTAAATATAATTATACATTCAGCCAGGTTGAGACCATATTTCCATAATTGGTAGAGTCGCAGACATTATCAAGACTTTAGGGTTAGCAACGGATTTCAGATAACTTTACCAGACCTCAAAAAGCATAAAGTCGACTTGCTAAAATAATATAAAAAAGCTGTAAATGACTCATCGCTTCCAACAGATATACCATCAAGCAAGATCTGTCACGTGCGTCAAGAAATAACAACATAATATAATTTTTCTACTTTGCATTCACAATGCACACATTGTAACACTGTTTTCGGTGTTACAATTAGCAAATTGTAACACCGTTTTTAGTAACTTTTTTCTAAGATTGGTGACATTGATATCAAATGCATGTCAAACGAAAATACACATAACCACAAAAGTAAGCACAAACTGATTTTTTAGAATCGCACAAACTGCGAAGTATGTATATTTTTATACATATTTAAACATGCGTGTTGCATCCTAGGTTTCGTACTACTAGTATATGATGGTATATAATAATTATCAATAATTACTTTTTCACAAATATTTGAATTTAAGTGACAGATGACAGTGTTACCAACGGTTGCACCCATAAATACTCTAGATTGGAATTTTACCTAATATACTTCTAAATTTTTATAAAATTAATGACGCAAAGTAGAAAAAATAGTATATTACACTCGTTTTATAAGACATATTGGCGCATTCGTTCATTTGGGGCACTCGTCGCTGGCGCTCCTCGTGCCCCAAACAACTCATGCGCCAATTTGTAGTCTTATAAAACTTGTATAATAATATACTATTATGTTGTTACTATATAATTTATAGTACAGTTCGATATTTTAGTTGTAAAGTAAACATCAGTGCCTTCCTAGATTGTTTCTAAAAAATTTGATGTGGCCAGGCACATGACTTTATCATACGATACAGCCGTGTTCAGGGGGGCAATTTGGAAGTTCAAGGGGCATCCGCTTACTATGATTTAATTTTTTTTTCTTCCAAAAAATGGAATGGACATAAATTTTCTCTACTATAGTTTATTATTTAACTATTTTGACGAAATTACAGAAATGGCGGCTAATTTGCAAAATCGTTGAAAAATGATAAGAGTAAACCTCGAGTTCCTTTGGGCCCTTTTGGACAAAACTTCTTTCAGCTCTAAGTTTAGTCACGAAACTTCTAAATATGAAGTTTCATCTCGATACCAACTCTAGTTTCTCCGGAATCGTCGCCACAAAAAAAACGGGTATACACACACACACACACACACAGACATTTTTTTGTACCTTGGTCAAACATGTTCAGGTGACCCAAAACGACATATTTTCGCTAAAATCTCAATTTTTTTTTCGACACGATTACGATACTTTGTCATACTACGTATGATAAAGTAAAAATGACAAGTTGCAAACATACGTGGTGTAACGATCGCGCGTTCTATAAAAATTGATTTCTGTTTTGATGCAACGAGCATCAACAGACATCAGGCGGAATGATTAATTGCATGCGGGAGCCCTCCCTCCGCGGAGAGCTATCTTATTTGTCCGATCCCCCGAGCAGTGGAGGAGAGTGTTAGGGGAGGCCGAGGGGCGGTGGCGGCGGTCGCCCACCGCAGGGAATCCGAAGGGGCCTTGATGGATGACCTCCGAGCCCCCAGGCTACCCGATATGTCTGACGCCGACGCCATGTTCTCCGAAAAATTTCATTATAACTTTACTTACGCCATGTAAGGTATTAGTCCGTTGAGAGGCGAGCCCGGCTGCCCCACAATTCCGACAACTTTGCCTATTAAAAACTTCATTATAGTTTCTGCGGTGACGACAAACTAATAAATTACTTGCTGCCCCGTTGGTCTGTCCACTCGCAAGGTTGCTTTTGCAGCTTGAATGAAGTGAATATTTTTAGCAAAGAATACGTTTGGTAATAAGACCATCATCAGATCTTTAATTGGCTGACGTTGCATTTTTTTCGAAAATTTGTATTTTGTTTTCTTCTGACAATGAGTAAAAAGTGAAATTTAAAAAATACCAAAAGATGGCATGGCAAAAAGTGCCATGCGTCGTCTTTAACGTGCCCACCCACCAGTTCACAGTATTCATCAATGCACCACATATACTAAGTGATAAGCTAGAATACCTAAAGAACATGATAGAGTACTTGCCAGGCGAAGCTAAACACTTTAACACTTTATTTACATAACCAATAAACAAATACCTAGTATTCTTGTTAATATGTTTTTCTTATTGAAGTATAAGAGTAGCTGACGCTTCATTTGGTTAAAAAACGCACTCTGTTGCAAGCGGCATCTTCAGAACGTAGCAGTAAGACAGCTACGACGAGAAGAGAAGAGAAGAAAAGAGAAGAGATTCTCTTCGTAGCTGTCTTACTGTTACGTCCTGAAGATGCCTCTTGCAACATGTGTGTAAAACTTTGACTACTTTATCGTCATGGCGTGGTTTCCCGGAAATCTAGAACTTAGTGATTCGGACCGCGGAAGTCTCCAATCTAAATATACCTGATTTATGTTTGAAATAATACGATGTGGCACATAACCCGTGGGTAGGCTTTGATGTCAGGTGGACCGTTTTGATTATCTCGGCTGATGATGCTTAGACTAAGTAATTATGTTGTTTATTGAAACGAAAACCTTATGAAAAATATTAAAACATTGGCACTGGGACTTCAAGAACACGCATTGAATTCAGATCAATATAAGCTTTAATCTTTAATTTAAGTAATGTATAATTTGATAATGAAGATAATAATAGTCCATCATTAAGACTTAATGGGACTAATTACTCGGCTCAACCGATTAAAATGTTATTTTTTGCAGTAATAGAAATTATTACACCAAAGTGATCCACAACGGATAACAAACCGGTCAAAAACCGCACGGAATGCAACAACAAAAGCGAAATTAATCATCACATTGCATTAGGTACGTCGGGTCGTGCGAGAACGCGAAACATTGCATAATTGTATAAACGAGTTAAAGAAACGCGCAATGCAGGTTGGTTGAGCGGGCGTCCGCTTTTGTGAGCACGATGCGACGCCCGCTCTAAACGAAGATAAAGTGCATTTCTAGTTGTTACCATATTTTGCGGGGTGGTGGGCGGGTGTATGGCGGGCGGCCGCATCCATGGTAGGGTTCCGCCTTTGATCGCGCGCAAAACGAAACTTTAATGACGGCCGTAAACTAATTTTAATAACGGGGCGCGCGAGCAAGGGACCCAAGCAAGCCGCAGGATGCCGCAGCAACATGCGACCGCGCAAGGCAACGCGGCACAGCAACATGCGGCGCGGTCCTTCCACATGACGACAATAAATGAGTGTCTGTCGGGGCAGCATCCTCATATTACACGTAGAATGGGGTCCGAAACATCGCAGCATTGGAAATTGATTCGCGTAAAGTGCGAATGATCCTTTCGCATATGTGAGTAAGAAATCGGACGAATTGATGAATACCTAAGTCTTAACCAATGACAACATGATTCTAGCGACCAGTAAGTACTAGTAGAATATCAGAGAATCCAGGTGGAGGAGGTACTTCTTGTTAGTAAGAATCATAATTGCAGATTTGTTCTAATGTTTGGACTCTGTTCCAAAAGATGCCTGTAATCGGTTTTTAGTCCGATCATTCTTCCTATTTCTGAGATAAAAAGTCTAAACTCCTGTCGTCTCTTATTGCAGGATTCAAAATATGTATATCCTTATCTCCATGGTCACAATGAAACAATGAAACAGAACCATTATAAAGAAAGTACATAAGTACATCCATATTCTATTACTTTCATTAATGTTCCATCAGTTTCACGTCAAAATCACGTCACTATTTACATTGCAGTAATGTAATAGTAGGATTGTTGGTTCTTGGAATTTGATTAGTGCATGACAAAAAAATGTTCTAAAACAATTTAAAGTCAAACACCACAAGCCACCACTATTATTGTTCTTACACTCGCTCTGCACGTGGGTTCTTGCAATGGGACCAGTGCAGCATTTTAGGAGGCAAAACTAATTAAACTACTGATATTAATATTTGACTCAAAAGAAAACACTTCTCAACAAATTTATTACATAAAAAACAAAGAAATGAATGAATACAAAAATATGAAAGAGACAATTCAATTCAGAGACAATCACTATCTAGAGGAGCTGTTAGATTCTCGTAATAATACAAAGAAGTGAAAACACAAAGGAGGAAATAATAATCAGCTTACCATTTACAAAACACAAAACACTACACTAAGTTACATAGTAAAAAAAATAAATGAAAATCGACTACATCTTATGTAGAATGCCGAATGTCGACTCTTGATCTCGACTGTTGAATATCGAATGTTGAATACAGAATGTTCTCCCGTCATTTTTGTGGCTCCAACTTATATCCCTCATGTCCAAACTATATCGGTCCACGATACCATAATTTATAATTAAGTAAACAACACACACAGAATATTGAGACACAAAACACTTAACGAAAGGGCCGTACTGATTTGGGCCATAAAAAATAGATTTACGAGTCTGCTAATTTGAAAAATATAATAAATTATGCCTGTGCGTGTGAATAGGTCAAACAGTATCACCATTCACATATCCGGCATCACACACAATTTATCTCAAAATACAATGAACAAAATATGTATGCAGCTGAAATTCCCAATTATTAGAGTAAGTTTGGCAGTTGTCCAATCGTGCAATGTACTGGACAAAGATAACCATATTGTTTATGATAAGTAAACTAGTTTTTACATAATGCCCATCGTCTTATATATATCGTGTTGAAAGATGTTCAATGAATAAGCCTACAGCAAATTTTTTTATAGGTATAGGTATTTCGAGTTGTGCAAATGCGCGCTGTGCGGGGCAATACGATCTGAACGATCTTTAGAGCGTCGAACGTGGATGCGCCCGCACGGCACCATTCTCAGCGACGGGGCTATTAACTTTCTCTATAGACATTGTTAATGTGAATGAGTCTTTGGGGCATTGACAGTGAGCAATTGGGTAATTCCGGGTAAAAATTCATTATTCCACTTGAAATTGAACTGCCTCCCGTGCGGCCACCTTCGATCAAGATTTAAATTGATTAATTAGAAATTTAATTATCGGCCGGCTCGATTCGAGATGGTTTAAATTTAGGCCCCGGTCGCTACGGGCCCGATCGTATTTGCGACGACCACGACCGCCTATTTATTTAAACAAAAAGTACTGCTCGAACGGACCCATTAATCTACTTAAACATCCCAGATAGCCGGTCGAACGCGCGCCAGATTGACCATCAAGAACAGGAGAGCCCGAATGTGTATTCGGCTTTGCTTCGGCCATTTATATCATTCGGGTATTTCGGAAAAAGTAATTAGCATCCAAGGAATTGCTTCGATAAATTTAATTTAGGGTCCTGGGTTAAATCGTGGAACAAGGAAAATCGATTCAATTTTGCTAATGACTCCGTTCTCTAAAAGTATCTTAGACTACTTCGTTTTAAACTACCACTCTGTCCCAAACCGAATGTCAGTGGCTACTAACGTTTAAAAAAAATTGCCAACTTTAAAAATTGCAATTAAAAAATGCCACCAATACAAATAATTCTGTACGTTGACCATTACAGAACAATCGGGTAATATCGGGAAAAAAGGTGTTAATAGTACCATTGTAATAGCCGCAATAACGGAATTGTTGGGTTAGTCTCACTGCATATGTATGCAACGTCAATAAAAAAAAGCACACGTGCAGGTGTGTAAAAGTAAAAACAAAACGCGGAAACAATTGAAATTCCAATTCATTAGACCGCGATAAAAATGCATATAAAAATGCTGTTAACTGATCGGTGTTGGATTTTTTATTTTGTTTATATTTGGGCAAGCCACTCCGCCGGACAGCTGTAAAAAACGCGAAAAAATAATAAAAAATACTCACCGATTCCCTCAATTATTAATATAAACAGTCGATAAATTCTCGCCCGTGAAAAAAAGTACACAAATTGACAAATATGCCGTCGGGTTTAATGGCTCATAAAACAATTTTTAACTCTCAATTTCGATACAAACATTTAAACAATCGGCTCTGTATATTGATTCCGATAATTGTATGTACACAAGCGTAATATTACTACATTCATTCATTCATAATGATTATTTTATCATTTTATTGCCGGCCATTATGAAGATGTTTAGCAATGCAAATTATTCATTATTCATTGATTTCTGGTTAATTTACATTATTGTTTAAATTTCCACATTTTGTATACATACAATTTTATCTTTATTATTACAATAATAAGGTTAAATTTTAATATTGTGCTAATTATGTTATTAACTTTTTAACGACCAATTTAATTAGTACAGCTTAGTTTTCTTTACTAAGATGATACGCAATTAATTATTGTGATTAGCTAACAACTAGGTGAATAAATCACCACTAAAATCTGTCTGTTTTCGTGAAACCAACAAAAAATATACAAAAAAACTCAGACAGTAGTACACAAAGAGGTTTTCCCTCCATCTCCGGATAATAAAGGCAAATTAAGTGCAAATTATCATTAATACAGGAGACCGGGCGCGCCCTGGAACCGTGTTAAAAAGGTAGCGTGGAAAAAGTCACGTAAGTACGAAGTTATACGATAAATTAACATCAGTACGTCGACGGCTAACTCCTTTTTAATTCACGAATTTTGCATAATTACGGCATAATTTAGAAGTTTTTCGTACGCATTAATCCCGCTGGCTGGCCCCGAAAAAATTGTCCCCGGGTAAAAAGCGAGATAACAGCCCAAAACAACACAACCAGGACCGGAACCACCCCTCTCCGTACTAGAGGAAAAGTCGCCGGAGCAATTATATAATATATTCTTGTATGCTAATGCGGTCCGGACAACATAATAGCCTTAAAAAGTCTATACTTTCAGCGAGTGCTGGGTAGAAGCAACCAGCTTCTACAGGGCGATACGTAATATTAGGTATATGTTAAGAATATGCCTGATTTTCAACAGTTTTTTTTTGAGTAGGTTAGTTGTTTTGCAACAACGTCTCTGTTAGAGATTTGGAATACAAATTTAGAATTACCAGGTGACAAACTGGATTGTTTTTGGTGACAAAATGACATATTAAACGTTCTTAAGGATTCAATCGATTTTGGAGAAACTGATACCAACTCATCCTCCAAGGACTTTAAAGAAGTATACCAACTAACATTTTAATAGGATGCGTCCTTTAGGTGCTATAAACGTTCTTAGATGCAGTGTGACAGTAGCCCCAGCAATGGCTGTAGTTGAAAATTAGCAAATGTTGATAAACGTCAGTGGTTACTGATACCAGGTTGGAATCCAGAGTAGCTGTGGCTTCACAAAACCGAAGAGCTACAGAAGGTTTAGACGTTTCAACGTGCCAATCTGGTAGGCGGAATTTTGAGTGGGGGCCACCCTATAAAATCACGTTTAAGGTTTTCAATAAAATGTATTGAAAAACTCAAACTTCATAGGTAGACTTTCTACTGTCAGTTTTAAAACAAATCGCAAACTCAATATCAAATAACTATAGCTGATTAAATATGAACTGTTTTGTGATTATCCTGTTATGTATATAAGTCTACTGGAAGGAGTATCTTACTATAGTCATTCTACGCTTATGCAGCTCAAACGTACAATAACGTAAAATTACAATAACTCGAAAATGAAAAATGAAGTGTATATTGTTTGCTACTTCTTCAGTCAAAATATGTATTTTTTTGAAAGAAAAAGTACCATAAAAAAGAAGATTATTTCCAAAATTCTATGGGTTATAGATCGACTGAAAACCCCTTGAGCTTGCTAATAAACCAACTTGCAGATAGATAGGCCAACTACAATGTTTACCTCTCCTTCAAAATATGATTTTTTTTTCAAAGAAAAAGTAGGTAGGTACTATGGGAAGAACCATTATTTCTAAAATAATATGGGATATAGATCAATTGGAAAAACACTACGTCTACTACTTTCCCGATCAAAGTCAACATATATATTAAAATAGCAAAGTTTTAGTCTACCTACTTCTGGTAAACCGGAAGAGGCAACCATCTTGAAAATATTTTAGACAAAAAAAACGGTACTAGAACCCAAACAAAAAGTTCTAATGAACAAAAAATCCGGGCCACCTAGTACGTGTTTGAAATCATTAGAAGATTTTGTGTTTAATTGAATTTTATCGTTTCAAGTTGTACGCGCTTACGGCAAGTCTGAAACACTATTTTTCGTACACAGAGAAAACTATATTCTTGGATATCAAGAAAAATTATTCTTGCGTATATAGTGTAAAAAATCCTCTCCATGATTTTTTTTCTACCCAAATAATATTTTATTCTAATAAGAATTTCAGTATAGTTGTTTCAATGGTTAGTTATTCTTACGATTTAAGAGTTTAGTATGTTTATGTTGAGTATATTTTGCTCTGACGAACAAAATGTTATTCTTCTACATATATGTAAAAAAATAAGACGTTCGTTTTACAACAACAATATTTTGTTGGGTGAAAAATGTACGTGCTTCAACGAACAAACAGTTTCTTGACCCAAAAGTATACGTACGTATCGCTTGGAACAGACGTAAGTATTTTCTTTCAAGCAGTTCCTTCATACTTAAAACAAGAAAACGTAATACTTGGAACATCAAGAAAGTCATATTCTTACTCTGAGAATTTTATATTATACTTGAACCAATCAAATGATCTTTCTGTGGATATAGAAACAAGTGATATTTTTCACTCAAAGATATTTGTGTTGTATCGAATAAATTTGACCCTCTGTGTAGAGATGCGGGATTTAAATCAAATAGAAGCAATAACAATGCTTAAAACTCTTTGACTTTAATTAATAAATATAGTTTCAAGCTCAATGTTTTATTTCTCAAATACACCACAATTGTTGTCGAAGGCTTATAATGATTATAATCATAATTAATTATTGAGGCATATTTGGGTGTGTAAAAAATAAATTTACAATGAAATTGCAACCTGTAGCTGTTTAGACAACAATAATAATAATTATTACTATTTTATCGTCCTCATAAAAGTTCAGAAGGGACTCTACTGTAGTACACCTGCTCTATTTAACCTTACGTATAATAAAATATTAAAGTAAAGAGACAAAATCGAAAGACTAAAATCAATCTAAATTTAATGTATATTAAATTCGTAAAGCATCATGATTAGAAACAGTTATTTTCGCTTTTAATACTTCGGAATCGCTTCGTAATCAGCATTATATTCCAGCAACAAAACACCTTGTATATTTGGAGACATAAGGCGTCGTGGACGCACATAGAAGCGGCCCGTAATAATGAAAAGTCCTTAGCATTTTTACTCTTCCGAAAATATTTATTCTAACCCGCAAATTTATGGCATCCGAAAATAATGTTTGTGCGAGCTATGCGTTTTCCGCGAGGGGTGTGTGTAGCTGTGCGAGGCCCGGATTTTTTTTTGTGCTGGTGAGGGTAGGTAACCCTTGTCGGGGTACTTTTCGGACCAATGAAAAGTTCACGTGGGCCACGCCCGCCCAGGCCTGCGTCACTTTTCCGTCTCTTCTGCACGGCGCAACCCGTCTCCCCCTTCCCTGCCCTTCCAGCAACCCTCCTAGTCACCCCTGTTGTACGTCCGGGGTGGTTTCCGAGCCTGCCAGGCAGGCGTACCAACCTCTCGCGGGCGCGCATTTTTTAAACGCTCTGCTTAGGACACTGTAAAAAATATGAGAGTAATTTAATTCCGTGACCGCTGTTTAAACAGACCGAAAACCGAGTTTGTAGAAGTTTGAAATTATGGCCGAAAACGGGACCCCGCCGCACAGAAAAACTTCTACCGAAAGAGAAATGGCCGCCGCCACGATGTAGGGTCTAATAAATTATCAACCACACAGTTTTTCTTCCAAAGTTTTGAGTTACAACTTTTAAAATAACTATTTCTACAACTCACTTGATCTGTGCGAAGGACTTGATGTTTTAGTGGTCTAAGATTGCAATATCCAGTGGGACATGTTTTGGTCTACACAGTCGTAAAACCAAAATAATCTATGTATTAACATTTGCTTCATTTTGAAATGATAATCTTCAAAGACGGCTTTGCAAATAATTATATACGAAGTAGGATAAGTTATGCCCAGGATAAATAAGTCTATGCCGCATTTCATTGATTATAAGATAAGTTTTGCTACAGTAATCTTGAAAACTTGAACAAGGACCTTAATTCTTCCACAAGGTGTTCTAAACCTAGACCTCAAAAACATCGTGTCAATTCTTCAGCTCAAATAAGTTGAAGAAAGATTTATTAAAAACCTTATTAGTTATTTTTGTGAGCAGACCTTTTCCTGCAATCATCTTTTGCGGATTTGCTATATACCTATATATTTTAGTTTAAAGTTGACAGCAAAGAGAAATGACTGTGACAATGCACGTCTACCAGGGTGACTGATTGGTGGCAATTGTTTTCGGTCCGGCGAGGAAGGTTGATAAAGGTGGACGGCTCTGGAAAGTGGAGAACGGAAAGAGGCAATTCATTTGGGGCAGGACCGTTTCGCCTACTAGGCATACATTAAGGCAATCAATACTTACCCCAACGCTGTCGGCTCTGTCTCGAAGGTTTCTCATTTCCTGGACGGTTAAAAACGATGTCAATTTACGGTGTTTCCTGAAGCACATGACATTAGATCCATTTAATTTACATTGGTGAGGTTCCGACCAACGCGCCATGCAAGAATATTAAATTTGATAGGAGAGGATGGTATTTATCGATGGTATATGGATGAAGGGTATTTTAATGGGGTTATTTTAATACATAAAATTAACATATAAAATAGAAAGCAATTAAATTTCACAAAGTTTGTTCTTGAATAACATTTGTAGTCATTGGTGTTTTTTGAGTCGTTTTTGAGAAGTTTGGGGCACCATGTGGAATAATTATGGATTTTGGTTATTGTCTGAGCAGGTTTAAAGGCAAATTAATTAGCAATATATTGTTGTTTTATTTAAACCTTGTAAAGTTATTTGGTTTGATTTGAAAATGCATTATACCTATACAAGATGTGATAAATCTGTTCCTTTTATAACACACTACTCCAGCATAAACATCATTGCATTGCTAAGACGACACGTTTGGCATTTTTTGTGTTATTCAAATCACGTAGCATCTTCAAATATTGCACCCTGTACGAGAGACAGACACAATGAGACCACCAACCCTATTTTTGCCACTTATACGCAACGTCCAACAACATGGTCAACGAGTTCACATTTGAAAAGAGTTCGTTAAAAGCATCCCTTCACAAATCTTTGCAAACGTGACCCTAAGCTAGTATCGACTTAAAATTGCAAGTGGTGGCCGACAATGGGCTTGGGATGACCCCGCGATTGTCGCAAAATGAGAAACCTGCATAACCGGTTCTGGAAACGGCAATCGTGCGAAAAACCAGTTTTGCCTGCCAGGGAAAATATAGCAAGTCGCGAGGAGGGTACCGCGAGGTCGCGGATACTAGTTTTATACCGCGACCAAACAAGAAGGGAGATTTTTCGCTCGCGTTCGAGTTCTGAGATGAATAAGCTTGAACAACCCTATTTTAAAGGTTCTTTAGTCTTGAAATCCGTTGTGATAGTTTACGAAGCAAACCTAAGAGTGTGACAATGTGTTAAATTTATATTATTTATATCTTTGTAGGAATCAAGCAGAAAGATGGAAAGAAACATGGAGAAATATACATATACCAAGAATAATAGAAAAATGCCGAGTGAATATGAGGAACTCGCTACTACTGGTAAGTGTAATTCTTACATATTAACTTTACAGAAAAATAAAATTTTACAACATAATACAGGAATAAACATAAAGTAGTTATTGTTATTATGTGTACAAGTCATTTTAGTCAGAATGCTTAATCGATGAAATGCACACGAGACATTCAAAATCAACTAATTATCGAGATGGTTTAATAATTCCATTTATTCCATAAACATGAAATGGAAACGTGCTTTTACAACTGACATGTATACATATGGTATAAACAGCAAATATGCTATTTAGATCTACTATTAGAGAAAACAAAAATAAACGCAGCCAATAGTGATTATACTGCTCAAAGCATTGATAGTTTTAATAACTACCCAACATCTTAGCCTTCATTAAAGTGTTGAAAATTTTGGTATTGAGAAAAAAACCGTTTAAAATTGTTGGTTTTATCGATTTATCTTTCTTGCGTTCTGTGACCAAAATAATAAGTAACTTTAAAATTCCTACATACTTATATTAAGATTTCGGCGGTGTGCTGAAAACCTGCTTCTTCTGATTTGCTTTATGAAATTTCACTGTTAATTCGTCTTTCCACTACGTCCTTTATTCTTTGGTGTATTTGTTTATTTTTACTTTTATTTAATATTAGAGAGATATAATTTTATATTCTGGTGTCCTGAATTCAATTCAGAAGTGAATTTTCGGCCGTTTTGAGTTGTATAATATAAGGCTTTCAAAACGCCTTTCTATTTTGTACCAAAATATTGTTATGACGTCTGAAAACCAGCGAAGATCTTAGCAACAATGAAGAAATTGACGAGAAACGCCAATTCATATTTTTTTTAAAATTTATAACACGTTACGGAATTTTTTTGGCAGATTACGAGAGTTTGATAGGGACAGCTTTCTTTGTGTACATCGAAAAGAAAATAAAAGCGAATGCCTGATCTTTATAATATTAACTAATACAATAACACGACAGATTTACATACTTAACCATACAATAAGAAAAACTCAAGTATTAATGAGCCTTTCTGGGGTCCATCTTTTGGGTAATATTAAATAGTAATACATAGGTCCCAAAACACCAAGTGTCCCAAAAGTCCGTTGGGATGATAGATCGTTTTAGAGATATTGATATTTATGATTTCTACAAAAAACGATATTTTATATCAGGTACTTGCGTATAGCACTTACAATATTACATTTTAACATCCAGTGGTATGGACGTTTTGAATCATTGATTAATTAATTCCGATTACTTAATCACCGATTTTGCACAAATATCGTTGCACCGACTAAAATTTTCGAATTCCGCAATGTAGTGCACACAACAGGGCTTTACTAAGACTCGTTAAAATTATGTTGGTGCAATGTGATTTAATTTCAATTTTAGTTAATCACAGATTACTTAAAGAAATTTAACACACTTAACTGGAGATGTCGGTGCAACTGGGCATAAGATTGCTATTGATGACATTTAAAAAAAAATTGTGATACTACACGATGAATTTTGACAATAAAGGAAAACAGCTTAACATAAAATCCCGCTGCAGCGTGGCAGATTACTGTAGTTATTGCCCATTTAGAGTAGGAAAAGGTAATGAATGCATTATTATATTGATAAAATAGTTAAATTATTTCAATACTTAAGAATTCTAATGAAAACATGTGCTTAATTAATCTGAGAAATTATTTTATTAAAAAAATAAGAAACAAAGTCATGTACTTTCAAAGAGACTAATAGTTCCGAAAAAACTTGGTTTTTTGTTTGTGCTCTTCTAATATTTTGCTAAATGGCTGCCACTTAATCGAATAGGTATTATAATCAATGCTTATGTATTTGATTTATAAAACTGCGATTATTTGCATCTAAAGTGAAACATGAAAACTACAATATTTTTTACAAAAGCCAATTACTAGTTTCATTACTAGTTTCAATTTTGTTCTGTAATACATCTAGTGTCTGATTTAAAATTTAGATTTGCAATTAGCTTAACTGGTCAAAACAAAATGGCAAAAACATCTTTTGGTTTAGAACCTGGGCTTGGTATATCATTTTTCTTTCCTGGTATTTTTCTATCACACCTATTTTCATAAATTAGCTTTAAAACGAACAAAAAGGCTTCCCAAGAATCTATATATCTTCATATTTTCAGACTTGAACAGTGTAGTCTTTAGGCCCATCTCTACAAATATGGCAATTATGACTATAAAACTATAATATACTTATTTTAGGTGTAAAATATGCCGATTTCTGGAACTGTGAGAAACCTTACAAAAAATATTCAAAAAAACGAAAGTAACCCTCTTACAGGGTAGTTTTATATACCTGTTGGACGTTATATCTAATTTTATTAAAGTAACAAAATGAGAACATAACATTCACTACAAAATTTATAACATGTTCATTCAATTCTCTTAAATTCTAAACAATGTTACGCCGAAAAAAAAACATGGTCATTTATAGTCTCGGCGAAGCTTATGGGATCGTCCATACCGCTTATATCGGACACAATACGACACATGTACTCTTTCCCAAATGGAAACGAAATGTATTTTTAAACAGCCAGTTTAAAGACACACACACGGGCTATACACATGCATCGATTCCATTTGTAGGCAGTCTACGAAACAAATCACAATCGAATGGCTCGGATTCACCTGGATTAGCGAGAACCATGCATTGGCCTCCACCGGCACACCACGCGACTTTGATAGATATCTGCCTGACGACCGTGTACGTGTTTTTTGCGATATTGGAAGCTTTTCCTCAGCTCAAATGCCGATATAGAAAGTTTAGTAGTTGAAGTTGTGGAACACCTCCATACCGCAGGTAACCGAATGACTTTTTAGCCACTCAAATCGTGGTTAAATTTTGAAACACTCTAAACAACATTAATCCACAAATGTCCGTCTATTCTTCAATATTTAGAGATAGATAACTGTAGCAAATTTAAAGTGAAAACATTCTCATTTTTATATTCTGTACAGAAACAGTATAATTTAATCGTCCACATAAATACGTACCCTTCTTTTATGAATAATTAAAATAAATAAAATGAGCTAATTCTTAACCAGCGACACGGGAGCAAAGCCGCAACCGAGCAGACGACTAATTAAAACGGTGGAAATAAATTATCTTCTTCGGACGGACAGCGTGAAAATATGGCACCATAAGAGTCGGTTATTTCAGAAATGTGAATTTCTGCGGCCGCCGTGCCTTCAGAACCGAGCGGGGCGCCGACGATATGAGAGAAAAAAAAACGCAATTGCTGACCGCACATTATGAAACGGTCGTCGGAGGAGTGGGGATAAACAATAGAGGATGCTTTGTAAAGCGGAGATTATTAACGAAGGAACAATGAGGAACTTGGACCCGCAACGCTGATGGTAGAATATTTGAATAATTTTACAAGACCGGGGGAATTTTAATGCCACACAGAAACGTTCAAAATAATGCCCTGGATGCAAACATTAGAGCAATGGAACATTAAAATTCCTGTTTGTCTAACACCTGTATGAATTCTAAATTTGACAGTGTGTTGCATGATTAATCCCAACCGTTGGACGTTACTACATTATTTCTACTACATACCAGTCAATAATACAAATCAAATATTTAATGTTTTAAAACAAGTGTAACGTTATATATTTTAATTCGTACTCAATCTGATCCTGAATTCAGAAGGTCGCAGTTTAGAGATAATAATTCAACATACAAATAATAAACATTGTAGCTATTTTAAACTACCACAATATTATAACATATTAGGTGGCCTTGTGCAACCGGTTGGCGAGAAAATGCAAGAAAAAATATATATGTTTGCGTTTTATTCGCGAACTGTACATACTACATGCTAGGTATTCAAAAATGGATTTCCGGAATGATTTACCGGATAGGAAATTGTTGCAATCATGCCCCACGATTAGATTTGACAAGTTTATGCACTATTTTCAAACTTTGGAACATCGTAACTTCGGAACTGTTTAAGGTAGAGGGAATCCAATAGCACCGTTTGAAACAGCGTGAAAACTGCATGGTCCATAACCTTAATTGGATCGGAGATAGGTAACTTTTCATCGACTAGGCCAAGTTTATTAAGAATAGCAATTTTTAATTATTATAATTTTCAAGTGGCACAACAGAATTCAGTTTATTCATGCTATGAGAAACAACATTATTATGCCACAGGTAAAACGTCTTGTATATGTGGCAACACATGACTAGGTATCATCATAATATATAAATCATAGCATATTAAATACCAAGGTGATAAATTTGAACTACTCACTCACCATATGAAACATTTACAGAATGTTCTTAATAGTACCGCCAAGTTGGCGATTAATCAACACATCACTTATCCTAAATGTCCTTTTTACAGAATGAAATCGAAGACATTCTTCAATCTGAACAGAATTACTTTTTCCACAGTGGATAAGAGGAGTTCAAATACCATTTTCTCTCATTCTATCAGCGCGGTGGCCGCCATCTATGAGCAGGATTGAATCTGCACCGTTGAAATGCTGGTTCCATTTACCTAAAGCTTGGCAAGCTTTTCTAGCAGAGCGTGGAGACAGGAAGAGAAGAGAGATAATGGTCAGCAAAATTTATTCATCTCTTTAGTATAATTCCGGCCTTTATGCATATGCAAATAGAGTCTCGGGCGGGCTAGGAGCTTTCCTCTAATGGATGGTTAATAATTAAAATTTAGCGTCTGGAGAACTGCACGAGGCGACCTCTCCTATTCGTTTGCTGGAAAAGCTTTCAGGATTTCAGGAGGTCCCTCCCACAAATCCCAACCAAACCGCTCTTCCAACGCTGAAACGCTGAAAACTTTTCAGGAGACTGAAGCGCCGTTCGCCACCGCCGCCGACCGAACCAACAGAGACTAATAATAGCATTAACTTTATAAATTGTAGATATTCGCTACTTTCCCGGCAGATTTGTGTAAGTCAGTTTGAATAATAAGGTTTTAACCCTTTTCATTAATTCAGGGGGTCGCTTTGCTCTTCCCGTCTGGCTGAACGAGCAGAAATCCCTGAAAATACCGCACAGTAATCCAGAACTTTTTGCTGAAGTGAACTTAGAAAGAACTAGAATTTTGTCATAAATCCGGATAGATTTTAAAACGTTCAAAAATATTCCAGAAATGTGTAATTACTTTTAGAATAATTTATACAAATGATACTTTATGTACTCGATGGTTTGCAATATTTCGGCTTTTTATATTTTGATGTTTAAATGGATAGATAGAAGAACTGTGTTTGGTGTTATTCCAGTTTGTTTGTTTTCTTGACTGACTGCTAATACATCACATTGTTGTATCTATAAAACTGGTCGATAATGGCATGGTTACAGTAGATTTTCTACATTTTTGTCAAGCTACGATTTAATATGCACTTGGAGAAAAACATACAAGCGCCTGTTTATCATTAAAAACGTTCTAATTATTGGCAAACGTTGGAAATTTATTCACATTTTCTAAGTTTTGCATATGCATCTGCAATGACAATTGTCGGGCGTTCGCTTTTGACTACTTTAATCCAGTTTTGACTACTATTAATCAAGTTTGACGATTCAGGTTTATTGTTCTCTCTCATTCATAAACAGAATTCTACAATAGAAACAGTCAAGATTATGATTTTCCAAATTTATCTAAATATGCTGGTAGACGAAGAAATTAAAAATTATGAATGCTAGATGAATAATTACACAAGGAAGAAAATGTTGCACATTTTATTCTAAGCCCGGTATTATAAAGAACGGTTAATTTAGTTATTCGACGATCTAAGCATGTAATGTAACTTGCTCCAAATTTGGGTATTATAAAAGTAGAATAGTTTAGTAAGAAGATTTTGGGAAATTTTGCACTTTAACGGTTGTCTGTCTGATTTGATCTGATTTAATACATATGTATGTATGTGGGAGGCATGACGGTAAAAAGCAGACCTCTTTCAAGAGGCTGACTGACGCCTAGTTTTATATTCTCTTAAAAATACTGTGACTGGAGATAACTCCAATTAATTTCCTCAGTAACGACTTTGTCTGTACTGCGAGTGAATTGCCATCGAGAGTGATCCGATGTTATTGGATAAACTTTCTACTTCATCTAATTTTCTACTAAGAATTTATGCATTATGCTGTGTCTGGGAGTATAACAGCTATCTAGCTGAAATCCCAATTAATCCTATTTATTAAAAAAAAAGAAGAAACATACCTTTTATTGTACTCAACTCATCAAGCTCAGATTCCGCGGTTTCACTTCGGCCACTTCCTTCACTTATTTTTATAGGTTACTGTGTATTTTCTAGCACAATAATGTTGTCTTAACAGTGATAATTGTTCGCCTGGTTGCGTTTCTTTTCTCCAATTTTCGCACAAGCCAGCACAAAGTCAGAAATTCAACTAAAGATTTGTTACAACCAAAACCAGTTATTTCCATGTATCGAGAGATAAAAAAACATCAGCGCTGTTTACCTGTTCTGTTGGGTTGTCGTTATACATACATACATACATAGTTTGCTCGGTATTTATTTACGTTCGAAAATGTCTTAGGACACACGATCCAGATGTATATCAGTGGGCATTTTGGAAGCTTCTCAAAACGCAAACGCACGTACATAAAATTATATCAATTTGTTAAGTATAATAATGAACCATACATTAATGAATAGAAATAGTTACATATTAAATATAAATTAACAATAAATAGAAAATAATAATTACCAGAAGTAACTAAAAGCAAGTACATAATTAGTCTTGATCGCAGAAGGATTTAAATATTTAATTTAGTACTTATAAATTCAACCGTTAGGTTATTTTGGTCATACGTCGAGCAACACATTTCTATAATTATATAGTATACTCATTACTTACCATCAAATGTTCTTTCTTATTCGACGCTTAGTATTCATGCTATAGTGATATATAAGAACACGATCAATTTAATCGTAGTTTGATTTAACCACTGCCTCACATCTTTATAATACCGGGCCTAAAGCTTTACAATTAACAGAAATAACCGAAATATACGAATTTATAATACAGGGATTCAACTGATAGATTAGTAACTTGTAGTTTGCGGCAATATCCAGCAAGTGTATACAGAGAGAAAAAATTTAAATGAAACGAATTTGCTTCAAGTAAAAAAAAGATCGATGTTAAATGGTGGCAGACAAACATTGGGTTGCCGCAAAGAAACTATTTCTTTTGTAAGATTTATTAAATTCAAAATTCATTCAGTCCTTACTGTTTAACAATTTGGTGCTTGACTTTATAAAATCGAACGTTGATTTAAAAACTACAAATTTTTATATAATCAAATAGTTTCCATAAAGTGTACTTTCAAATTAGATAAATATTGGGACCGTGAATTAATTTTTAGCTAAATTAAAGTAATTAATTAATCTTTCTTTAATTTAACCATTTTATTGTGATTGGATTATAATCAAGGTCCCAATTCGTAAAAACACAATAAAAGATTATGGTGGGACCCATCAGATTATTCTTCTCCATGGTAATCTTTAGTAAAGACTACAGACTTATTACCAAAATGAAGAGAAACCATAATACCGCTCAATTTCTATAGCTCACCTTATATAAACCTCAAACTAAGCCAAAGTGTGACCAGAGACTGTAAGCGCCATCTTCCCGCCAGTAGATATAGTAATAATATTTAATAAAACCGCACGTTTTTGATTCAAACACATAATTTTTTTACTCAAATCTATTATGTCTTTCTCTTCCAAATAATTCTAAATAGAATATGTATTTACCTCAAGGCCGACCTTTATTTCAAATAAAACCAGATTTATTTCATTCAAACGTCTTTCTGCCATTAAACCGAAACAATTTCTACTTTACAGAAATTATGGAAACTATTATTTTTTGTTTTCAATGAAAATTATTCCTTATAATATATTAATATAATATTTACTTAAGAAATATTTCAGCCTATGCAAATCATCTTATTTGCTTCAAACATATATTCTTTCCTTGAAAGAAACATGTGCAAAGGCAATACATTTATTTGACCAAAAAATAGAAAACAATCTTGAATAAGATAATAATAAGGTTACAGTACTATCGAGGAAAACTGATATGCGTTATCCTGATTATTAGCATTTAGCATCAGTGAAAGAAAATGTGAAATTTCCCATTTTCAGTACCTAAATATAACCATGTTTTTCGCCACAGGAAACAAAAACATTGCAACCCACCGCTTTTGCCTCAACATTTAAAATAATACCGCCAATTATTACAATATACACCGCATTCAACAAAAGCAATTTTGACCTACCGGCCATCCGAAACGTACCGAGTACTTTTATCATACGACCTCCGTGTCAGCAATAAAAAGGTGTTATGTCACAACATTGTGTATATGCGGGCGTATACGTGTATGTATATCCCATCAGCGGTACTCTTATCGCTTGTTTCGCTTCAGGTTGGCCTGAAATTCATATTATTCGCGTGTCACCAGTTTTTACTGATACTTATATTCGTTTTCAGAGGGGACGCTATCTAAACGCACGTACGACACGGCGACGATTACAAGCTATTTACCTGAAAAAGCCAAAGCCTCTCGCGTCAAATGTACCGAAAGAATTTTTCAGTGAGGACAAAATGCGATGTGCACGAATGGAAGGATGGAAGACAGGACCTACCAGGACATTCATTTTAATAGTCATGACGAAGCCATTGTTCCACTTAAACGGTCGACATTACCCCGTTGAAATGTTCAAGTAATTTGAATTTTTCTTCTTTTTTTTGCGGAGGTGGAATGCGGACGTCGTCGTCAGCTGAAAAGACAGGAACCGCTGACAGATGTAAGCATTTTTTCCTGGAACATAATGGTTTTGGATTAAGCTGTAGAGAATTTGATATTTAAGCAATTATGCCAACTAATTACCGTAGTTAATTAATGAACTTTTCTACTGATACACCATAACACCACCTAAACACATTATTATTAATAATAATTACAAATGGTAATTAGTAAAAGTAACAAAGCAAAAAAAACTCAATAAAGTTTGAGTGTCATCCATCCTATAACGAGTCGAGCTTGCAAAAGAAGTATAAATGTGGTTTTTATTCAGTGTCTCATTTATATCGAAATAATTTGCATATCTTAGTCATAGCTTTACAGCTAATTAATTAAAGGAATATTTTCATATTAAAATAAAGGTAAATTATAATATAACTTCTTATTGAAAGAAATAAATTAGAAAATGACAAACTTTATACTAAAAGACAGAAATAAATATGCATACACAAATAATAATTGACACAGGACAATAACAGACGTCCCTAAGAAGATAAAGTTTTACTTTACATTTGCAGTTTCAAAATGTAATATTGCTTTTGGGGTCTAATTGATTTCGTCGAGAACTCGACCAGTTCTCACCTTGTTATCTCTACTTTCAGCTAAAGATCTGTGGTAAATCTCATTTAAATAAATTTAATTACTTATATAGGGTGTAATAACTGAAATATCGAAGGTCAATGTTAAGGTCAATATTGTTTGAGTACCGGATATGATTAATGCCTATAGCGATTAAAATGGATTTTAAATGCTTTTGGAAAACTTGTGATAACCTGCACACCTTTGAACCAATCTAACAGCTAATAGTAGAAGTAAAACACGTCTTGTGTCCATAAAAGGGAAACCTGGTTGACCAAAAACATTGTAAAATCCTTATAAAATACATTTCATATGTTATTTATTACTTTATTTTTGTATTTTCCTGCTATGTAAGGTTTAAAGAAGCGTCAAACTCATTTATATAACACGATGTTGACCAATGTTGTCCGCAATTTTCTCCGTTTATATATTATTATTTATAAGAATTTTATGGTCAGTAGCTCAACATCTATTATCCCTCAATGTGTGCACTCAAACCTGAAACTTTTTCCGAAACATAGATATTAAGAAATTAAAGCATTTTTTAGGAAGAATCACAGAAATATAAATTACACAAAATATATCATAGTATTTATATATTCATCCCCTGTTCGTCCAAAGAAAATTCATCAGAAACTAAGAGACTATAATAATATAAAAAATTTAAATAATGCTAGCAAGAGAAGTAGCATTTCAATCTGAGGCAGAAGAGGGATTTTGAATAAAAGAAAATCGCACGTATACAGTACAATATTCGAAATAAGTATAAGCATTCGACATTAAAAACAGCATTAAAAAGACAGAACGAAGAAGAAGAAAATGCAGGTATTGTGACATTGTATACCTATATGTATATCGAAGCCATCAACGCAAGACCTTATAACTGCCTTCTTTTTAATTGCGATTTTTGTTTATTCAAGTGTTTGGAAAAAAACTATGCGGCCCGCCATGGGCTACCACTTTTATACTTTATTCACATCTTGTACATACAAGATATCAGAAAGTCACACTGCATATGTATGCAGTGTGACGATGTGATGTACAACATTGAAATTGAATAATACAATTGCCAAAAAGTTATATTTGTGAATCAGCGGACTAAAGATGTCAAAGAGACATATTTCTTTTTTTGTGCTTATATAAGCTGAAGTATGAAAAACGAGCGGTATTCTGGATTGACATTTTCGACACCATGCGGTTTAATCCGCACACGGAGCCCTCGATTTCTCTTATCTATTGGACTAAACAGAGATAGACTGCTTGATTTCGTCAACGAATCTGTCGTCACCGATTCGATAATAGCGTCCCTGGTTTCTATTTATTTGCGAATAAATCTTTTGCCATTTACCAATAAATAGACAATATCTTTTTATTGTTAATAAGTTAATAAAATAATGATTATATTAAAGAAAGTTAAGAAAACTTTAATTCCGATGGCAATATCAATTTAATTTGAAACACTTTACTGAAACTAACCTACTATTTGATTTTATCAAATTTTTTAAGCAACCTTATTATTATTATAATTGTAATTATTTATTATAACGGTAATTGTCAAATAGTAAATGAATGTTTTAATTAAAAAGGACGTAGAGTTCTTGGCAGAAAATGTTTATTTCTTTTGAAAATATTATGTTATTAAATTTAAATTCATTAACTGTTCTTGCAAATATGCTTACTTTGAATTTAATAAATCTTACCAAAGGAACAATTATTTGCGGGAATCAAAGCTTTGTTTGTTTAATATCGATCTTTCTTTGACAATTTTGTTTCATTCAATTTTTACTTTCCGACTAGTACCTTTGAAGGAAAGTAATGTAATCGACAACATTCCTTTTTTGAGAATTCCGCGGAAACACGTATTTTGAGGTCCCCGGGATCCATTACAATCAATTCTGTAAAATATGTATGTATGTATGTGCAGGGCTTTTGTATAGAACGCAATGGAACGGCGTTTCCCCACCTTTTTGCGATATATTTTAAAAGTTATTAAAAGAATTTTTGAAAATTTAATGTTGGTCTGCGTGAATCGCTATGCTGAGCATGGAATTTTCGCCAACAAAACCTTAAGATGGTCCATGCTTGTGTGCCGAATCTTGTGTACGATCACGAGCGTTCAGCAGACCAAAGATTTAAAAGAAATACTGAATATTGTATTCTGAAAATTTGCATTTTGTTCTCTTTGTGAATTTCAAACAGTGTACTATTAAAAACTATATATTTTGCAGTAAGTAGAAACTAAAATTATTAAAATATACCAATATAAGAATAATTAATTTTTATGGTTTATAAATAATCGTATCCATATTGTATCGCTCGGTACTACCTAATATTGATTTTTTATATGCTAGGCCAACATGGCCTCTACAACATTATTTTTCCACTACGTCACCAACCACCAAAACCGTCTAATTCAAACTTTAAACACCATAAACGCACCCTCAAGAAACCCCATGATATGGCGATTCATCACATAGCTGGAGAGGAAAAATTCAGCGATGTTCGTAGTGGCGTAGTAGTCGATATAGTGGCGCTGCGAGCAACACACAGGGGTAACACAGAAAAAGACGCAACAAAACAAAAAGGGCGCTGCCCGGTTGGCAAAAAAAGAGAGAAACGCATACGTCATACACGTGCGGGGGGAGGAACGCACGTACACACTGCACGTCCGCATCTGTACGTGTGTTTGTTCAGAGTTTTAAAAACGCGCATTGCAAAACAATAATACTCAATCAATGATAGCAATGAGCCAATAACCAAATGGGACGTTACATTTGTGGAAGGGGGATGTGACAACCCTGTTTACAAATGTAGCGATTGATTCTTTCAATGTTGTTTGAGCTGTACTGATATATCCACGCTCCCAGGTCTAGTGACCAGTGCATATAAGTGACAGTTCACGTATTCTACATTACCGACGGATAAGAAATTCCATTAAGGACTCAAGCAAACCCCGATCAACCTAGTTAACATAAATTATCCTCCCGCGGATCGCAGTAAGTAAGCGTAAATCTACTTCTTTTACATGTTCTCACTCTTGCTGTGTAGACACTGACCTCCCAAAATCGCCCATCCGCATTTTATTGATTTTTAATTAAACATTTAGGTCTTTTGTCCTTCTTCTTTGCCGTGTAGGCCCGTCTCACGCCCACGCCTTTTTTAACGATTTTCGGCTCAGGCCGGATTTTCGGTAGAAGAATCCCGAAACGAATAAAATTAATCAACCGCCCTCTTTTTTTAAATTGGAAAACGCACGAACGCACCCTTAGAATTTCGCTTGATTTCCTTTGTTGTTTGTTAATTTATCTGACGAAAAATCAGCTTCCATTATGCTGATCTTTCAAGCGGTTATTTCGTTTTTCTTCCAATTTGTTTTCTGGTACAGAAAAAAAACACAGTTGTCTGGACGTTTGGTTCTTGCTAAAAAGGTTTGATTAAAAATCCTTTTACGTGTTGTATATTTATTTTGGTAATTTAGTACTTTTGTTTTACGGCGGTTATTTTACATGTTACTTTGATGTTTGAGTAGGTATACTTTTAATTAAAAACGATTTTTTGACGTGCTGTTAAATGTATGTATTTATTATTCAATATTTATTTTATCCAGTTCGACCTCGGAATACATAACTGTTACATGTTTTTCTTACATTTATAATAAAATAATCTATAAGAATTGCAATATACTATATTGTTACTTAGTTGCAATTACAATTACCTAATTTGTTTTTTATTGCTAAAATTGGGCGTCATGGTGATAGAATTATTTCTGCGCAAGCTCAGTTACCAGATCATACAGGGTCTTTCAATAACTTAGTAAAAAATTATTAGTACATAGTTATGTTATCAGTAAAATGTTTAAAATGTTAAAAAGTATATTACAAAAGTGTATTATTAAGATTTCCTTAAGTATATTCGCATTTATTGTGTTTTTTATGACTGAAGGGTAATTCTTATGGCCTCTATTAAAATAATATTACACAAGTGACCCCCTCACATTTTGCCTTTATTTTAAAAAGCGATACGCGTTCTTCACAAGAGGTAACTAGGTCTCTATTGTTAAGAAGTGTGCTACTAGAGGAGATATTACATAAGTTTCCTATCTACTATACTCTACTATGTATTAAATCCGCAACTACTAAACAATAATAATAAATAAATTCTTACTTTATTTAATAATTAATTATTAAGTTTAAAGACGTGACACTATACCACTATATTGTAAACTTGAGGTATACAACAATAATTTTTTACGACATTTTTGTGACATCTCACATGGTATTTGTTAATTACATATTCATACTAATTTGCATATTTGAGACCGGGCGTTTCCACTTTTAATTTGGTCAAAGAACGTTCGTTCGAACAGTTAGTTTCATTGCGGTATCTCTTAAGACAGTCGAGTAATCAATGTTTTTCTATACACTTAAGTTACCATAAAAGGGAGGCTGGGAGCTAACTTCACATTAATTAGGTAATTGTATATGCTATGACGACCACAGAACTGTCCGCTGTAAACTTAGTGGTGTATGCTGGGATTCTATAAGCAAAATAACGTACATTTTGTAGCATAAGTTGAGTAATGTAAATTATATACATATTATATCATTTAGCTGAGATAATTATAGAATCATTAATTAACAGAATTTTATGATAAATCTATAACCATATTTTATCTTATGTCTGAACTACGATGATATAAAATTAATAATTTAGGTATTATTTTGTACATAATTCGTAACTCATTAATGACCCATAATTTATATTAGGTATATTGTAAATTATACGGGTATAGTAACAGAGAGGACAAAACTGATGCAAGATAATGCATAATCACTATACAAAAAGTTTAAACCCCTCTTTTATGTTGAATTAAGATAATACCGACTCTGGAAACGATATTATCGATGTGGCTTTTCAATATAAATAGTAGTTAAGTTTATGATCAAAATAGGTATTTCCGCACTATTTTCAAACTTTGGAACGTAACTTCTGAACCGTTCGACATGAAATGAAGCCATCTAACTAAAACGGGTACGCTGGTTACATATTTGCACAGAATACTTAAGTGTCTATCTCTAATAGTTTCCAAGTAATGTTAAAATTTTCGATTTTATATACATATAACCAAAAAAATAAGCTAATTTAATTTAAGGTCATAATGGTACCACATAGACATATGAAACCGCATCAATATTTGATGTACTCGTCGAGATCTTATCGTTTGATGGCGATTTTACGCCTCTACGACCAGCAGTAAAAAAAAATCGACTTTTTCTAAAATGACTAAAATTTTTAACGAGAAAAAATAGGATTGTTTTGCTACATGTGTGTTATGATCAAAGCGTAGATAATTCAGTTACTTTTATGTTTTGGAAAAGTAATATTGTTTCAGTATCAAATATGTTTTACACTTTCTGCTGAAGATAACTCGAAATGCATATAATTTTAAGCTTAATTCTTTACTAATGCTTGCGCCACTTATTGTGCCACCTTCTACTTTCTTTGCAATTTTTCGTAAAATTCACTCAAAATGTCCTAAAATTCCCATTTTTTTTTTCTCTATTTCGGTCGAAAATCGAATAATTGGTACTAGATGTCACTTAAATTGTACTTAATGTATACAAAATCATCAATTTATTTGAACGTTCATAATGACAAATTCGCAGTCTTATGCGCTATCTAAGATTCAAACGTAATTTTATTACAAAACTTGTGGAGTGGCTCCCACCCAAATTTTGGACTGCCTCGTCGGCACATTGAAGCGTCTATACCTTCTGCAATTCTTCAATTTCGTGAAGCCGCAGCTACTCTAAATCCCAACCAATTGTCAGTGTTCACGATCTTTTATCAAAATGTGCCAATTCGCAACCATACTAAAGCTGCGGCTACTATCATACTTCTTCTGCGGACGCTTATTGCGCATAAACCGATCATCCGCATTGATCTGTAAATTGGTTCGTATGAAAATGCATGTAATAACTGCACTTGCTCATGTCACATTGTCACCAAAAACAGTCCAGCTCGTGCTTTGGCAATAATTATAAATATATATGTTACGGTTAAAGTGATAAATGTGGTTTGTATTAATAATTACCGGCTATTATTAATAATAACCGCATCATTTGGTCAATGTGATTAGAAACACTTAAATAATTACATGGACCGGCTATTATTAATAATTTCCTAACGGGTACGGTAAAAGTGATAAAAATGTTACTTTTTACAAAAGATCTTTTGTATACAGTCTTCAAAGAAGTTAGCTAAGATATTTTGATTACTATGTAAGCTATTATATTTATTTACTCGACGCAAATCATCAGTACGGCTACCCCAATGACCAAAATTACGAATAATACAAAACATTGATAATACAGAATGCTTTTTTTGTCTCCCTTGTACTTTATAAACTACTGGATATAATTGGTAATGATATTTGGTATACACCCAAGGACGGCTCAATGACGAAAACATAAAAAAGAACAGTTTATACAGAGTGTTAAAAAAGTTAACCATTTTATTATCAATAACACCCATTTTCATATTTAATGCATGTGGGTAGTTTTTTGTAAATGTACAATTACAATTTATTAAGTAAATTTCTCAAATCGTAATTATCTTGAAATGTTGCGCATTTAATAATAATTTTTTCAATATTGTATTTTCATGCAAATATGTAGGTACATGCAAGAACTTGACTAGTTTACATAGATGTTTTTACATAAATTGCACCGCACAAATGATGCATTTTTGTATGGTTCTGTTCCTACACGGTATTTTTACTTTTGGGTAATTTTATAAATAAAAGATTAAACATGGTAACAACTTGCCTCAATCTTCCCTACATTAGTATATCCATTACCTATACCTACCCTAAGTATATCTAATATCTCACAGATATATTTATTATAAAAATGTTCATCACCAACAAAAAATACAAAAAAAACAAAAGAAGATAACGTCCTATTGTTACAAACTTTATTTCGTTTTATTTTTACAATATAAATGGTGTTATTGTTGTACTACCACAAAAAATAAAGGTCTAGAAGGACTTTTGTATTCAAAATTAAATATAAAACATTTTTTAAAGTTTTGTATTAAAAAGATAATAAAGTTATAAATAAAAATATTTTTTTGCCACGAATTGCAAAATGCAGAAGCACGTTTGCACTGGTAAAATAATACAAACCGAGTTTCTAATTTATTACTTACTTTGCTTTTAAGAATTGCGCAAATAAGCATGACCCAAGGAGTTACACACTCGTGCATGCAATTAGTGTGGATTGGCATTTTTTAGTCTCGTTTTGATAATCTTCCTTATTTTAGTCATGAGTAGTAACTAAATAAGTTAGTCAGGCCTAACGTCACTAAAGGCCCAACACTGAAAACCCAGTGAATAGATTCGTTGTGTGGCGATTATGTAGATACTAACAGAATTTCAAATCTGAGGCTCTATTATATTGTAGCATCACCTTTGCAATATCGAACTGAAATATATCACATTGACCACAGCATGCTGGAAATTATTAATAATAGCCGGTTCATGTGATAAATTCTTCACTTTAACCTCACCACTTGGCTATTATTAATAATAACCGGTAATTATTAATAATAACCCATTGGACTTGAAGTATAGTTTTTGCCCCCTAAATAAAAGCGGTATTTATATACTCAAAAAAGTTACTTAATGTCTACTCTCCAATTATTAAAAAACTTGTAATTAAGGATATTTTTAATAAATTGTTTTGTTTTGTAATCAATAAAATAATTCTTTTCTCTGCACTTTGGAATTACAAGAATGACGACTACCATAAAATAAATATTTTACTGCATTGAACTTTAATTAGCTGTGTGAAGTTAGCAACAAAAGCCAGCAACAAAATTTTTTTTCATCCGATTGCAATGAACTATACACCGTTGGAAAGCCCATGACGAGCTGAGTCTACCATAGTTATTGCAACGAGATCAATTAATAACTACTACCTAAAAAATTAAAAAGAAAGTCAAAATTTCAATGAATTTCCATATCTTTAGAACCGCATATCTTCGCCAATACTTCATTATACTTATTAAGTGTAACACCAATTGAAAGCGCAATCTTCGGTTATACTACCATAGTTATTGCAACCCAAAATTTTGCTGATTAGTGCCTCAAATAAATTAATCAAATATGAGTATTTTTAACATCCGGGTACCATATGTAGTCCCACCTAAATTAAGTTAAACAAACGTATTCGCTTTGTGTGATCATATCGATAAATACATCAAAAGACAGCTGAGACCTGCCTTTACCCATCATAGTTAGTGCAGAACAAAATTATTACAATTAGCGGGTGAAATAAATTAGTGAATTCCAGACACTTTTTCCATCGGCTATTGGTCGACGGCGAACAGCGCTATGTAAATCCTTTTGTGCAAACTTTTTGCAAGATTAAATCTTATCGATATATACATCAAAAGATAGCTGAGACTTCCACCTACCTACCATAGTTATTGCAACGCAAATTTTTAACAATTAGCGGGTGAAATAAATTAGTGAATTCCAGACACTTTTTCCATCGGCTATTGGTCGACGGCGAACAGCGCTATGTAAATCCTTTTGTGCAAACTTTTTGCAAGATTAAATCTTATCGATATATACATCAAAAGATAGCTGAAACTTCCACCTACCTACCATAGTTATTGCAACGCAAATTTTTAATAATTAGTGGGTGAAATAAATTAATGAATTCAAGGCACTTTTTCCATCGGGTATTGGTCGACGGCGAACAGTACTATGTAAATCCTTTTGTGCAAACTTTTTGCAAGATTAAATCTTATCGATATATACATCAAAAGATAGCTGAGACTTCCATCTACCCACCATAGTTATTGCAACGCAAATTTTTAACAATTAGTGGATGAAATGAATTAATGAATTCCGGTCAGTTTTTCCATCGGCTATTGGTCGACGGCGAACAGCGCTATGTAAATCCTTTTGTGCAAACTTTTTGCAAAATCAAATCTTATCGATATATACATCAAAAGATAGCTGAGACTTCCATCTACCCACCATAGTTATTGCAACGCAAATTTTTAACAATTAGTGGATGAAATGAATTAATGAATTCCGGTCAGTTTTTCCATCGGCTATTGGTCGACGGCGAACAGCGCTATGTAAATCCTTTTGTGCAAACTTTTTGCAAAATCAAATCTTATCGATATATACATCAAAAGATAGCTGAGACTTCCATCTACCCACCATAGTTATTGCAACGCAAATTTTTAACAATTAGTGGATGAAATGAATTAATGAGTTCCGGTCAGTTTTTCCATCGGCTATTGGTCGACGGCGAACAGCGCTATGTAAATCCTTTTGTGCAAACTTTTTGCAAAATCAAATCTTATCGATATATACATCAAAAGATAGCTGAGACTTCCATCTACCTACCATAGTTATTGCAGGGCAAATTTATAACAATTAGTGGGTGAAATAAATTAATGAATTCCTATAGCCAATTCGGCTATATGGCGACGGCCAACGGTGCTATCTAAATCACGAGATAGCTGAAACTTTCATCTACCTACGGTAGTTATGGCAGGGCAATTTTTTAACAATTTAGTGGGTGAAATAAATTGATGAATTCCAGGCACTTTTTTGATCAGCTATTGGACGACAGTAAACAGTACTATAAATCGAGTAGCCTAAATGGTAGATGATTGACAAAATCGACAAATTTTATATTTTTATATATACGGCAGCAGGAGAACTTAAAAAAATGTTTACATAAATTTATCTAAAACAAGATATGAAAGAGGAGACGTGTATATAACAAAAAGTGTATCAATAATATCAATATGTCATCCAAGATTTCGATAACAAAAGCTTAAGGCGAAATTTAGAAATGCAATTTTCATTTTAATAATTGAAACAAAAAAAAAACATTGTCACGACTCGAACCGACTCTGCCGTGACGGGAATCACGCATTAGCCAGCGCATCCTGAGAAAATTGATATTTTTCGTCCCCGTCGACCAATTACCGATAAAAAAAATGCCTGGAATTCATTAATTTATTTCACCCACCAATTGTTAAAAATTTGCGTTGCAATAACTATGGCAGGTAGGTGGAAGTCTCAGCTATCTTTTGATGTATATATCGATAAGATTTAATCTTGCAAAAAGTTTGCACAAAAGGATTTACATAGCGCTGTTCGCTGCCGACCAATAGCCGATGGAAAAAGTGACTGAAATTCATTAATTCATTTCATCCACTAATTGTTAAAAATTTGCGTTGCAATAACTATGGCAGGTAGGTGGAAGTCTCAGCTATCTTTTGATGTATATATCGATAAGATTTAATCTTGCAAAAAGTTTGCACAAAAGGATTTACATAGTACTGCTCGCCGTCGACCAATAGCCGATGGAAAAAGTGCCTTGAATTCATTAATTTATTTCACCCACTAATTATTAAAAATTTGCGTTGCAATAACTATGGCAGGTAGGTGGAAGTCTCAGCTATCTTTTGATGTATATATCGATAAGATTTAATCTTGCAAAAAGTTTGCACAAAAGGATTTACATAGTACTGCTCGCCGTCGACCAATAGCCGATGGAAAAAGTGCCTTGAATTCATTAATTTATTTCACCCACTAATTATTAAAAATTTGCGTTGCAATAACTATGGTAGGTAGGTGGAAGTTTCAGCTATCTTTTGATGTATATATCGATAAGATTTAATCTTGCAAAAAGTTTGCACAAAAGGATTTACATAGCGCTGTTCGCCGTCGACCAATAGCCGATGGAAAAAGTGTCTGGAATTCACTAATTTATTTCACCCGCTAATTGTTAAAAATTTGCGTTGCAATAACTATGGTAGGTAGGTGGAAGTCTCAGCTATCTTTTGATGTATATATCGATAAGATTTAATCTTGCAAAAAGTTTGCACAAAAGGATTTACATAGCGCTGTTCGCCGTCGACCAATAGCCGATGGAAAAAGTGTCTGGAATTCACTAATTTATTTCACCCGCTAATTGTAATAATTTTGTTCTGCACTAACTATGATGGGTAAAGGCAGGTCTCAGCTGTCTTTTGATGTATATATCGATAAGATTTAATCTTGCAAAAAGTTTGCACAAAAGGATTTACATAGCGCTGTTCGCCGTCGACCAACAGCCGATGGAAAAAGTGTCTGGAATTCACTAATTTATTTCACCCGCTAATTGTTATAATTTTGTTCTGCACTAACTATGATGGGTAAAGGCAGGTCTCAGCTGTCTTTTGATGTATTTATCGATATGATCACACAAAGCGAATACGTTTGTTTAACTTAATTTAGGTGGGACTACATATGGTACCCGGATGTTAAAAATACTCATATTTGATTAATTTATTTGAGGCACTAATCAGCAAAATTTTGGGTTGTAATAACTATGGTAGTATAACCGAAGATTGCGCTTTCGATTGGTGTTACACTTAATAAGTATAATGAAGTATTGGCGAAGATATGCGGTTCTAAAGATATGGAAATTCATTGAAATTTTGACTTTCTTTTTAATTTTTTAGGTAGTAGTTATTAATTGATCCCGTTGCAATAACTATGGTAGACTCAGCTCGTCATGGGCTTTCCAACGGTGTATAGTTCATTGCAATCGGATGAAAAAAAATTTTGTTGCTGGCTTTTGTTGCTAACTTCACACAGCTACTTTAATTACATATTTATATATGTAAAGTTTTTACATCTGACGATAAAACCTGATGACCCAAAAAACTCCTGTTCGCGATATTCTTTGCACTCGATATTGGCCCTCGATTAATACCTACCAAACATTCTCTCTGGTTCACTGACAGGTTTCAATTCGCGCATCAGTCGTCGTCGTGTTGTAGACGCACAGTGTAATTAGTTGGCGTTGTTCAGGTCACAGGTATATGGAATATGAGTGGCGGCCGAATCGAAGAAATGAAACGTGAATGATACGCTAGATGGAGATAAATGAACCGGTTATCGACAGATGCCCTTATGCCTCCAGTCTGATGTGTTAATTTGACTTTCGCTTCTGAACCTGAAACTCCCCCGACATATGTTCATCCAACCACACATGTACACACATACGCATACACACACGCCAACTGCACAAGTACAGGAAATGCCAGTGGTGTAGGTACTCTATATATTCAATATCTCCGGGACAAGTAAACTGAATAAATTAAGTGTGGAATACGTCAAAGTAAAATTTGTGTAAATATTTCCTATAAACAATAATGATACTATAAAACACATTGCTAATTATTTTCAAACTTTCAAACTTTGAGTTGGTAGATACTTGACGAAAATCCTTAATTATAAATACGACATTAGCTACGCCACTGGGAATTACCAAGTATACAATAATGTACCGTAGATGTATACCATATAATAATAATGCTATCATGGTTACGGTAAATATGTAGGTAGGTAGATATTACAAATGTGTGCGAACGTACGGACAAGCGTGATACTCAGTAACAATACAATGCTGGAGTAATGCATAATAGAATCCTTGCTCGGACAAGAAAATATTAAATTCCCTTTATATCTATTCATAAGCGGAACAAGTAGCGCGAGCGCCCCACACGCCCAGGCAGGAATTGAATTAACAGACAATTTGTTCTGGCACTGTGGAATGACTACAAAATTGCGATCGTGTGATTTGCGTTTCTCTATTTCTCGTTGCCGAACGAGACCGCTTTATGTAAGTTAAATTAGTCAAACGGAAACGTTTTACTACATATTTCAACGCATACTTGGATTCTGGGCACCTATCGACACAAAGATAAAATATACGATCAAAAGCAGCCATATTAGTTCATTAGACGTGTGAAGTCTGACACACTATGCCTACTTCCATCAATTAAATTTAGTATAAGCCAGAAAAACTCTTCACTGTTCAATTTTCTTTATTTAATTAATGCCCGTTTGCACCGTATTTATTAAGAACAGCTTATCTTTATGCCTAACTTAAGTCAGGCATCATTTGCACCGTTCGCATGTCAGCCTTTCCTAACTTAAGCATTACTTAAGGGTTTCTGACGTTGGCAATACTGTAAAGTTCTAGTTATATTTGGAAATACTTGGTTCTAAAATCAACAGTATTGCGTCACTTGTCAAAACTTTCAATAGGTTAATGTGGCGGCAAATTTGAATTACTTTCATAACTGCAAAAATTACGGCACAAAAAAAAGAATTTATGATCAAAATGAAACCATTATTTCTAATACACAATAAAACTGTAATTTTACATTACAAACTCCTAAAATCGCTTGATAACATGATAAATTGACACATATAGGTACTGTCTTGACATTTCTTAAAACGACATTTCATGTGCAATGTGTGTCTATACCACAATCAACCAATCACAACTAAGCTTATATTTACGCTGGCTTTAAGCCGTCGATTTTCTAGGCTTAAGTTAGGTTGTTCTTAACTGTAGTTAGGTAATGGATATGTGACGGTGCAAACAAAATCGATGACATAAGTACGATCTCATACTTAAGCCTTTCTTAACACAAGCGGTGCAAACGGGCATAAGTGGCTACCGGTTTCGTTCTTATTAAATAAACAAAATTGAACAGTGAAGAGTTTTTCTGGTTTATAATAAACTGCGGCTTTTTTGCAAAAGAATCAAATAAAAATTAAATTTATATTTATGCCGTATAAGAGCCCTGACATATCCTACTGAATTACTGGAGTAAAATCACAGTGAAATTATGGCTTTGAGTGATTCCGAGGTATAACCAAATGAAACCTATACCATCTTGTAGGGGATGTTTTAGGGCATAGGAAACGGGAATCTACAACTTTTTTTAGTAGAACCAAACTTTGAAAACGACGCTTAAACGCGACTGATCTGGAATTCGAAAAACCACGTTTTTCTTAACATTTACCGTTGTATTAATTCAAGTATACAAGCTATGATTTTGATTTTTTGCAGACTTATACTTAAAATGTTAGCGCTTCCAATGGCCAGTTGGAAATTTCGAAAATTAATAATATAATATATATAATTAATAATATCAATTGCGTATATGGTTGTGCACCCGCTGAACTTAAGTTGGACTAGGAATAACGGAATATGAGAGCCTACGTTAATGACCGCTGATCCCATACCAACGGATATAAGGCAACTGTTGAATATCTTTTGCAAAGATAAGTTATGTCAAAATAATAGATGTGTATGCTTGAAAGAGGGCCTAAAATGCTGCAGAGATTGTTCCTGCAAAAATTGTAAATTTTATACAAAACGGTTTACTTACGTACTCTACATCTAAAAATTTTCTTGTTTTGTTTCTATAGGGTGCGGCCATCGCACACAAGAATTAAACATTAGCGATAGGACAACTCCATTAAAGTGGTGAAATAGAGTTTGAAATCATTGAAAATATAGTGAAAAATTGGCAGAATGGGCTACTGCAAAGCCAGTGAGGCAGACATGTAAATGAAATAGTATTTCACTCTTAACCGGAAGGTGTATTCACAAAAATAAACTATAATTTATTTAAAAATATTTGTTGCATTTTTATTTAATATGCATTTTAAAAACGAATGAAAAGTTGCCGCACCCTGTAACGCAAATGATGTCCAGACTGGTATGGTAGCCGCTAGCCGCTCGCGCTCTCGGCATCAGCGCGCATTCCAAGGCTCTTCTCTAAAAATTCGTATTTCTGTAACTAGTGCAGCTATCGACTTAATTAAAAAAAAAACTTTCTCAATGTTCTGACTACATTTCACTCAATATATGTATATAAACATTTTCAACAATTCACATAGCTCGCAGCAGGGAGACGTTTTAGATGCACGATTTTGATAATTCAATATTCCTTATTTATTTTTTCAAAAACCTTAAACATTTTCGAAATTTCCAGCTGGCCATTGGAAGAGCTCACATTTTAAGTATATGTCTGCAAAAAATCAAAATCATAGCTTGTATACTTGAATTAATACAACGGTAAATGTTAAGAAAATCGTGTTTTTTTGTCGTTCGGTTCTACTAAAAAAAGTTGTAGATTTCCATTTCCTATGCCCTAAAACGTCCCCTGCAAGATGGTATAGGTTTCATTTGGTTATACCTCGGAGTCACCTACCCCCAGAAAACAGCGAGTTAGAAGAGCGATTTTACTCCACTAAATGTAGATTTCTGGAATCTAATACTGCCTGATATGTTTGGTGATTCTCCATATATCACGTTTGTTCATATGAAGCTTTTCACATTGTCAAATTCATGATAATAGTAAAGTAAGAACGTTAATTCTTATCTCTTGATTTGACACATTCTTGTGCAAAATTTCGTCTAGTATTCTGAAAAATGGCGCACATACACTACCGCAAAAGAACAATTAATAACCAAACACTGATGGGTAAGTGTGGAAAACATGTGTTCATCAATTAACATTGTAGAAGTTTTAATACTACACTGATAGATAGTCCTTGTATATTGTAACTGTGCCCTTATGGTACAAAGAAAATCCGCAATTTTTACATACAAGAAAATAAAAGCTTTGATTAAAAAACTGTCCAATTTGGAAACATAAGTATCACCGAGTTTGCACTGTATAAAATTTATCCCAGTTGTGCATATCAGAATTGGGTAAGTTAGAGTTTGTGTAGAGGAACAACACGAGATCTCTATAGAGAAGCAAACACGCTCGGCGACAATACAATACGATCTCATCGCATAATGGAATCCACGCCGGTAGACAAGAAAATATTAAATTTCCCGCTCGCTTTATGCTCATTCACCGGCGGGAACAAGTAGCCGGGCTGCGGTATAACCTGCCAGGAATTGAATTAACCAACAATTTGTTCTGAAAAGTTGAAATAGTTTTTAGTAACAAAATTTCCGACCGAGTACCTCTCTCTGGCGCCCTTATTTATTTATTTATTTATTTATTCGCGTGTGTGTATCGTCGGTTTTCTAGTAGGGGGGAGAAAGAGAGGTTCGGGGGGGTAAATTTTGCAAACGGTTGGGTGTGGTCCGTAGATAAGTTATGCAAGTGAAAATGGCCGTCGCACATGTTAAAAACAGGAGGGTGGAGTTTGGCCCGCAAAAGTTGTGCGGCGGTTCTCTCTAAAAACTTCTGCACACCACCCCTCTGAACCCCTGACGACGACGTCGTCCACAACCGTCTACCCCCTACGCTGTACGCGAAAACAACCCTTCAGTTAACCAACCCTTGGGCAGTTTTTCCCTTACAGTGGAAAGATGAGCCGGACCTATTGCGTTGTATAATTAACTCGCTTTCGTGCAATTTTCGGTCTTATTTTAAGCTGGCGTTTGGGTGGTTCACGGTAAGTAGCCCGTTGGGCCTGAAAGGGCGCTCTCGTGCGTGCAGATTATAAGTTTTAATTTTGGACGTTGGCCCAGGCCTGTGTTGAATTTTTTGCGACTGGCTCCTCTCTCCGAAGATGTATTCAATTCCTATGCTGGCGAGACCGTTTTGCATAATAGCGGAGGGCTTTATGTGTGCGCTCTCGTGCGCGGGACCCTGTTTTACCTACTCCTTGCTGTAACGTAATTTATACCCGCTAAACGCCAAGATAATTTTGTCGCGGGCGGTATTTTAAATTAACCGGGAGTGGACCTCAAAAATTATTCTGCGTCCCGCAAAATGGTTTAGAGTTATGTTACGCTTAGAGAACATTGGGATATAATATCATGAAGAAACTGTATAAATAAATCTGCTCCACCAGTATCGTCAACAATGCATACTGTTATTTCAGAAGTATTTTCTGGTTTGCCGGTTGCCCAAATTAAGAGTCATCCCTGAAAGAAATGTTCATTCGAGCTTCGATTCAAAGGAAAATATTTTTGCTATTTCTGTTGTTTGTTATTACTTCTAATGACAAAACATTGACATAAAATTGGTCACAGTTTTATTAAAATATTTAATAATTAGTTAAATATACATATTTCTAGTTGAGCACTCAACCAACATACCTTTATTTGATCTACTTCCTCCAGACATTCAAGTCAACAAAGTCATAACTGGGATTTTTACATCACGCATTTTTTTCGCTATGGACCAATGCAAATAACATTTTTTCTTAACATTAACACTTCAGTTAATTTAATTAGGCAGTAGACGTTGCAGGCTTTGATTTCGTGTAGTGTAATAGTGTTTTTAAGTAGTTCAATAATATTTTTTCCATTAATATTAAGTTTTTATTTGTTAATGTGCTATTTTTTCAAAAAAAGTTATGCTGCTTACTGCTTAAATGGCGATGTAAAATAATTGGTACCTTAATTATTTTACATCGCCATTTAAGCAGTAATGAGTTATATTGAAAAACAGCAAAGAAAATTGGGTTACCATTTAAAAAAATCAATGATGACGTCATAGCTCCGAAATAGGTGACGTCATAGATCAAATTTTTACGCCTTAGGGTGGCTATTTGAAAGTTAAAATTGAGGTGTTCGAGCGACTTTCTTGAAAACATTAATTAACGAAATTATGAATTTTGTTCCAAACTTTATCATCACTCTGTATGATTCGTTATCGTGAAACTCGATCAAATTGTTCCGAAGCTCAACGTAAATATCAAGAGAGATATCCACTTAAGGCAACTTCCTAATGTTAGAACATTTGTTGACGGGCACAGGCGTTTGGAACAGAAAAATTAAATAACTTCAACAGCCGGTAACTTTAAAACAAAAAGCGATCGGATATTAGTGTATAGGAACTTTTTTTTATTATTTTTTGGCTCTCTATCGCGTGGTGCTATGCATTGTAGTTTGTTCTATGTCACCCTGTAAATTGGTGGCCAATGGAATTTTCAGCAACTATCGCTGCTCTTGCTGTGAAGAACAACGCCTCATCTTGCAAATACATATGTAGTTCCTTTTATATTCAGACTTTTTACCTTGGAAGAAAAGTATTGTAATCGACGTTTTTTTTACTAGACTTCAGCGGAAATACGCCTTTTCGGGTCTTCTGAAGCCGTTGCAATGATTTCTGGAGAATGTCTGTGTGTATGTGTGTATACAGTGTGTCCAGGAAATTCCACAACATATTAGAAACATCTTTATTATCCATTTCTCATTTTTTTTTTACTTTATCATACGTAGTATGACAAAGTATTGTAATCGTGTCGAAAAAAAAATTGAGATTTTAGCGGACATATGTGGTTTTGGGTCACCTGAACATGTTTCACCAAGGTACAAAAAAATGTCTGTGTGTGTATGTGTGTGTGTACCCGTTTTTTGTGGCGACGATTCCGGAGAAACTACTGAAGGTATCGAGACGAAACTTCATATTTAGAAGTTTCGTGACTAAACTTAGAGCTGAAAGAAGTTTTGTCCAAACGGACCCAAAGGAACTCGAGGTTTACTCTTATCGTTTTTCAACGATTTTGCAAATTAGCCGCCATTTCTGTAATTTCGTCAAAATAGTTAAATAATAAACTATAGTAGAGAAAATTTTGTATAATTTATGTCCATTCCATTTTTTGGTAAAAAAAATTAAATCATAGTAAGCGGATGCCCCTTGAACTTCCAAATTGCCCCCCTGAACACGGCTGTATCGTATGATAAAGTCATGTGCCTGGCCACATCAGATTTTTTTGTTATGAAAGTTGACGATAGGTATTAATTCAAGAATACCACCAAAAGATCTGTCACACCATATACCGTGTGTTGAAAAAATTGTGAAACGCACATAAGATTATTTACTTCAGAATGTTGCTTAGAATTATGACAAAGTTTTTTTTTTTTCTAGCGGTTAGATTTAAAATGATCCTTCCTAAACGGTTTCTTAGATATTTGTTTAAATATTCTATAATACTCGCGATTTTGATGGCATTTCCAACGGTTGATTAAAACCATCGCAAAAATTACCGTTTTCTTGGTGAGCACATTATTTTTCACCCAGTAAATACGTATCAAACTATCATAGTAGCAACAATCTAATCGATGTACTTCTTCAGTTTTGAATAGCGGTTTGTTACAAACATTTCTGTATCTTATATTTTGATTTCTAAATAGTTTTGCCACCTATTACAATCAATGTCAAATAAGAAAAACCTAAATAAAACCTGGATGTAATATGGAATAAATATATTTAATATTTTTCTGCAAAATGTTTTCATCTCAACCCAGAACTCCAAAAATAAATGTATTAAAATTAAAATTTTTTCATAGACGCTAAAATTTGATGACCCTGTATGCAGACGTATGCTTTTCCTTTGGCAAAATTAATTTGACTACACCACTGACCGAATGACAACAGTCGATTGCACCAGACGACTGTCACCTTTGACAACACGCAAAGTTAAATTGCTAGAATTGAATTGTTTTTGGCGTTTCCTTAGGGATTCATCCGATTGAGATCAAACTCATAACAGATCATCCTCCAGTGCCTTTAAACATGTACACAAATTTGCAGATCAGTGGAATGAACGGCTTAGGCGCTATAAGAGTTTATAAAAGCGATTTGACAGAATCCACAGCAGTCGCGTCGTCGCGATAATCTGATCATTTGCAACACAAATGGTCAGATTATGAAAAACGTCAGGGCCACTGACACGACGTGACATTAAATATCAATATGACAAATGTCATTATGTAATAGAAACTGACGCTAGGTAGGGTCGAGAGTGGGTATGGCTTCACAAAAGTCTTTAGGCACTCCAATGTGCAAACGATGTAGTCGTTAAGTTGGGTGAGGATCACCCCAGATATTTTTATTAAACCAAGATTAGTTTTGAAAAGAATTTTTTTCATATTTAAATTAGAAATGTTAAACGTCAGTTTTTTTTTGTAATTTTTACTGTCCGGCTAGTACCCTAGAAGGAAAGTATTGTAATCGACGGAAAATGACGTTTCGTGATTTTCGCGGAAATACGCGTTTTGAGGTCCCCTGAATTGATTGCGATGATTTCTGGAAAATGTATGTATGTGTGTGTGTATGTTTGTATGCCTGTGAACATGATAGCGTCCAAACGGAACAACGAATCGCGCTAAAACTTTTGCATGCGCATTTAGAATTACCAGGGGACGAAATGGATTGTTTTTGGTAACAACTTGACAACCGGAAGTGGCAACTGTTACATGCATCTTCTAAGGGATTAATCCCATTTTGGTCAAAATGATATAAACTCACCCTCCAGTGACTTTAAATATGTATATCAACTTACAGATCAATGGGATGAACGGTTTAGGCACTATATGCTTTTATAGAAACAGTTTGGTAGAATACACGGCCTTCGTCGCTGTGGTTGCAAATTGTCAGATTTTGACAAAAATGACATAACCTTAGGTGGTTTGGTGGCTCTGGTTTGACAAAATTGAATATTTGCAAAAGTGTTCAGACACTTCATTGTGGCAAAGGTGTAGTCGGCAAGTTGGGTGAGGGCAACCCCAGATATTTACTTTCCGACTAGTACCTAGAAGGAATGTATTGTAATCGACGGAATTTTTTTTTTCGAGATTTAAGTGAAAATACGCGTTTTGGGATCCCCTGAATCGATTGCAATAATTTCTGGAAAATGTATGTATGTGTGTGTGTATGTAGTACGTTTGTGAACACGATAGCGTCCAAGCGGAACAACGGATCGGGCTGCAATTTTTCATACTTATTTAGAATTGCCGGGGGACGAACTGTATTGTTTTTGGCCACAATATGACAACCGAAAGTGACAAATGTTACATACGTCTTCTTCCTTTTCATTTTTTTAGGGAATATTGAATATTTGTTATAGCTAAGTTAATAGTAGGTAACTATTGTACCGAATACATTACCAATAGTTAAGAACATTGCTGATTTTTTTAAAATCTTTCTTTCTCAATTAGATGTAAAATTGGTGGCGGCGCCGGAGAAATTTTCAAATTAATAATGCACTTAATTGTTTACGCTTACTCTGACTGTATTAGTTTAGTATAAATTATTCTTTATTATTATAAAGGCGACTGAGAGTTTAACTGACGCTGGCGATCAAAATTTCTCTCTAGGCCTGTAAAAATTTCAGAGCGGTGACGGCGGTCGTGCGAGAAGCGCGACAGATTAGATTTTCCTCATAATATTTTTAATATAAATTTACCGCGAGCGGTCATTCATATTTATGAATTAATTTTAAAAGAATGTCGATAATCTAATTTATAAACTTTTGCGGAACGGCGAAACGACGCGCCGCGCCCGAAACGCATTTGCATAAATTTAATACGGCGGCCAAATGCGGCGACGTCGGTGCTTAGTATTCATTAAAAATACATTAAAAACGAGCGCGGGAAAAACTGTTAGACCAAATCAATTGCCTTCAGCTCGAATTAAGATGGAAATTCGCTGCAGACGCGATAATGTGCAAATTATCCGATAGACGTAGCCGGAATAGATTAAAATGTGATCATATTAGGAGCCAAGCCTTCCTCATCCGGTAAAAGTCAAACGCAAATGCGATTTTAACTCGATTGGACATTGTTTGGAGAGCGATTGAATGTCCCTTCAAGTAATTCGATCTTTAAGTTAGCTTAGGTAATGTAATTCAATTTACATACATTTTTCATTCGACAAAAATGTATAATTACGAATATTGCTTAGGTGGGATATTTCTCTATTTTTAATGCATGTCTGTCGGTATTCATGCTTAACAACGCATAATATTAGATCTATTTGTGGTAACAGTTTCAAACGGTTTGCAGTGGAAATTTTTATTCAACCAAAGCAATGGCTTGCTATGCTATTCCCGTACTCTCCTCGCACTGGCACCTCATTCCCAACCGTTTGAAACTGTTACCGCAAAACGAAGCTATAAGTTAAGGCTAGTGATTGAATATTCAATCCAAGCATAACGGAGCTTACTTTTACATTTTATCATATTTATGTTTACTGAATTGAGTTACTGACTCAAGTTCAGTGAATATTTTATCATTGATAGGTACTTACTTTCTAGTATGTGTTGCTTTTATGTACTATAGATATAAGAAGATAAATAACAGTATTTTACCATTTTGAAATCAATTGAAAATTAGAAAGTACTTTTTACTATTTTCATTACTTTCTGACTATTACCCTAGAAGGAAAGTATTACAATCGACGAAAAAAATTGGGGTTTCATCGGAAATACCCGTTTTGGGGTCCTCTGAACCTATTCAAATGATTTCTGGAAAATGTATTATGTATGTATGTGTGTACGTACGTATTTATGTATGTCAGTACAACAGATCGGGCTGAAATTTGGTATACTTCTTTAGAATTGCTAGGTGACGAGCTGGATTGTTGGTCACAATCTGACAACAGGAAATGGCAAATGTTAAATCAGTTTTCTAAAGGATTCATACGATTTTTTTACAGACCTTCAATAGAGAATAGAAGTAAAAATTGAAGTAAAAAATTTATAGTGAATTTAAAGGTATATATCATATAGTGTTATATACTGTTATAAATTGCCTTCTTTATTATTTTTAATTAATATAAATAAATAAAAATATCCTAAAAAACGTCGCCTCATGTGCTATTTTGCCCTGAAAATCGCTTACCTGATTTTCAACCATTTCATATTCTTATCAGGATTTCAGTGTTTTTGGGTACTCATAATTTTATACCAAGTCAAACAAAACTAACATTTTAATTTATATACATATGTACATGTATATCCCAGAAACCAACAAATGTACTCTGGTCTGTTTTTTTTTGCATGAATATTAAAACCTTTTTTGGGATTTTGGGTGTCCAGTTAGCAACTATTTTTCGATAAAAGCTGATGTATGCAGCTGTCTACTTTGTTTATACCTGTCGCGGTTTGATTTACGTGACCTGTCACCCGTGTTTTTGCGTTGTTTTGTACCCTTTCATAAATTTACGAATAGGTGCTAATACATATTTTTGTTTTGTTTCAGGACCACCTAATTTCACTACCGAACGTCTGGATCATTACAAATATAGTTACTCCAAATCTGTTATATTTATACCTATTATTTCTATATTTTATGTGATGATTATATAAAATTATTAAATGAAAGTAAATTTTAAGCACTTGTTGTCTTTCTTTTTCCTGATATTAAGCAAATAATTTCGGCATAGAATAGAACCATACATAACGTTGGGGTAAAATCCAGTTAGCTTGAATATGAACTTCGTAGTAGCTCCCTGAGTTATCGACTCGAGTAGCGATCCCTATAACAATCCAACCCCTTCCCGAGATTACAACCCCTTTACTACCCTTTACTACCACCCAATAGATGGCGTTGCTAAACAAAATAAAAAATATATTTTTATATAAATTATTATTATTCATTTTATATAAATGACCCAATATTCACAAAATATTACACATCTAGAAATGTAGAACGAATTTATTATTATATTATGTATACCGACTTGATATCCATACTTAGGATACTTTAAATATATACGTTTTTACTTCGGTTGATTATATTCTTATCTCTGGTTGGAATTATTTGACTGTTGTCCGCTTTGGTGTTAACAGTGCAGCTCAACGTTGTACATATTATTATAATGGGTGTTATACGATCAAATTTCTAATTTGATTAAATGGACAATTAGTTCACGCAATCGATTACCGTGTTAAGTCTATTAGCATTCTATTAACACAATCGCACTTATAATCAATCGATTGCGTGATGCAATCATAGGCGGCTGTCACTCAAGGCGCTGACATTTCAGCATCTCCGATTTCTGCGCAGGATGTCACGAGGATATCTTTCAATAAAGTGACAATAGATGTTAATCAATACATAACAAGAAACAGAGAGAAAAACTTTAAATTAAATGCTTATAAATAAATTAGATTTTGATGTAATCAATTAGAATACATTCAATGTAGTGTAATGTTAAATTGTTTTAAATGTTAGGGCTGTTGACGTTACTGTATTGATATTATCAGGTAAGTGATTTGACACTGATTTGAAATCAAAATACTTTGTAAACACTATACAATAGAATAATAATTTATTTCAAAATCAGCTATGAAAACTGTTACAGAAAGTCACAGAAATAATCTCATATTAAATAGTAGACACTACACATACACTAGTAAACTATTTCCTACACATAACCTACTCCCCACACACAAAATCATCTAAATTATAGAGCCTAAACGGCTGAAATTTGATGCCCTTATTTATAATTACCAGGGGACGATTTGGATTGTTTTTGGTGACAATCTGAACTGGAAGTGGCAAATCTTACATGCGTATTCTTAGAGATTCATCCGATGTTGGCAAAACTTATACACAGAGAGAAAAAAATTGATAAATAGTGGTAAACAAAGCTTTAGTTGCCGCAAAGATAATTATTTCTTTGGTAAAATTTATTGAATTCAAAGCTATCGTATTTGTATGAACGTAGTATGAATTTAAAGTCAATAACATAATATTTTCAAATAAAATGAACATTTTGTTTACAGAACTCTACGTTCTTTTATATAAAAAGAATCTTCCTTTACTGTTTGACAATTTAGTACTGGATTTAATATAATGGAATATTGATTTAAAAACTACAAATTTGGATATAATCAAATAGTGCTTTAGTTTCAGTAAAGTGTACTTATCAATTAGATAAATATTAAAACCATTTGGTGTAAAAGAATCGTTTTTTCAGTGAAACTTATTTTTTTCAAAAATATATCCTTTCCTTGAAAGAAAAAGATTAACGATACGAGCGGTTTAGGTTTTATAAGAGTTTATAGAAGCAGTATGACAGAATCCACAGTCTTCGCCGCCTTGGTTGCAAATTGACAGATTTTGATAAACGTTACAGGCGACTGATATATGATATTAAATGTTATTCTGTGACCGACGTTATGTTAGGGTCCAGAGTGGCTGTGGCGTCACGAAATTGAAGAACCATTTCAATGTGCCAACGGTGTAATCGGAAAGTTGAGTGGGGACCACCCCGGATATTTAGAATACAAGTTTATATTTAAGAAAAATAAATACAGAATGTGTTTTATTAACAAAGTTTTATTGGTAATCACAATGAAGTAAGGGCTGGTGTAGTACTTGAGTACATACAGTCTGCGTCCTTACAGGATTGACGAGAAGGAGCAGAGGGATCCTTGAGGTCCAGAGAGAGGCTGGCGCGTATTGATCGGACCCGTCTTGTGCCCTCTCCCCTTACGCCCCGGGCTGCTTAATTCCAACCCCTTCGCCTCATTACACTCTTAGGTCGGGGCCGGGCGATTTGCGCCCTTACCGTATCTGATAATGTTCACGTCGCCCGGCGACACCGACGTCCACGGCCCGCTATTTATGGGTCATCATCATCGTAGTGGCTAGTCCGGACCGACACTTACACCCTGCGATGCGAGCGCCCCCCATAGCCGCTTATATGTACCGACCGTGTTTATCTCTAAATGCCGCGTCCGTCGCCTCACTACGTTGAGTATACGTTGGCTTCGTCTGACTCCCATCTAACGGCGATTCGGAAAATTACTTGCAGAGAAAACGGGTTCTTAAATCCGCATTGCCCCGGCTTTTAAGAGGACGGAACAAGACTGGTCACTAGTCTTCTTTCGTGCTTGGCGGCAATTGAAACCTGTTTTTTTGCTTCTTTTGTATGATAATTTCTTGAGGTGGAAAGGTTTGGTCCATGGTAAAATAATGTTGCATGAAAAATACAATAATCTGTGTAGCATAACGTATAATTCTCTATAAGTTGTCCTACTGTATGATATTAGATTTTATATGACTCTTTTGTCATATGGTTTCGTACTCTTTGTAAGTTTAGTGTACTAAAGAAACAATTAAAAGTCAAAATGTGTATAACTGATTTATGATAAAAATAATTATAAAAATAAATCACTAAAATTCACTTAACTACAGACGTGCAAAGAAAACATGATTCTGAATATAGTTGAAGAACAATTAAATTTAAACCCTATTGAGTCCTACCTTATGAATGATATAACAGAAATATTACAATAAATGTTATAGTTTACAATGTCAATTTTTACCAGTTTTCTAATTGGTTTAAGGTTGATTAATACACTTCTGCTATTGGTTAAAATTCTCTTTATTCTACTAGTTCGACTTCGACTTTTCGTCATCATCAGGAATCTACAATATTTTTGGTTTAGTAAAGATTGCAATAATTATTGTTATGGTTATGTTATAAAAATTGTTTTCTGTGTATTGTTGTTATCAGTTGACTTTTCTGTGAAAAACTTACATGCGTCAATTTATATCTATATGAACTTTGGTGGCAGTTTTGAGAGGTACAATATCACGTAATCACTGTGTTCTTATTGTGTGGGCATGTGCCTACACAACAAGAACAAATGTGCAAATTTTGTGTATTGATATAACGCTATACTATGCATCAGTTTAAATGTTCAAGCAAGTAAAAATCACAAACACTTCAATATCACAAAATAGGGAACTTTTGCGCATTGTTTTCGCTATGAGTTAATAAAAAGTAACAATTTTTCTTAACATTAGTACCCAGATCACATCTATATCTATAACATATCTAAATTTCACCTCGATAAGTCAACCCGTTATCGATAAATCTGTGGTTGAAAATGGGCAACAATGGTTTATGTTGATAAACCTGTTACAAAAGTGGATGGTTGTTTCTTTTTTTTTATTTTTAAAGGGTACACTTTTCTGGAAATAAGTTGCTGTGCCATATATTTAAATTTATCGCTTTCAAAATATTTATCTATGTTTAGTTTTTAACTACAAAATGAATAAAAAAACTGGACTGGACAGCGGGAATACGCATTTTGAGGCTATGATCTTTGGAAAATGTTTGTATGTATATATGTTGTGTGTATGTATGCATAGCATTTTCAATAAAAAAGGTTTAGTTTGTCCAGGAAAGTATTGAATACAATACAATAGAATAAGTTTATTGTTTACTGTACACTGTGCCATGTGACTTGCAAAGCTTACATCAACGCCAATATTCATTTTGATTTGCGTAAATATGCAAATTTAAGAGGTTAGAGTTGGCCTGTTCTGTCAAAAGTTTACACCGCGCTCAAAAAGTGACTTCAATTGTGAACAAGAAAAATCTGTAAATAAAAGATAGTAGGTAGTATTCACATTTGGAGTCCTGTTAAAGGTTGGACTTAATATCATCAAAAGAAAGTGCCCAATTGTCATTTTTCTTAAGCAAAAACGTTTGAGAAACGTATAAAGGTGCTAAAGCAAAAGCTTTTATGCTTGATCTATGATATCTCAATTACCACAAAGGCTGAATTAAATAGAAGCTTTTATGTGACCTAATTTGAAAGTTATCATATTTCTGTAATCATTAACAATAAGATGCAAAAAATGTGAGAAATACGGACATTTAATCTAACCAAGAATTCAAGCTCTAAAAGTCTAAAGGCAATACTACCTACATAGATCATTTGACCAAGTTATTCTCGTATTCTATGCAACGGAGGCGAGAGTGTAGGCAGCATCGATCAGACACAGGGAGATTTTTAACTTGTACCAAGTAGCCATAATCGACGCTTGAGGCGCTGCTGACCATTAGCAAGAATCGTCCATGCGAGAATGGTTTCACAAAGTATGTAATCAGCTTAGGCAGTACGGTCTGTTCCTGAGGACGCACTCATGCAAGAAGAGGCGTCAGAGTGGAAGCTCCTGAACGATCACAGGAATATTTCCTGCCGTCATCTGTAGCAGCTACTGGCCTTCCATAGTCAAGATGGGTCACTCTTGTGTCAGCTCAAAGGCGAATCTAATCGTCTGGCATGTCCACGTCGCGTCGTCGATTCTGTCGTTTTGTACGCTCAATCACACTCGAGATTTTTATTTTATCGACTATATTATTCGGACGATGCACACTGATAATAATACACAGACGCACAAACTATATTTCGCCCACTTAAAAACTTGACCAGTTTTGATCTCTAACAACTTTTGTTATTCTTAGTGGATTTTGATGATTCTTTCATCAAATTATAGCCAAATTCTTCAAAATACTTCCTAGGTAATGCAATCTTTAAAATAATTATTTGTGCTCTCCTGTTAAATATTCTTATTCGAATTCTTATTTAAATATTTAAAATTGGAAGCAATTCTTGGCACTTTCTGATTTGATTTCTTTTTACTCTAACATATTAATTGGAAGGTAAGTTTGATTTTATTATTCAAAAAGCATAAATCATCCCTTTGGGGCTGCTCCTTCCACCTAAAATATTTAAGGAACCGTCAAAATTACGGTGGCTTAAATTTTAGTGCACTAGCGTGCAGTACATCGCGTCTGTGGTAAAACGTGCGATGCATAAATCGTTGGTTAAATAAATACCGCGGGTATAATGCGGCAATTAATACATAATGTATATTTAATTCATTATATCTGACTGCAGGAGCTTGTACAATCTCGCCTACCGACCTGTTGTTGTTACTCGAGCATTATCAAACATTCATTAAAGTAATTTGTATTTACTTCCCCCATATTTCTGGGAGCGTCGCGCCGCCGCCACTGCCGGCGCCTTTAAATACGATTAAATTGTTAATTATTTAATGCACCACACTCTAATTTTATTCACCGTGATTCGTTTTAATTACAACAATGTATACTTGCCGACCATTTAAATCTTTTAGTGAGCCTTTATTTTCTTCAAACGACACACTCTTTCCAAATTTTCTTCAAAACGTGTTGGACATTGAACATAAAACGGTGCGTTCACAACCAAGTCAACTCGACCCGTGATACTCTGAGGATCACTCCAATTCCGACATTACCCAAGAAGAAAAGCGAAGAGTTTGATGATCAATCCGTTTCCTGAGTTAGAAACATAAAAATGTTGTTAGTATCAATTGTAAATAGTATTAAATTTTGATAAAGGCGCTCACAAAAGAAAGAACATGATGAGAAATGACACATAGTAGAGATGTGAAATCTTACATACGACAGACCATGAAGCATAAGAGATATTTGGCTATTGTTCATATACATATGATGCAAATAAATGTATCACCTGTCTAGCAGTATGACGGAATACACAGAGAAAAGAAATAAAAAACTGATGTCTTTGCTAAAATTGCTTTGAGGAGACAAACATACGATTGAAACAAATAACTATTTCTAAATTAAAAAATATGAGCTGCATAGGTTGAATATATAGTTTATTTAAAGTAAAAAAAAGTATGTTACACCAAAACAACGATTCTTTTACAAAAATACTTTTTCATATTTTCATAAAGTAGAAATCATTTGGGTTTTATAGCAGAAAGTTGTTTGAATGAAATAAATCTGGTTTTATTTGAAATAAATATCGACGCTAGGGCAAATAAATATTTTATTTGAACTCATAATGAAATACAGATTTGAGTGAAAAGACTATCTGTTGAAAAAATATAGCATAATTATGGGTATGTCTACTGGCGAGGAGTTGATGTTCTAGTCACACATTGACTTGGTGCGATGAAGAGCGACCAGTACTTGGAATAAATCTTTTGCCTTTTACTACTAAAGATTTTCCTGGAGAGGAACAACTCAAATAAGTCTACAATAATTTTTTATTGTGCTCGGCTTTGCTTGAGGCCTTAATTATAATCCAAACACAATAAAATAATGATTAAATGAGAGAAACAAAAAAAAATAAAATTAACAAAAAAAATAGTTTACGGTCGCAATTTGTACTTTTTAAACCAACATGCATACCTACTGTTATAAATTCTCATTTGCAATAATAAGTAATTGAAAAGTATGTTTCTGTTTTTTGAATATTTTTTTTTTAATTGGCACTACTGATTTGATTATTCTTGAAGTATTCTTTCATTTTCATTGCTGCCTTTCTTTTCCTGCCCCATTCCTTTGCATTTTCTAAAAAAAAAGTTTGCACTTTTCAATCTTTTTTGAGATTTTCTCGATTCCTTGCAACAAAATTCATGTTTGTAATTGCACTTGTTTTGTTCTATTTGTGACATTATTTAAATAGTTGTTTATAAATCAGGTAAAAAAGGTCTTATTAGTTATTAAGGTTAACTAGTTATTAAGTTAAGTACTATTCGTCAAACTGGTCAAACAGCAAAGAGAGCTTTTTACTTTCCGAGGAAGGTATTGTAATCGGCGGGAAAGAAATTCGAGATTTTCCCGGAAATACGCGTTTTGGTGTCCCCTGCAATCCATTGCAATGATTTCTGGAAAATGTATGTGTGTATGTGTGTATGTGTGTATGTTGTATGTCCGTTAACAAGATTGCGCCCAAACGGAACAACGGATTGGGCTGAAATTGCATACATATTTAGAATTGCCAGGGGACAAACTGGATTGTTTTTGGTGACAGTCTGACAACCGGAAGTGGAAAATGTTACGTGCGTTTTCTTCGGGATTCATCCGATGGAGATCAAACTCATAACAGCTCATCCTCCAGTGCCTTTAAACATGTATACAGGTTTGCAGATCAGTGGGATGAACGATTTAGGCGCTATGACATGACATTAAATGTCAGTATGACAAATGTCATTTGGTCATCGAAACTGACGCTAGGTAGAGTCCCGAGATGGTCCCGAGTCGCTATGGCTTCACAAAATTGAATAATTGCAAAAGTCCTTAGACATTCTTCATTGTGCAAACGATGTATGTAGTCGAAAATTGGGTGAAGGCCACCCCAGATATTTTTATTTAAAAAGATCGTAAGATCGAGTTCCTGCAAAAAAAAATATTCATTTCTTACAAAATATTATGTGATTTAGTCAACATTGGGTACTTAAAATTAATAACTGCTGACACAAATAAGCAAGCTTTGAATTTAATAAATCTTAGCAAAAAATAAAATATTTTCTGCAACCAAAGCTTTGTCTGGCACCATTTAACATCGATCTTTCTTTAGCTTGACGAAAATTCGCTTCGTTCCATTTTCATCCTCTATGAATATTCCACGTTCCCTCGCATCGCGAAGGAGAAAAACTGTCAGCTTAAGCCACTAACAACATCTTTAAGAAAGAGTATTGTAATTGACAAAAAATCGAGATTTACGCGTTTGATACCAGCTCATCCTCCAATGAATCCAAAAATATATACTAATGTACATATTGGCTGTGGCTTTACGAAACTGAAACAGTAAAAGTGTATAGACGCTTGTATCAGCAATTTAGTCGGAAAGTTGGGATATTTTATTTTGCTACATGATTAACCAATACCTTTAAACACTTTCCCTGAACAATCATCACCTTTATTACATCAATTGTGCAACACGCGGTGTCAATCGATTCCGCCAGTGTTAAATATTGATCCAATTACTTAAAGTGCGTTTACATTCATCATTTCATTTGATAATTGAGCAATTCGTCGCGCCCAGAACCGCTTCCACGGCGAGTGGTCACGACGTAGGTATACGTAAGAAGTGGTCCCGAGTCGTGATGATGATAGTTTGCCTCGAGGAGCACTGCTGCCAACTGAATCAATATTTAGTTACACGTTCCAATAGACGTTAATTATTAAAGCCAGGATAGGTCCTGCTTTTGACAGTTACGAAATTTCAATGCCCCCTTTCGCAAAATATGGAGCCGCTCTTCAAGTATATTGCACTATAGTACAGAATCCTGATCGTCGCGGGAATTAATCTCAAGTGTGAACTGTGATATTGGCAAAGTGCAAATGTTGTGTGGAAAAGCTTCTATAAGAGTAACCAGGCAAATATTTGCTAAGGAAATGCATCTGGCGCTGATTGAGAGTGCAAAATTAACTAGGTACCAAAAAATCGCCCAGCCAAACATTACATACGAAGACCTTCAAAGAATTTGTCTATAATTTGAAAAAATCTGATATGGCCAGGCACATGACTTTATCATACGATACAGCCGTGTTCAGGGGGGCAATTTGGAAGTTCAAGGGGCACCCGCTTACTATGATTTATTTTTTTTTCCAAAAAATGGAATGGACATGAATTATACAATATTTTCTCTACTACAGTTTATTATTTAACTATTTTGACGAAATTACAGAAATGGCGGCTAATTTGCAAAATCGTTGAAAAATGATAAGAGTAAACCTCGAGTTCCTTTGGGCCCTTTTGGACAAAACTTCTTTCAGCTTTAAGTTTAGTCACGAAACTTCTAAATATGAAGTTTCGTCTCGATACCTTCAGTAGTTTCTCCGGAATCGTCGCCACAAAAAACGGCTACACACACACACACAGACATTTTTTTGTACCTTGGTGAAACATGTTCAGGTGACCCAAAACGACATATTTCCGCTAAAATCTCAATTTTTTTTTTTTTTTTTTTTTCGACACGATTACGATACTTTGTCATGCTACGTATGATAAAGTAAAAGATCTATAATCTGAAAAAGATCATCAAAATTCATCTATATTACCAAAGATATTGGAGACCAAATTTTGCGAACCTTCTAAAGTTCTTCTAAAGTCAAGGTTCGAAGTAATTCCTGTTAAGATCGCAGTCTGAACCACTGTGTACCGTTAGGATTTATGTGTGGTACGTTCGACTTGATTTATAATTAAGTATGTAGCTAGATTCGACCTGACAAATATCTGTAATGCGATCACGGTATATGCCAGTCCGTGTTCGTGTTGCAAACGTCCGCTGATGACACGCCTAACGAACTGATATCTGATGCTGAGGACCTATTCACATTTCCGGCATTTGGTTTTCAATATTCGAAACCGATGTCGCCTGAATTATGAGAGGGGGCCGCTCGGTCTTAATTATACCGATTTATTGTGACTCGTGCTGTAGGTACGGGAGAGATATTAATTATTATTCTGATACAAATTTAGGTAAGTGTTTAAATCCAGGAAGTACCTAATGTCGATTCGTATTATAAAAGTGTAACGTTACTTGAGTTAGTACATATTTAGCTTATAATAAAAGGTGCAGATACGTTTTCTTGTCCTTAAGGGAGAACATAATTATTATGGAATATATTGTTACAAACGTCATACAAGCCCAAGGTCAGGCGATTTGCGGGAATGCGTCATAGATCTCGCGGCTTCCTCCAAACATGTACTGGCATATCGGTAGAAATTCGACTACCATAGACAAGAATTGAAAATTATTTATCGACCACGAAAGTACAAACAATTAAAAAGTTTTATCAGTGACGTAACATCTCAAGAAAAGTTTTCCCAAGTGCAATTATCTAATGCTGTGTACACGTTCGGTAATAACGAAACGTGACCGGGCGTCGGCGTCGCCTAGAGTCCTAGACTCCACTAAAACACGGCGTCGGACCAACCAACTAATATCGATTACCCCGGAAAGTAGTTTTCGTGGGCAAAACTTTAAATAGCCAATACCCGAGTCTACGTCAAAATAATTTACGAGCAAGACTAAATTTTTGCCAGGTTGAGGTTAGGTTATACATAGCAACTAATATCCCCAACGTACCGAATGACTAATGACCGACCCTGTTTTGTGTCTTCCACCCCCACCGCCGCAGCTCCGGTCCGCACCGCTAAGTTTAAATGGGAAACGTCTTTTTACCATCTGAGAACATTTTCTTGCATCGATCGCCCGCTTCGAGGACGACCATTGGCGGAGGGGCGTGTCTTCTTCTCCTTCTCCTTCTCCCCACCACGACTACCCACGATTCTTCTATCCCTACGATAGCGTAACCGTTTAAAATTTCATTCATATAAAGCTCCCAACGGCTTTTTACGGTCACACTTTACGGTTAGCTTGTTTTTAATGCTCCTCGCGCAACACGTGAGTTTTTATCAATTAAATCGTACATATTGCGTAGGTACTTATCATTGCAAAAAAAAATTTTAGCAGCACTGGTAGGAAAGGTAGGTATCATTATCATTAGAGATTCTTTTCTTACATCACTTTCGAAGTAATTTTCTCTAATCCATGTGTATGTAACATTGCCATCAACCCAGTACTTACATTTCTTTTGTAGTTTAGTAGTATAAATTCGTTAGGAATTGTTAGCCTCCTTTGTTTGATTAGGTAGACATAATTGACTGTGACTAGATTAGATTTTCTCTGCACTTTGTAATATTATTTACCTTTAATAAATTCGATATCAGGGTAAAGAACACAGCCATGCTTTTTCTATGTTGAAAAGAGTACTAATAGGTAAACACATATTATTTATCATATGTGTATGTTTGTCCAGAAGTGACTATTTTATCGATTTGCATTTCCTTTATTAAATATTTGACTAATTCCTCTTTTGTAAAAGGAAATATTTAGTTAAGGGAAATCTTTAGTAAAAGAAAATCTTCAGTAAAAGGATATTTGTAGTAAAAGGAAATCTTTAGCAAAAGGAAATCTGTAGGAAAAGGAAATCTTTAGTAAAAGGAAATCTTTAGTAAAAGAAAATCTTTAGTAAAAGAAAATCTTTCGTAAAAGGAAATCTTTAGTAAAAGGAAATATTTTGTAAAAAGAAATCTTCAGTAAAAGAAATATTTAGTACAAGGAAGTATTTAGCAAAAGGAAATCTTTAGTTTAAAAGGAAATCTTTAGTAAAAGGCAGTGTTTAGTAAATGAAAATCTCTAGTAAAAGTAAATCTTTAGTGAAAAGAAATCATTAGTAAAAGGAAATCTTTAGTGGAAGGAAATTTTTGGTAAAAGGAAATCTTTTGTAAAAGGAAATCTTTAGTAAAAGGAAATCTTTAGTAAAAGGAAATATTTTGTAAAAAGAAATCTTCAGTAAAAGAAATATTTAGTACAAGGAAGTATTTAGCAAAAGGAAATCTTTAGTAAAAGGCAGTCTTTAGTAAATGAAAATCTCTAGTAAAAGTAAATCTTTAGTGTAAAGAAATCTTTAGTAAAAGGAAATCTTTAGTAAAAAGGAATCTTTAGTAAAAGGGAATCTTTAGTAAAAGGAAATATTTAGTTAAAGGAAATCTTTAGTGGAAGGAAATTTTTGGTAAAAGGAAATCTTTTGTAAAAGGAAATCTTTAGTACAAGGAAATCTTTAGTAAAAGGAATCTTTAGTAAAAGGAAATCTGTAGTAAAAGGAAATGTTTATTAAAAGAAAACCTTTAGTAAAAGGAAATCTTTAGTAAAAGAGAACCTTTAGTAAAAGGAAATCTTTAGTAAGAGGGAATCTTGTATATTGTGCAGAAGAGCGCTCTTATTAAACTGGACATATGCCAAAATCATTTAGGTACATACATAATTATTACCTATAAACAGATACAAGCCATAGAGTGTAAAGGTGATTTGAAACTTAAACTTTTATTTTATTATTATTATTTTATTAAGGATCAAACACGTGCATTTATCATATGTTTACTTTTCGACTAATACCCTAGAAGGTTACAAAAAAAATCGGGGTGTCAGCGGAAATACGCGTTTTGGTTCTCTGAATCCATGACAATGATTTCTGGAAAATGTCTGTATATCTGTTTTGTCTGTGAACAAGATATCTATAACACGCATCCAAACGGTACAACGAATCGGAAATTTGGTATAGCTATTAAGAATTACCAGGGGAGGAACTGGATTGTTTTTGGTGACAATCTGACAACCGGAACTGGCAAATGTTACGTGCGTTTTCTTAGGGATTCATCCCACTGAGCTCAATCTCATAAAAGCTCATTCACCAGTGGCTTTAAACATGTATACAAATTAGCAGATCAGTGGGTAAACGGTTTAGGCGCTATAAGAGTGTTTATAAACGCGGTTTGACAGAAACCACAGCATTCGTCACTGTATTGCAAATTGTCAGATTTTGACAAACGTCAGTGCCGCTGATATGACATGACATTAAATGTCAGTATGACAAATGTCATTATGTCATAGAAACTGACGCTAGGTCGTGTCCAGAATGGCTATGGGTTCACAAAATTGAATACTAATTGCAAAATATAGGTACTTTCTTGTGCAAACGATGTAGTCGGAAAGTTGAGTGAGGGCCACCCCAGATATTTAATGTAGAATCTGTCCAATTCCTAATTTGATGTGTTATTGAAAATTGACCACTTATATAAACCATTATACAGTTTTTTGTTGAACAATATTGTTATTTTTTTTTATAAAGATTTCAACATTTCTTTGTAATCAATGTTTATTTACATGACTATTTAGTTGAGTTGTTTAGGAAGCAGTTTCCTTTTCTGTCGCCGAAGAGCAAACTTGTAAAAAAACGTGGAGTTTTTGTTTGAAACCTAAAACCGAAGGAATTTATAACTACGCATGCAGCAACAAATTTTACGTTAATAGTAATAATGCATTTAAAATACTAGTTTCTTAAGTCATTATTATTATGGGATATTTATATGTATCACTGAAAAAGGTTGGACCAATTAACCAACAAATTGAATGACGCATATATCAATATTTTACATTAACAAAAAAGATCTCCACCGATATAATCGCATAAGCTTTCATTGAAAAGCATGTAATGCTTTACGACTACAACACACCACGGTAAACGCACACCAAAACTCTCACAACTCAAAAAAAAAAGAAAACAGTCAAAGCAAAATAGACCGAAGCCGCCGAGCACACACAACCAGGAATGCCAATCGAAAGCATCCACGCGCCGCGAGCTGGAAAGAAAACAACAAAAGAGCAAACATTCGGAACAGAGTTTTGCGGCAAACACATCGACAGTGAGCGCGCGCTGTCCCGCAAAAAACGTACCGAAATAACTGATCTACCCTCACGCGGTCCGAAAAATGAAAGTAAATGAAGGTCAACAAATCGATATCGAAATTGCCGCAGCCAGCGGGTCGTCCGTCCGTTCTCGGTCAATTCGTTGGTGGCATGTCGGTCGGTTGAACCTTTTTCCGTGAGGCGTCAACGCGTGCTAATTGAATTTGCTGTAGAGTTGGGAAATTTAGGGACTTTTTGGTACGTTACTTTTGGGTACGGTACTCGCTACTATATCACAGGTACCTAATCATCACTTGGTAATCTTTTGCTATGTTGCAGGGTTGCTATATTTCTGAAAGTAAATTGATAAAATGTTTCAATTGTAATTTGAGAGAATTTGAGAACAGTTTTTTACTTTTCGACTAGTAGGTACCCTAGAGGAAAGTATTGTAATCGACGGAAATGTTTATCCGGGATTTCACCGGAAATACCCGTTTTGGGGTCCCCTGAATCCATTACTATGATTTCTGGAAAATGTTTGTACATACCTATGTGTGTGTGTATTACCGGGGGACAAACTGGATTGTTTTTTGGTGACAATCTAACAACCGGAAGTGGCAAACGTTAATACGTCTTCTGAGAGATTCATCCGAATGAGATCAAATTCATACCAACTCATCCTTCAGTGACTTTAAATTAGAGGTGGGTAGTTCGTGAACGAACTAGTCCGAGAGAATGGCTCCCGGTTTAGAACAAAAGAACTAGTTCTTTAAAATAAAAGGAACTAGTTCGCAAAAGACCTGCTTTGCCAAAACATATCTCTATGCATATCTCATTCAGTGAGCGACTTGTAGGGACATGAAATCTAGTTCGAAAGTCCTGCGTGAAACATATCCCATTTAGTGAACGAGTTGTGGCGACATCAAACAAGCGACACAGCAGCCCGCCCGCCAGTTGTTTCTTTACCTAACAGCGGATGTCAAAAATATAATTAGAGTAGTTTTTTTCCTATTGGATAATTGATTACACTTTTAATAGTAGTTTCGCCAGTATATGTTATACTATAATTTATAAATAATACCACAATTCCACCTAAAATTGCAGTATAAATAAGGCTAAAGTACGTGCAGCAATATGTCTTTTATGCCTTATTAAATAAATATTTAAAAATATACCTAAATAAAATAAGACAACGATTCTTCGATCAATATAATTATAAATAATTATTTATTTTCAAAACAAAATAACGATTCTTCAAGAAAAAGACAAAGTGGGAAGGCAGACATCGATTCTGTCCAAACTAGATCCTAGTTTCGTTTGGAACGAGATATACACGTGCTAGAACACACAAAGACACGTTTATCGAAGTAGTATGTCTCAGGATCAAAGTAGTTCTTCAGAACTAGTTCTTTGAACTAGTTCCTTTTTGTGAACTAATCCGGAAGAACTAGTTCATTAAAAAGAACTAATAAGCCCATCTCTACTTTAAATACGTAAACAAATTTGCAGATCAGTAGGATGAACGGTTTATGTGCTATAAGCTTTTATAGAAGAAGTTTGACAGAAACCACAGCCTTCTTCGCTGTTGCGAATTGTCAGATTTTGAGAAACGTCAGTGCCACTGATATGATATGACCTTAAATGTCAGCATGACAAATGTCATTATGTCATAGAAACTGACGCTAGGTAGGGTTCAGAGTGGTTGTGGCTTTACAACATTGAAGTGTTTAGACATTTCATTGTACCAACGTTGTATTCGGAAAGTTGGGTGAGGGCCACCCCAGATATTTTATGTTAAAGTTTGCTGGCATAACAATAATCCTAGTTCTATTCATTTAATTTGTACAGAACAGAAAAAAATGTGTCTTTGACAAGGCACGAAACTCATACCAGATCATCCTCCAGTGACTTTAAATATGTTTCCAAATTTGCAGATCAATTAGATGAGCGGTTTGGACGATGTAAGAATTTATAGTAATCTGACAGAATTTATAGCTTACACTCTGTCGGAAATTAACAGATTTTGATCATGTCAGTGGTATTCGTTAGGTTGGGGTCAGAGTGAACCGATTTTGGACAAACTGATACTAGCTCATACTCCATTAACATTTAATATAATCATATGCCAATTTTCAAATCCATAGGATGAACCCTTTGGACGTTAAAAACTGTTGTAGAAGCTGTCTGACAGAATCCACAGCCTTACTGTGGTTTCAAACTGGCAAATTTAGATAAATGTCACTAGCCATTGACACGACATGAAATTTGATGTAATTTCATGACTGACATTAGGTTGGTATCCAGAGTGGCTGTGGCTTCATGAAATAGAAATATCGTCGAAGGTTTCGACGCTTCAATATGTTAACGAGGTAGACAAAATGTTGAGTGGGGGTCACCCCAGATTTTTACTTTCCGACTAGTAGTCTAGGAGGACAGTAAGATTTTCGCGGAAACACGTGTGTCCTCTGAATCAATTGGAATTTCTGGAAAATGCGTGTATGTCTGTGAACAAGATAGCGCCCAAACGGTGCAACGGATCGGGCTAAAATTTGGTATACATATTTAGAATTATCAGATGACGAACTGGATTGTTGTTGGAGACAATCTGACAAACGGAAGTTGTTATTCTATGACTAACAATAGGTTGGGATCCAGACTGGCTGTGACTTCTCAAGGTTGAAGTATTGTAGAAGGTTTCCACGCATCTACATGTCAAGAAAGTAATCAGAAAGCATTTATTTTGTTTGTTAAAAAATACATTAAATCTGAATGAACGACTGCTGTGTCACCTGCTTATCAATAATAATCTACATGCTGGAAATAAATATTTTTTTTTATTGAAACTAATCTAACAGACTAACTATCAATTTGGATCTGACTTCTTAAAACTAGGTTACTTGAGTATAATAGCTTATCCAACCATGTCCTACTAATTTATTTGTCCTAAACTAACGGCACTGTCACTACACTCACTGTGCTCTGCTTTATACACTACACTAGTTCGAAGGGTTTAGTTCTTTTCAGTCTTCTCACTAGGTTCTGGTTGTCCAGTAGCTGCAAGGCCTCTACGTTGACGTGATGATGTAGGCGAGATTCGTGCTTGGCAGCAAATCTATTTATCTCGTCGATGACGTTTGGCACACCAAGCTCGCGGTGAAGGTCCCTTTTCCTTATGTACCAAGGGGCGTTAACAATGTTCCTTAGCGCTTTATTTTGGAAAGATTGCCGGATGCCTTGAATATTGGTCTTTTTGGCACAACCCCAGAGTTGGATGCCGTACAGCCAAATAGGTTTTAGCATTTGTGTGTAAATTTGTACTTTATTCCTTATTGACAACTGAGAATTTCTTCCATCCAATGTTCTTTCCATCTCAGCTTTGTGTCTAGGGTCATACCCAAATACTTCGCTGTATTTGCATACGGAACTATGGTGTTGTTTGTTGTAATGGGAGGTATATCCTCTATCCTTTTGTTGTTGAAGTTGATATGGACTGATTTTGGAAATAAATATGAAATAGGTTACTGTTCATTCTCTTTTATTCATTTTTCATTACTATGATTACTCAAAACACCAATTTACTGCATGGTGGCGTACAGAATAATGATATTTACAATTTAAATGGTAGTGTAAAATACCACCAGAATGTCGAGAGCAACCTTAATTGCCGAAATAGAAATCTGTTAAATGAGGAAGACAAATGAAATTTTAAATTAGTGCACTGATGGAACCGGCTTCCTCGATCAATCATTACGTTTCGATTAAGTCCGCTAACTACATCAAACATGCAATTCAGTCGAATACCGCAAACACTTCTCTCGCCAATTCGCAAAGTATGGGTAGGCAAAATGAGGCGTTCGGAACGAATCGACGACCAGCAGCCCTATAGGCAGTCGACGCCGGCAGCCCAATTCTGCTATTGTTGCAAGGACCACTTCGATCCATAATTGGAGGATGGGACGTGCAACTTTCAACCTTAAGGTATCAATATTTGCGTGTGGTCGTCTGGTTATAAAGAAACCAAATCGTGGAGGGTGTACCGAGCCAATAAACCAATGTAACACTCCTAATATTCTTGATAGTATATCTAAGACGGTGAGAAGGAATCCAGAAAAGAGATAAAAAGAGTATCCCTGGTACAGGATTTGAACCTACGTTTCCGGCGTTTTCGGGTGTATATGATCTGTAAATTGGTATATTTAAAGTCACTGAAGGATGAGCTGAAATCAATTTGGCCCAAATCAGATGAAACCCTAAGAAAACGCATGTGACATTTGCCTCTTCCGGTTTGTCAGATTGTGACCAAACACAATCCAGTTTGTCCCTGGTAATTCTAAATATGTATACCAAATTTCAGGCCGATCCGTTGCACAGTTTGGGCGCTCTCTCTTGCTCACAGGCATACATACACACTACAAACATACCACATAATATATGCTGAGGTACATTTTTAATTACTCGACAAATATTTTATTATTCAAATAAACATTTGCAATAAGTATTAACAATATCATAACATTAACTCAAAATTTACTGAAAGAAAACGACCTTATCTCCTTCTTGTTTAACAAAAGATTTACTGCTTCTTCTCTATTGCACAGGTCCACTAGCTTTGTTATTGCAAATTCAGAGTACCTTGATAAAAATAAATATTATACCGTTATACAACATTCTTCAACATCTATATTATTAAATATAACACGTTATTAGTGATAAGTTCAAATGTGTTTAGAATCCGTGAAAATAACACGATTGGTTTGAGGGAAATCTTGTTAAATTTCCAGTGGAGTCAAAGAAAGGAAGGAGCGTTTAATACGCGCATGAATAATTAGAGGGCGCTCGGGTAGGTGGAAATCGCCTGAAATACGATGTGGGCGCGACTGCCTAACCTCAACACGAGTTCCGGAAACTTGCAGAGTATTACATTTATTAGTTTATTTACTATTTAACTGTATCATCGTGGCGCTATCTCTCTCGAACGGGACTGGTGGGACCGGCAACTTTGCGCCGAACCAGTGGCGGGAGAGTACCTGAGAGCGTTTGGGACCTGGGACCACTGCGCTCGCAACTAACTCCAGACTAGAAAATGGCATTTAATTAATAGGGTTCCCGGATATGCGTTGCAATCTTCTAATGATGCATGCCCTCGTAAGATATTTAATTACATCTTGCACAACAACAAGCTTCCACAAGCTCATCATGACGCCCTGCGAGACTGAAGGATATTCTAAGATTAATAACAGATCAAAACAGAAAGGGTATCTTTATTTAACTTGATGGAAAGGATCAATATAGAAAAGTACAAGAAGAAGGGAAAGAGACTAACGTAAACAACAATGAAAGGTTATTGGCAGAAACCAAATAATAACAATAATTAAGGTGGAGGGATGCGATGTGGAAAGACACAAGGAGGGCAAAAGAATATGCATTACGCAGGGAGTTAATCTCTACCTTTTGTATACACCTCGAGGTAATCTTGTTGGTTTCTTCTGTGCTTTACACACATATGTGACCTCGGATGTGAAAATGGACCTATCGTGACGCAATCTTGCTCGCCATTTTCGCACATAAGATCTCTTCCGTTATGGCGCACATTATTTTCGCACGAGAGGTCCCTTTTCGCATCCGAGGTCATATATAGATGACAACATGATTGTCATTTTAAATACTATATTGACGAACTAAAATTTAATGTGTCCCACCTTTCATACCCAATGAAGATCCATTATGCGCCAACACCTCAAAAACACGGCCTATAGTTTAACTTTTATAATATTCTAGACATCAAAGCTACTTTTACTAAGAAGCTATTGTCTCATATCTATCCCGATGTGCTGCTGGAAACTTTCTTAAATGAATGACCACAGTGGTGTGGTTAAAATAATCAGTATCAAAGAAAAACAACACTGATTTTATTCCTAAATTGTGATGACATGTGAAGAATGTCAGTTTTCCCAAAATTGCAAACTTCATTTCTCTGAGTGTATACGGATATTTCGACGAGCGTCAAGTAAAACGTGTACGTACACACGTTTGCTACCGTGTTCAGGGAATTTTAAACAGATTTGGAGCTTTTTGCTCTTTTCTTCTTTTAATCTTCCCCGACTATTCAAGTTTGAGTTTTAATAAAATTTTAACCATTTACAAACTTGAAAAGTTGTCAAAAGTTTCAGAGAGTCATAATTTGGCCGTCAGAGTCTATGTGAAAGAGCGGTATCACTTTGTTTGTTTTGTTTTGCAGTGGTGTGATGTTGTGACAGATAATAACAGTTGTTGGTGGCCGCTGCTGCATTTTGAAGGGAAATAAATAAACTTTTCTGGCGTGTATACACTGGGGTTGTACTAAACAGTAACGACCATATTCTGAACAGGGTCAACATTCAGGAATAAACTCTTTATGTCATTTTTGGTTCGTAATTATTAAATAATCGTAAGTATTAAATATAACGCTCGCGATTGTAACATCCACTGATAAGTGATGTTACTGTCGTGATGGAAGTGTTAAGCTTGATTTATAGTGCCGTAACCGTAGCACTTAACCGTATCCGTAACCGTGCGATCAACATTGCGCTTGCCTAAACTTAACGTAGAAACGTTACGGTCACTATAAACAGCGTCAAAGAAGCGAGCACGGTCAAGTTTTCTACGTTACGGTTAAGTGTTACGGTCTCCGCAACCGTGCGTTCAACATTGCGCTTGCTTGAACTTAACGTAGAAACATTACGGTCACTATAAACACCGCCGAAGAAGCGTGTAAGGTCAACTTTTCTATGTTACGGTTAAGTGTTACGGTTCCGGCACTATAAATCCACCTTTACGGTCGTGAGTATTTGGTGAAATACCGACAAAATAATATTTTAGAGCTCGGTATAATCATTAAACAGCAACAAAATAATTGTGTAAGAAAATTGTGGATATTTATTACTCAACACGGTGACTTTTTTTCAGGGGTCTTCTACGTCCCTTTTCTTTATATTCTTTTTTTGTGTTACGGTTTTGTTTCAAGCCTTCTTAAGGTATACCATTCATCTAAAAATGTGCCCAAAATTCAGTCTTTTGGCACCGTAACGCAGCACAATATATTCCAAATATTCTTCTACAAAATAGTAAGCCAAAAACATCTGACACTGGCGACCAATTTCCATTATCATCAGAATTATGCTAAGGCTACACTAGGCGTGTTGTACGCAGCGTATTGTACGGTGCGAGTACGTTGAATGTAGCTACAAAAAATATACTGTTATTAACACTTTTATTAATCTTTTCTTGGTTTGTTTTCATATATATTCATAATATGTTTTCCTGTATCTTATAAATAACAGAACTCATATGAAGTCAAATCTGTTATCTACCACTCACACCGTGTTTCCATGAAAAGATAACAACTAGTAACCGCTACTAGTTTTAGTCGAGCACCACCAGGGGTGCAGTTCAGATTGTTTTGCGAATGTTGAATACAAACAAGGCAACGGGAAGCAGCGTCAGCAGCACAGATGCGGCCCCTCGGTCCGGAGGATCACTTGAATCTTGAACTAGCGGCTCTGGTTTATGAGTCGTCATAAGAAATTTACGCGATTAGGAAAGTTCCCGGCATCGTCGCAGCATTAATATACAAACAAGAGAGGAACCTGCTTGCCAGCGGACCATAATCTGTACACGACCGACCGGCGGGTGGGCTGGGGGTGGGTTGGGGTTGAATCTACCCCTCTCCGAACTCAACGGCATCCTCTAAGCTCATGTATATTAATGACCGGTACTGTACGGGCAAATCTTATTGCCAGCAGTAAGCCGATATCACGAGGGACCGCACCCGACCGCCATCTTGTATCCTCGTACACCCCCCGTCAGGTCATCACCCCTCTCTGTCTTCTCTTCTGTCTTTCGGTTGCCGCGGCTGCCCTCTCCGTCTTCCCCTTCCTCTTGAGTCGATACTCTGCAGAGGCTGCTGAGCGCCGTAAGAATTTACCTAAAGAATCTCGGCCACTTCGGGGGTCGACGCATGCTCAGACCAGTCTGGAACAGAAAGAGAAGGGTGAGAAGCCGCGCAATACGACTACGGCGACTACGACGTGAAAGCTTCGGAGCTATTCGAGCTATTCAACTAAGGAAAAGAGCGCTGTGCTGTAGTAAGTACACTGCAGCGTCGTTACTTTTCTTTAATAATCGTAAAAGCCCGGCGCCGTCACCAGAATTTAATTTCGCTTAGCGTTTACGCTTAATTTAAATTGGAAAGGTCCTCTTTAGGACTGAAGGAGTTAACTTTGGGTTTTATAAGTCTTAAAATGTTTATAATGTTATAATAAAAGATATAAGAATACAGATCTTAGATGCCTAATCCGCCAAGTACCAGAAATTTTATAGAGAGTAATGCATATATTTTAATACACAGCATTCAGGGTAACTTCATGAAATAAAATATCTGGAGGTATTTGCTCATCTTTCTTTTCCTTTCTTGAACAACTACTTTCTCAAATGTAACCTGTCACTCAGCCAAAATCACAATTGGGATCATGACGGTAACGCAAAATGTAGGGACATAATTCGGTCGCTAGAGGCTGAGTGAAAGAGCGTAGCGCTTTTGCTTATGTTTTATCTTATTGTGGAGTCATATAGTGACAGGCAATAACAATTGTTGGTGGCCATACACTTGAATTGTACTAAACCGTTACGTACAATATGCTGAAAAGGCTTGACTTTGAGGAGTCACCGTTAGACTTGTTTTAATAGTCTGCCTGTGCTCAATTCACTTCTCAACCTAACCTCACTGTAGCCTCCTTTTTGTACATTTAACGTAATTTCTCATGACCGTAACGACTCTTTTTACGGTCACGAGGAAAGTGTTACGGTCAAGAGTATTGGAATAAATACTAAAAATTATTTTTGGGCTTAATACAGGTTGGGACAGAATGGATGTCAAGATAATCATTCCTCAAAGTTCCGCATCACTTTCTCACACAAGTCGATGTCAATGATCCCAGAATTGCCACGACGAAGACTTAGCACAAGGAATGTTTGGTTCCAACAAGATGGTGCCATAGCACATACAGCTAGACTGTTAGAGCCACAATGCAAGTTGTGCGTCGCATTTTCCCTTGACATATCTCCCGTTTCGGTAATGTGCCGTATCCTGCTCGTTCCTCTGATCTCACAGCTCCTGATTGTTTTCTATGGGGACGGCGAAAGGCGAAGGTCTACGTCGATAAACCTCGAAATCGGTAAGAGTTGAAAGAAGCCATCACACACAAGTTAAGGTAATTGACATCGAATTGTGTGAGAGGGTGATGCGAAACTTTGAGAAACGACTACAGCAGTGCATTGCAAAAAACGTACATCTGCCTTACGTTATCTTCAGAACATAATTTAACTTTTTCATTGTTACATGGTAACATCTAAGCGTTACTTTTTTGTAACTAAGTTTTTTTTCTGTTAAATAACAGATGAGTTATTCTCATTTCAAAAACGCCCTTCCATTCTGCCCCACTCTGTATAATCAGAAGCAAAATGAGTATGAGATGTTAATATTTATTACTCAACACGGTAATTATTTTTCCATTTCAGGGGCAATGGAGTCAACATTTAATGCCGAGCCTGGTTTCTCTAAGCATTTTCTGGTTTTTTCTTGAAATTCTTTAAATTAAAGTTTTGTTCTAAGATTTCTTGCTGTGTCCGCCCTTTAAAAAAGTTAAGCTTTAAAGAGTGCTTTACACTGATAGAGTAAACATTAGGGTTAGTAAGTAGAGTTATACAAGCTGTGCTCAACGACAAAATAGTAGGTAAGCTAAATGTGGCTGAATAGTGACTAGTACCTACTCTATCAATGTAAACGGCTCCAAAATCACATGTTAGTCGCTTCTTTCAGAGCCATTTAAAAGGTTCTTGGGATCTGTAGTAATAATTAATCAAATATTTTATTTGCATTTCTAGACAACAAAACTGTAGGTACGCAATTTCTTCTTTTTTATGCGAAATTGTAAAATTAAAAGTATTTAATGCAGAACACTATTCAAGTTATTAAGGGTGCTGCTTTGAGTTTGCCGGTCAGTGGAAAGCATGGGCGGCTGGTTGGTGTCAGCCTTACATATTCGAGGGAGAAGATGTCACTCAAAGGGAGTAAATTTGATTACAGCCAGGGCGCATACCGATACGAAGACTAAGAGATTGATGCCCGCAATTAAAATTGCATTAAGCTCTAGTGAATTGCCGTAGAGAATTTCATTATATCGCGTACACCAAGATCATATCCATTAAACGAAGTAATCACATTTGAGAAACTTTTAAGTGAAACTATTGAAGAGCCCATCGGATGATTCATTTGCACAGTCAAAATGTTTTTGATTTGTTGTTTCATATAGAAATAATAAACCGATGGTAGCTGAAACTAACGTTACCATGTGTTCCTGTCATTGATTGTTACTAAGGTTTCTTTGTACATGAATATTTGACAGATTTTGATAGTTAAATAGGCTATAATAATTTTCTGCACACAATAAATAACTACATATATGACATTTGGATTGGAGACTTCCGCGGTCCGAATCACTAAGTTCCATATTTCCGGGAGGAAACCGCGTCAATGACGATAAAGTTGTCAACCTTTTGTGCTTTGTTGTCAGGCATCTTCCGAGGCATCTTCCGGGCGTAACAGTATGGGAGCTGCGAAGAGATTTTTACTTGCATTCTATGTGTTTGTTACTTTCCGACTAGTACCCTAGAAAGAAAGTATTGTAATTGACGGAAAAAAATCGAGATTTCCGCGGAAATACGCGTTTTGGGGTCCCATGAATCGATTGAAATTATTTATGGAAAATGTATGTATGTATGCTGTGTGTGTATGTGTGTGTGTATGTCTGTGAACACGATAGCGTCCTAAAATTGAATAATTGCAAAAGTGTTTAGATACTTCAGTGTGCAAACGATGTAGTCGGAAAGGTGGGTGAGGGCCACCCCAGATATTTACATCTTTGGATTAATTTAGAAAGTTTTTCAACAATTTTTTTATTAGTTATTTTTGTCTGTTGAGAAGATTAGTTAACAAAATATTCGGTAGATTTTTTTTACCATTGCCTTCCAATCATTCTTAACGTGTTGCAGCTCTTTAGAATCAGACTTGATAGGAGAAACTAGCTGAAAACGGTGACAAAGGCTGTCGCAAAGAAATTGTCGCTTTCTAACATATTAGTTACATTTTCAAGTTTGCCATATTTGCTCTTTCTGATGCCAAACAAAATTTATTTAATAAAGTGATTTCATTAAATTGGATAGTTGCCCAACAGGATGTTCCAAAGTTAGAACACAAAAACGTCATGACTACAAAGAATTCCGAAGAATTTATGTATTTATGTAATTTGTTGAAAGGTTACTCCAAAGATTACAAAAGTTATTGGAACGGTTACTGTTCCTAATGCATTAGTAATAGTGGGAGATACCACTTGATATTCGCTGTTAATTCCAACTTAAATGTCGTTTATCTCGAAAACAGTCCTCAATTCAAAATAAATTTCATAGCCCGGGCCATTACACGTGACCCAATCAACTTAAGTTTAATTAATGTAAGGGACATCCTAACTGGATGTAATCGCAATCTCGAGTTTAGCGAAGCCTGCGGCTGCGACCGCGTCGAGCGTAAAAAGTTCTGTGGGCAATTCGACGCCGTCCGGCTGGCGGCCGCTGCTTCAACCCTTCAACCAAGTTGGAACTTCGCTCGACAAAGTTCTTGTATTGTTCCGGCACGGGGTAGAGAGAGGGCGAGGAGGCTTTGGGGTCGTCGGTTTAGGTTAGGATAAGTGTGCTATGGCCGCTGACATGGGCAAGGGCGGCTCCTGATCTGTATTGATCCCGAGCCCAGGATGTAAGATGCATCCCTTACATCGCAGCCCCTTCTGGACCCTTCCGCACACCCCCGTATCCTCACCATACCGGCTGCCATTGCTCGAGCTCCAGATTACAATCCGGAGAGGGGTGGTTCCCCTCTTGATGCCGTGGAGGGTTGCAAATTTCGCCTAGGAGAAAGAAAGTCGCTCCGGAGGGGATTCTGGAATATTAAGATGTTTCAATTTCATTACGACGACGTCCTTTGTTTGCCTCGGTTGCTAAGTAACACCGTTGTGTTGCTAATCCTGATGAATTGGATCAGGAGATAAATTTCGTAAATTCTAGGGTCTGCAGAAAACGAGGGGGTGTGCGTTTGTGTATTTGTATAATGAAATTGCCTTTAATGTCGATTCTGCTAATTAACACATCTTCTATTCATTTAATATTTGTAAACAGAGGATTAACAAAAAACTTAAATATTTAGAGAAGTTTTAACAGTAACAAAACTATGTTTTGGATGGAGTTAATAGCTTGGTTCCGAGCGTCTGCCAAGAACTAGTTTCGAATTATGTTTTTAGATGACAGAAATAAGCTGTCATTGCTATTTATAATGCAGTTGTTATTGAAACACATCTGGTTTATCCTCTAAAATTAATTTCAAAGTAGTTATTTCACTGCTCGAACAAACCTAATATGTATTTCAGATTACTAACCAAGTAAAAATATGACGAAATCATATGTAAAACTTTTTTTTGTCCACTTTGCTTCCAATGTACAGGGTGATAAATTCTCCCTTGCAAAGTCAATTGTATTAAAATAACTTCTGTTACAGTAGGCATAAAAAGCTGATATTTGCTTGCTATTTGATTCGACTAATTAAAGTTAAAAGTTGTTATTGTATTGTGTAATTGTATTCTGCTAGTGTCGTTACATCTACTAATCTCTTGGTACAAAAATAACTATCTTTTATGTAAAAATCAGCATAAAGAAACAAAAAATTGCGACGTTTGACACGCTCCAACCAGCAACAAATCTTATTTTATCTATGCCGATTCACCATAAATTCAAATGTTAGACGGCGTAATCGCAAGATGGTATTTAAACATATTACAGTGTTTATAAATTCGTGTGTATAGTCACCAAAGAACATAATGTATACGCGAATCTGTTAAGAAGATTAGGCGCCGTAATTGGTTTGTTTCGGCCGTTAAGCGTACTCTCCAGTTTTGCGTATTCACGAAGCTGGAACACGTAAGCGGCGGCGGCGGTGTGGAGACGGGGTGGTGGCGGGCGTCGGCGGCGGCTTCTGCAGCAAGTAAATCATCCCTCTATTAGTTGCGAAACGGAAGATACGGCCAAGGTGTAACACAGATGAGTAATGAATATATCGGTACATAAAAGCCTTAATTTCGCAGGAGAGGGTTATTGTGTAATAAAGCATTGTTCTCCAGAGAAATGGATTATTCCAGGAGCTGTCTATGAACCCGTATTCCGAGGTTCCTAGGACAAAGTAGATAGTTAAACCGCACGTCCAATTATTACGTAGTTCATCAGTTTGTTAATCTAAGTGGTCTGTGTGTTTCTGGTCAGGTTGTATTCTGCATATTTAACAGTTATGGACATGTGTGTGGGTGTATTCAATTCGATATACCTCTAACATAAATTTTGAGTCTATCTATTATAAAAGAAACTAGCCGTTCCTTTTCGGTGGTCTCGCTCATGTCTATCGATAAAAATTGAATCTGCCTGATAAGGAACATAAAAATTCTTGTATGGAAAAAAGAATAGGTAATGTTGAATTGAATCTGCCAACCGGAGGTTTCAAAAATTACATGCATTTTTTGATGTGACATGACATTAATGTTATTTTATGACCAGTGACGTAGCGAGGGTGCAGGTAATTTGAACTAAAAATTTAACTGCAGCCTTTCAAAGCCGCTACAGGGGACAAAAATAAATTTTTAATCTGGACATACTTGAATTATTGCAATTTATTGTGAAATTCAAGTTGGAAGATTTACTGCCAACTATTGTAGTAAATATTATAGCTACGAACAAGGTCCACCAATCTTTCAATCTTGTCAATTGAAGTTGAAGTGTGTGATGCTGTTGTACACATAGATAGTGTAATAAAAGAATTTGCAGTTAGAAAATGTAGAAGAATAAAGTTTTAGTTAAAAACAAAGGTTTTAATGTAATTCTATTATTTAAAAAGTACCTATAATAGCATCGTTCCTGTACATAATTGCAAGTTGTTTTGTATTTCATATTTGTTCGCTGTTCCTCGGTAAGTTTTCCTTAATTTCTACTTACATACCTACCTTGTCCGGCAACAAAAGTACAATATTGTGCAGTGAAAATGGGGGAGGCCACGTTGAGTAAAATAATGTATTGTAATGCATTGTTAATAAAAAATGTCTGTTTTTATTACTTTTAATATTCTTTTCCAGTTAATAAATTTCTGTTTTTGTTGCTTTGTAATGGGTCGGAAACCCATTATTTATTTGTTAGGATGTGATCAAATTGAGCGCGATGTAGACGGGGTAGAATGTTCGAGAATATCGAAGATTTGGGTGTTGAGTTGAACATCTGGTTTAGGATTTGGCCGCGTGTTTATAAGTTTAAATTTGAAGTGTTGCCATTGGCTAAGAAGAAATGCTTCCGGCTTCCTTTGGGGTCAAGGGATGCAAACGAACAGATCTTTGTCTCTTCTCATTTCAACCACCGTCATGTAAAGTACACGTTTTTGTGGAGCGTTCTTAGGCACTTAAGTTTATCCCTGGTAAGTCTTTTCAACTTGTCTCGCATTTCATTGTAAATTAAATTATACATATCTCTGCATATCTAACATATCTCTGCTAAAAAGTGTATTTGTCTAAATCAACTCCTAGGTTTAATTTAAACGTCAATATGTTCAAAGCTTCATTCATTTTTCTATGTAACCTATCAAACGGGATTGTTGGTTATTCTTGTTAATAGATGTTATTGTTTTGATAAGTGTTTCGTTTCATTTGAGTAGTCTTGGTTTATCAGCACTTATTAAATGTTAAATACTTAAACGCGTCAGTTAGTAGTCAGAAAATGTGTTCACAAGGTTCAAGAAAAAGAACCCAGTTAGTTTTGCCTTCGAATAAATTGGAAGAGATTTGATGAATTAGAATTTTGACCAGTAATTAAAGCCTTAGACCGCGCTCGGCCAAAATGCTACCATGTTAGGGAGTCGTGGTGGTTCCCGCCATTTTGACCTCCTACAGCTTGTTGTCTTTCGTTTCGTGTTGCTTAGTTAATTTTTTAATACTAATTGTTTTTTAGTTTATAAGATTGATAAAAAGGTTAGCATCCGATTTAAAAAAATATGATTCTAATTGTTATTCTAATTTCAAAATTCAAAATTTTTTCCCATTTGTGTCCAAGTTAGTGCCGGACACTGTATATACTCTATACAACACACATTAACAAATTTTGAACCCGTTTGGATTTAAATGCTGAAATAAATAAGGTTGCGGCAAATTTGGCCTGCGCCCCGGGCGGCTGAAACCCACCCCACACTACGCCACTGTCTATGACTGATATTAGATTCGGATCTACAATTGCTTCGTGAAATCATACGAAGTTAAAGGTATTATGAAGAGTTTCGACGCACCATCACAGATATTAGATTCTGTAGACCTTAAAATGACCATAATCCAATTAAAATTTATTTATTTTACCTATATTTTCAAGTGTTCAACAGTTAAAATTGCCTAGGAGCGTCTTCAAATATAAGTATTAGCGAACTTTGAGTTTTGGAGCGGGATGCGTATATATAGTCAGTAGGTTTTGTAGTTTTGTGTGATTTGACTGCGAAAACCGCATCGTAGAATACGGCGAAAAGTAGAGATCAATTATTTCTCGGATCGGGAGTCGCGCTCCCTGCCGTCGAGTTGTGAAATTGAATCGCAGCCGCCTATTTAACAAATTGCGCCTAATTGCCGAAATTAAATTGCTCCAGATTTGTTGTAGCGGCGACCGTCAACGCCGCGCCGCGTCGCGCCAAATAATGGAGGATCGTTGTCCGCAGCTCATCCTACCGACCAACTCCGCTAGTAGGTACGTTATCGCGGTTAAAAACCCCTTAATGAGAAATGAAACACTTGGAAAATGAAAACGAACTTTTCGGCCGGCTTTATCCAATTACAGGACGGGGCTGTTAATTCGCTGTTGATTCGCAGCATTCACCGAGTCCGCGTAACTTTTAATTCAATCAGTTTGGTCGGTCGACGCTCGACTCTGTCTGACTGGCAGTGGTGGTGATGGCGACGCGACGCGCGGTTTGAGTTTTCCGCCAATATTATCTTTACAAAGTGGACGATGCTCTCGACTATTTTTGCTCTCTCCTTTACGTATCGGTGGCACCCTTTCTCGGTCAGCTTTTTGCTGCGAGTTTTTGCGCGCTTTCGTGCTTTTGTTTTGCTTTGCATGAGTGCATTTAGTGCCGAAACAGTCTGCATTATTCATTTTACCTCTGTGGCCGTCAAACTTTTGGAGAATCTAAATACAATTTATGATCTGCATTCTGTCATCTTATACCTTCTTATGGAATGGCATTATGTAAATAAAGTTTTTTTTTTTAATTAAATTAAAAAATATCTGGAGTCCCCGTCCAACTTTCCCACCACCTCGTTGGTAAAATGAAAATCAACTATTACCATAGAAATTTCAGCAGTACGCGTTTAATGTCACCTGAATCTATTGCAATGAATTCTGGAAAATGTCTGTGTGTGTCTGTGGATGGGTATATGTCTGTGAACACGATAGTGCCCAGACGCTGTAACTGATTCGACTGAAATTTTGCATACTTATTTAGACTTGCCGAGGGACGAACTGGATTGTTTTTTGCGAAAATCTGACAACCGAAAGTGGCAAATGTTACCTGCATTTTCTTAGGGTTTTAACCGATCCTGACCAAAATGATACCAGCTCATCCTCCGGCGACTTTAAATATGTATATCAATTTACAGATGTACCAATTTGTAGATGAACGGTTTAGGTGCCATAAGCTTTCATAGTAGCAATCTGACAGAATCCTTTGTCGCTATGGTTGCGAATTAGCAAATTTTGATAAAAGTCAGTGACTGCTGCAATGGCGTGATATGATATCTAATGTTCTATGGCTGACATTAGGTTGGTATCCAAAGTAGCTGTGGCTTCACAAAATTTAATTATTGTAGGATGTTTCGACGCTTCAATGGGAGGTATTCGGAAAGTTGGGTAAGGACCACCCCAGATATTTAACAATAAAATTTTAAAAATCATCACGCGTTTCAAGTTCTTTAGTATTTCGCGTTCTTAGTTTTATTACTAATAATACTAGCTGCTAAATTTAAAGAAAATCAATAGCCTACAATTGACAAAGAAGGATCTAATATTTTATGCGCACTTAATTGTAGATGACATCTTCATAAACTTTAATATTTTGTGAACATACTAAAAATATTCATTTTTGTACAGTACAGTAAAAGTGTCAAAACATATTCATCACTGTTATAATGCGCTTGTATAGATGTTTCAAACTAAGAAGAGCACAGTTGTATATGCAACCAAATATACACAGGCAATTTATAAACCATACACTGGGTATGATTGGTTGCATATACAACTGTGCTCTTCTTAGTTTGAAACTACTCTAGCAAACCTATTTGAGCTACAGAGTATCAATTTTCAGCCTCTTGTGGCACATAACTCGCTAGAGATTTTTTTAAAAAACTTGAAAATTATAGTTATTTATTTGTGTGTATATTCCTGCATAGGATTTACATAATATGTATCCAGTTATTAGATATAAATGTACACAATAATAAATTGCAACACTGAGCACCACATTTAAACAAATTCTTAACGATTTGTAAACAACTTTTGACCACTTTAAACTTGCAATACATTGTCCAAAAACGCAATAGCAATATTAATAAATTAGAACTTTTCAGTCAGATTGTTTTAGTAAAAGTAAGGCACGTTCACTTTGCAAACTCCTCAACGGGGTATTTTGAATATTCCAATTTCGCCATAGTTTTAAATGGGTCAAGATGGCGACGTATAACGGAAGCAATATACCATAAATACGTTGCATATTTGAGATCAAAACTGTGTTTCAAATACATATTCAAATTCCCAAATGGCCGAACGTACTCGTTTGAATATATTTGCGTTAGAGCCGTTATCAGGCGGTCGGACCCTTAGCTAGCGTAGATTCACAGATGAAATGCCTTTGATATTGTAATACCTTCGCTAAGTTCATAATATATATTATGTTTTGTGCTCTCGTAGGTCCCCGCCATTAATTTCTTATTCGATTTTAGTTTAGCCCGGCAACGATAACGTACTAAAACCCTTCTCTAGCGCTACTCGCCAACCAGAGAGCTGCCAAACTACTCTCAGAAATAAATATCGATTTTAATAGTCCGCTCCTTAATTGTCTTATTCTACGGGCTTTGATAAGGAATTTAAGCTTGAATGGTATTAGGTATATATAGTTTAAAAATCAAGCATGACTCTAAACGCGTACTTTTGCTGAAATCCCGATTTTTTTCGTCTATTACAATACATTGCTACATTGGTGCTAGTCAGAAAGTAAAAAATATCATTGAAGCAAAATTACATTAACCATACAAAACCTGTCTTATGTATGATACTACACAATTAACCTATCATACAATGAATATGTTTTAAACATTTATTAGAACCGTTATTATTATTATTATAGCTTACCCTGAGCCAAACACAAAGTATAACTCTAACATTCATCCTCAAAACTGTCAATCAGCAGCCAAACACATCTCACAACTATTCAAACACAACTGACTCATTTTTACAGACTCACCGAGACGCAGGATTATAATTCCCACAATCCATCTTAAAATTCTTTGAAAAAACCAGCGACCGTTCACGTTTTATTTGATATGTAAATTACCTCGAACAAACTCTAAAGCAAGCAGTTCGAAAATCTCCAGATCCAGTTACCTCGGTTAAGAAGAACCAACCTGTATCAATTCCCACTGGACCGGGATTCTGTGTCTCTCATGAGGTCATAGGCGAGATCAAAGGTTACACGATGGTCACCGTCTCCGTTACTCGAGGCGATGCGCCTTCGTGCGGTACAAGTCCGACAACACCTTGCGACCACCGACCATCGAAAGGGTGCATAATTAATTAAGGTCCGAAAACTGGTTCTTCTTATTGGGGAGGGTTACTTGCTAAGGCTATTTGGATTGTATGAGATGTTGAATTTGGGGTGATCTTTCTGGAGAAGAGTCCATGGAGAAGATATCTGGCTTATCCGGTAACCCTTTGATCTTGAGTGAAGCTGGGAATAGAGAGAAAAGTGAAATTGTGTGCAAGGGTTGGTCAAGAACATATAACGACCGTTTTAACACGGTTGTAAATATTTTTATTTGTATTTAAATAATGTTTTACTTGAAAGGATGTATAAGTCAAAACTGGAATGCTGTTGACCAAATTTCATTCAATTCTCCCAGTTTGATAAATCAGAAATAACACATTTGGGTAAATCCATTTTAATAAGATTTCTGTTTTGGCTTGGAAACTTCGTTTAGACAAACTCTTTCAAATCTAAAAAATAACTTAGCCATCCAGTATAAACTAGTGTTGACCGCGACCGTCAAAAATTCAAAACTACTGGGCAAAACGTCAAAACAACCGCAGAGGACGGTCTCTTCATGTTTACCCGTTTTCTCCGCATTATACATAAATTGTCTATTTTATGAAGAATGCGGGACCGACGACTTGAACCCTGTCCGTATACCGCTGTTCTTCTAATCAAGTGTCACGTGCGTCAGGCTTGCCAACAGCAAGGGTGGCGGAGACGACTGGGGAGGCAGCGGCGACGGCGGCGGTGGCCGGGGCTTGCAGACTCTACAGTTATTAATGGAGGTTACAAACTTCCTTTAATTAATTTTGCACAATTATCCCACCGAATATTAATCAATACTTCGGTTGCTCAAGTTCCGGCCAGAAGTTTACCCGATGCGGAATCGATTCACGTCATTATTTTTACCGTCTTCGCTCTTTAACAGCTTACCGAGCTTAAAGCTCAGGTTACGTTATTTGTGTGCGATCGTAAGCTGTTAATCTTTAGGCTCCATCGCGGACAGGTGTTACAGGGGAAAGGTAAATATGAGTTAGAATTAGAAGAACATCTGCATTCGTAATTTTCTCTAATGTGCATACAGGATGATTATATAATAATTGGGGTTAAGCTAACATAAGGTAAGATATGGTAAAAGAATAAATTTTGATCTTCAATAACTTTAATGATTATTTCAGATCATTATAGGAAGGTGCAAGTTTAAGTGAACGTTTAGGTTTAAGATAAACCCAAGCAAAAACAAATAAATTTTTAAATGTAATAATTCAATAATCAAACAACATGGAATTGTATATGGTACGAAAAGCGTCTTGCAAACTGGTTACACGATTTATCTGACAAGACGAAGAAGATTTACCTTCCAAACAGAATAATTTACATCTCCGTACCCCTCTTCATCCATTCCACGAATTACGTAATGTAAGGAGCCGTGATTCGGGTCTGGAACAGTAAGAATATCGAATTTCTCGTTTTAGATTAAAGCCATCACAGGCTATTTACTTAGGACTAACATTAGCATCTGCAGACGAGCATGCATGACCGACTCCTCTAGCCATAGGTTTGTGTGTTTATACTAAATTTTCTGTGTGCCGAGCGTATTAGATCTTGATCTAATGTTTACAGATAGGTAATTAGTAGAATAAAATGTGTACCAACCTTAGACGGATTTGCAATATAATGATTTTGTAGAGAAAGTGCCGCCCGCAATGATCTATACTTTCCTTTTTTATTTTATTTATTCTGGTAGCATAGCTAAGAAACCTCTCAGATAAATGAACAATCCCCATTGTTCATTCGTTTATTTGATTTGTTAATTTTGTACTGTGGCGTTGTTGCGAGGGGACAATAAGTGAAAATAAAGTAGAGGGCGGAAAGGAGGAGAAGCGGAAAGTGGGAGATAAATAATAGGGTGAAAGGAAAGGAAGCCGCGCTACAGGGACAAACGCGATCCTGTCCAAGGGAACTCATTTCCTGATTTCATTTGTTCAAGACAACCATAATTTTCCCCGGAATTGTTCTACTTTGTCTGTGTTATAATTTAGCTTTTACGTATATACGAAGTGCTCACTTTGATTGATTATGCAACCAAAATAACTTGTGCTTTTGGTTGTATAAGTAACTGATATTTTTATTTATAAAATTATGAATGGATATATAGAGCCTTTGAAGTGATAAACAAGTTTGCAAGGCCGCGTAAATCGTGTTTTGTAAGATCATTGCAGTAATTGTTAAGCAAAAGCACATCAAAGTACCCCGCGATTGTTTATCTCGTTGCACAACCTTGTTTACTGGAGCGGAACAGTGTTACAAAGCTCCAATAACTGTAATTAGTTAAAGTTTGCAAACGCTCGACTAACTGCTGTTATTAATCGTAGCATAAACGTGAGGACGATTGCAGTCAGTCATCGTTCAACATAACTTTAACATGAAATATATTCATGTAGTGACAACGTCTTGTCTGAAACAAGTAGTCAATAAATAAATTATGAGGGATATTCAAAGCTTTTATTTTTTGTAGTGACCTGTTCTGCCTAACAGTTATTATCAGGCTATACTAGAAAACTACAGAATTACAACCAATATTATTATTTTCCGACTAGTACCTACCCTAGAAAGTATTGTAATCGATGGAAAAAAAGTTTTCGAGGTTTCAGCGGAAATACTCGTTTTGAGGTCCCCAGAATCCATTGCAATGATCTGGAAAAAGTATGTACTGTGAAAGAGTTCTGCCCCTTTAGAGATAAAGGGGCAGAACTCTTTCATAGCAGAACGAAGCAGTCTCGTAATGTTAAGTGGTCTTAAAGATACAGATTTTGCTATAAGATTTCTATCATGTTTAAAATAGTAATTTCCCACACGAAGAAAATTATATTTACGATTAATGCACGGTTCAACTTTTATCTAACTCGTATTATACCTTAAGGCAACGCATTTACCCGAACCACATTAAAATAAAACGGAGCAACACCCACCACCTGGGGGATCGGCGTCAAACTAGACGCTATCTCAACCAGGACCGTTATTCGCATAATTTGTACCCTGGGGAGACTCAAATCATCTAATTAACCAGCTTCCAACGGCGGGCCATCAAAATAACGACTCCTCGCGAATTGGTGGCGCAGAGAGGTAACAGAGACCGTGATAAAACGTGTCGTTCGTCCGTACTGCAGAGAGACGAATCAGAGAGACTTATCAGAGAGACTTATCAGAGAGACGTATCAATTCCTCTCGATCTGCACAGGACAATGAGCAAAGAAAATGGTCGTACCTACCTACCCGCTAGATGTCATTAGCGAGGAGTTCTGAAACCTGGATTAGAGAGAGACCTTGTCGTTATCTCGGCTGCCATTCCTGCCACTATAAACTTTATTGAGTTAGATTAGCCATAGTTTACACACGTAACCCTTATCTCGGGGGGTCGTTCGCTTAAATTACACGTCGTGCCGTCCAGAGACGTGTCTCTTTGTTATAACGTTGCCCAAACCATGGTGGTGCTCTGGCCGTTGTTGTGTTTTGTCTTCGTGTGGGTCCACGAACTTCAAGGCGTGGACCATTACCGACGACCGCTGTAAGAAGTGAGTTCCGACGCGACGCCCCACACGTATGATGTACGCTAATGATCTCGATGGCAAAAACGTGGCCGCAGCGGAACCGGCGCCGGACGCCGCCATCACGCACCGAAATAATAGTTTTCTTATTGTGCGACGCTAATTCAAAGCAAATCTGTGCGGCTGCAAAAAGGAATCGTACCACAAAACAAGGGAAAGGGTTCTGTAAACTATGGGTCCGAATACTATGGAAACATGAGACAATCTCTGACACGATAAGTTATTAAAGAAAACTTATTTGTCTGAGGAAGTATATTTTCTACGCATTTCATTGCTTTTCGAGTTTAAATTGTCTTAACTTTTGAAAGATATTTTTTAATTCTCTTACACACTGTGGACTCTTAGTATGGAGAATTGGAATAGGTAATACAAAATATATGACCATTTAAAATAACACGGTTGTAGTCTACTTGCGGTAGATCGTAACTGGCGACAAACTTGAAAATATTTTAGATAAACAGATCTATACGAACAACTGAATTTCAAAGAACCCAAAAAAGTACTAGAACCCGAAAAAATTCTAACCAAGTTCTAAAATATGTTGTCATTAAACGAACTATAGGTAAAATTAATAAAAAATATCAAAAACGTTGGGGATGGTATTCGAAAATTACCGTTGGCGTCATTAGTCAATACTCAAAGTTAAATGCAACTTTTGCTTATGAGTTTTATGACACTGCTATTTCAGAGGTTTGAAAAGGAAAATCTTGAAACTCTATATAAATATGACCACAAACAAAGACAAAATGTTTTAGAATATGGGGAATACGAAATATGTACTATAGAGCTATACTAAAAGAATAAATACCAATAGAATTAAGGTCTTAAAAGAACTAGCCCTCTCTATTTTTATACTTACTTCAAAGGTTTTCTTTTCTTAGAACAGTTAACTGTAACTCTTCTTTTGCTCGATTATCCCGGAACTAAGTGATGATGCTTTTTATGACAACACAAATAATAAGTTCTCTATAAACTTCAGACAATAATTATAATTAAATTATGCAATTCATTTGTAAGCCTGCGAATAAAACACACCGACAAAATTCTCAACCCTTAATATAGCAACCCGCATAAATCAAGCAACAAATTTCATTCATTTCAACGCGTAAAACTTAACGGCCTTAAGAACCCCATAAAGCCAAATTATCGTTCTTAGTTCCAACTCTAACGGCGTGCTTTGCGTCGCCTCCATTTTCGTTTTGTCAAATCTAATACAGTACGCTGTTTGAATATCTAGTCGGCGTCTACCGGGGTCCGAACGACGCTGATTCGATTCGGGCGTCGAGGGTGGTCGTGTCCGACAGAGACGGACAATAATTACGTAGGTAGGCCTTGTACACGGTTAGGAATTTTATTGCCGGTCGCACTACACTACAGTGTTGTAGAGATGAGGGGTACTGCCCCAGTTATGATCGCCCGTTGAATTTGCATATATTTAATTACTGCTCAAATAGAGAGCGGACCTCGCCCCTTGCCTAGTAAGATGTCTCTCTTACACCCCGCCATCTTAGGAGCTGATCGATAGAGGTCCTGCAGGAGGTGGCTGTGGTACAGTCGCGCTATAAGTTTAGTCGATGGTCTTAGAAAGGGACCGAGTCTAATAATGGTCAATGCAAAATCAATACACGCCGGAAACTGTACTGTGTGTATGCATAGTTTGGTTATAGCTTTTAGCTATATATTGTATGTATACCTATTGCCAAGTAATCATTAAAGAAAAACGTGGAGTTTATTCGTCAGAAGAATATACAGGAATGTTATATGTAGTAACAGAATAAAATTGCAAAAGTTACAAAAAACACAATGACTTTCTTAGAATAATTAGTACTTATTATTAAGATACTTTACTTTGGATGTATCTACTCTCTTAGCATTTCCATCAAATTCCAATTGCTTCTTATATGTTACACGTGAGATAAATTGACGCCAAAAGTAAGAAATCTTAATAACGAAAATATCCTCAGTGATCGAAAAGGTCTATAGGTACTCCTTACACACGTATTTTGTAACAAACTATAGCAAAAGGTGCAATTTGAACTTTTAAAAGCAATACTTTAAAAGGTTTGCTGTTTTTCAATCTGCCATAGCTGTAGTAATTGTTAACTTCACTTTATGTAGTACTACTATTAATAAGTATTATATGTATATGTTACGGTTAAAGTGATAAATGTGGTTTGTATTAATAATTACCGGCTATTATTAATAATAACCGCATCATTTGGTCAATGTGATTAGAAACACTTAAATAATCACATGGACCGGCTATTATTAATAATTTCCTAACGGGCACGGTAAAAGTGATAAAAATGTTACTTTTTACAAAAGATCTTTTGTATACAGTCTTCAAAGAAGTTAGCTAAGTTATTTTGATTACTATGTTAGCTATTACATTTATTTACTCGACGCAAATCATCAGTACGGCTACCCCAATGACCAAAATTACGAATAATACCAAACATTAATAATACAGAATGCTTTTTTTGTCTCCCTTGTACTTTAGAAACTACTGGATATAATTGGTAATGATATTTGGTATACACCCAAGGACGGCTCAATGACGAAAACATAAAAAAGAACAGTTTATACAGAGTGTTCAAAAAAGTTAACCATTTTATTATCAATAACACCCATTTTTATATTTAATGCATGTGGGTAGTTTTTTGTAAATGTACAATTACAATTTATTAAGTAAATTCTCAAATCCTAATTATCTTAAAATGTTGCGCATTTAATAAAAAAAATTTCAATGCAAATATGTACATGGAAGAACCAGACTAGTTTTTAATAATAAATAAAAAAAATAAAATAATTTTATAAATAAAAGATTAAACATGGCAACAACTTGCGTCAATCTTCCCTACATTAGTATGTCCATTACCTATACCTACCCTAAGTATATCTAATATCTCACAGATATATTTATTATAAAAGTGTTTACCACCAACAAAAAATACATAAAAAAACAAAAGAAGATGACGTCCTATTGTTACAAACTTTATTTCGTTTTATTTTGACAATATAAATGGTGTCATTGTTGTACTACCACAAAAAATAAAGGTCTAGAAGGACATTTGTATTCAAAATTAAATGTAAAACATTTTTTAAAGTTTTGTATTAAAAAGATAATGAAGTTATAAATAAAAATATTTTTTTGCCACGAATTGCAAAATGCAGAAGCACTACGACGTTTGCACTGGTAAAATAATACAAACCGAGTTTTTAATTAATTACTTACTTTGCTTTTAAGAATTGCGCAAATAAGCATGACCCAAAGAGTTACACACTCGTGCATGCAATTAGTGTGGATTGGCATTTTTTAGTCTCGTTTTGATAATCTTCCTTATTTTAGTCATGAGTAGTAACTAAATAAGTTAGTCAGGCCTAACGTCACTAAAGGCCCAACACTGAAAACCCAGTGAATAGATTCGTTGTGTGGCGATTATGTAGATACTAACAGATTGATATCACATTGACCACAGCATGCTGGAAATTATTAATAATAGCCGGTTCATGTGATAAATTCTTCACTTTAACCTCCCCACTTGGCTATTATTAATAACAACCGGTAATTATTAATAATAACCTATTTATCACTATGACCGTAACATATATATATATTATGTAATATGTACCTATTATGGTTTGTGAGGTAAGTATGTATTCTGTTATATGTTGTACCCACATTATTTTACAGATGAATGGAAAATTAAAATTGATTAAGAAAAGTTACTGTAACTTACTAATTATTTTCTTTCAGACACTGAAAATATGAAAGTATGTATATAATATATATTTTCAAAAACGTCTGTTGCCATCGAAAAATAATTCTCGCAAAGCCCTATTGGCCTATTCGATCTGTCTTTAGACCAAAAAGATTACACCAAAAAGTACCCCAAAACATGGTAAAAAACTGTTGTAATAATATATGCCTTATTATATTTGTGTGTACATATATTTTAATAATATGTTAATGTTATAGTAAAAATGATAAACATGTATTTTTTCCTTTACCTCCCAACTTTCCAACTACATTGACACAGCTTTATACATTTATAAACTCTCTAAACGTATAGACTATAGGGGGTGAAACACAAAAAACGAATGTCCGTAAGATAATAATAATAATATTTCGGGATTATAACAATAGGACTGACTGACCTCTCGATACATATAACTCTAACATACTGTCACGTATCAGTGTGTTTTCCTACGAGGTTTATTTCCCTACTTCTTGTTTATTTATTCTTCAATCGCGGGCCGGGCTATAATATTCAAACAATAGCGTGTGAGCTAACGCAGTATGATAACGTCGTTCTCCATAACGTCACAAACCAATCGATATAAATCCTTATAGCGCCTAAACCGCTCATCCTGTTGATCTATAAATTTTTGTACATATTTAAAATCACGACAGAATGAGATGGTGTCAGTTTCGTCAAAATCGGATGAATCCCAAAGAAAACGCATGTAACATTCACCACTTACGGTTGTCAGATTGTAACCAAAAACAATCCAGTTCGTCTCCCAGTAATTCTAAATACGTACAAATTTCAGACCGTTCCGCTTTTCCGTTTGAACTCTATCGTGTTCACGGACATACACACATACATACATACCTACATACTTACACACATACACAAATACATTTTCCAGAAATCATTCCTTTTCACAGTTTCTATTAATTCATGAAAACAAGATTCTATAACCCCATATACTCGTAGTATAATAAGCATGCTAAAAATAATTAAAAAATAAATAAATAAATGATAAATGTTTAATAGTTTAAGCAATTTTAAGTATCAAATTAACAAGCAATAAACGCACACGCATAATATAAAATGGCACGCTAACCTATTTCAGAACGACGCCGACGCTCCATATATTCAGAACAGTTACCATGATTCTTTTTGTAGGGGTGCACTTGGTGTGGGGGTGACACTGCACAGACGCCATCTTTTATTAACACCCCCTTGTCGAACTCACCCCAATACATAATTCACCACAATTCAACACTTAGAACTCAAAAATGTCTTATATTCTTCCACATCTTAACTTAATAACTGCAGTTTTTACTTTATAAATATTATTCATGCTTGTTAAAAATATGAGTTACCACTTTTTTTCTTTTTCAAACTGCTAGATACCCACTTTTTAAATTACATAAGTTTTAGTTCTTTAAAAAATCTACATCTTCTCTAAAGCTACCAAACACAACTAACGTCACAACGCTCAGATCACCCCTTCCAAAAATCGGTTATTCACCATAAAAGATGCATAAATATAGAATCTCGTATGACTCGTATAAACTTATTAGCATATCTTGTCTCTCATTCAAACTTTTTCTCGTATTCATCTCTCGATTCTCTGCGTACTTGCACCGGCTCACAATGTGGGAACAGGTTAAGGGTGGTCGGTCCTTAACAGGTTCGTAGACTTGGTCCACGAGAGTCCCTCAGATGCTGGACTCCTGTGGGAAATCATTCTGGCCGGTCAACGTGTGCATAATAATGAAGCACGTCCCCATTGAAATTTTTACTTAAGAATTTATTACCGTAGTTTATTGTTGAGTTAACGTGAACATGTGTAAGATTATATGACAAAATTGAATAGAACTTTGTTGGAAGTGTAACCGAAAACGTCGTGTGTTATAGTTTGTTGGAAACATATAAAGATTTCTGTGAATTAAGAATTTATAATGTAAATTTTTTGTTGAATATATGATTGAATAGGTATAAGACGTATTGGGTCTTTATATTTTGGAAAATGTTGCGTATAACGCTATCTACACAGAGAGAACTTATATTATGATTGTATATTGTGATTATAATGTAGCATGAAGAGGATTTTTTCTATACAAATAATATTATATTCTAATAAAAATTTCAATATAGTGGTTTCAACTGTTAGTTATTCTTACGATTTAAGAATTTAGTATGTTTATGTATATTTTTCTCTGACGAAGAAAAAATTATTCTTCAATAAAAAAGTAGGTGTTCGTCTACAACAACAAAAATATTTCGTTGGACGAAAAAATATATGCTTCCACGAAAAAAACAGTTTCTTGACCCAAGATTCTTACTCTGAGAGATACATAAAAAAATGTGCAATTACTTTTTTCAGTTTCTAGCGTCTTTTGCCAGATATTACCGCTATATAAGTTCGACTATATTGAGTGTTCGTATATTGTTTGTTCATATATATTCATAAGTGTTTTATTTCATGGGTGACGTACAAGGATTATGAAAAAAAGCAGGATTGTAGTGGAATAGCCTACACAGAAAGAACTGTATTCTTGCATATCAAGAAAATTGTTCTTGGGTATATAGTATATACTATAGTATGACGAGGATTTTTTTACTCTCCAAATAATATTTTATTCTAATAATAACTTTAATATATGTTAGTTATTTCAACGGCTAGTTATTCTTCCGGTTTAAGAGTTTAGTATGTTTATGTTGAGTATACCTATTTTGCTCTGACAAAGAAAATGTTATTCTTCTACATATAAAAATAGTAAGATGTTAGTTTTACAACAACAACATTTTGTTGGGTGAAAAATATACATGCTTCAACGAATAAACAGGTTCTTGACCCAAAAGTATACATACGTACGTATACTTTTGGGTCAAGAACGTAATTAATTAAAACGTAATTCCTTTCAAGCAGTTCCTTCATACTTAAAACCAGAAAACGTAATACTTGGAACACCAAGAAAATCATATTCTTACTGTGAGAATTTTATATTTTACTTGAGCCAACCAAATAATCTTTCAGCGGATATAGAAGTAAGTGATATTCTTCTCTGAAAGATATTCGTGTTGTATCGAATAAATTTTTCCCTCTGTGTACAAGAATCACCAACAAGACCTAATCAAAATAGGGGAACTTGTGTTATAGGATGTAAAATACATAAGTAAATGGCATATATAATATAAATGCTATAATATCAATAATTAAAAAGGCAGTTTCAGGGCTCTCTGCACAGAAATGTTGTAATATAACCAAAGCAAAATGGATGATCATCATCTAACGAAGACAAGAATTTGTTGGAAATTGTAACCAGTAAGTGAAGAATTAAAAAAAAGTACTTGTTTTTATTCAGAATGTTTGTGGAAACGAATATAACTAATACATATTTATATTAAACAGTCTGACATAAATAACAATAAAAATTAAATAATAAATCCATTAAACAGGGTATTTTTTTAAATATTTTGAAATGCGTAGATATCACTATAGTTTAGCCAAATAGTGTCGCATCTGGAATATTTGCGATAATAATTCACAAGAGCATGGAAGAGTCAAGCGGGTCGACCAGTAATTGTTCCCACTCTGGTAAATTCAGTCCGTCTTTCGTTGTAGCGGGCGTCGGCGAATAACTTTCCGCAAATCTTCTTTGTGAACGGCGACCCGACGTCCGGTAATGTCCCCTGCAAAGGTTCCGTATGTAGATTACACAGATAAAGGGCATAACGGTCCGCTGCACCACGCCAACCATTTTCGGCTTTATTCTTGTTAAGCAACACGGCATAGTTGAGGTTCTCAGTTGTTAATGATAGAACGATGATGGCACTGGATGGCGACGTCTAATAGCCGCTATCTTATAATGACAGTCATTTTTACACCCACCGAATGAGATTTCCCAACCCTCAGCAAGCGCTGGAAGTCTGGACGAACAGTCCAATTCTCCTACTGCTGATTACAACCCAAACTACTTGCTTGGTGCGGAAAGGACGCAGGAAACGTTAAAAGGACCGACTATCGTCCTAAATGTGAACCCAAACCAAAACTAAATTAATAATTTCGCGCTTATACTGGGTTCATATTCATTCAGAATGATGATAACGCGTTTTAGATTGCGTCATTATTTAAGAAAAAGTCAGAAACTATTAATTATAATCTTTCTTTGTGAGTCAATACAACTAGATTATTTTGCATTTAGTATTGTATAGGATACCGACCACGTAGATTATATCTATATATCTGACAGATATAGATATAGTGGTCGCTACCCTCGCCTCTACCATCGCACAGCTACCCTCGCCGCTCCACTATGTTTTCAGCCTTAGGCCGAAAACATAGTGGAGAGGCGAGTGTTTTCGGCCTAAGGCTGAAAACATAGTGGAGAGGGACATAGTAGGCACTGGGACATCATCTCACCTGGGACATTGCACCTGCAAATAATGCAAGCTGTAGAGAGCTGTAGAAATAATGCAGCACAGCACCCGAAACAGCGGAACATGTACTATGTAATTGTTTCGCAGTAATCAGGCCGTTACAACATCATGTCATTCATTAAAATTTGTTAGCAAAAATATTTTTTATTTTGCTTTTATAGCTATTGACATCTGGTCGTTTGAAAAAGGATACAACAGAGGACAAACAAGCTTCAACACAAAACCAACAGAGCTGGCCAAAAAAAAGAAAGTAAATAAAATTTGCTCGACATAGGTACTTCAAAATTCAAATGTAAACGGAGCAAACGGAGCTCGGTGTATAACATCCACACGATAATTACCAATTAATATTCCTGACGAACAAACAAACAAACCCATAAAACACCTCGCGGTCGACGACTACATCTAGTGAGAGGACAAGAGAACGTTCGCTGGGTCGGCCAAAAGCGGATTCAGTACGGAATTTATGTATCGAAAACAATGAGAGAGAGGACGACCGACAATAGTTGATACTATTAGATCGACTGAATGCAGATTATCCGCGCAAAGCAGTCCGTAGTCCAGAGTCTCTCTCATGGTCTCATGGTCTACCAGTGCACAGTGTTTGGTACTAATGTGTAATGCAATGCAATCGCCATCGATACGTATAAGACTATTGTATTCCGCAATAGCATGGATTGTACAGAATGGTATAAGATTAAGCGATTTACTCAGGTTGAGAAACTGTCAGACTTTTACCACACATTTTTATCGTTCTCAAAACCATTTTAGTTTTGAAATCGTTTTCAAACCATAGCGTATGTGTATACCTACGTGAGAGCTTTTTAATTCGCTTATGAAATAGTAGTTAAAAGCGCTGCCGTGGTGGCGCTGTACATGACATAAACAAAGGTCAACGAAACGGTGGACGTACATATTTCTAACAATTGTCTCCAGGAGGAAAATTACCTCTTTATCTTTCCATACGTTTATGCATATTTTTCGTTGGTATACGTACAATCAGAACAGAAGTAAGTATATATCAAAGTGTATATCAAAACCTATACATGCACGTTTTCGAAATTCGGAACGATCCGAAAAATTAACGCTTTCAAACGTTTTTAGTTTTCAAACCGTTTTCGTTTAACCTGACGATGAAGCCATGATGAAGCTTAAAGCTCCTAAATCAATAATTTTGATTAGTTAATAATTAAATTACAAGATGGAACCAGAAACCCTTCAATTTTTTTCAAACTATTAAAGTCTCTAATAAAAAAATCTTTGACGCGTACGCCATCTGAACGAGGGTAGCAAAACTACCCCTATTTAAAACGCCCGGAAAGTGTTCACTTTTTTCGGTGAGGGTGCGCCAGCTACCACGGACCCCGCTGCTAGGGTAAAAAGGGTGAGGGGTAACGTCGAGGGGATATCTGGGAGGTCCTTAGCGAACTCCGCCCCTAACATGGCTTCCTTTGATATAATCGCAAGGGATTTTCCACTATGTATAGTAGAAGGCCAGGGTAGCATTACCGAAGGCCCGTTCACACTGCCTGCTTTTAAACTTATTCGAAAGCTGAACAGCCCGATTTACACTGCTATATTGGGGCGATATCAATAAATTGTATTAGTAAATTATTATATATTTAAGAAATGTTGTTTGTTATTGTCTGAATGTCATATAGAGTCTCAGTTTTAAATTATTACCTCTTTGTGTTCAGAAATAAAGTTAATAAAAGACAATTTTATATAATACTTCTTTAAGAAACGTTATAGACAAGTTCTTTCTAGCTAAAACAGTATTCAAAATAAAATTGCATTATGATAAAGCCCTGTCAATCCTAAACGTTGCCCTCCCTTAATTTATTGCCCTATGAGCAAGTTTTTACAAGGTTTAGTAAAAGTTAAATGTGGAAGGTTTAAGTTAAACACCTGTATCTTCTTCGATAATTGACATATCGAGATGAACTAAAGGACATTACTAAGTACAAACTAAGTAGACAAAAACTTGACCAAGGTTCTTAATTGTTCCAGAGGGTGTTCCCAACCACCAAGACCAGAAAAACTTCATGTCAGTTACACCAGATCAAATGATTGTAGAAATAATTATATTAAAAATTGTTTTAGCTAGGAATAATTTTGAAGAATTTACGTATAATTTTCTGAAAGAATCATCAAAATCTACCAAAGGTTATGAAAGTTATTGAAGATCAAAATTTGTCATTATGTTGAAAGCATGTTTAGTACCTACGATTTATGAATTTTCCACAAGATCGAACTTAGCTTTTACAAGTGTTATAAATGTTATAATATAATATATAGCCAGCAAAAATTAACGACTGTAATTCAGAAAAGACCCGAATATTAATAAGAAACTTTTCTGGGCCATTTGTGATAATGTGGTGCAACTGTATCGTTACGAATATCGATGATATCTTGATGTCGGGAAAATCTAAGGACTGAGAACGGTTCTCTGGACGCCTCCAGAGCCCGCATGGTTACACAACGCAGCCGAGAGATGAGCAAACAAGTAGCGGGTGCGATATGCGTTAATAACGGAGCAGTAGGTTGTGTTTGCCGGTCGCAATACTAGACCGCTTTGTGAATATTAAACTTATCCCCGGTCGGTATTGCACAACTACGCAACGCAGTGTTGCCAGATTATGGGATTTATCAGAATTTGTTGGGAAATTTCGAGAGGAGTAACATATCTTATGAGGAGGAGTTGATTTTTGTATGTTCTTTTAAGGGGCGCTCAGAATAACGCTGCAGTGACTTCACTTAGTTTACCGTGAGTGAGAAAAGAACGTCTATAAGGCTTCTATTAGTTAACAGAGGACAGATTGTTGGTGGGCCGATTGGGTTTGATATGTACTTCTTCAGCGCCGGATTTAAGACTGTGGGGACCCCTGGGCAAAAAAGCTGTGGGGGCCCCTGGGCAGAAAAGCTGTGGGGGCCCCTGGGCAGAAAAGCTGTGGGGGCCCCTGGACAGAAAAGCTGTGGGGGCCCCTGGGCAGAAAAGCTGTGGGGGCCTTAAAGACATAAGCACATTACTTGATCATGAACTTGCATTGCAAACACGTAAGTGTTAGTACAATTTCCTTATTATTAAATATCCAGTACAGTTTATATTTTGGTGGGGGCCCCTTTTTGCTGGGGGCCCCTGGGCTGCAGCCCAGTCTGCCCTCCCTTAAATCCGGCGCTGTACTTCTTTATCTAATGCATAAAAACCTATGCCTGGTCTAGCTTTGTCTAGCACATTGGAAATCCCTATCTGCACGTCGACCGCGTGCATCTTGTATAAGTTTATGAAATTAAAGAAATCAGCAACAATAAACGTAGTACTCTTAAGACCAAACATCATAATTTATGTATTCTGTCCATATACAATCTTACACAATTTTGCGCCATATCGTTGACATTTTTTGAGTACGACAGTGTATTTATTGACAAGGATGCCTACTCATAAATATCCACAGCATACAGGAAAAGAAATATAGTTCATAGTGTTCAAAGTTGTGGATGATCAACAAAGAGTTGCATAAATAAAGCCAACAAAACAAGCAATTTTTTGATATGTTAGTTCACTGCTTTAGTACGTTGGGTTTTAGCATTTCTGGTCAGAGTCTTCTCAACTGCTGGCAAGTAACCAAAATTAGAACGCGTTTTTCTGACCACACAACCACTGAGTACGCTGAACGCGCTTATTATTTCAATTTTTGAAGCCACAGCCGCTCTGAATACCAAGCTAATGACAGTTGGTAACATACCATTAAATGTTATCTGTCAACGTTTATCAATATTTTCCAATTCGCAACCATTGGGGATTCTGTCAGACTGCCTGTATAAAAGTCTATAGCACCCAAAGCATTTATCCATCTCATCTGAAAATTGGCATACTTGTTTACAATCAGTTAAGGACCCCACCCTTCCACACACACGGTCATTCTCTTCGTAGCCGTCTTACTGTTACGTCCTGAAGATGCCTCTTGCAACAGAGTGCGAAACGTTGACTACTTTATCGTCGTTGACGCAGTTTTCTCCCGGAAATCTAGAACTTATTAACTTTAACTGTTTCTTTCTAACGTACGCCAAAAGTAACAGCAGACATCGAGTTGTCATTCGCACCACTAGTAAATTTGACTATATCCCATAGAATGTTAACAGTCCCGAAAAAAAGCATTTCAAAATATGGGATATTCAATGAAACTGTTTTGACAATTGACAGTTTGAACATTGTTTTCATCAGATTTCGAAAAAAAATGCCATAGTTTTCGTTTTTAGTTTCTTGAAATAATTATCCAATTCACACAATATTTCCTATACATTTTCCACTCTTCTTAGTGTTATATAATGATGTCATATTTCAATGTTTAGCAAAAGTGGAGTTAACCGGTTATTTGGTGCCCTACTGATAAAACTGCATTAAATGCATTAAGTGATTTTCTAAAATGAAATGAAACAAGGCCTAAAGGCTATTTTACACTACACTACTTTCGTCTTTTCCTAAACTTTTTTTAGTAACTAGAAAAAAGTTCTAAAAAATAGTATGGTTGGAACAGCCGTGCTATTATATTTCTAAACTTTTTCTTAGCATATAGTTACTAAAAAAAAAGTTTAGAAAAAGACGAAAGTAGTATAGTGTAAAACTAGCTTAAGAAAACAAACACAAAAATATTAGCAAAATATTCTCTTTAATTTAATGCAGGGCATTCCAGGATATTTGATGAGTCATTATAACATATTTATTTCTATTATCTCTGGCAACACTGACGGAACGTTAGTTCGCCACCCCTCCAGCGACACCCTCCACCTCCACTACTAATGTAAATAGTTTTTTTGGCTGGCGGCGGCGGTGGCGGCAAGCCGATCGACGCCGCCGCCACGGACGCGGCCGACTAATCAACATGTGCGACGAAAATTACATTTACATATGAATTTATGCGTCGCGCGCGGTTCTTTTCGCGTAAATGCGACGTGACGCACGTACGTAGACGCGGCTGGCCGATTATTACGAATTTAGACGGCAATTTTCATAGTTGAAACTGTCGAATTGGGTTATTTTTGCGCTGTTTTGCTTTCTTTTCGCTGTTTGTGAATTCAATCCTGCCGGAAGTATTTATGGCACCTGGTTAACCCGGTTAGTCCGCTGGGGCTAATTTAGAAATTATTGTACCTAGGCGTGAATGTTGTGGTCGTATTGTACTGAATATAAAACGGGAGAATGAATCTATTAAGCAAAATATGAAATCAAGGATTAAAACAACATTTTTTTTCTTGCGGTATAAGAAGATATATAAATAAGAAGTATGAATGTATATGAATAATAAGTTATCTTTGTTACAATACGACAACCCATTAAAAAGTTAAAATTAATGAACGAATATCTCCGCTTGCAATTTTCAATTTTGTCCGAATTACGTGACCCAACATTAGAATGTCAGACAAAGCGACGTATCCAAAAATAACCGTCACATTAGCGACATTAACCGGTTCTTTTTACGCGGACCGTGTCAAAGCCGGCAGATGTACACATCGGAAGCTGAACGTTTTTTTTTATCTCCGTTCCGCTGGACCAGTCTGACCACCGGCGCTGACCACTGTCCACTCTCACCACCGTACTCGGTCCATATGTCCTCATCCTGGTCCATGCATTATTGAAACTGGCGAACGGCGGAAAATAAAAGAAACCCGTTCCGAAAAAGTCGTTGAACAGGCTCAGGATCAACCACACAGACGCACATACACACACACACACAAATGTATTTGGTCGGCAGTCTTTCATCATATCCTCTCATGTTCAGATTAGTTTGTTTTTGCCTTTTGTGAAGATGTGAGGTACCTATTGTGTTCGTGGATTTAAGTAAAGTAAGTAACTTTTCTAAAAAATACTCAGTTTAGACTAAAACTACAACAGGTATTATGGAGTTCCGCAAGGTAGGTTTCTTGGACCACTTCTCTTTTAGATTGTTAATAGGTAGTTTAAGAGATTTAACAGTGTAAGTACATAATTTCCTTGAAGGCATTTATAGAGAAACTCTAACCTGCCTACTGCCAACTTGAAACTTACACGAAAGTTTTGTGTACAAAGAAGCCGTCATGCACCTCATAATCATCTGTTAGTATTATAAAGTTTCCGTTGAAGGAGTGCGTCGTCGTTTCTAACATAGAAAATCAATACAAAGGTTCAATGCAGATAAATATCTTATTGTATGCAAACTTAGTGCTACCCAACAATATGACAACAAATTGCAAAACTCTACTTGCTATTAATTAATATGTAAATAAATTTCACTAGAATATTGTTGCATTGTTTATAAGAAAACGTTCAAGATTAAAAATACCTTATAAGTGCAAAATACCTGCATTATTGCTACAAAAAAATATCGTATTATTTGGATTTTGATTACTATATATCTATGATATAATAAAATGTTCTCACTGGCGAATTTCATACTTGACTTAATGACAAAAATTAGTACAGACTGCTCCATCTGTAGGAATTTAGTGAAGCGCCAAACTGCGTTAAAGTTATCGATTTCATTTGGTGGTGTTTTAGGAAGTAATACAGGACTCTACCTACAAAAACAGGGAATTACTTTATCACCTAACAATTAAATTTGTTTCTACACTTTATTTGTATTAAAAAATCGATCGGCTTGAATAATCCTAAATTGTGAAGTTTTTGTCTACATTTTTGTGTGGTTGATACGCAAAATTAAACAATCGAAATAATTTTGAGGAACATATACGGTGTGTCGCGTGTTTTAATTGACCACAAATAGATGTCATCGTTATTTTTGGTCAAAGTAATTTCATATTTTATAAGTATCAGTCTACTCCTGAGATAAAAAAAAAACACTGCTTTGAATGAACTGGTATAACTTGGTAAAAGATAAGTACAGTGTCCACTTGAGTACGATTAAACTACAATACTCATTACATAACTTTTATATATACGTTTTGTACAGATGAAGTATTTTGAATCTTTCGTATATCCTATATCTGATTCTTGTTTGGATTAGTCTTAGAAACAAGCTGGACATTAATCTAACTACAACTGTGATACTTTTTCCTTTCCGACTAGTACCCTAGTATTCCCTAGTGTTCCGACTAGTTTTGTAACCGATGAAAAAAATATCGGAATTTCCAATTTTGCAATGATTTCTGGAAAATGTATGTATATATGTGTGTATGTCTGTGAACACGATGTCGTCCAAACAGATCGGGCTCAAATTTGGTATACTTCTTTAAAATTATCAGGGGACGAACTGGACTGATTTTGGTCACACCCTGACAACCGGAAGTGGCCAATGTTAAATGCGTTTTCTTAGGAATACATCCAATTTTGATCAAATTGATACTTACTCATCCTCCAGTGACTTTAAATATATACACTAATTTACAGATCATTTAAATGAACAGTTTGACAGAATACACAGCCTTCGTCGCCGTGTTGCAAATTTTCCGATTTTTAATAATCGCAAAAGTGTGTAAATAGACACTTCATTGTGCCAACGATGTAGGCGAAAAGTTCGATGAGGGCCACCCCATTATATTTAATTGCACGATAAAGGAAGAAAAAGGAAAACCCTTAACAGATGATCGTGCATAAGTTCAACTATTCAACAAAAATACAGTCACATATTTTTAACGAGAATTCCTGAAAAAATATCATTCACAACTAAGTTTGGGTGATACATTTTTACAGATTTCTATCTACCATTTTAGATTGTTATTTTAATGCATTTTATTAAAACTTAAGACCATTTTATGTTCCAAGAAGTGCATACCACGCACATTTTGTAGTCCGTACTTGTATATGTCGTCTGAATATGTCGTGTTACTGCAAATAATTATATCAGGCAAATAGCTTTGCCATGACTTCGGCATTATAAAACATTATTGTTCATTTCTTAGAAAATTTGTTCTTTATAAAAGTTAGCGATAGGACTGAAATCAAGTGATGAAATCCAATAGAAACTAAAACTTCAAATATTACAGATATATATATATTGGGGGTAAACTACTTTTAATTTCAATAATATCGAGAAACACTATTTGGAAATGGTGTTTAGAACTAATAACTACGTTCAGATTTGAACTCACAGCCACCTATCCTAAAGAAAATCTAAATTGCTTGTTTTCTAAATTTAGGTGCTATGATTTTTTAAAACAGCAATTTCGACAATTACAGATAAACACTTGTTCTTGACCTCGTATGGCTTCAAAAATTAATTCCTGGGATAACTTCCCATCTGGTACCGTTGGATTTATCTATGTCGCGGTATTAGATCGAACACAGTTTGTTCTGAAAGAAGTGTGTGTGTGTGTATGTGTGTGTGTGCCCGTTTTTTGTGGCGACGATTCCGGAGAAACTACTGAAGGTATCGAGACGAAACTTCATATTTAGAAGTTTCGTGACTAAACTTAAAGCTGAAAGAAGTTTTGTCCAAAAGGGCCCAAAGGAACTCGAGGTTTACTCTTATCATTTTTCAACGATTTTGCAAATTAGCCGCCATTTCTGTAATTTCGTCAAAATAGTTAAATAATAAACTATAGTAGAGAAAATTTTGTATAATTTATGTCCATTCCATTTTTTTGGAAAAAAAAAATTAAATCATAGTAAGCGGATGCCCCTTGAACTTCCAAATTGCCCCCCTGAACACGGCTGTATCGTACGATAAAGTCATGTGCCTGGCCACATCAGATTTTTATGATTAAGGTTTTCAAATAATTATTCTCGATATTATTAAAATCAAAGGGAAAATCGAAAATAAACTGATATAATTTCCCGAACATTTTCCATGTAAAAAATACGAATACCTCCATTAAGGCGCGTCTAATAAAAACACCCGACATCAAAAAATAATTTATTTCGAGAATTACCTTCCCCGCGCCATTATGTTAATAATATTCAAATCAAATGTCCCCTATAAAACATTTTTTCTCCTTTCCTTCCCGAAAACAAGTCGACAAATCATAATCTTCCGCCATAAAAAAAGTTAACGCTGGCAAACTGAACAACAACCTCTGGAGGGTTGTTTCTGCACTATCGGTTCCTACAAGACTGGCCTATATCGTATATCATTCGCAAACGACGTATCCGCATTATTACGGCGAAATAGCCCCCGATAAATCACTGCTTTTCTTATTTCGGCGTCGATTTGACGCCAAAATCCCAACCGAACGGCCATCGGTCGCCATCTATTGGCCAAGATGTGAACTGCTGCACAGGGAATACCGCGTAATATAAGCCACCGAGGCCGCCGCCAATACTGATAGATAATAGATATGTCGAATGAGTTAAGGCCCCAACGGATGATCTACTACGTAACGATAATTACGACATTATGTTGTCATTACGGCAGAGATGCATAATTTTGATAAAATGTCTACAAGAAATTATGACAAATATGTATGCAAACGTTCGGCGAGAGAGTTTTAAATTGAAAAATATACTAAAAATGTTGCTATTTTTTAAATTTACTGGTAAGCAGTCCATATTGTAATTGCAATTTATATAATAACAGAAGAGAGAGAACACCTTGAGACAAGAAATTCTTTCCATTTGCTTAAGAGGTTTGTGTATAAATCTTCCAGTGGTAAATCATAGTGAAGACGTTTAATCTAACGGTTATGTACTGCAGTCGCTTTGCGCAATATCTGTGTTCTGTGAATGATTCAGATGTAAGATGGGCGACCCCTACAATAATCACCCCTCTGGTTGCTGGTAAGTGGGGGACCAGAAGAGGAGATAAGACGTCGGCAACGCCGGATGCTGGGGTCCATACCTCATAAGGTTGCGGAGGGTATCGATCGCTTCTATGCTACAATATGGCCGTCCTTAACAGATCTAGTAAGATATCGTTCTTCTAATTATGTTTTATTGTGTGACACAAAAGACTTGGTTGCTAACAACGAGGTTTTATTATTTATAAGGAAAACACATTTCTGTGCGCAGTGTATTATTATCTTAATCATAATAAATCATCATACATATGATATTTTTTACATACTGTGAATGTCATAACTTGATACTTTTGTAGAAAAGGATACTTGTTTTAACTCAAGTAAAATCTTCCGCTTTGTAGTACTTCCTACTGCAAATTAGCTCTTCAAAAAATTGTTTGCAAGGCTGAAAGTCAAAAATGTACCGTAAAGGCAAAGTTTGAGAAGTTGGGTAAACTTTGTCGGTACTGTAGTCCTGGAATAAAAAAAAACTGCTGTTTGTACTATAAAGGTCCATCAAAACCTTAAGTAAAGACTAAAGAGTAAACTTATTGTAGCTTTTACTTGCTTAGCGTACGATAAGAAGTAATTAATGAAAGAAAAACAGGGCATATAAATCTATATTTTCAAGTGTTACTGAGCAAAGTATAAATGAATATTAATTTTATTAATCAGAAAACCTAGTAATGTACATATAGGGATTGGGAAAGGCAGTCGGAAAGTTGGGTGGCCACCCAACTTTCCGACTGCCTTGCTGATACACTGAGGTGTCTAAACCTTCTGCCAGAATTCAATTTGGTGAAACCACTCTGGTCACAATCAATGTCAGTCATAAAATAATATTAAATTTCAGTTTTGTCAGCGACAAACTAGACTCTAAAGCTAGACTGGTTTTATAAATCCTTAGGTATAGCGTTCGTTTCATTGAACACTAATTTGGGATATATGTTACCGCTAATAGCCGAAAATAGTAGTTAAAAAACAAAGAATAATAACTTTAGTACAGTCAAACATTTTTCATATTCACCAAATATTGCATAGCATAGTATGTCGGCAACGGTTGTAGGTAGCAAAGTGGTTGCCAAGTATATCTAACGGCCATCTACACCAAATTAACGATTACTTATGCGGCAATCCGAGTCCATTTGGCCAATTAGTGCGTTACATGGAGGACAAGTACGCCACCCTCTCCTTCGCCGCTGAAGACGGTCCCAAGAAGTTGTCTGGTGACGGGACTCCGTCCGGCGAGGGCCTAACGTGATTACCGTGTATCTGAGCGGCTCCGTAATTGAATTCGGGACCCTCTGGTGACGTCAGTACGGGTCGAGACCGAGTCTTCTTCCCTTCATTGCACACGTCAGCGGCAGCGCGTGCTGCTTTGACAACTTGCCCACTTCCTTTTGCTGACAAGACGATGTACCTATTAGTAGAAGGTGGACGTCGCGTCGTCCATGGAGTTTTAAGCTGTCTTGAAAGGGTGATTAATTAGTTTGGCATTGACTGAGTTTGAAATGATTACTTGCTAGATGTAGGGTGAGAAATTTGTTGAATCTGAGTTTGGTCGTCATTATATCAATTATTGCAGCTGATATTTTATTTCTGTACTTGATTTTGTTGCTAAGAAAAGCGTAGCTTTTATAGTTATGAGCAAGAATAAGTTACAATTTTTTGGTGCCAGAATGGCCATTTTTCACTTACAAAGTAAACTGTGACTGATCTAATAGCGCGATATAGATGTTTTCAAGGTTTATTTCTGACGACCTCGTTGCTGTAAGATGTGTGGAATATGTATGGATTAGGAAGATTTCCAAAATGTGCATTTATAGCTACTTTAGGCAAAAGGTTAAGATTCATATTTATATCTACTTTTTTTTTCACTGTCAGAAAATATACCACAGTAAATCATTTCAAGAGAATCATACAAAGATTCTTGGCAAGTATAACATTTATGACGAGTAGAGTGTGGTGGCCTGCTCTAGCAATGTTATTGATATTTTTTATTAAAAAGAACTTTGAAAAAGACTTGCAAAGTAAGTTGTTTTTACCATTTTAAAATTAAACAAATACGCATCTATTATATTATACGAAATCTGAAGATATAGTTATTACACCCTTAAAGACCTTGGGTTTCGGTAAACTCCGTTTACTACCCATCTTATCTCCGCATGGCACGAATCTGGATGATAATAACATCTAATATAATGACAGCGACGACGACGCGACGTACCGCCATCGCGGGAGATGCTGAGATTCAGATAAAATCCTGGATCATCTTTGTCCTCCCTCACTGTGGGCTATAAGGACAAAGCATCCAGCAGCAGTTAGTTTTATGTTCGTTCCAAGGGTCCGACGGGCAATTAGGAGAGCAGATAGCGCGCGGACGCGGGTCGTAAGACGCGGCCTGGAAGTGTTCCCTAAGGAGGCGGACCACGGGCCTTCTGCACTAATCTACAAGACTCCGGGGCCCCCTGGATCTCGTCCTGCTACTACTCCGTTCGTAATTTATTCATGGCAGTTCTCCCGACATGACTGTTTGAATCGGTTTCCTAGAGATTTCAACTCGGATTAACTCAAGTCATAATCACGTGAACCCCTGTAGAGTCTAACCGAATACCCCTCTCACCCCACCAGTGTTGTCAGATTGTACAAGTGTTAGAGAGACGTGGGATAACAATCATACTTACTTATCATGTATTATAGGCTCCTACACAGCTATGGAATTACTAATAGCCACATTAAAATGGCATTAAAATGGGAAGATATAGCAAAGAAAACTGACTGGAAAACATTCACTGATATGAGACAAGCAAGCAGCTTCTCTATCTCTAAAGCCAGTTTCTCCAGCTACAAGAACCTGACCTCAGACTCATCACGGGACTCAGACTCTCACAAAAACTGGTATTCTATAAAACGACCAAAGTGATTTTGTTTTAATTTTGTTTAATTCAAATAATAAAGTACTGACTCAAAAAGCAAAGTTGTTTCAATAGATCAAATAATATATATTTTCTCTGTAACTATAACCTTTAAAGCTTTACATCATCCGATGTGGAAATTTTAATTTCTGTACACTGGCAACACTGCTCGTCGGTCTCCGATGGGATGCTTACGGTGGAAAGTACTCCGGACACGGGAGCGAGCTTGGCCAGGACGAAGTTTTATTGCGCGATTTGAGAGGACGATCCGCCCGACAGTGGTGGCGTCCTTGTCTCTATTCAAGCGTCGATTTTATTACCTCCTATAGGAGGCATACTTTAATTACTCTGGTAACACTTTCGGGAAAGTTTGCGGAAATAAACTTGGGTGATTTCAGTACGCTACTGATGGTTTTGCTAAACGATAAATGAATGAACAACCGGTATTTGTCTGAAACTTAAACGTATTTGTGGAATTTGACCATTTTTATCTAATTACGTATTAGTTACGCTCATCAAGTTATATTTTAATTAACGTTTTATTTTATTGCTTTTTATGGTATATTATATACAATATTTAATATAAACTTTTTGTTCTGTCAAAGAAAAACTGACATAATTATTATAAAACAAACGCATTATAATCTAGAGGTTTTCATAACAAACTGGTAGTAAATATTTAATTCGCAATCCGTTAGTATAGTGGCAATTCCTGTAGCTTAAAAAGAAATCTCAGTTTTTACTTTCCGACTAGTAGCCTAGAAAGAAAGTATTGTAATCAAAGGAAAAAAGATTAAGGGATTTCAGCAGGAATTGCCCAAGCAGTACAACGGATCAGGCTTAAATTTGGTATACATATTTTGAATTACCAGGGGACGAATTGAATTGTTTTCGGTGACAATAACACAACCGGAAGCGACAAATGTTACTTGCGTGTTCTTAGGTATGAATTCCTTGGACAATTTCTCATACAGTAGCGTTGGAACCATCTACATTGCAGCATTACATCGGACACAGTATGCTACGAAAGAAAAAATGTTTTAAAGTAGATATTTTTGCCCTATTTTCAAAATTTGGAGCGTCATATCTTCTGAACCCTTTGAGATCAGATCAGCGTGGAAATCTGCATTAGTGACCATAAATTTAATTGGATCTGATAGTTTTTTCATCGACTAGCAAAAATTTCGTTAAACATCGCAATTTTGGACCGCGGACCTATCTCGAAAACTATAGCTCGGATCGACATGAAACCTTTGCTACCTTACCAAAACGGATTCCCTGGTTACAAATTTACAAAGAACAAATGTCTATCTCTAATACTTTTCGAGTAACGTCCTAATTTTAATTTTATCTATAACAAAAAAGAATAAACGAATTCAGGTTGTAACATCTAATTTTGACCAAATTAGGGTCCAGAGTGGCTGTGGCAACTGTCTATCAAAATCAATTTGCAACACATTGACACATTCTGGCGAAGTCACTAAGTTCATTTTTTGCATTTTTATATAACTATTTCTAAACATCTGGTAAATGTCCAATATGCACATAAAACATGTTTTGCGCAACAATGCTGGTTTGGACTTGAGTGTGTAACACAAAATCGCCTGGCGACAGGAATAACTACTAATTTACGCGACAAAAGCAACCCTTACATCTGAATAGGGTGAGAGATGCATTTTTTAAACTGGTTTTACAAATGCAGCATCACATATAAATCTCACAAATTGGACCCTAGTGTCTGCAAGTTTCTATAGAACTGGATTTACCAGGTGTACACTATATCACACATGTACAACATACTTTCATGAATAAACCATAATTTAATTCCTCATCACTTTATCTCAAATCAAATATTTTTAACATTTCTTATAAATTTCTGCAGGCCAACTTTTGATTTAAGAAAACACGTAGACCATGGACGTATTTCAGTGGTTATGTACGAAGCTGTGCGCTCTATGACCCCACCCATTATTCTTTTGTAATGCCCCTCCAGAACAAAGCCAAAGAAAGGGGTTTATGTATCGGAAATATTATCCCCTATAAAGAACGGGCGCGCTCGGGCGATTCCCGCCTCTACGAACTCCGAAATAAGAGGACGACTGAGATGAAAATTATAGCAGCGTCTCAACTCTAACGATCATCGTTTCGTGTGCTTCCACGGGTTTTATGGAAGTTTTATTTCTCGCCCTTGCCAAATGCCTCTCTCTGATGACTTTCAACTGTGATGCCAGTTCATTCATATGCGATCGCCTTTGAATTCGAATATAGCCGAAGGCATCTTATTACGTCTAGAATTGGAAATACAATTGCATCATAAATCATAGTAATTGTTTTATTGTTTATATGTACAAAAATTGTTTGTTAAATAGAGGAAAGAATATAGAAAATAAGAAATACGAGATAAGATGTGAAAAAACAAACTTGCTTGTTGGAATGGAAAATAGAATATTATTAACATTTGTATGTCATATTGCTTTATTTCCATAATTTATCCACTGGACTCCTTTGTGTCACACGTGATATGCATTATGTTTTTTATCCTTAGCGGATGCTTGACTGCGCGTGCAAACTTTTGTAATATCAGATTTTATATCAGGTTTATATTGCACGTAACAGAGAAACATAGTTTGCACCAATTTACCTATAATTTCAGTAGCTATAAAAATATGTAATCGATATTTCATAATAAAAAGCGAATTTTAATATTATAATATATATTTGAATGTAATTGTGCTATGGCTGTTTTGTTAATCTGATTGTTGATATTATACTGGAAAGATTGTTATTGTGGTACAACTATTTTAAAATAAAAAAAGTGTTTGTGTATAATTGTATGGGTTAAAACATTTTTTGAATGCAGCACACAGTTTCATTGAAATATATGAATTTAATTGAATTTAATTGGAACTTTCTTTCATAGTATTATATAAAATATTTTGGTATTGACATATTGCAGCGTCTAAGTTAGTTAAGCAGCCAACAATTCTTCCATTTCGTGAAACACAGCCACTCTGAATCCCAACCCAATTTCAGTGGTGACTGGTGACTTTACCAAAATTTGTCAATTTTTACTTTCCTACTAGAACCTAGAAGGAAAGTATTGTAATCGACGGAATAATGAGATTTCAGTGGAAATACGCGTTTTGGGGTCCCCTGAATCGATTGCGATGATTTCTGGAAAATGTATGTATGTAGGTATGTGTATGTGTATGTATGTCTGTGAACACGATTACGCCCAAACGGAACAACAAATCGGGATGAAATTTGGTATACATATTTAGAATTACCGGGGGACGAACTGGATTGTATTTGGTGACAATCTGATAACCAGAGGTGGCAAATGTTAAATGAGTCTTCAGAGAGAATCATCCGATTTTGACCAAACTGATACCTGTTCATCCTTCGGTGACTTTAAATATGTTAACCAAATTACAGATCAGTGTGATGAACGGTTTAGGCGCTATAAGAGTTTATAGAAGCACTCTGACAGAATCCACAGCCTTTGTCGCTGTGTTGCAAATTGTCAGATTTTGACAAACGTCAGTGCCACTGACATGACATTGAATGTCAGTATCACAAATATCATTATGTTAGGTAAGATCCAGAGTAGCTCTGGCTTCACAAAATTGAATAATTGCAAAAGTGTTCAGACAGTTCATTGTGTAGTCGGAAAGTAGGGGGAGGGCCACCAGATATTTTACATAGCGTCTAAATCGTTCATGCCATTGATCTGTATTTATCTGTATCTGTGATTTATATTTATATTTATTTAAGTACTGAACTGGTATAAGTTTGATCAAAACTGGTTGAATCCGTAAGAAAATGTAAATTGTAAATGCAACTTCCAGTTGTCAGCGTAGCACCTGGCGATTCTAAATAAATATACAAAATTTCAGCCTGATTCGTTGTACCGGTTGGGCGCTATCGTGTCCTCATACACACAGCCGTTTTTCAATAATATATTGCAATGGTTTCAGGAAAGCTCAAAACGTGTACTTCCACTGAAATTCTGCGAATTACAACACTTTCAATCTAGGGTACTAGTGGGAAAGTAACAATTTCCACATTTTATCACATTTTCCTTTTAATAAAATGAAAGTACCAATGAAACCATTTATTATATACATAATGTTTACAAAATTATTAGGAATTGCAAATGAATTATTTCTTATTGTTTTTTGTTAAACAATGTTCAAGAAAACAAAAAAAGAGAAATCACGAACATCTTTGACATTTATCGATAAGATACATATTTGAGATACATAGGTATACATTTTGGAAGAACAAGGCAAGTTATTAATTTAAGTCTGTTTAATATACAATCCTGTGAGCAAGCATTGCATTTTAAATAACATGCACCATAGAAAAGTGATTTTGTACCAGAATTTTCTCTAAACTAATATCGTATTTTCAGCTATCCTATTTTATACATTGTTAGAGGGTTTGTTCGTAGAATCCAATGGATGAAACATTCTAGAATCTAGATAGTATATTATTCCACATATAACAACCACATAGTTACGAATTAGTGAGACAAAGACAATAACTGAGACAATAAATAACAACAACTAAAAATAGTTATTATTTGTGTTTTGTAAAGATACGACCGTAAATAAAAGATGTAATCACAGATAACATAAATATGTGAGATATCAGTAGATAATGTTAGGCCATGAAAATCTGTACTCTGTTGTATACTCACCGTGTAGTACAACAAAACTTATCGCTGAAAAATTCGTTATTAATTCAGCAAACTGTAAGATGCCGATCCAGGTTGGTGGGGATGGAGGGTTGTTGAGGTTTGCGAACAACCAAGAGGGGTAGTAAAAATGTAAACGCCCTCCGGCAACCCCTGCTCTTCCTGAGGGGCCAAACTCGAAACTATCCGCAATTATTATTACCAGCGCTCTCCCCCACCGAAACGTTATGAATATTGAGACGGCCACAAGCTATAATTAACATAAGATCTAAATTCCAAGCCGATGTCGAACTTCTCCAGAATTTCGCCAACTAATACATATTTCGACAGTTTGCCAAGGACCGCTCGAAATATACGGCGGCTAGCGGTGGTTAGATGCTCGGTCCGCCCCCAGACGCATTCTGCACCCGAACAACAAGAAAGGGGTTCCTCCGAGGTCTCCCGGAGAGATATTTAATGCCGCCTTAGACGATATATAAGACGACCCCCAAAGACCGTTGAATAATCACTTGTCAAACGGTAAGGGGGCGGAAGCCTTTGATCATTGTGGAAATATTTAATTAATAATTAGTTGCTTAATTCGGGCGTATAACTGTTCATTCCACGCTCAACCGCGTTCATCATATATTTAGGGGTAGACATTTTGTTTTGATATATCATTCATTTATTATAAAAAAATATTATTTTTATAAAAGTCGTAGTCAGTAGCTCAGCATCTATTATTCCTCAATGTTTGTGCACTCAAAGACGCTTTATGCTACGCGGTTTGATAGAATCCACAGCCTCAGTTGCTGTGTTACGAATTGTTTGACAAACGTCAGTGACAAATGTCATTATGTCATAGAAACTGGCGTTAGTTAGGGTCCCGATTGGTTGTGGTTTTACAAAATTGAATAATTTCAAAAGTGTTTAGATATTTCATTGTACCAACGATATAGTCGGAAAGTAGGGTGGGGGCCACCCCAGATATTTTTTGCATTTTGATGTGATAATTTTCATAGAAGTCAATTCAATAACTCGCTTGTTTTGACCGATTGTGACAATTTTTCACCACGATCTAAAAAAGATTGTCAGAAATAATTAATCTGCAAAAAGAAATAGAACTTTAACAGTTTAAAACACCATGAACCACCACAAAATATCAGTAATAAGGGGTAATGAGGGGCTTGCTTGTTTTTTACAGTATAACAGCGCACTTCTGTTTGTTTTATTACGACAAGAGCAAGTTAATTTTAAATGGTTTAAGTGAAACTTAAATCTGCACGATTTAAGTTAAAATACTGTATCTTCATAAAAAATTAACATATTGACATCAATCAAAGGACATAACATTGCTAATTAATATGGTTTTAAAACTGATTACGTGAAAACTTGACTAAGTTTCACGACAGACTGTTCCAACTATACACCACATAGAATCATTGTGGAGGTTACACCGATAAAATGAGTTGAAAAAAGTATTAAAAAATTCTTTAGCTAGGAAGATTATGTTTAGCTACAAAGATTAAGGAAGTTATTAGGGATCAAAATTTGTAGGTGGGCGGTTTCTTTTTGGCGCTAACAATTATTAAATAGATGATTACTGTCCACATTTTTACCTATTACACTGTCATTTTATCATAAAAGCACTACTTACTGTTTTCATTTCAAAATATACGTAATTCAATGTTAACAACATAAAACACGTGTTATTAAGTTTAATTTTTACATTTTTGTTATTCTTCATTTCGATATTGTCTTTTGTATGATGACGTTAACCACTTGATAAGTAATACGATATTTATTTATTAAACAACAACAATTCTTACTAATAATATCATAACGTTTATAATAACGTTTGTAAAAATCTACGTTTAGTTATCACTTATCATCACGCTTTAAGGGTTAACTTAACATCTCTTTTAAATTTCAGATTTCCATCTCAACTAGAAACCACTTCAGGAAATTACAATTCCTAGGAGCATTCCGGTCATTGGCTGGATCATCCCGTATTCTCCAATATTAATCTTCGAAATTGCGTTTTGGTCGCCGTGAATTAGTCTTCATTATACAGCCAATGATTTATTAAACCAGCTACGCAACAAAGATGTTTGTATTAATTAAATTCGAACCCTTCTCCTCACTCCCTTGTTTCCCTTGCACCCAAGAGAGCTAATTTTCGCCGGAGATTTTGACCAGAAAAAGATTTCAGGAGCGGTTCTTATGACCACTTGATAGCGGCACTTCCAATTAAGACCTTAAAGTACAGTTACTGAAGCGGAATAAATTTTATAGTCTTACCGGGCGACTCGGCGAAGTTCGTAACTCCGTAAGCCTGTGTAAGCTGGCGCGTTTGGTCACTAATTTGTGCATAAGTAAGGGGAATTTCTAAGTACTTGGCTGCCTTGAAAGACCCCCGAGGAATTTTAATCCCAAGACGCGGACAACTTTCCTGAAACCTGAACTGTAATAACGAAATTTGGGCCGAGTTTCCAATGTTCAGTTAAGTTATTAATATTGTCCGAAAGATTTTTTTCCAAAATGCTTACTACAAAATTATTTCACCTAAAATTAACACAGTTTTGGCACATTTTTATACGCGTACCCTGGATGCACATACAATTTTTACAGTTATTGCTTGCAAGTACCCAAAGAATAATACACAGAGGGAAAAATTTATTCGATACAACACGAACATCTTTGAGTGAAGAATGTCATTTGTTTCTATATCCGCAGAAAGATCATTTGGTTGGTTCAAGTAAAATACAAAGTTCTCAGTGTAAGACTATGATTTTCTTAATGTTCCCAGTATACGTTTTCTTGTTTTAAGTATGAAGGAACTGCTCGAGATGAATTACGTCTGTTTTAAACGATACGTACATACGTATACTTTTGGGCCAAGAAACTGTTTGTCCGTTGAAACATATATTATTTGGGTATATTTTCCACCCAACAAAATATTGTTGTTGTTGTAAAACGAACGTCTTACTCTTTTTATATATAGAAGAAAAACATTTTCTTCTTCAGAGCAAAATGTACTCAACAACAGCCGTTAAAATAACTATTATATATATATATATTGAAATTCCTATTAAAATAAAATATTTTTTGGTCTTCATGCTACACTATACCTATACTCAAGGCTGCTTTGTCCATTAGGCAAGAAAGGCTTTTGGGTGCGGTAGCAAATGCTTAAAAAGAAAAATTAAAAATGTTGATCTGTTCGTATATTTGTTTATTAGATTCATATACCTATATAAGTTATATAACGGAGTGCGGAGTGTATCTATAGCATTACTTTTCTAATGGCAGTGAGTTCTTATCATAAAGACTAATTATTGACGTTACCTACCACTAAACCAAAAAGTGATTATTGTCTTTTATCTTCTTTATTTATCTTCTCCCCAGTAGTTTATTGTGCTTATGTTAGCGTATTCGGGGCAAACGTGTATTGATCACAAAAGAACTCTGTTGGTTTACGTTTACCACATCTAACAAAATTGCTGTATGGGACAGGTATTTTAAATATAAATATTCGAACAATATATTTTCTGTAGAAAAATTTAGGAAAAAGAGTTTTAGAATGCACAGAGAGATTTTTTTAATGAAACAAATTTGCTTCAAGTCAAAGAAAGATCGATGTTAAATATAAATTAAATGTTAAATAGTGGCAGACAAAGCTTTGGTTGTCGCAAAGAAATTTGATAATAATTATTAAATTCAAATCTTTCGTATTTATATGAAAGTTAATTAATTTAAATTTAATAAACAAATATTTCGAAAGAAATGAACATTCTGTTTCAAGACGGATACGTTCTTTTTAAATAAAAATATCTGGGGTGACCCTCACCCAACTTTCCGACTACACCGTTGGCACAATTAAGCGTCCCAACACTTTTGCAAGTATTCAAGTAGTGTGAGGCCAGAGCCACTCTGTACCCTAACATTAGTTTCTATGACATAAAGACATTTGTCATACTGACATATAATGTCATGTCAGTGGCACTGACGTTTGTCAAAATCTGACAATTTGCAACATAGCAACGAAGGCTGTTAATTCTGTCAAACTGCTTCTATAAAAGCTAATAACGCCTAAACCGTTCATCCCATTGACTTGCAAATTAGTATACTTATTTAAAATTACTGGAGGATGAGCAAGACGGATGTAACATTTGCCACTTGCGGTTGTCAGATTATCACCAAAAGCAATCCAGTTCGTCCCACGGCAATTCTAAATGTGTATGCAAAATTTCAGCCCGATCCGTTGTACCGTTTGGACGCTATCGTGTACACAGACATACACACGCGCATACACATACACACACACACATACACACACACATACATACATACATACATTTTCCAGAAATCATTGCAATCGATTCATGGGACCCTAAAACGCGTATTTCAGCAGAAATCTCGATAAAAAATTTTCCTTCGATTACAATACTTTCCTTCTAGGATTAGGTACTAGTCGGAAAGTAAAAAGTACCTAAGTCCTAAGCATAACCACTGCATTATTGTAATAAAACATCATAAGATTTGTATACAAATTTATCATAAGGTATTATTATTATACTATTAAGGCATCAATAAGGTATTATAAAAGGCATCTATTACCTGTATTCTGGCATTGGAAAACGTCAGTTTTGTGAGTCCTAGATCTGATCTAGATCGGTTAGGTTCTTCCTTCCTAATCTGCAACAAGAAACGTATAACTCAGTGTTGTTAAAATAATAACTACTTCATTCATCTACAAAGTTACTTATTTAAAAAAAAACATAACCCTAATCATTGCAGTAAATCCATGGATAAGAGTATAAACAATCTAAAACAAAAAAAAATAATTCTACTTATAATCGTTGAACACTTTTGTAGCGCCTATTGGAAAAAGGAAACCCACTCCCCGTCCATCTGAAACAAAAAAAAAACATACAGATTTTAACTTTTTTGAAGCAGAAACGAGCAAGGGGGAAGATCCCAAACCACCACGCCGCTAACCTGCAGCGACATCTTCTTCCCTCTCGCTCGTTTCTGCCAGGCATCGCAACAATTACAAAGAAATACCCACTTACCGGAATTTTTCAATAATACCACCAATCAAGGTCAGATGATTAGCACTACCACTGCTTTTGACGACTCTACAGAACTCTGTAGAGAGCCAAAAAGACCGCGAACCTAGAGAAGTCCAAACATCCTACCTTATTGCGTCTTCTTCCCCTCCAACGAAGGACGACATCTCCTTGAACCTACCTTTAGATGTCTTCGTCCTTGGAAGCTTCCACTCCGGCAAAATCCTCCTCCAAGTCAGTCCTTCTTCTCCCTTGGAAATCTACGGCTGCTATTCAACACTACACAAGCAAGATTTAAAAACGCACACAACTCAATGTTCAACACTTCACTACATCACCGTTGTTGTCCATCTGCAACAATAATATAGCCAAATATAACCAAATATTCATCCACAACAATCCACAAACAAGTTAGATAATTCGGTTTTACTAGCCGATAATAATTTGATGCCGTAACACAATAATAATTTAATATTACTTACATACGTTTTATTCTTTGCTTCAAACTTCTATCACAGCTTCTATGATCAGACAATACATAGTTATTGCGCTGGGCGAACTTGGTTAGATATGTACCCACATTACACCGCTTGCAACGCTTGTCGCTAACTGAACCGAATATCTAATAACAACATATGAAATGCATAAAAAAAATTTACCTGCGAACGCCAAGCATATATACAAGTACACATCCGGCATACCAAAAAAACTCGTTCAGTTCCAGCCAACACAGCGCGCAAAGCATACACTACACGTATTGGTAACTTTTACAAAAATATTTCTCGATAAAATTCATGGTTTGTTTGTGAAAATCCTACAGAAATTAATTTTAATACCTAAAACCGTTTAATTAAAATAACAGTGTGGTTACCATGGAAATTGGTGAAAACACATATCTTCAAATATCTGGGGTGGCCCTCACCCTACTTTCCGACTACATCGTTGCGTTGGTACAATGAAATATCTAAACACTTTTGAAATTATTCAATTTTGTAAAACCACAGCCAATCTGGACCCTAACTAACGTCAGTTTCTATGACATAATGACAATTGTCATCCTGACATTTAATGTCATTTAATGTCATGTCATGTGATGGCACTGACGTTTGTCAAAATCTAACAATTCTATAAAAGCATATAGCGCCTAAACCACCGACTAGAGCCTAAGGCCTAAACCGTACCTAAATCTCACTGATCTCCAAATTTGTATAAGTATTTAAAGTCACTGGAGGATGAGTTGGTATGAGTTTGGTCTCAATCGGATAAATTCCTCAGAAGATGCATGTAACATTTGTCATTTTCCGTCGATTACAATACTTTCCTTCTAGTCGGAAAGTAAAAATCTTCCTTTGCTGTTTGACAATTTAGTACTAAACTTAATAAATTCGTTGATTTAAAAACTACAAATTTTGATATACCTTCTCAAATATAGTAGTTTAGTGTATAATGGGTTAGAACTGGGAATTTCTTGATACTTGATAGTTTGGTGCGACGGGTATGGTTATCCCAACTGGCGGAAATAAAACTAGATGTTGAGACCCTCAAGAACCGATTGGCCCAACATAGAAGAGATGTGAACACGGCCCTTTCATTGCATTGTGTCACAAATACCCATACACCGGATCTTCCATCAACGACAGTCCTTTCATTGGACAAACGTTTTAATAGACTTTCCTTTTTGGAAATGTGCTACATAAAGACGACACCATCCTCTATTAACTCAAGAAGAGACGTAGAAGGTATCAGCAACTTCTACTCTTATATATTTCGCATGATAACTGACATAATTAATGGTAACAATAACAATTAGATTGAATTTCCTTCCTCTAAACCTTCCTTAGACCTCCAATGCGTTAGTGACATAGTATTGTAGTATTGTTAAATTAAGTATTGTAAAATTAGATTTAGTTACTAACCTAAACGTAGAAATTTCAAATTGTTTATATCCAATTTTCAAATTTAAAAATCTTGGCGCCATATCTGCAGTTGGCACTAGGATACCAACATTTATTTTTCAAAAGTTTTTATGTCCACCAACCATTTTACTATTCTAGTCCAAGCCATCTGTGATAAGTAGGAAAATATTTAAAATTAGACAAATTTACTAACTTTTATCGATACGGATCCGTTGTTTCTGATTGAGACCGCCTTACAAGTCATAACCTTCAGGATAATGCTCAAGGTAATTGCGCATCTTTTTATCTTTAACAACGTTTAGTTATTCGTTGGCTGTGTGTACTTAGATGTGAATTGCCTATTTTAGATGACTCTCTTTACCAAATTGCCCTTGTACGGTGGAGTTTTTGACTTCTCCTTTCAACTCATGGCGATTTAAGCGTGAATTGTTCAGGTTGGTGGACTCTCTTATTGTGTTTTTTGTACGTTTCAAACTGACCCTCTTGTAATGTCTTACAGTCTGAAGATGCCTGCAATACTACGGGCGAAAATATTTACTGAGTTACAATAAACACGCTACCTACGAAAAAAATATCAACTTCTAGTTTTATTTCCGCCAGTTGGGATAACCATACGCGTCGCACCAAACTATCAAGTATAGTAGTTTAGTTTCTGTAAAGTGTACTTTCAAATTAGATAACTATTGCGACCATGAATTATTTTTGTTAAATTAAAATAATTTTTCTTTAATTTAATCATTCTTTTATTATGATTTCATCACCATCAAGTTCCCAAGTCGAAAAACACAATAAAAGATTTTGGTGGACTCATTGGATTATTCTTCTCCACGGAAACCTTTTATAAAGGCTACAGAATTATTCCTAAATGAAGAGAAAAATAATAGAGCTCGCTTTTTATAGAAGCTATAGCTTAGCTTCTATAAGCTCAAACTAACCCAACATGTGACTAGAGACTGTCGGCGCCATCTCCTCGCCAGTAGACATAGCAATAATTTTTAATAAAACCGCGTGTTTTTATTGAAGCACATACTTTTTTCATTCAAATCTATTATGTCTTTCTCTTCCAAATAATTTCAAATAGAATATTTATTTATCACTAGGCCGACCTTTATTTCAAATAAACCCAGAATTATTTCATTCAAACGTCTTTCTGCAATTAAACCAAAACAATTTCTACTTTACGGTCATTATGGAAAACCATTTGGTGTAAAGAATCTTTTTTTTTCTGTGAAAACCATTACGTTTTACTTACAATATTTCCAGTAAAATATTTCTTTTAGCCTATGCAACTCATTTTTCACATTTAAAAATACTTATTTGGTTCAAACATACAATATGTTTTCCTTGAAAGAAATATGTGCAAAGAAATACATTTATTTGATTTTACGTTTCTTTTCTCTCTGTGTATAATATATATTTTTATTTACTACATACATGTTCTTTACCGAAGTTAAAAGTAGTTTGTATAATTTTCTTTACTATTATAAGAAGTTTTGTATTTTTTTGGAGAGTGGAAATTTTGTTTACTAATAAAAGTGTACTGTTCTGAATTCTGATAATATAAATTTTCATTGATATGAGGGGCGGCAACAAAGTAATTGCCTAGGGCGCCGATACACCTTAACGCGACCCTGCCTATATGCATATTACGCAAGAGCAATTTTTCTTGATGAGCAAAAATACAGTTCTTTCTGTGTAGGCTATTCCACTACAATCCTGGTTTTCCTCATAATCCTTGTATGTCACTCATGCAAAAAAAAAACACTTGTGCATACATGTAAACAAACAATATATGAACACAAAATATCGTCAAACTTATCTAACGGGAATATTTGGCAAAAGACACGGGAAAGTGTTAGCGCCATCTGTAAAGTAATAGAAGCATGTTTATTTTTCGTCCAACAAAATATGTTTGTAGTTCTAAGGCGAACGTCTACTTTTTTTATAGAAGAATAACTTTTTCTTCGTCAGAGAAAAATATACTTAACATAAACATACTAAATGCTTAAATCGTAAGAATAACTAACCGTTGCAACAACTATATTGAAATTCTTATTAGAATAAAATATTATTTGTATAGAAAAAAATCCTCTTCGTGCTACACTATATACGCAAGAATAATTTTTCTTGATATCCAAGAATAGAGTTCTCTCTGTGCACTAGAATTCTAGATTAATATGTAAACTGGTTTTGGAATGATAGTCATTAGCGGAACATTCTGTATTTATTCCTGCGACATTTTACTGTCAGTGATTTCCAAGAATAAACGTTATTTGTCATTATTGCGTTAAGTTATGTTACATTTATTTAAGGTAATTTTGTTATTAAAAAGAATAAAACTGATACGAAGAAAACATAATATTGTACCCACATACACAAAGGTCTATCTTCGCTAATTTTCTTAATTACTGAATACTGACCCAACTGTATCCAAATTCCGTTCCATACATATAGTTCATAGTTTGGTACACAATTGTTGTCTTGTAGTCATGCGGGTAAAGGGTTTCGCGTTCCTTGTCCGTGATATTAATGTTAATTAACTACAAACCGCGCCATTATGCAACTCCGCATAAATTTAATTGTGTACGGTGTGTTAATTTTCCTTACATGTAACGGACCATGTTCTTAGAGATGTTAGGTTGGCGTCTTCGGACCACGCAACTTCAAAGCGACCCTCTCTGTTGCGAAGTAGCTCTTTCACCTCGCTTACTAACAGCAGGTTGCTACGCGAGCGACGCGATGTTTCAAACTATGCATGTTTGTATGTACGATGACAGATATTAAATTGTGTGCCAGAATTAGATTATAATGATGGCACTTCTCGAAGTTATTTGTTACATTCTAAGTTACATTCTTTTCTTTTTAGTTTATGCAGCGGATCTAGAGTATAACACCTTTCTATAGTGTACCCACCATGAAGTGTTCTTTCTAATTTAATGCAAAAAAATAAATGATAACGTTGCTCAAACTGGGAGTCGATAATACAAAACATTCTACTTCCTTCTCCTGTTAAATTTTGCTTAACCATCCACAAACCTACCTCCAAGGTCTTGTAAAACATAACGTTAGTTAATTATTATAGTACCCTCCAGTAAGCAACTGCTTCATCAGTTTTGGGACCTGGAGCAAGTTGAATTGCTGTCCGTTCAAGTCCACTACGCCAAAGTTCCGAATACGGACCTTACCGGAATAAAGCCTTCACTAAACAGAGACGAAGTGCATACCTAGCATCGTTTGGAAGGGTGAGATGCAAGATCTTTACGAACCCTTTCTTCTCCGGGGCGGACGTTACAGATCTCTTGGCTCTAGAACTTTTGCAGGTTGCTAACTCTGCTCTTTTAGTTTGAAAAGTTTCGATATAGGTACATTTTACCTATAATATGCTTTGCTATATGCATGAGTAGTTCGAGACAACTTCTGTATAGCACCACATCTTAAAATTATGTATTTAGCCGATACTAATTGTTCATTATATCATAAAGCATAATAATTGACCCAGATTTGTTTTACTTTATATAATCTATAAGTAGTTATTGATCTATAGTTATTTTCTGTACAATTAATGATAGAAGAGTTTTAATTCAAAATTATTGTAGTAAAAATGTTATAATTAATAGATTAAAGCATGAAAAAATGGGGCAATACTTTCACTGCCTGATAAGTGGACTATATCATACGTTATATTTCGATTTAAGGACATTTCTTGCATCGTCTCCGACAGCCGTGATCGTCTAGTGGTTAGGACCCTACGTTGTGGCCGTAGTAACCCAGGTTCGAATCCTGGTCACGGCAATGTGCAAACATTGTCACGGCGGAGACTTTTTTTTCAATTTTTAAAGCAAACCGTGTTCATTAAAGTTCATTTAAATAACATCAATATCACAATATCATTACTAAAATTAAATCATTATTGAAAATAATACTATTTTTTCTACTTTGCGTCATTAATTTTATAAAAATTTAGAAGTATACCGGGTCATCATAAATGAGATTCACTGGGTGGCAATACTTCGTTCCGGTCGTTGCGCTCAAAACTTTAGTCCCAGTTATAGCACCAGTGAATTTAAAATGCTTGGAGCGTTTTTATTGGCCCAACTAGGTCCAACTTTTGGTAAACAGTGTGAAGTTGGACCTAGTTGGACCAATAAAAACGCTCCAAGCATTTGGCGCTATAACTGGGTCTAAAGTCTCGTGCGAAACTACCGGAATAAAGTATTGCACCCGGTGACTCTCATTTATAATGACCCGGTATTAGCATTGCCAATATTACAGACGTAAATGTAGTAAATGCGTAAAAATTTTTACCGCCATTTTAACTTTATGAATGAATTGAAGGTCATGCCCCGACCCCTCTGGTGGTCATGTCGTCAACTAACTTTCTCTGACCTACTATAATATACATACACAATGATATTAGGTAAAATTCCAATTTGGAGTCTTTATGGGTGCAACCGTTGGTAACACTGTCATCTCTCACTTAAATTCAAATATCTGTGAACAAGTAATTATTATATACCATCATATACTAGTAGTACGAAACCTAGAATGCAACACGCATGTTTAAATATGTATAAAAATATATATACTTCTAAAAAATCAGTTTGTGCTTACTTTTGTGGTTATGTGTACTTTCGTTTGACATGCATTTGATATCAATGTCACCAATCTAAGAAAAAAGTTACTAAAAACGGTGTTACAATTAGCACGGTGTTACAATTTGCTAATTGTAACACCGAAAACAGTGTTACAATGTGTGCATTGTGAATGCAAAGTAGAAAAATCCTATTTATAGAACAAAATTATTCAAATCCCGTACGACACCAGATGGCACCTTTAACCTTCAAATGAGATTTTAATTTTTTATTTAGGTACATATTACATTTATTATCTATACAGAGTGTTTGTACAGTAACGGATAAGTGCCGGATATTGTCACGTATCTGTTACTTATACACACCTTATATTATTTATTTTTAGGTACGTAAAGTATGCCATTAATTATGTAATAAATATACCATGTCATTATTGCAATTTATATTTTTGGGCAGTTATTGCTATTTTTTGGTACATACACTGCCATCTAGGAGCACAACGACAAACCAAGATTACAATTCGCCTGAACAAGCGAATGTAGATGGCGCTATTGATCCCGAATTGTTTAATTCAAATTTCTACTACCAAAGTGGGACTCTTTCGCTCGTTGGTAAAATAAAACAACAATAATTAGGTTGGTATTTATGTATTGAAAGAAAATAATACATGCCAGGGAGGGTCCGCTGTTAAGTAGATGACAGTTGAAGGACAAAAGAAGAAAAATAAATAGTACACATTCACCAAAGAGCAAGAAAAGATTTAAATTTAAAAGGGCAATGTGATATATTTTCATGACAGACAAATAAATAAAGGTATGATTCGATCTCATTCTCCATACTAAACAAGCTGTGCACATCGAATCAATTCAATATTGACAAAGTCATAGGCGAAAAAAAAATATACAAAATATGGGCTACTAACCACCATATATATAAATATACATGTATAACTAATCATTGTAAGACTATACAAAGGTGCAAAATACGCAGAAATATACAATTAATAATTACAATAATAATAACACTGGTAAAAATATCAATTACTGAGAATCCTTTGTCAATTTTGAATCAATTACTGATACTTTAGATACTTAAGTTTACAAAATTCCATATAATAATGTCTGTTTTTACAATGCCGTCAAAATTACACGTGGATCCTCTACGGCAGCTTTAATTTTCCTGAGGAACATCACAGCTTCACGGCCATCAATCAATCTATGATCATAGCTCAGAGCGATGTACATCATTGGTCTGATAACAACCTGAAAATAAAAAAAAAAAATAGATTTTGTTTTACACAAAAAATAATTGAGTATAGTAGTTTTAAACTAAGTAGAGCACAGTGACATATGCAACCAATTATACCCAGTGTATGGTTTATAATTCACCACGTATATTTGGTTGCATACACAACTGTGCTCTCCTTGGTTTGTAACATCTATAAAACAGAATACTTACTTGTCCTTTAACAGCAATGGGACGATCAAAGACACCATGCATTCCAAGAATTGCAGACTGGGGCATGTTGATGATTGGGGTGCTCAACAATGAACCAAAGATGCCACCGTTACTGATGGTGAAAGTACCTCCATCCATATCTTCAATGGCCAAGGTTCCTTAAAAAAGAAAAAATAAATAAATAAATTAAAAAATTAATAAAGAAAAGACAGACAAACCTTTCTTTGCTTTTTCTCCAAGAGCGGCAATAGCCTTCTCAATGTCGGCGTAGGACATCCTCTCGACGTTACGGAGGACCGGCACAACAAGGCCTTTCGGTGTGGCTACGGCAACAGAGATGTCGATGTAGTCCCTGTAGATCATTTCGTTGCCGTCGATTACAGCGTTAAGTACAGGTTGATCCTGGAGGGCGTAAGCGGCAGCCTTGCAGAAGACTGACATGAAGCCGAATTTAACGCCGTGCTTCTTGACGAAGGCATCTTGGTTTGTCTTCCTGTACTCCATGATATAACTGTGAACAAAGATTGAAATTAATAATAGAATAGAATATAAGTACATACAGATAAAATAATAATAATAATAATACCTCATGTCGATTTCGTTGAATGTGGTCAACATGGCGGTGGTATTTTGGGCATCCTTCAACCTCTGTGCGATCTTCAACCTCATCCTGTTCATTTTGACCCTCTGTTCACTGCGGGTGCCAGAAATTTCAGACTGGGGGTCTGCAGGTGGCAACTAGACACAAAAATGGGTGAAAATAAATAAATAAATCTAAATATATAGATATTTTTCCCTATCACGTAACGTTTTTCTACAGCATCAGTTCTTAAGTAACAACCTCATTACAGATTTTTCTAAGAGCATATCAAGGCAGAGAGTTAAATTTTATTAACATCATTTTTGGATTCAGCACACCTGAATTAATAAAACACAAGTATCATATAGAAGTTAGCAAAAATAGTGTAGTGCAGTGTTACTGTAGGATGCTTTCTCAATATGTTTAACCAAGTTTAAGCAAAAAAATGGTTATTAGAAGAGAATATTTGTTGTTGCATATTTGTTACTCAAATATTAATTAAAATATTGCCAATATGAAATAAAGTACAATGTACAACCCTAAAGTACAATGTACAACGCTAAAGTACAATGTTAAAACCTATTTGGCTTTACGGCATTCAACTTTGGGGTTGTGCCAAAAAGACAACATTCCAGGCATCCAATCTTTCCAAAAGAAAGAGGTAAGAAACATTGTTAATACCCCTCGATACATAAGGAACAGGGACCTGCATCACGATCTTGGTGTCCCCTGTCATCGACGAGATAAAAAGAAAGAGACCTTGTAGCTACTGGACAACCAGAACCTAGTGAGAAGACTGAAAAGAACTCACAGAGCACAGTGAGTGTAGTGACAATGGCGTTAGTTTAGGACCAATAAATTAATAAAATTTGAGTCTACAGAGGAAATAAATAAATAATCGAAAATAAGTAATGAGACTTAAGTTTTTGTAGCTTCCTTTTGCTTTTACTAGAAGCTTCTTTCGTATTAATACTTGTTACATAATTATTTAGAAATATGCTACACAAGCATGAAGAGACATATGTTTCAATTAAATATAATGATTCAGTGGAACACTAATTATCCTAGATGATCTCGTTTATTCTCATGTTAAAATTAATGCCTTGCAAATAATAAAAGGATAAATGAATTATGAAAGTGTCCTTATTTGGTTACAAGACATAGATTGCAATACATTTCAATAATTACCCAAAAAATTAGTTCCAGAGAACTCTTTAGCGAAGTCAAACCCAAAATTAATTGTAAAATTTTTGTCATCAAGATGTTTTACATCCACAGTCAGACCAAAATGATTATTACATCAAACAAAATTATACGAGCAAACTAAATACAAAACGACGCTTGTTAACATGTTGACTCAGAATTAGCACATCAGATTAACATGTAACTCCACAATTTTCAACCAAACTATATGAACTTGTTTGAATTTTGTGTTCCTCTTTTGTGGCAAAGCTTCAAATCCATAAAATATTAAAAAAATAACTACATAATTACAAACCTTAACAGTTGCCGCCTCCAACGTTTGCGCATGTCGAATAGCAGCTACTGGAATTGAACTAACTGGTGCAGCAGGCCTAGGTGGCGCTGGTGCAGCCCTCGGAGGTGGTGGGGGTGGTGCAGCCGCCGCCGGAGGTGGTGAAGGTGCAGCAGCAGCAGCTAAACATCGAAAATTACATTTAATTTTTTTAATACGTACAGTGATACATAATATAATAAATATATTTTTTTAATTCAAGTACAAAATGGCAAACAATATAATATTAACTTTTTACTCCCTATAAACTGTTTTTCTTTTTATTTTATTTTGATTTTTCTAGTTCTAGTTTTTACCTGGCTTTGGTGCAGGGGCAGCTGGAGCGGGTGCTGGTTTAGCAGCGGGAGCAGCTGCAGCAGCAGCAGGTGGGCCTGCGGTCACTTTAAGCTTGAAGAGTTTGTCTCCAGGCTTTACGGTGGTGCCATCTGGTGTGATGATCTCCTCGACGATACCGTGGTTGGGAGACGGCACCGGAATTGCGGTCTTGTCGGTTTCAATTTCGCAGATGACGTCATCCTCTTTGACGGCGTCGCCAACCTTCTTCAGATATCTACCGGAATTACGCAAGAAACAACGTAAACACAGATTTTATCACGTTTCTTTCGAAATATGTTTGTGAAAGTCAGTTCAATGTGACCTAATTACTGATACACAGTACAGAAATGCAGTTCATAAAAATTAATTTCAATCTCAAGAATTCATGTCTCTTTATCAAACATGTAAAAGTTCAAGTGCTTGTTTATTTTTATCAAATCAGTATCTATGTAGAACTTAAAAAAATAGCAGTTTTAATTAGCAATTTTTTAGCAATTAGCTACATGAACGAATCATAAAAATACAGAAAAATACTTACTTGACGTCACCTTCGGCTACAGATTCGGGAAAACCCGGGCAAGCGACAATTTTAACCTCGTCTCTCAAGAAGGCGGTGGTCCTAAAGAATCTAACTTTGTGGTTATATACAATACGTTGAGGTCTGCAAATTAAATACCGAGTTATAATCAACCGATGTACAGGTTTTTAGTTTCAATCACCTTGCACTCTTCGAAACATTATTTCCCAATATCCTTGCAGCTTGGTGGAAAGACCTACATTTCGTTGGTACCTATAAATTTCCCTAATTTGATAACTAATCATAGTTGTAAAATAAATTAAGTTCTAACACAAGCATACATTACATAATGCAATCAAATTAATGGTACTGCACAATCTGTGGTAAGCTATTTTTATATATCAAATAATACTGCTCCTACCTCTTTAGAATTTCGAGCCAGACACTCGTTTACAGCTCTTATTGCAGGTCTGGTAAGGTTCCTGGATGCCATAGTGAGCATTCCAGCCATAATTTGTTTAGCGAAGGAACCACGACAGGTCCCAGTTTCGCAAAATCCAACGAAGACCTACCAACCTTACCAATTTGACCATGAACGAAACTTTTTGACAGTTTCTGACGTCTGCGTCTGATTAGGTGTCGCCACCATGTGACGACCGAAATAATCAAAGCTTATCAGCGCTCCATTCAAAGAATCGCCACAAATAACAATTTATCTTGAGATTACGTTCACATAATGTTGCATAATTCTTTGCAACATGTTATTTTTTAATCATAAGTAGATTAATTAATAATAATGTGATAGCTGCCGGCAATATCACTGAAAAAATATCGCAGGTTTTTGTTTATTCCTAAAACATCTTTAGATGTATTATCTCAACGCAAACTAGTATCTCAAATTAATTCCTATTTATTTGATGTAACAAAAATTTACAGATATCTACTGAGATTTTCAAAATTAATCTCCTTATTCATGCACTGCTATTGCCAACCCAACCATCCGAAACGTACGTCTAGAACGTCATGTTTCCGTCATTAAATGAACATAACCTAACAGTCACTTAATCTAAGCAAAATATAATTAAATAATGTGCAATGGCAGGTGCAAGATGCTATAAAAGAATTTTTACTGTTTTAGAACACTGGTCGGTTGATGAGACGAAAGCTGGCAGGTATACATAATTGCGTTTATTTATATTTACCGTTTAAAGTTACATAATCTAACCTCACTTTTAGGGATTTGGGCACCTACCTAAGACAGTTTGTGGACAAAGCTTATAAAGAAGGTAAATTTCAAGAAAATCTGCAGTACTGGGATAGGCAGTACCTGTCACTGCAGAAACTAGTGAACAGCGAACATCAAAAGAAATATCATAGGACTCTGTCATCAAGTGCTACAGGATTAACTGCTGAACAGTGTAATATCGCGTTATCGAACGAATTTCTGGAGCATTTACAACAAGAGGAGAAGTCGGTCTTCAGGAAGTTATTTAGTACAAAGTCTGAACCAAAGAAAGATGTTGCTAAATAGATTTTGTAAGTTTTGTAGTGTCTTAAGAAAATGCAGCACGCAAGTAGTCGAAAACAATGCGCAGATTTCACCGCACTTACCTGTAATGACCGAACAAGTTTTAAAATACTTGGAGCCGTCGGAAAATCAAACTATTTTAGATATGACGTTTGGCGCCGGTGGCCATAGTCGTAAAATATTAGAGAGTTCAAAAAATATTAAGTTATTAGCCTTAGATCGCGATCCTACAGCTCATGTATACATAGAAAAATTACAAAACGATTTTCCTAATCAAGTAACACCATTATTAGGTAAATTCTCTGATCTACCAAAACTTTTAACTAAAAACAACATATTTCAAAATTCTATTGATGGAATCTTATTTGATTTTGGTTGTTCATCTATGCAATTTGACGAAGCCGACCGGGGCTTTTCCATATCAAAAGATGGCCCTCTTGACATGAGGATGGACGGTAATAGGTGTCCGGAAGTACCAACAGCTGCTGAACTTCTAGCAAAAGCCGCCGAAGATGATATAGCTAGAATTTTGAAAATTTACGGAGAGGAGAAACAGGCTAAAAAAATTGCTAGGGCTATCGTAGAGGCTAGATATTTATTTAGGCGGTTAAGAACGACCGGAGAGTTAGCAGATTTAGTCAATTCTGTTTGCAGTGATGAGAGATTTGATAAATTACAAAGGAAAGCTCACTCCGCTACAAAAACTTTCCAAGCTCTACGAATATTTGTTAATAATGAACTTAACGAGATCAATTACGCCTTGATTCTTGCTCATCGGTATTTGAAAATAGGCGGTAGGCTTGTGGCAATCTCGTTTCATTCGCTGGAAGATACTATAGTAAAACGCCATCTTTTGGGGAATATTATTGAAAATTCTGCGAATCCATTGCCTCTTAAATATTCTAGCCACACTTTGAGCTTGAATCAGTATACTTTGGAATGTATTATGGACCCAAATTGGCATTGTCTCCACAAACATGTTATTTTACCAACCGCTGAAGAAGTTGATGAAAATCCAAGAAGCAGATCGGCTAAACTGCGTGCTGCTATTAGATTAAAGTAAAATATTACTTTAGGTAATAGAATAACAAATAAACAAATTGTTAGATAAACTTAGTTTTATTTATTAACAATAAAAAAGAATCTAACAGATCTCAATCATGGTCAAAAATATCAAGTGGTTATAAAATCACAAAATTCATCTTTCCATAAAATCAAGTCAATAAAATTTAAAATAACCCTTCAATTTCTCCAGTTTCCGTGTTTAGGTCGATGTCGAAAATAGCTGGTCTTGTCGGTAGTCCAGGCATTTTGGTTATCTGGAATTAAATAATTAATTCAAGAATTTTTTGCTTCGAAGAAAATGATTAGCCATACCTCTCCACAGATTGGGATTATAAATCCAGCGCCAACTGATATTGAGATTTCGTTGATCTTTAAAGTAAACCCAGTTGGAGCACCCTTAATTGTCGGGTCAGCTGACAGTGATAGAGGAGTTTTAGCCATGCAAATTGGTAATTTGTCAAAACCCTAAGAAAAATACGCAATTATTAATAAGTTAAAGGAACAGTGAAGAACATGGAAGAAGGAAGGTAAGTATGCTCCTACGCGTCTGGAGTGGGGATTAGGTTCCGCGTACGTCTCGCCCATAGTGTAACTATTTTTACATGGTGGGCCAAGAACGCAACGATCTCTCAGTCCGTCTCTATCTACCTTGTTTAAGAAAGCCCAATTTTGCCAGTTGTTGGAAAAACACCAGAAAGTTTTGTCAAGTATTGGAAATATCACCAGAACATTATTAATATATATTAATCAAAGGTCGGTGCTTTACAATTAGAACAATATTTACCATTTGAAATTTTCGCAATAAAAATTTAGAATTTTTCTACTTTGGTTCCACAGTAGACTCAGTTCTGAGTGTTTACTTCTGACTTTGGTAACAATGGAATCCACCAAATAATATAGTCACATTTACTAAATTTATAAACGATAAATGTAGCACTCGTTTTGTAAGACGTATTGACCATAGTAGTACAGAAAGAAAAATTTAAAGAATACAAATTATTACAGTTATTATAGAATACTGTAATGGTGTCACCTGTGTAGCTTCTAGCAGCAGCCATAGATGGCCATAGTAGCAACGACAACTTTTGTAAACTACCATGCATTGCGGTTTGAACAAAGTTATTCAATGTAGAGTATTTGGAATAGTTGAAAGACAAGATTATGGTTTAATTTTTTAAATAGGAATCAAAATCTCGCATTCGCACGCACGCATACAACTGAAGGGCAAAATATTACTGTCCTATGTTTGTTCCTTACAGAGTATGTTGGCAACACTTCCCTTTCCTCTGCGAATTGCCGGAAAAGTGGGGAGTTCTTGGCCCACCATGTAAAAATAGTTACACTATGGTCTCGCCTGATATGTAGGCTACCCAATATGCATAGCGATACTGTTATTTTTTTTATCCGATAGAGGTGCCATCTTGCGAAATTCTTAGATTAACTTTGGATTAAGCAAGTACTGGGTGTTTAATCTTTGGATCAAGTAAGTTATAATGGAAACTAATACTCTTTTCTGATATGGATATAGCAAACTTTCAAAATTTAGGGACTTCCGAAGGGGTTAGAATTTCTGCAAACAGACTTGCCTGTATGACGCGACAATGATGAAACTTCAGCTCTGAGTTCCGATTTCAAATTTAGTAATAAAAACCCAGTAAGCGTGTACAATAAACGCTTCTTGCCGACAATCACCTAATAAGGCGTGACATCTACGTCAGCTACTCTCAATAAGCTGTTTGGCAGCATGTCCGCTTCAAACAGCAAAACAATGGAAACATTTTCAGCATTTAAAATGCGCTCACGCTTATAAGTGAAAGTAAAGTTTGTTATGGGATTACCGGAAAATAGTATTGCGCCATGTCAATTATAATATCCTGGTACTCCTTACAAGTTTAGCCTAAGTGATTTTTAAGTAACCAAACATGACTTACTTGAGCTGTATATCTATCAATAGCTTCTTTAACTTTTTCAGAGTATTCAACATCACCAGCCCCGTACATCTCCTTGGCAATGGTAGAAATCTTCTCATAAATAGGTTTATTTACGTCGTATAGGAACCGGAAGTTACTAGCTTGATCGCACGCCTTCATAACAGCGTCCGCCAAGAGGGCAGCACCCGCTCCACCGTCCGCCCAATGAGTGCAAGGCACAGCGTCAAAAGCGCCATTCTTAATAGCTGCCTCTCTAACCATATTAATCTCCGCGTCGGTATCAGTGGTATGCTTATTAATAGCAACCACAACTGGCACACCGTGCTTGATTCCATTGCTGATGTGCTTGATAAGGTTTTTCAAACCGTTTTCTAATAGTGGTAGGTTTTCTTGGGTGTATTCAGGTTTTAAAGGTGCTCCTGGGGTAACAGCTGGACCACCTCCATGCATCTTCAAAGCTCTTACAGTTGCAACTAAGACAACGCAGTGGGGTGTGTCACCAGATGCTCTGCATTTAATATTAATGAACTTCTCCATGCCAATATCAGAGCCAAACCCAGCTTCTGTCACCACATAACCATTCTCTCCAACTAATTTCATCGCGACCTTATCGGCTATAATAGAAGAGCAACCATGGGCAATATTTGCAAAAGGTCCTGCATGCACCAGTACAGGAGAACCTTCCAGAGTTTGCATCAGAGTTGGCTCAATGGCATCTTTCATCAAGACCATAAGTGCTCCGGTCATGCCCAAGTCGTCAGCTGTGACCGGTGCTCCATTCTTATCAAAAGCCACAACCATATTGCTGAGTCTAACCTTAAAGTCGGCAAAATCGCTAGCTACCGCCAAGATGGCCATGATTTCACTAGCCACCGTGATCATGAAACCGGTCTCTCTGGACAAACCTTTCTCAGTTGGTGACTGACCAATGGTAATCTTCCTAAGATATCTATCGTTGATGTCCACAACTCTATTCCAGACGATGTTATTAGTATCGATGTTTAGCCTGGCGAATTTAACCTGTTCTTCTGGTGTTAGTGAGTCAGGATCTGTTTTATGGATGCCTAGCTTTTGTAGCCTCCTCTGTTGGATGGCTGAGAATTTCCTTTGGCCTTTTATTGTTGGGACTAGTCTATCGTACAAGGCTTTGTCTTGTTGAGTGGCTTCATGGAAAATTCTAGCGTCCATTTGGGCGGCTAGTAGGTTATGAGCAGCACCCACCGCGTGGATATCTCCTGTTAAATGGAGATTATACTCATCCATGGGGATAACCTGAGAGTATCCACCACCAGCTGCTCCTCCCTTGATACCAAAGGTGGGTCCTTGAGAAGGTTGACGGAGACATACAAAAGCATTCTTATTCCTATGAGCAGTCAATGCTTGAACCAAACCAATGGACGTCGTACTTTTGCCTTCTCCCAAAGGAGTGGGGGTAATTCCAGCCACCACAATATACTTTCCATTCTTCTGATGACCCAAGCGTTTTAAAATAGAATTTACCGAGATCTTAGCCTTTTTGTTACCATACAGGGAGTACTCTCCTGGGTATAAGCCGATTTCTTCTGCTAATAGGCTAACATTCTTTGGTTCTTGAGCTTTTGCAATACCGATATCGGTCGGAACTGGTCTCTTCAGATTAAGAGAGAGTGGTCTTAGGTTCCATGTGGCGTCCAAAAGTTTAGCCGCTGACCTTTGAGCGCTTAGAACGGTGTTCTTCATCAGCATTGCGACCGTCATTGGACCGACGCCTCCGGGCACGGGCGTTATATGAGAAGCTACTTGGCAAGCCTCAGAATATGCAACATCACCAACCAGCCTTTGGCCACTCTTTTTCGTGGAATCTAAGGAATAGAATTGATCGTGAGATATGATTTTTGTTTGTGAAGTTTTTGTCGTGCTTTTGTTTTTAGAATTGGAAGGATATAAATAAAGAAGAAGTCTATCAATAGGTCAAAGAGTAACGGCAGTTTATTATCAAGAATCTGGTGATAAGGTTGTTTTTAACTAGTCGGTACGGACGGATTGTTATATATGATTTCCTTCGGGTTGTAATGTGTTTTAAAATCATCGATTTTAAAATTTAGACATAGAAACATTTAGGCAACATACCTGATTTCATATTGTGTGTATTATTGTCATCCGCCATAGTTAATAAACTATTGTTCAATTGTTACGACTTGTGCTGATTCAAATTCGAAATTAACAAAATCACGTTGTGTTCACCTAACCTTGCTTAACCGATCTACATATACCCTCAACTACTACAGGTAGAATAATAGTAAGCAGGTAAACGTACTCTGAGTCGAGAAATTGTTGACACGGAGTATATGTATCATTGACATAACTGGTTTCCTACTGGTAATCGTAATACGATGCATTATGATAAAAAGAGAAAGGTATTGTCTAAGCAGGAACCAAATTCATGCTAATAACACTTTGAGTCAATAGATGAGTGTAGATAGATTTTTTTATTTTGGTTTATTCTAATGTCACTATGACATGTTAAGCACGTTGATTTCTAATATGTCAAATTTTATGGGTTTTGTGATTATTTCAGTTTTACTTAATTTTGAGTAGAACATTTGTAATAGCTCTATCTTTATGACACAAGTACTAAACGAGGCTATTTTTTACCTTGTTCAAAAATAATTTGTTGTTTGGAAATAATAAATACTTAGGTAATAGCTTTAAAAATTTAACACCAGTTGGCGAAATTATTTTGTAACAAAAAAATCTTTTTGAAGTTATGAAAATAAGACCTGGTTGCAATGTCGGTATACGCACGAACACTAATCGACTCAATTCGGGTGTTATCGCTACGTGAGCTAATAAATTTGACATCCAATATCGCGGGTGATTTAAAATAAACCAATCCTAAGATCCACTGGCCACGAGAGATAAAAATGTTTATGACTACGGCAACCAAAAATATGCTCTAAAAAACTCTTTTCAACACGTATAATATGCCCTATAAAAAAGAAAATATGCTCTAAAAACGTGAAAATATGCTCCAAAACAGAAAAAAATGCTCTAACTGGGAGGCTCATAATAGATTAAAATCTTTATGCATCTTACATAATGGAATCTTCATTTGATCATTGTATTTTATTCCAAACACAATAGAGATGTATTTGTAGTAAAATATGCATTTATATCGAATTTTGGCAGAATATGCAAAAATGAGCCCTAACAAATATGTCTTAAAATATTCGACTTTCTCTGAAACAGATTAATATCTAACCAATTTCATGCTAGGACTACAGAAAATATCTGGGGTGGCCCTCACCCAATTTTCCGACTACATCGTTGGTACAATGAAGTCAAGATTACTGTAGATAAGGTTGCGCAAAGGCCCTGTAATGTATTAGCGAACAGTGACGGCATCGGCGTAATGTCAAACCAGCCGAACAGCTGGCACCAATAGGAACGCGATGCGTTTGACTGTTGACGGATATTTTTTTGACAAGCACATCTATTTTTTGATTTGAAGTCTGTCATCTAACTGTCAGTCAGGAGAATTTGTTGAATTGTTGCTTTTATTTTGCAATTTATTGAACGAAACGATGCGTATTGATTGTATAGCTACAAAAAATAACATGTATTATTTTTATTCTTATACTTTCTTGTACTGCTGCAACTTTTTATCTAGCAAAAACTTGCTGTAAAATTTCCTAAAAATATTTCTGTGGTAAGTAGTACACATGCTCAAATAACTTTTTTCGTTTAATTCTTGAATTTTGTAAGATCAAATGCCTTCTTTTAGTGACAATTCAGTTCCCTTAAAATCTCAAATTAAAATGTAATTTAAAAACGTTTAACACCCAGGTTGATACCCTGTTCTTGGACTCTTACTCCACACTATGTCCATCACGTTCAAATACTCTTTAAAACTTTGCTGGTAATATTGCAAGTAAGTCATTCCGCTGCTATTAATACACACATTTCTATAAATTTATTTTTTGACCTGCCATTACTATTTGATTATAATAATTGCGCCAATATTACTTTAAATTCATCAACTATAAACACCTATTTTAAAATATTTAATGAGAATTCCAGTTTATATTTTTGAAACCATAAAAACGGAGACATTACAAAGCATATTTGGTTGCATATATCTGTCCTTCAGTTTGCAATGAAGTGTCTGAATACTTTTGCAATTATTCAATTTAGTAAAGCCAGAGCAATCTCTGTACGCTACGTAACGTCAGATTCTATGACAGAATTACGTTTGTCATCCTGACATTTAATGTCATGTCAGTGGTATCGACGTTTATCAAAATCTGACAACTTGCAATACAGCGACGAAGGTTGTGGATTCTGTCAAACTGCTTCTAGAAACCCTTATAGCACCTAAACCGTTCATCCCATTGATCTGCAAATTTGTATACATATTTAAAGTCACTGAATAGTCAGCTGATATCAGTTTGGCCAAAATCGGATAAATCCCTAAGAAGACGCTTGTAACATTTGCCACTTCAGATTATCATCAAAATCAATCCAGTTCGTCCCCGATAATTCTAAATATGTATATCAAATTTCAGCCCAATCCGTTGTTCCGTTTGGGCGCAATCGTGTTCACGGCCATACACACATACAGACATATTCCAGAAATCATCGATTCAGGGAACCGCAAAACTCGTATTTCAGGTGAAACCCGATTTTTTTCCATTGATTACACTACTTTCCTTCTAAGGTACTAGTCGGAAAGTAAAAATAAATGCCATTGCATACTTTTGGTTGCGCTATTTATAACATATCGTGACAAATATGTCAAATTTGGTTGCCCTATGACTCGTATAAACAATATATTTTCGCTGGAAGTGTGCAAAACGCATCTCTTCTGTATCTCTTAGGTTCAGCACACGGTTATCACTACATCTTATCTATTAACTCTAAAAATGTAACCAACCGTCAGCATCAACGATTCGATAACAAAATTTCATTGTAAACTCCCTAAGACGTAATACAATGCTACTGGTTCATTAAAAGACAGGACGTTTATGGTGTTTTATGATTATATGATGACAATATGCATACTTTCCACAATATAAATCATTTCTTCATTTCTAACACAAGCACGTGTTTTGGATTAAATTTTTAGTTAAGCTGGTAACTAACCTCCTGAGTTCATTAACAAATTGTAAATTTATTTTATAAAAATCTGATGTGGCCAGGCACATGACTTTATCATACGATACAGCCGTGTTCAGGGGGGCAATTTGGAAGTTCAAGGGGCATCCGCTTACTATGATTTAATTTTTTTTTCCAAAAAAATGGAATGGACATAAATTATACAAAATTTTCTCTACTATAGTTTATTATTTAACTATTTTGACGAAATTACAGAAATGGCGGCTAATTTGCAAAATCGTTGAAAAATGATAAGAGTAAACCTCGAGTTCCTTTGGGCCCTTTTGGACAAAACTTCTTTCAGCTCTAAGTTTAGTCACGAAACTTCTAAATATGAAGTTTCGTCTTGATACCTTCAGTAGTTTCAAAATAACAAATTATTCTCAAAAATGTTCAGGGGGCCCAAAAAGACCTATTTCCGCTAAAATCTCGATTTTTTTTCGACACGATTACAATACTTTGTCATACTAGGTATGATAAAGTAAAAAAAAAATGGTAAAATTTACCTGGGATGGCGTTGATTCCACAATCTATGACAACTGCTCCTGGTTTGATCCAGTCACCTCTGACCAGCTCAGGTTGACCAATGGCCACCACCAAAATATCTGCTTTCTTACACTATAATCAGTAAACATATATATTTTTATTTTATTATTATGACATCCCTAATAGTGCGTGAGTTACTATTATATGGACGTTTAAGCAAATTAAAATTGATTAAAGTAAATTGACGAGGACGGCACAACACTTCAGAACATTACAGCATAATATGTTCTTTAACTTTATTGTTTCTTTGTTATTTTGAAGTATTTTATTACGGTTAGCGGTTACAATAAAATATATACCTACTGAAGAAATCATAAAAAACGTCAATATAAAAAATACCAATATTTTATAGGTAAATTACCTCAATATTTTCTTGATTATTGTGGTGAATTCATACAGTTCTTTTTTTAACACTTATCTTTTGGCACCGACCAAATTGAACCTTCGACTTCCAACTACTAACTAAATATTTCCAGTTACGAATACGGCAATGAAATATTTGATTGCAATTCTGACACATAAGATTTACAATATGCGTTCACCTTTTTATTATTCTTTTATCGCCTAGTGGCTTGAATCACCGCATTTCTTGTTATTTCGCATTGAATATCCTGAATATTTCCTCCACACTTTTCAATTCTAAGTAGATTGTTTAGTTTTTTACCTGTTCCTTTAGGTCTTTAGTTTTCGAGTGGCACACGGTAACAGTCGCATGATTCCACTTCAACAACTCGGCCGCCGGTGTTCCAACAATCTTGCTTCTTCCCAAGACAACAGCATCAGCTCCAGCCATGCTGACACCAGATCGCCTGATCAATTCAATACATCCATTAGGCGTGCACGGCAAAAAGCCAGTCAAATCTCCAATGGCAACCCTGCCTTCGTTTATGGTATTCAGACCATCCACATCTTTATCTGGAGATACAGAATCCGTGATGAGATGCGAATTGATCTTGGTTTCAGAATCTAAAGGCATCTGAACGATGATTCCATGAACGTTTGGATCGGCGTTAAGTTTCTCCAATTTGCTTAACAGCTGAACATGGGATATGTTAGAAAATGCAAATAGACAGATAGATACAATAGCTATTTACACTTTTCTATCTAGCATTGGAAACTTACTTCTGCTTCTGTTGTAGATCTGGGTAGCCTGATGTGTTCTGCGTTTATTCCTATCTCAGAGGCTGCTTTGATCTTCATGCGGATGTAGACGTTTGAGTCCTCCCGTCCTCCCACTTGGACGATTGCTAAACCTGGTTGAAAGCCAGGAATCGATTGCTTCAATTGGTTAACATCTTGAGTGAGTTGTTCTCGAATTTCTCTAATAAATGAAACAGAAAAACGAGAATGAAGCAAGAATTCGTCAGTATTTTGTCTTAGGAGCAAATTGGTATTGAAATCGTTATTATATGTACACAAACATGAAGTTTTTTTGGATGAAACCGAATGTTTCTTTCAGTCCAGTTTTTCGGTACTTTGGTTTGACCATAGTTATATATTATACATAAAATGAAAAAAAAATATGGTAACATAAATAAACTAACTTACGACATTATTTATGTTGATTCAACTCAAATGGGTTTTAATTATTTTGAAAACAAACAACATAGGGATTGAACATTGAACAGTAGCAATTCTTTTTTCAGAGAATAAATATTTCACAGAGTTGTGCGTGTGGTTTTTTATATCAAAATCTTCTAGACATAATAAAAATTTATAATCTCTAACTGCGAGGTCAGTTACAAAACAATTTGTACGCGTTTTTCGTACAATTATAAATATTGTTCAGAAATGCCCTCTGTCGTCTACTTCTCTAGACAGCAGTTAACTACTATGAACTAAAAAAAAAAAATAGTTTCTAATTAGTTTGGGTAATCTTTTGAATTTACAATGACTTTGAGTTGTTTCACATTTTGCTTCATTGGATATAAACATTATACACAGTATACATAGTGTCTGTCTTTTGTTACGTTATATTTGTATAAAAATATGGTTAAAAACAGCAAAAAACAAAATGCTTAATTGTCACAAAAATCGCATGAAATCATTATTTTTTCTGCTAGTGTCTAGCAATACTTTGCCTTACATATCTTTCAAGTTTTCTTGGAAAATGTGGTTGCATGTGTGGTAATTTCACAAAAATTGCATGTGGCCATACGATAAGTAGATTAGTAATGTGTGTCGAATCTATTAACCACCCAGTAATGGAAAAAATCACGAACACAATTCGATCGATGTTTACTTGGGTTGCATAATATCCTAGCAAGCAAATGTTATTGCAAATAACAAAAATAATTTCTCTATATTCAATAGTATGTTTATTTTCAGAAACAAAACATCTCAAAATACATATCTATATTAATTATATACAAAAACATTCAAAAGATATAAACAATAAGTACCACAAATTTAAAAAAATCATATTGGTTTTAAAAATTTAAGATGTGATTATTCAGTACCTATCATTTTTTTTTAATTCAGCGCTATTGATAACTTTTTAAATATTGAAAAATGTTCTTACCTTGCTACATCTGTGCCTGAAAGCACTTGTCCTCGTAGAACAGACATCTCTGTAAATCCTGAAAAGAAGCAACAATAAACTGAGACAGTACGCGATAAACTGAAGCTGCTGAATTGATGAGATCCAGTAGTCTAGTCGATAACAATAATAGCACGAAAGGCACAGGTCAACGTTTATCGTGTTATTTATCAATGATGTAATAATATATTAGGAAAGCAAACCCTCTATATCCCTAGCATATTAATAACAAATTTTTATAGCTTAGATTGTCGTCATTTGTGTACATTATTCATTTGGACATTAGTTAGCAAAGTAAAATAATATTTCGTATCCACATACCTTGAAACCAATTTTCAAATAAAGGGATAAATAAGGACTTTTGTAGTACTTCTTGAGTTACAAAAAATTTTAATCTAGGTACTAAATACATTGCGTCTTATGTTAACATCTTAATTGCACTAAATATTATCGCACGGAGACAATCTATAAACCATTTCAGTTCTTTGAAATGGAATTTCTTATTTTTTTATATCTTACGTAAAAAGTATGCATAACAAAGTTACAACATTTAATATTTTTCCAAAATTTCAAATTTTAACAGTGAACAATATTATTTCAACAAAAAATATTGTACAATAATCAACAAAATTGTGAAATAAACCTTAACTTTCGGGTTATCTTCTGAACATAAATACGCCTTCCTTGTTTGGAAGTATGACGTTAATTATCAGTAGTGTATGCTGTTATTTGTCCCAAATTACAAAAAAAATGTATATCGTAACATGTTACGAAATTAATGGTGCAATTGTCTGAAATAAAAGTAGTTAAATTTTGTTTTAAATATTGTGTTGGTTGTTATTTGTCTTGCACTATTATTGAAGAACATGGAGAAGTGATTGATTTATTTGCGTCTCTATAGGTGCGTGAAAGGGACGAAAACATTAATTTTCTTGGCTAAAAGCGAGAAATGTTGCAGAATATGACTATACTAGCAGTCTCACAGGAATATCTGACCAATAAAAACATTTTCAGATTCTATTTGACTTCACGAAGACAAATGCCTCATCCACCTTTCCGAATACAGCATTGGCACAATGAAGTGTCCGAACAGTTTTGCAATTATTCAATTTTGTGAAGCCATAGCAGGGCCATAGTTACTCTGGAGTCTCTGCTGGACCATACCTAACGTCAAACGGCTTCTATAAACTCTTATAGCGCATAAACCGTTCATCCCACTAATTTGTAAGTTGGTGTACATATTTAAAGTCACTGGAGGATAAACAGGTAGTGTCGGTTGTCAGATTGTCACCAAAAACAATCTAGTTCGTCCCCCGGTAATTCTAGCTATGTATACCAAATTTCAGACCAATCCGTTGTACCGTTTGGATGCTATGGTGTTCACAGACATACACACAAACACATTACACACACTCACACACATACATTTTCCAGAAATCATTGCAATCGATTCATGGGATCCCAAAAACGCGTATTTTTACTGAAATCTCCAAAAAATGTTTACGTCGATTACAATACTTTCCTTCTATGGTACTAGTCGGAAAGTAAAAATACAGTAAAGTAAAAATAATGTATGTTGCTCTCTCAGGAAGTGAATTACCGGTCTCATTTCATTCACTCACTTTCTGTCTTTGCATAAAAAGTTTATAATCTACCATAAAAATAGCTAAAGTTGTCCCCATAGCAACAGTTGAAAGAATATGACAACAGTATTGTTAGAAGGACAATATTTTGATAATCGGTTTAGTAACAACCATGACTGACTTATCAGTCTGTCTTATCCACATAATAAAATCTAAGTTTGTAAAACTTCTGCAGGTTCCATGTTAATCCAACATGTATATGATAGGTATGTAGGTACATTGTACATTATATGTATATGTATTATATTTCATAAATATAAATACTATAAATAAAAGAATAAAATCATGTCTAATCGTATTCCTCGAGACAATGCTGCAATTCTTTATTGAGATTATACAGCATTATAGGTGTAGTCTTTGAGTGGAAATTGTAATGAAATGTAGTTGTGTTCTAAAATTTGAAGGTGCAATAATAATTATTTTACTACCATTAAAAATACATATAATTATCCCCATATAATTTTTTCTATCACAAATTCTAAACTAAATATTGACGTTAATAATAGTATATTATTATACAAGTTTTATAAGACGTCAAATTGGCGCATGAGTTGTTTGGGGCACGAGGAGCGCCAGCGACGAGTGCCCCAAATGAACGAATGCGCCAATATGTCTTATAAAACGAGTGTAATATACTATTTTTTCTACTTTGCGTCATTAATTTTATAAAAATTTAGAAATATATTAGATAAAATTCCAATCTAGAGTATTTATGGGTGCAACCGTTGGTAACACTGTCATCTGTCACTTAAATTCAAATATCTGTGAAAAAGTAATTATTGATAATTATTATCTACCATCATATACTAGTTGTACGAAACCTAGGATGCAACACGCATGTTTAAATATGTATAAAAATATACATACTTCGCAGTTTGTGCGATTCTAAAAAATCAGTTTGTGCTTACTTTTGTGGTTATGTGTATTTTCGTTTGACATGCATTTGATATCAATGTCACCAATCTTAGAAAAAAGTTACTAAAAACGGTGTTACAATTTGCTAATTGTAACACCGAAAACAGTGTTACAATGTGTGCATTGTGAATGCAAAGTAGAAAAATATTTTTTTTAAATAATAATACAGTGTTGTTACATTTACATTACAATGTTATGCAAACAGATCAAACAGAATCTACTTGTTCAAAATTTTTTTTTTTACTTTTGAGTTATGCCCTCCATTAGAATTGAACAAAATCTACTTGAATTAAAAAAAGTCAACTGGTTTCGAAAAACATCCTCAGACTCATTACACAAACTTGTTAAAATAAATTATAAGATTCCTATTTTAACCAAACTAACGATTTGAATAGTTGTCTGCCCCTCTAGTGAACATCCCTCAAACTATAAAACACATTTTGATTTACCTGATTTGCAAGTGTCGCATTTTAAATATCTGCACTGTTCTAAACACATTTCTAACCTTATTTATATAATACAGTAAATAGGCGCGAAAAAATCCCTTTATGCTTTAGCTTAGCTGGCAATACAAATAATTCATTTGCACAGAGAAAACTGTCATATTACTTTTACTCTTATGTCCTTCTTATTTACAAAATAAAAAATTGTGCCCAATAAAGGTGTACATATTATAACGAACTTTTAGCTTGTACTATACTTTAAAGAACAAAAATAAAAATCATACTCACTGGTAAATCAAACTTACCGCCATTTCTCGTCGCAGTTGTGCCATTCGATCTTACATCTAGGGACTTTTAGTGCTGTTGGTGATCGTCATCAAGAAGCAAGGGCAGTATTCGTCGATCAATTTTCACAAAATTTTAAGGTAAAATTGTGTTTTGTTGTAACTGTACCGAAATATGTTGCATGAAATAACAGATTCTTCATATTTCTAGTAAAATTAAAGTATATTGATCAAGATATTAGTGCTTAGGAAATATTACGTGTTTCTTGGTTATGTGATTACATAAAACCTTCAAGATGACTGCTAAAAAAAAGTTGAAAATTAATCAAGTTCACTTTGATCCTAAATTATGACTTGTTTATGATATGTTATTCTTGATTTTGTGTGCTTATTTGTGATTTGTTTTGTATTTTAGCAACCACCATGTCTGACAGCGCAGCGAAGCCACTGGCCAGGCCAATGAAGTTCCCATACACCTTCTCCGCCAAGGTAGCACAGTTTCCATGGAAATTCTACTTTACCAAGCAATGGATCTGGAAGTACTACGCTATTTCTTTCTTGGTCTGCATCCCACTCTTCAAGAAAATTTCCAATCTAGGTAGACTGTTCAGTGATTGCGATTATGTCGATGTTTATTTTTTTGTTTGTTTTCAGCTAACTCCCCCGAAAATGTAGCTACATGGGCCGAAAACAAGAGGAAGGAGGAGGCTGCACATCATTAAATATAAAAATTGCAGTCCATTAGTAACGTCAAGAGCATTTTTTGTTTAAATATATATTCAATTAGATCGGTCGATGTAAAATAAACATTTGTTTAAGTTAGATTGCTGTTGTTTTATTTTTTGTTGTCACACATCTTTCTCATCGATTCTAGATATATTTTATGTCTGTTATTTGTGCAGGTTGAATTACACAAACCTTTTGCTAAATACAATTAAAAAAATATTGGAAACTAAGATCTCTTATATTTTGTATGAAGTTCAAACTATAGATAGTTCTCTAATTTGACATAGCGGAATATTTCGAGGAGCAGATTTACGAACGATACGATTTACGATGGCTGTGAATTTTAAGTGACAGCAGTGTGCTGCTACACTGTGCACAGTAACGCAGCTATCGCATTGCAGGTGGCACCACAGGTCAAAACTGTGATGGTTAAACATGGAGCTGATATGCTGAGCTGAAAGCGCTGAAGAATTATCCGAATTTCTTTCAATTCCTGTCGCAAAATTCTGCGTTGACAAGGAAATATATTGATTTTATATTGGCTGGATATTATAGACATATCTTGCATTAGTTTATTTTCTACAGATTAGGGCTATTTATCCCATGACTAAAAGTGACCAGATCCGTCTAGTAACTGTAATAAACTTACTACATAAAATTAGTAAAGTTTCGAGAAAACGCAGTCTATGTCTTCGCTTTTGAATAACACTTTAAGGCTAATGAGTATGACCGAAATCATTTCTAACATTGGTATCGACAATACTTTTGCATCTCTCTCCGGTGTTTATTTAGACACCTATTTTCGTTTTCTATAGCTTCATTCGCCTATAATTGTGGATATTGTGGAATCATTTCCTAGTCTTCGCATCTCAAGATCCTCATTCAATCGCTTTTCGGAAGAGGCGTAAACTGTGGGTCCCGACTCCCGGCAACAAGCTGAACATCTCTGGTTGTCGTTATCAAACAGAATGAACGTATGGGTAAGCGCAAAGGACCAAAAGTGAAGGTCCAACGGGAAAAACGGCACCAAAAACTACTAATACTACAACCAATGGAGCATGGTTAACGTAATATTGCTTGATAATGTGTTAATTTGATGGTAATAAAAATATATACTTATTATTTACTTAGTAATTATAATATACTGCGTTATTTACTTCCACAGTTCGGCAATATAAGAAAATATCTAGTTTTCAATCCTACAACTGGGGAACTGGAAAAAAAACGAGAAAATTTGTTTGAAAAATTATTTTTTCTACTTTGCATTCACAATGCACACATTGTAACACTGTTTTCGGTGTTACAATTAGCAAATTGTAACACCGTTTTTAGTAACTTATTTCTAAGATTGGTGACATTGATATCAAATGCATGTCAAACGAAAATACACATAACCACAAAAGTAAGCACAATCTGATTTTTTAGAATCGCACAAACTGCGAAGTATATATATTTTTATACATATTTAAACATGCGTGTTGCATTCTAGGTTTCGTACTACTAGTATATGATGGTATATAATAATTATCAATAATTACTTTTTCACAGATATTTGAATTTAAGTGACAGATGACAGTGTTACCAACGGTTGCACCCATAAATACTCTAGATTGGAATTTTACCTAATATACTTCTAAATTTATATAAAATTAATGACGCAAAGTAGAAAAAATAGTATATTACACTCGTTTTATAAGACATATTGGCGCATTCGTTCATTTGGGGCACTCGTCGCTGGCGCTCCTCGTACTCCAAACAACTCATGCGCCAATTTGACGTCTCATAAAACTTGTATAATAATATACTATTACCACATTCATTAAGATACAACTGAACTAATCACATGACATTTATTTATATTTGTAGTATGAATGTAAAATATAATTTTATGTAACAAATCAACAAATTCCTCACAATAAAATAAAGATTAATAAAGAAAATTATTAAGTTGAGTGGCTGTATAAAAGAAGTTAACATACATCGAGATCAATTGCGCCATAAATTTTGTTATAAAAAATTCAATTAATGCCATACTCATTTGTTCTATGTCTTCTCTTTTTTCTCATTTGAGTATATTTTGTATTCAAACATAGATATATAGATTTGTCAATTTGGAACTAGGTCTCTAAGAAACAACTGCAAAAATAAATCGAAACCATGTCTTATAACTCTAGAAATGTCGCCACTCCATGTCTATAACAAACAAAAAAACACGAGCCCATATCAAAGAAGATGACGCGGTGCGCATCTACGCGCACTAAAGCCTATGACGCAAAATATTATTATTATGCCTTAGCTTGACAACAATCGTAAATTAGATGCATTAATATTTATCCTGGATCCGCCCTGCAGACATGACGCGTTTGATCGCGAGGATGAATTATGAATAAAAGCCATAATAACTAAATGCGTACTGATGCGTCAGCGAAAATAAAATGCTTTTGTTTTTTTGAACATAACAGACCCATAAATACCTTTTTTCTACTTTGCATTCACAATGCACACATTGTAACACTGTTTTCGGTGTTACAATTAGCAAATTGTAACACCGTTTTTTGTAACTTTTTTCTAAGATTGGTGACATTGATATCAAATGCATGTCACACGAAAATACACATAACCACAAAAGTAAGCACAAACTGATTTTTTAGAATCGCACAAACTGCGAAGTATGTATATTTTTATACATATTTAAACATGCGTGTTGCATCCTAGGTTTCGTACTACTAGTATATGATGGTATATAATAATTACCAATAATTACTTTTTCACAGATATTTGAATTTAAGTGACAGATGACAGTGTTACCAACGGTTGCACCCATAAATACTCTAGATTGGAATTTTACCTAATATACTTCTAAATTTTTATAAAATTAATGACGCAAAGTAGAAAAAATAGAATATTACACTCGTTTTATAAGACATATTGGCGCATTCGTTCATTTGGGGCACTCGTCGCTGGCGCTCATCGTGCCCCAAACAACTCATGCGCCAATTTGACGTCTTATAAAACTTTTATAATAATATACTATTAACACAACATGGCAAGCGCGTCTTCTGATAAGTTAGGAGTAACATTATAGATTCTACTTGAAATAAAACTTCAGAAGTCGAATGAATTGTTTCTTAGTTTCTTTTATTGTTTTCTTACAATATCCGGATTTCGAGTCCTCCGATTCAATTTCACGAGGAGAGTATTGAATCTCTTTTATTATGCAGCACACTTCGTGTGTGCGCATTTGTTCTTATAAGTAAGTATATAATCTCTCTCTACGGATTTATGTAATTGGCGATATCCAAAATTCCCTGTCAGTTTTTAAAAAAGTATCTTGTGATGTACTCCTATTATTTTTGCTTATTATATAGGATTCTGGATCGAAGGTACACAATTATGCAGAATGTCAACTGTCGATGCAAAAACGGTGAATATGAATAACATTATAGAAGTGTCAGTTTCATTATAGAAGTATGAATCAACAGAAAGAAAAACAGAAAGTTTTGCTTCTTGCCAACTCATGGTTACACCTTTACTACATTAAACAACAAGAAAACAAGAAAAATGAAAGATACTGTAAATAATAAATGATTACACATTTATATAGAACAATATAAGCATGTTTTATCATATTCTAGTCTAACATCTTTCAGCTATCTTTCAACCTCACTGTCAGTACGATACATTTTTTGTATTAGTTGGTGTTGTCAGTATTCCATAATTATACGGAACCTCCGATCTTGAGTGAGAGCCAAAACCTCACCTCAAAAAAATTAAACGATTAATAATAATGTGCAATATTAGGTAAAATATTAAGTTCATTTGATTGAATTTGATATATTCTGCATTGATTTTAATAAAGTTTTAAGCTTTTTGACAATTTCTGAAATAAAATCTCTTGTGGTTGTAACGTATATTAAATAAATTTTATTTCAAATAAGAAAGAATGAACATGCTAAAAGTCAAAATGTAATTTAAATGAAAGAATGTTAGAGAGGATGATTTTAAAAGTCTTGGTCGCCGTTTTCAGCTAATTGCTCTCATTAAGCATGATTCTAAAGCACATAAAGCAAAAACATGACTTGAAGAGAATGATAGAAAATCCATCGAATATCTTTTAACTAATCTTCTGGACGGGCAAAAAACGGATGCAAAATTGTTGTAAGGTTATCTAAATGAATACAAAACAAATAACAACAACAAACTGCAAAAAAACTGAAACCAAACATCAATCGTTTCCATTGCATCTTTCACAAACCCCAAGAAGCAATTTCTTATGAATAAGACATCATTATAGTATCACAGTCCATTGAGGACGCAATGACGACCTTGCATTCGCGAAGAGATAATATTTGCCGTAGTCAAAGCGCAATAGGATAAAAAGCAATTTGCTAATTTAGCGTTGACAACCGGTAGCAACTTGTTGAAATCTATTAAATTGATTGAAATATATTAGCACACGGTATAAAACGCACTGATTTCCTTTTGCGTGTCACAGTTGTTGCCAGATTGCCAGCTAACTTCTTGCAATCTGCCCAGTTTGTGAACATTAGTGGTCATTGCCTGTTCTTCAATTGTAAGTAGAGCGAAGCTTTGGATGTACTGTTTTCGGAAAGGGAAATGCTGTTGTTTTCAGATTTGTGGACATGACTACTGATTTAAAATGGGTGTTCGTTATGGCGCTCTGCGCATTTTCGACTTGCCAGGTATTTATTTTGTTTTTATAAATAATCAGAAGTGTAGCCAGGTGTGAGTTGGCTCGTGTATGTTTTAGAAAATAGTATGTTTTGAGAGCAAAATAGGTTATACTTTAAATTTGGAAAAACTAATCAACACTTTTGTGTCCTTAGAAGTAAGGACACAAAATTGCTTGTAATAGTCATCTTTTATGCTGTCTGCAATTGTCCTTGTAGCTTTCTCCTGTGATAGCATAGTTATGGTGGTAGTATATATTTTATGGTCATAACTTTCTAAGTTACAAATATGTTGGCCTGAGTTGGTCAGATCTTACCAAGTATTGTCTATCATACTGGAAAAATGGCAGGACATTTTGAACAAATTTATCAAAATTAATTTTCACAAAAAGGATCCGCACAGCAGTTTTACATCCCTTGTGACATTCGTTGTTCTTCATGTTTCAAAACATGTTGTTTTAAGTTTTATTAACATAAATTTGCAAACTGGCTTAACTACTTTTGTTCCAACAAACGCCATATTATAAAATATAAAATGTTTAATATGAAAAACAAACCATATAAATACAAAACAATTATAAACCATTCCCGAAAAAGAAAACAAGCCATTAATATTTAAGAAATTACAAATACACAACAAAAAACAAAATTTACGTTTTTCAGGCGCACTCGCTTTGGAAAAGAAGCATTGACTTAATATCAGCACACGGATTAATATCAGACAACCGTCTTCCGAAAGAGGTATACCCTAATAACTACATAATAAAACTCCAACCCTACATCCCAGAAGGGTACTTCACAGGTGAAGTTCGCATGAACTTGACCTGGCAAGATCCAACGGATAAAATCACCTTTCATTGTGGAGATGGCTTAAAGATAAACTATCCAGTAGAAATAGAAGTGACGCAATATGCTCTTGAGGACGACGCGTAAGTTGACAACATCAGCTCGGATATGACGAACGCTCGTTACAAGCGAAGTTCGTTATAAGCGAAGTTTGTTATAAGCGAAGTTTGTTCTCAACTGTATACGCATAATGTAATTGTTTCATCTAATTATCCAGGGACAAAGCGATATCTTCAGGATTCGCACCAATCAAGCTTAAGATTCTCAAGTATCGAAGAGAACTGGAGAAGTCTGAAATGATAGTTTTGCAATTAGAAAAGACCTTAAGGAGAGGAGCACAGTGTGAGGTCAGGATTACTTTTAACGGGACGATCGATGAGAAGAACGAAGCATTGTTTAGAGAAAACTATACGGACGTCAGTAGTGGCGATAAGAAGTGGTACATAGCCTCAAAACTAAGACCTAACTTAGCTAGGCATGTATTTCCATGCTTTGATGAACCGTCTTTTAAAGTGTCAGTATCCATCAGTATCGCAAGAACTAAAGATATGATCACGTTATCAAATATGCCTGTATTGACCACCGAAGAAAAGTGAGTACATATGTAGGCGTCAGTTGACGCATCACTGAGATTGTATTTTATAGGAAAGACCAACCAGGTTGGTTCTGGGATCACTTCCAGCAATCTCCTCCCATGTCAACATTCACCATAGCCTTCATTGTATCAGAATTTAGATATCTGGAGAGGAATACAACAGAAGAATTAAGTATGGTGGAGCAACCTGTCATTTAACTAAACTAACTTGTTATCGTTTTAGATTTGGGTCTTAAAGTATGGGCTAGAGCTGATTACGTCGACTCACTGACTGAGGTTTCCACCAAAGTGGTTAGATCACTGCACGCCCTTAGGGAGTTCTGGGGTACCCCATACCCATTACCTAAAATAGATGTGGTAGCCTTGCCATTCTATCCATCGACCAAACCTGGAGACAGTTGGGGTTTACTGTTCTTTAGAGAAAGTCAGCTTGACAACAAACTATCCTTCATCTCGCAAGAACTCTCCTACCAATGGCTTGGTTCCTTAGCAACGCCATTCTGGTGGAGCGACGCGCATATAAACTATGCTTTGAATAGATACGTAACCGCTTACACCACATTAAAAATGAATTACAAGAATGAAACGTTCAACAACTGGCCAATGACCATGTTATATTCGATTTACTATGAGTTCAGCAAACGACATCCGCACTGGAAGAATACAGCTATCAAGCAGGACTCGAACTCCGCAAAAACCGAGATGATCTTCAGAATGTTGAATTATACGTTGGGAGAGGCAACTGTTGTCAAAGGCTTGCAGAGGTTCATGGCTGATAGGCAGTACGGAACGTTCTTTGCTGATGATATCTGGACATCTCTCACTGACCAGGCTAGATTCGATGGCGTCATAGGGAAGAATATTTCAGTTAATAGCATTGCAGCATCTTGGATAGCAAAAGACAGACTGCCGGTTGTCAACGTCACCAGGAATTACGAGAAAAATACTGTCCTAATTTCACAGGTTGGTTAGTCATTGTTTTTAAGTCATTGGTCTCACATTGATGCCTCATAAAAACTGTTTTTCCTCAGAAAGTCTACCTTCGAGAGAGACCACATGACCTCCCAGATCAAGATAAACTTCTGTGGTGGATACCCGTTGTCCTGGTAACAGAAGATAAACTAGATTTCCACGATACAAAACCGCTTGTGTGGATGGCAAATGAGAGAGAGGTGACTTTAGAGAATATGCCACCACCTGAGAAATTGATCATCGTGAATCCAGAAGAGATAGGACCATTCCCTGTCAATTACGATGAGAAAAACTGGAACATGATAGCACAATTCTTGATCAAGGATGAGAATAGGCAGAGGATTCCAGTGAACACCAGGGCTAAGCTTCTGCATGATGCTTGGAATTTGGCATACGCTGGAGACTTGTGCTTTGGTACTGCTTTGAATATGACGTTGTTCCTTCAGTATGAAAGGGAATACGTTGCGTGGAATCCTATATTTACCATGATTGATCACATTGGAAGACATATAGATAGTTCCAAAGTTCATAAGAAATTCCAGTTGTACATAAAACATCTTTTGACACCGTTATACCAAGGGCTAGGTCCAAAACCATCCAAAGGTGAAAGTGACAGTAAAGCACAGCTAAGAAGATATTCAGAGGTATTCCTTTGCCAAGCTGGTTATAGACCATGTGTTGTTGAAGCCCAGAAGCAGTACAGCAAGTGGATGAAAGCTGCTAACCCAGATGAGGGAAACATGTAAGAACCAATCAAAATGTTCCGTGATTATTCATCTAATTGGTTTATTTTCAGTATGGCTGATGAATACATATGTCCTGTGTTCAAATATGGCACCAACGACGAATGGGAATTTGGTCTGCAAAGAGTCATCAACTTCCCAGCGTCAAGATCCAAGAGTGAGAGGACCTATCTCTTGAAGACTCTAGCTGGATGTCCAATTGACACCTGGAAAATCGAAAGACTCTTGAATGTCACCGTCTTGGAGGAGAATGGTAACTTCACCGACAATGACATCAACTTAATATTCAGCATGTTGACTGGTGGTGCTAGCGGTTACACCACTTTGTTTAACTTCTTGGACAAGAATTGGGATGTCATTAAAGTAAAGTAAGTGCTCGTTGGGCGTGATTTATCCAATACGATTTAAACTCCAAACTTATTTAAAATTCTTAATTCAGGTTGGAAAACAGAAAACCATCTTTATGGAACAGTTTGGTAACATCAGCGACATCTGTGTTCAAAACACAGGAAGGGTTAGATAAGTTGTCAGCTTTGTACGAGAAAAGGAAGGGCCAATTTGGTGATGCTGAATTCTTAGTGAAGAAAGCTATGGACAAAGACATTAAAGAGGAGACAAAATGGAGCGAGGAAAATCTTCCGGTGATTGATAAATGGCTCGATAAATATTTGAAGGAGAATAACGTAGAAATTGAAACAAAGTCAAGTTAAGGAGAAAGCAAGACGAGTTTTGACATGTATCTTATCTTACTTTGATCTTGTGTTATCTTTTAGTAATAAATTAACGAGGTGATTTTATAGATTTAGCGAATCTAGAATTACAAACCTAGTACTTATATTTTTGAGTACTTAGAATTTGTCAATTCTTCTTTGGTAATAAGTAACTACACTATCGTACTGTTCGCCTATTATTTTTCAGTAATATCGCTGTTTGTTTTATAAAAATGTAGTCCTATTATATTTAGTTTAATGTGTATTGTTTTTTATTGTCGGAAACAAATTTCCTCAAACATGTATAAATATGTACTAGAATGTTTCTATGACTTGAAGTAATTAGACCTTATTAGAAGTTATTAACTAATGACACACAGTAGACTGTGGGTGATATGTGACGTCCGTTTTGCATTAGGTGTCATTTATGACTTGATCAGTTTCCTGTAATATTGTATGTACGCAAGAAGGCAGAACAATTTTTATAATATAATAAGAAAAATAGCGCTTTGAGTTGCTGACATGAAAATGCAAGAACTTAGAAGCAATAAAAGGTAGCCAATAAAATTCGTTTATAGCCAATAAATTTTACGTCGTAAAGTCTTTTAAATGTGTAGGTAGCTATTGTTTTTGAGATAATATCGCGAAGTAGTCGATATTTAGAATACATAATTCAATCAAAAGAAACCTCAACAATTCTGATCTATACATTTGATTGAATATCTTTTAAATACTAGGTAAGTATAGTCTTCTAGAACAAGAATTGTTTTCAGAACTGCCTACCATACCTGAACCATAAACTCTTATCAATAACACATAGACGATATCGGGTGTGTGTGTGTGTAATGTGTATAACGAATAATTATGTATAATAAATATTATATAATAAAACATATCATATTGATAATCAATTTCCACAATCAGTTTCATATCCTAAATATTTCGGATCAACTTTGAGTGTAGCAAATATAACATAGTATCACTATGCTGTAATCAATAAATAATTATTGCAAGGTACTAAGTTCTCAAGACGCTATTGCGAATGCTTGGACCACAATGTGTTCTTTAATTATTATAGTTATATGTATATAGTTAACCTTATAATTTTATTATTAAATATATAAAATAAACACATATGTAATATATTTGCTTCCAAAAGTTAACAGGAAAAAATCATTTGGCATGAATTTTAATTTTAAATTTTCGTGGAAGAATTCGTGGAAGTTATTAACAAAACCACACCTATAGTTATATGATCATAACAGTTTATTATCTTTTGGACGATACGTCACTTATAAATTTATGGACAACTTTTATTAATTCGTGAGTATTATGGACAGCATTTTTTGTTTCTGGATTTAATATATGTTGACTAGGAATTGGTATACATGTTTGGGACAGTTATCAATAGAATGTTAAAAAACTAAAAAACTAAAAAAGGTGAAAGTGACAGTAAAGCACACCTAAGAAGATATTCAGAGGTATTCCTTTGCCAAGCTGGTTATAGACCATGTGTTGTTGAAGCCCAGAAGCAGTACAGCAAGTGGATGAAAGCTGCTAACCCAGATGACTTCACTTCGACACTTCACTTTGACGTCACTTATAAATTTATGGACAACTTTTATTAATTCGTGAGTATTATGGACAGCATTTTTTGTTTCTGGATTTAATATATGTTGACTAGGAATTGGTATACATGTTTGGGACAGTTATCAATAGAATGTTAAAAAAAAACAAACCCAGTATTTTTATTTATTTCCTTGTATTAAAACTATTTCATTAGTTTTTTTCATTCAATATGTAAAATACCTTATAAATTAGCTGTCTTTTTGATTTTGTGGATAAATTATAACATCATTACACGGTTACGTCAAGGAAAATAAGAAACATACTGTTCAAATAATTGCAACACAGTAAGCAATCATAACCCTATTATAAAAATAAATATACACCATCAATATAGTGAACACCATTAACAACATTCACACATAATCAATATAAAACAAAAAGACGTACTCCAACTGGCTACATACACTGGTCAAAGGTATTAACATAACAATGTCTCCTCTAGGAGGGTTGACAAAATTCCATTTATTCGTATTTAGGGTGTATGCTATAATTTTCTAAAACAATGTAGATACTAAAGAATACTAATTTATTATCTTCTGTTACACTGTTACGTGAGATTCGAAAAAGGTACATTTCTCACACTTACTAGGAACATTGACACGATGACAACTAAGACTGGCACGATTACATATTCCTTATAAACATAATAAATATATTACAAAATAGTTGCTAAACGTGGTGCATCTAACCAGTTGGGTACCTAACCTTAAGCAACTAGTGAATAGAAAAATTAGTTTTTTGTTGTAGTGGTAGTTTTGTTGCATGGAACTGGTTATGAGTTATGAGTTATGACTGTCTTCTAGTTAACTCAAAACGCAACAAACTGTCTTTTTGGTTTCATTGTCCAAGAACTGATGAACGCTTAAGACGGAGGTTGGACATTTGTGGTGACCAATTTATTGTTAAATTTCCAAATAAGTTGCAGATGTTTTATCTAAAACAAAATAACAGAATTCTATTTAGGAACTTAGCAACTCTTCTTTGAATATTTTGCATTATTTTAGTTTAATCGATGACTATACACGCGCCAAATCTACCATTAAAATTTCAAAGCAAGCACTCAAACCGTATTTGAGATATCGTGTAGACCACTTAGAAAAACGCGGTTAAAAGTTCAAATACGATTCAAACTATTAAACTTTGACTCACCATTAATCTGCTACGCCTTGTCCATAGAGAATTCCTTCTTCTTCCTCTTGGAAATCGCTTAAACCTCCTTGCTCCGCACTTTCTTCAATTTTGGCTTGTTTCACGACACCGCTCACGCTCCGCTCGGAGCGAGCGATACGTGCTTCATCACGTCGGTTCACGTAAGCATGAGCTTCGTGGCCAATTAAACATCCCATTGTCATCAATGTTTTTATTACTCCTCTAAATCCTTCGTTGAAGATAATAACTGCCAAAAATGTTGCGATCTCAACAATTTTGACGCCGGAGTGAAGATGTTTTGGTGCGAATGTCCATGATCAATGAATTCAGAGGTTCACTATTGTTCTGCGTCTCTGTTCCTAAACATCGAGTCAACAGTTCGTCTCTGGAGAAGTCTTCATACACCGGTTTGATAGCTGCTTGGACTTTTGGTGTTAAAGGTGGCTTGTCGTGATGGAATTGACTGAGGTCACCCTTAGCTTCCGCCTGCCTCCATTTGCACCAGCTGTCTTCGCCTTCTGGACAGTTTTGATGCAAAGGATTTTTATCTGACGAACTTTTATGATAGAAAGTGGCCCAAATTTCCTTCTTCATTTCTTCAACAGAATCTGAATGTTGGCGAATTGCTAATCCGTAGAACTTTACCATTTCGTTGATGATCTTGTCAGTCAGTTTACCTGCGTCTTTTCCACCGATACTTTTGTTTGCATTGCGGAGTCGCGTCCCCATTCTTTTCTCTACATGGTCCACGCATTCTTTTTTTGATACTAAGTTTCTCCGTACGGTTCGACATTTAAAATTCCATTAAATGTTTTACTAACTCCATCACCTACGTAGGTCAAATACTTTACATCATGTTTATCTATAGATCTTAAAAACATTTGCGTGATGGAATTTATTTCCATCTCGCCAGAGTGTCCAGAATGATTTACGCTGCATTCATTTTCGTGAGCTTCATGCCATATTTCATACGCTCCTGGATCAGTTATTTTTTTGGTCTTCCATAAATTACATCCACCGCAAAAACTGTTCATAACCATTGCATCTAACACTTTCCCAGTGTATTTTCCAATCAACGTAGTGACACCAAACAGTGATGAGAAGCCTCGTTTTTTCCAAGTGCCATTGCCTGAAACTGTCAATTCAACCTGTGGCTTTCCGGCTTGTTCATTCATGTTTTTCTCTTGTGTGGCAGCAAATGTCAACACAGAATCGAAAACTGCAGATGTGGCTATATGAAAATTTTCTAAGAGCGCGTAATATGTAGAATTGCCAATACCTTCACATATGTCCATGAGACTACAAAACAGATTCACTCCTTCATGACCAAGTTTTTTGTAACAACCCTGATTGTAATAGACGGAATTGACGCAGTATCGTCCAAACGGCACAACGGATCTGGTTGAAATTTGGTATACATATTTAGAATTACCGGGGGACGAACTGGATTATTATTGGTAACAATCTGACAACCGGAAGTATATGTTACATGCGTTGTATTAGGGATTTATCCAATTTTGACAAAATTGATACCAGTTCGCCCTCCAGTGGCTCTAAATATGTATACAAATTTGCAGACCAGTGGCATAAACGGTTTAGGCGCTATAACCGTTTATTGAAGTAGTTTGACAGAATCCACAGCCTTCGTCGCTGTGTTGCAAATTGTCAGATTTTGACAAACGTCAGTGCCACTGACATGACATGACATTAAATGTCATTATGACAATTGTCATATGGTCATAGAAACTGACGTTAGGGAGGGTCCAGAGAGTCTCAGTCTTCATAAAATTGAATAACTGCAAAAGTGATCAGACTTGGTTCAGACACTTCATTGTGCCCTATACATATGTGCCATTGTGCATATTGCTACTGGAGAGAATTTAATTGACTAAAACCGGTACCATTAAACAGCTGTGAGTCTCAATAATCAATAATCTTGTCTTTGGTCAGGATGTTGCATTTTATGACTAGAAAGAATCTAATTCCCAAAAATTAGATGCAATAAAACTGCAGGTAGTCCCAGTAATCAAAAACTTGTCTTAAGTCAGGAAGGTTGTATTTTATGACTAGAAAGAATTTAATTCACAAAAACCAGATGCAATAAAACAGCGGGTAAAAAAGATTAGGATTGCTATTTTTTGTCAAAGGAAAAGTTTAGAGAATCTCTAAAATGCACATAAAAGTTCCAATTATGAGCATTCTTTGGGTGATTGAATGCAACCCAAACCACACAGCTGTATATAATCTACCTAACTTGCGATGTAGCTCACCTGAAAGGCGCGTGGAAAACCCATGCCTGCCGAGGAAGTTGTTATTCCCACAAAGGAGAAAGTATTTTAGTTATTCGCACGTGAAGAAAATGTTTAAAGAGTTGGTGGTAAGCAAGCACGCGCCGCGGTCTTACTTGGTGCCTCAAAAAAGAAACCAACGGTAACGACTATTTGAAATTCAAATAAGTTTCGTCTTCGAAATCAGTGGTACCAGTTCGGAACACACGACAAACGCAAGAATTCGAATTTTAAATATTAATATAGCAATGTGCTAGTGATTTTACCTTGAAACTCTTTTGCAATACAGTGGAGAACAAACCTAAGTAAACATTGTGTGTTGCGTCGTCGACTTTGTCACTGTGATTTTTCGTACCAGAAAACCGCGGACATGTGTAGTTGGAAAATGTGCCGCGCCAGTTCAGTTCTGTGCGGAAAGATGTAAAAACTCAAGGAAAAATGTAATTGGTGGAAAGACGAAGTGAAAATGGCTCTGGTTGATAAATGTTTTTGCTGTAGTTTGGCGATTGGGTGTGGATTTTTAGCAATATATCTCTTGGTAAGTCTGAAAGATATATGTGGGTAGAAAAACTAAAGTTTCTCAATGAACTGGCGCAACGCACTTGCATGCCCTGCAACTTTACCGTTTTATGGTTGTATGTATTGACTAAACAAACAAGAATTATATGGGCGCAATTTGCATTTAAAAACACGGTGTATAATATAATCTTTTGTTGAAGATGCTTACTTATATGAGTCAGACTTTAAAATAAATGATACATGTATACTAATTTTTCATTATACCTTCACGTTTTTACCTTGAAATAAAAATGTAAAACGAAAAAATATGTACCATTACTTACATACTTGGTAAAGAAAATGCCAAACAAACAAATGACAATAGCTTTAACGAGGTTTCTTAAAATCCTTCAAAGATAAGCAAGCATTGCACATTCCTATTGAAAATTATGCCTGATTGAACGCCTATTCTTAGAAAATCAATGACACCGGATGCATTTAATGCCGCCACTTCGTGTGTTGCATCCATGGCCAAGTTGCCAAAATTGGAAAGTATGAGTAAGTGTAAATTCCTACAATGAATGTACACAAACTTTAGAAATGTTGATCGCCAACTACTTTTGTAATCTCAGATCGATTTTCATTATTATTAGGAAATTCTTTGATATTTTATATGTTTGAAAGTCTCAAAGAATATCTATATTTTTTGCTGAATATATTTTAAATTATCAATCAATCAAAGACTAACTTTCGAATTATCTCTTGACGCTTTCGTTCATCGTAAAATATACGAACACTATTAAATTAAATTTTCCTTCAAATTTTATTGTCTGTATGTGTTTAATTGGTTAGTATCATAATTCACACGGCCAACGACAATTTTCTATAGTTCGTTGGCACTTTCTATTTTCTCATGTTTGATTGTCTATGGGAAGTAAGCATATAGAAATAATATTACATTAAAGTTAATTATGAATGAAAACGTTATAATTAAGAATTTGTCCTCAATTTAACTGTGAAAAATACCAACTATTATGCTAATAATATGCAGAAAATTGAAGATTATATGCAATAAGAAACAGGATTTGTTGTAAAAGCTGCTATTACACAAAATCTGTAGATTGGTATTCGATAAGTGATATCTGAATGATATTGATCCAATCTTGTTTTGAGCAAGAATATATGTATAGATCAGAATATATTTTTTTACAGTTTTACAGTTTTAAGTACATCCTATTTTACGCAAATGCAGAGTTTTGTCCATCCGAGATTACGTATTGTTTTGTTTTTGTACTATTATTGTAAGGGGTCGGAAACCCATTATTTATTTATTAAGATATGATCAAATTAAGCGAGATATTTGTAAGAACATTCGGGAATGTCAAAGGTTTTTGCTAGGGTTGAACATCTGGTTTAGGATTTGACCGCGTGTTATAAGTTTAAAATTGAAGAGTTGTCATTGGCTAAGAAGAAATGCTTCCGGCTTCCTTTGGGGTCGAGGGATGCAAACGAACAGATCTCGCTTCTTCTCATTTCAACCACCGTCATGTAAAGTACACGTTTTTGTGGAGCGTTCTTAGGCGCTTAAGTTTATGCCTGGTAAGTCTTTTCAGCTCGTCTCGCATTTCATTGTAAATTAAATTATTCATATTTCTGCTAAAAGTTTGTCGGTCTAAATCAACTCCTAGGTTTAATTTAAACGTCAATATATTCAAAGCTTCATTCATTTTTCTATGTAACCTATCAAACGGGATTATTGATTATTATTGTTAATAGATGTTATTGTTTTGATAAGTGTTTAGTTTCATTTGAGTAGTCTTGCTTTATCAGCCCTTATTAAATGTTAAATACTTAAACGCGTCAGTTAGTAGTCAGAAAATGTGTTCACAAGGTTCAAGAAAAAGAACCCAGTTAGTTTTGCCTTCGAATAAATTGGAAGAGATTTGATGAATTAGAATTTTGACCAGTAATTAAAGCCCTTAAACCGCGCTTGGCCAAATGCTACCATGTTAGGGAGTCGTGGTGGTTCCCGCCATTTTGACTTCTTACATTATGACATTTCCTATTGTGGTAATCAAAAATGCACATTTTAATATGACATAAAAGTAGTATGATTACCTATCTCTGATCGTTGGTGAGAAGTCAATGTGTCCATTCTGTGATAAAAATGCTAATCAACATAATATTCAAATGTTTTGTACGTAGTATAGCATTTGCTACATAATTCTCAGATCTGAATACAACGTTCAAATGAAATTTGCTGAAATATGAAATGGTCATATTAGAGATTAACTGCAATAATTAAACTACAAAATTTAGCTACAATCCCTGAACACAGAACCATGCCATCAACAACATATTGATCATTATCGGACTTCTTGAAAATTGTTAAGACACAGCTAATGGAAGGTCACCGGTCGCCTTCTTATTGATGCTAAATTTTAATGTTAACAATTTGTGGGCCTCCGTTTAATTGTATAGTTTCAACCTTTCGAAATGGTAGTATGTATTTAATATCACATAAGTGTTATACTTACCTTTTGTACATTTGGTTACAATTAATAAACAATTTATTTATTTATTTATTTTTACTTTCCGACTAGTAACCTAAATGGAAAGTATTGTAATAAACAAAAATATCTGGGGCGGCCCTCACCCAACTTTCCGACTACATCGTTGGCGATGCAGTGTCTGAACACTCTGAACACTTTCGCAATTATTCAATTTAATAAGCCAGAGCCATCTCTGGACGCTACGTAACGTCAGTTTCTATGACAGAATTACATTTGTCATCCTGACATTTAATGTCATGTCGCGTCAGTGACATTGACGTTTGTCAAAATCTGACAATTTGTAATACAGCGACGAATGCTGTGGATTCTGTCAAACTGCTTCTAGAAACCCTTATAGCGCCTAAACCGTTCATCCCACTGATTTACAAATTTGTATACATTTTTAAAGTCACTGGATGGTGTTAAAGTGGATTAAAGTTAACTGTTGGTTACATTCTTGACCTAGAGACAGGCCTACTAACTCGTAGAGTTTTTCTACAATTTTATGAAAATGGCACGTTTCAGTTATCGTCAAAGACACGAACAAATAATTAAACTCAACACGTTGGTGTGATCGTTTTTATGGCAATGACATGATTCGCTGAGGAATGTAAGAGACTACTTATAAAATATGCATGAACCGTGACGACGAACAGTTAAAATGTTTAAAGCAAAAGAAACTATAGGCTTATCCAAACAAGGATCGTTTTCCGCATCAATTGAATCCTTGTAATATATGTGGGTGAACCACGCATTGAAATTGCCAAACTGCACAAACTTAAAGAAAAAAAAAGTGGCAGTTTACAACATCGTGTAATCACCCATTGTGCAGTCACACCTCAAAGTTTTGTGAAAATGATTCAATTGTTTCTCTAATTGACGTTTAGTCATTATGTCTTTGAAATTAGGGGATTTCGACATTTGTCTGAGAAATTGGCCAATAACTGCAAATTGTTCATATGATGCAAAGTGATCGTTGGTAATGCGAAATAAAATGCTTAGACTGTCAACTCGACATTGACATTTATATAAATGAAATCCAAACCAGGACAACAAACATATCAAGAGGCAAATAATATCACAAAAGAAAATTAAACTGACATTACGTTTTGAAAATTATGGTATTTCCACATTTTGTCCAGGAAACTGGCAACTTATTGTCTTCAGCAAATTGACACTGTTGACATGATGCCATGTGATCTTTACTAATGCGAAAATAATTCACTGCCAAGTTGACATTGACATTTAGACGCTTAATTGTTCCTGTAATTAATACCAGATCTTCCTGGTCTAAGCCATTGTATGGTAATAGCCATGAGTGTCCCATGTCTTTAATGACGTCATAAATTTATTGTTTCACACATGGTAACCCCGTGGAATTTAGACTCATTAAAATCCATAAAATTGCATAACTGAATAGTAGCCCACCATTGCAGAATAGGCCATATATCACGGAAATGTTTATGTCATTATGTTTTGCAAGAACTTTTTTCTCTGCGAATACAATTGTTTCAGTTGTAAAGAAATCTGAAAGTGCGTTCTAATGTTTTACGAGTAGATTTGTGTCGTGGGATTCACAAGATGATTAACAATGCAGATCTTCAATATTGTTACTTAATTATAGATCGAAAAATGGCACTGGTGAAAGAGAAAATATATGTGTCGCTGTGTACTATGGAGGTTATGCCCGTGGGCAACGATAATGTAACTTTACAATAACTTTTGATTTCACCAGCACTTGTACAATAGCAGTTCTGTCCCAGTTTACTTTGGTCCATTCAATATAACCGCTCTTTTCGCTACCGTGTTCTAAATTCTACGACTGGGATTGCTTGCTAATGATAGAAATTAAGGCATCGTATGAATAGCATTTTATAAGTAAAATGTGAGAAAACTGAATGTACCTAATGAACAGAACAGTGGTTAGATATGATAGTTTTTTGGAAAGTATTGTAATCGAGGGAAAAAAATTGGGAGTCCCCTGAATCAATTACAATGATTTCTGGAAAATGTATGTACGTATCCATGTATGTGTGTATGTACGTATGTGTGAGAATTACCGGGGGACGAACTGGATTGTTTTGGTGACAATCTGAGAACTAGAAGTGGCAACTGTTACATGCATCTTATGAGGAATTTATCCGATTAAGATCAAACTCATACCGACTCATCCACAAGTGACTTTAAGTATGTACACAAATTTGCAAATCAGTGGGATGAACGGTTTAAGCGCTATAAGAGTTTATAGAAGCAGTTTGACAGAATAGACAGCCTTCGTCGCTTTTGCGAATTGTCAGATTTTGACAAACGTCAGTGCCACTGACATGACATGACATTTTGAGTAAAAGTGCTTAGACACTTGTGTTAACAACAATTTAGTCGGAAAGTTGGATGAAGACCACGCCAGATATTTTTACTAGGTGTTTGTACACTTTGTAGTTGTGAAGACTTCGTGCAAAACCGGTTAACTCAACGTTAAGTTAAACAAAATTTAACTCTTGTTCGCATGTTTTTTTTTGTGTTGAGATGTTAAAAAGAATTATAATACATATTATGTTCACTATAAATATACACCAATTAAGGAAAATTATCAGAAATACAAATCATAGAAATCAGTTAACAATACGACATCAAAGAAGGTCTTTTATAAATGACTTAAAACACATAATTGACGTAAAATAATGGTAACAACTAGGAAACGGTTTACTTCAATACTTACTTAGTTGGTTGTGCAACAGGACGGAAATGCTACTTTTGAACAACATTTTACTTAATCGTAATATAATTAATAACAGCATTAGAAAGATATTCATCTCACCATTTGATAAATTACCACTTAAACAAGAATGGGACTGCAAAGATTTAATTTTTACAAGTAGTGAATCAACATAATGAGGAAGAACAATACAATTTTACAAAAAAAAATCAAGAAGGGGAAATTCGAACTTGCACAGGTATTCACGGAAGAATTCATCGTATTTTCTTCACCTGACGTCACGACATTATGTTGTTAACCATGCCAACCAAACCATGAATCATGCTAACGGGCCATTATCCACACCTTGATGGGCAGCTTATTGTTATACAACACGTGCCATGGCGGACTTAAATGTCGCAGCATGACCAGATTAATGTTCTTTGCCGCTAGTGAAACCTGGGCTAGCAGCTCGTTCGTTCGTACGCATAATTTTGGCATTCTTATCTGCCAATCCTATATATCCAACACACGGTTGAGAGTTTCCAACTTTTTAATCAACTTTCACCGAATAGTTAGTTTCCTTACAAGCGTCATACAGATGACGGACTCAAAGAATGCAGAGAAATGACATTTCACATGCATGATTAATATTGGGCAGGTAATTGGCATTGGCAATTATGTTAATATGTCAGTCATTGGATACGATAAAATTTGGTTGGAATGACGTTCTAATGGGCATTTTTTGCCTGAATTGTAAAGTAGAAGAAGAAATAGTGCAAGTGTCTTGAGATGGAGAATTTTGCATTGTAAAAAGTACCCAAAACATTCTATCAAAATATGAATTGAAAACAACACTACAGACACTACAGGCTCCGTTAGAAACATAAGGCAAGGCAAAGTGTTACCCACGTAGGTAGTGCCCGTTAACAATAATTTCCGACTGAAATCTATAACTTCCTGTTCTACACTAAATCGACAATATGAATGCAAATTCTCACGACATAACATTATGATTCATTATTCAATGTAGGTCAAGTATTAAAGACACTTTTTTAGTATGCACCACTAATGACCAAATCGGATATGCTAAATTGAACCTTTTACTCAATTTTTCCTTAGCGATATTAGAAGTTCACTACCCATGCAATATTCAAAGTAGTCTAGAATGTCGTTAAAATTGCTTTCATTAAAATGTAAAGGTAACATTTCCATTTTTTTCCTCTAATTACAGATAGCCTACCTAATCGCGTTTGCATTCGAATTATTATGGATACTCGAATCAACGTCAGAGCTACCAACTGCTGCGATTTTCTTGTGTGCAGGATACTTTACGTTGGCCCTTTTCTCAGCTATTTTGGTCCATGGATTAGCTACAGTAAGATTTTCCAATTTATTGTTTTTTTTTTCGTCGTTTTTAAGTCATGCAAAAGTCTAGGGTTTAGGTTAACAAGAAATTTTTCTTTTTTTTTTGAAAGCTTGATTATTGTGTCTTTTTGGCTTCTTTGGTAATATTAAAGGAAACCAGATGTGGGATTGGATTTTATTGTATAGAAAGTTGAAAGCATCAAGCATATTTATTAATGTCGATATGAAATATCGAGTAAATCTCATGTGTAACATTCGAGAAAGCTAAACATGCTTGATTTGTGCATTTATAATTCATGATTGGTTATTTTCACTTTACGCAATTAAATGCAAGAACTCGTTTGGAAAGAAATGATGTAATAATGTCTGCATAATAGACATGTATGGTGTATCACCTTCCTAGAATTAAAATTTTCGCTAATTTCGGATTCAGGAAGTTGAAATTCTTTCTATACGTATAATAAATACAGAAATACTACCTAACTGCCTAGTAGTATCCTGTTTTTAATTTATGACTGTTTAGTTTGTTGTTAATTACTGGAAGTCACACCTTTCTGTCCAAAACAAGA